>JAINEB010000018.1:14925000-16175000 GCA_022840565.1 Eubasilissa regina | reverse complement strand
AGATATGAAACGAACTTATGTATTTTGGCAACACTATGAAACAGTAGATAGTATACACTCGAAAGTTTTATTTGTGCTGAAAAACAGTTCCAAAAATATAGAAAATATATACATTATTAAAAAAATTGAAAAATAAATTTCCTAGCAGATAACGGTGTATTTTCAGTAAGGCATACACATGTAGAGATATTAAAATTCCCCTAACGAGGAAGAATATAATGAATTAAGCTAAGTCGGTAATATGGAGACCATTGTAAAAATGTGTTCATGGGGGTGAGAGTCGGGGCGGCTTGCCCGGAGGATCCTGGCAATTTGTTACTACGCCACTGTCTGTACCTATATATATACATATATATAAATGTTTTACTTGCTACCTATATGTATATATATAGGTGGCAACTAAAACATTTTTTCGATAAATAGTTTTTTTCTGTAATCCTTCTAGTTTAAAAATATCAAAATGGCAATACCATTATATTCCGAACTAGCAACTTCACAATAAAAATGTGTTCTCCTTAAAAATATATAAGTTGTATCAAAGTTTATCCAAATTTTAAAATATGGATTGCTTCAATTCTGCCGCCTCCTAACGTGCATTACTCAAAGGTATTTATCGCAATATAAAGTTGAAAGCGACGTATCAATTTTAAAGGGCTACAGAATGTAAGTCAAATAATTTAACGTACCTATTTATAATATTTGGTCGATATAGTTGAATGGTAACGCATTTCCCCGGATAGAAAACATCCCGGTAGCGACTAAAATATTTTTTCGATAAACAAATTTTTTCTGTATATACCTAATATCTGTCTAGTTGATTAATTTAATTTGTGTTCAAATTATATCGAGTATTTAAATGTATATTTTTCTAGTAGTCCTGTTTTAAGGTATTAATTTGATGTATCTTATGAAATTGTGTGTAATAGGATGGCAATGTAACAGAATTTGGTGTAATTTATTGAAGGTTTATTTGTTTGGTATTCACGCTGTCATAATTTGGGATTTTTTCGGTATTATAAATCGTATTACACCCGTTTCCCGTAAATATTGTAAAAGCACTGATTAAAAATATTTCGCCCGGGGAATTGGGGGCCCCGGTTCCAGATCTCCAACTGTTGTGCCGATTTTAATACCACGCTCTCGCGGATTCACATTTATTCTTGTCTCAAATGAGACTTACGCTCTGCGCTGTTCCAGATATTTTCCGTTGTCTATTCACCGTCTGTAGCGCCACACGCGGATGGAAATCTTGCCATACGGGTAGAGACATATGTACACGCTCACCGAAAATCTTTCTCAGGAAATCCCAAAGTTTATGCGCAATGTTAAAATATAACGACACGCTAGGGCTACGTGGAATAATATTTAAGTTTGTTTCGAGTGTTTTTACAAAAAAAAAAACAAAACATTGTTGTGTGCGCCCACTTTAAAAGCAGTAAGGAAGCTCTCTCGGGATTTATTTATTTGCTCGAGGATTTAAAACCAGACAAATTGCACACTTTATTTTAATTACTTTTAAGTAATCGATGATGATGACGCGTCTTCGGAATCGAATCCATGAATCTGGAAATAGAATTACAGTACCGCAGATAATGTAAAATTAAAATGATCTTTAGATCGAATCCGATAAATGAGAAACCTCAATAATGATCAGAAAAAATATTTTTTCAAATATACTATTGAAGGAATTATATTTTTATTGAATACAAGGGAAGTAGGTGCGTACCTATTAAGGGAGAAAAAAATGGAATGTTTAGAAAGTTATTTTTAAAACAATATTTCTTCATGTCTAGTCAAGTGAAAATGTGCCAGATGATTATATAATTATTTTAATCGAAATATGCAAGCATATACTTTATATTATAAAAATAGTGACCGACATACAAACAGCGAGAATTATTTAAATTTATATGTATATCAAGTCGCGTGACAAAATGACATGATTATTAAATTAAATTATTCCAAATAGCTTAAAAGTACAAATGACTAGAATATTTTAATGTTGATTATTCCCGTAATTTATCAGATTTTTTTCGCACGTGCAGATAAAAAGATTTGATTTAAATATTTGAATATCAATCCTTTTAAATATTTGAATATAAACCCTTTTCTATTTTTCCCCATGACTTACACTTCGAATGGCGGCGATCAGACCTCGAACCTAGATCAGCCGGAAAATTAAAAAATTGCAAAGTATTAAGATGATAAATGTACCTTCATCACTGCTTAAATTTTCGAAAATCGTATTGACGTCCAAATAAACAAAATGAAGAACTAATTTTATAAAAAAAAAAATATTGTTAGATTATGTAATCTAGTGGTCCATATAAAAATGTTTTATTTATATTAATTTATATATTGTGCTTTGTTGCGTTAAATCATACCCCTGCCCATCGCCACTAGATTTAGGTCCGCATTGAGGTGAGTAGTATTTTTCTCATGTAAAAATAATATATATATAATTTGGTATTAAATTTTGGCACTGAAAAGTATCCTAAGGTTTTGCTCCTAGTTTCCTTTGGATCGGATCGTGGAAGAAATGTTTTTTTTTAAAAATAGTTTTAAGATTGCTCTGGTAAACAGTTGTCTTATATCCAAATCTTGGAAGGTAGTATTTTTCTCATGTAAAGATATAATATATATATAAATATAATTTGGTATTAAATTTTGGTACTGAAAAGTATCCTAAGGTTTTGCTCCTAGTTTCCTTTGGATCGGATCGTGGAAGAAAGGTTTTTTTTTAAAATAGTTTTAAGATTGCTCTGGTAAACAGTTATCTTATATCCAAATCTTGGAAGGTAGTATTTTTCTCATGTAAAGATATAATATATATATATATAATTTGGTATTAAATTTTGGTACTGAAAAGTATCAAAGGAAACTAGGAGCAAAACCCTAGGATACTTTTCAGTTCCAAAATCTAATACCAAATTTGCTCAACGAATTATTTTGTGCTCCGTGAATATTTAACAAATTGCCACTAGACCTTCAAGGTTCTAAACGACTTCAAACCAAAAATAACAAAGTGTTTGCTTGATGTGGGTAGAAAGCAAAATTAATCTAATTTGTCATTTGTGCTAATCTAACTACTTATACATTTTTGTCTTTAGCTATTGTATATTACAGAAAATAATATTTTTATAACTTTTTTTCAATAATATTTTATAACTTCAGATTATACTTTTTTGACGTAACTTTTTATAAATTACTTTACATTATACTTACTTACCTCTAAACAATTACATCTTTTAAAATCTGTACAGGTAATTGCTTTAGAACAGATCACGTCTAGTAAAGTAATTACATTTATTTTTTCATATGTACTATTTATGCCACAAAAAAAAAGTATATATATGCAGAAAATACGTAAAAAATAAAACGTAAACCCTAATAAAATATAATTTAATATAAACATAAAATAGTACTCGCTGAATTGTGCTTAAGCTGAATTAAATTCGATTGTTCTATTTTCATTTGTTAATAATATTGTGCGTGCATTTTAGAATTAAAAGATAACATAGTAATACGGGTTAATGCATGACAACGAAAAACACATTTTACATTAATTCAATCGGATATCGGTAAAATTTGTAGAACAGTTATACAATTATTAACAGAAAGTAAACGGCTTTCGCCGATTGCTTTCTGCTTTGATATGTATGGTGAAGCGACCAATGTCTTTGGAATTGATAAAACAATAAATGTTATATCATGAGCAAAAATCTATGATAAAGCAAACAAACGGTATCAAAAAAATAATATAACATTTATTAAATTTCAAATCTGTTTCATAAAATATTTATATTAACCTCCAGTTCCATCTCTGTTTTATCATTATTTTCACTCTACGTGGTGCATATTTTATATTTCGATTGATTCACACTGGTGTATGATATCTGGTACTTACCGAACCGAAAAGCATTTATAAAAAGTTTGTAAGTGTGGAAGAAGCGAAAGATGTTTGCCAAAATAGGAATATGTTCTATCCTATAATCCTATATGGGAATATATCGTGATATTAGTTTATCTTGATTAGTATATCCCTAATTTATTTAAAATACAGTAGTAAAATATATTAAAAATTTCTTCTACACTCTTTCTATATTTTTTATTCCACGTATGAATTTTGACAATTGTGAAGTATGCAAGTGCCTATTTATTTATTCGTATGTCGTATGTCGTATTGTGACAGATTTGAAGTCTGCTTTTGTAAACAATTATTATTATTTATTGAACTATTGTTGTTGCGTAGATGCGTGGAATCGCGGACGCAGAGGGATATAAGACTATTTTTATTTGTACATTGTCTTTCTATAGTGACATATTAATTTAATTTGTGTACATATATGCAGTGGCGTGCAGTAGACTTAAACTTAGGTTATGCTGTTACTGACGACGTTTACGTAACTATACGGAAACCGGATGCGGTTGTCTCGATTGCGGTTTTTAGAGCAGAAGAGAACTCTCTTAGTCGGCCCAGATATATAAAAACTGAATAATATAATATAATATACATCCAGCTTATACCCTGGGCGGCCTTGAAAAAGGTCTAATCATTTGCTGCAGCGTGAGTGTAATGTTAAATACTAAAGAAAATTATTTGTATTTCAATTCAATCCGTCTTTGTTTTTTCGTAAATTCGCCGATAACATCGTTATAAAAAGTTCCCGATCTTTTTAATTCTAAAAGCAATTCTTTTTCAATAGCAATCATTGAAAGATCCGAAATTCGTATCTGATTTTGAGTATTCCGTAAATAAGTATGAATTCGTTAAAGTGACGAAAACGACCGTTCAGCTGACGCGTTGCTAGGAGGAATTGTGGTAATTAAAACGGCTAATTTAATTAATTGTGGAAAAACTTCCTGTAAATTTTTTTCAAGGCAATATTCTAAAATTTCTAAAACATTTTTTTCTTGAAATTCTGATAAACTATATACAACTTTTAATTCATTCTTAAGGCGATCAAAATCGAAAAACTGTAAATAAAATGATTGTAATTTTGAAAAAAATTGTATTAGAAATTCTATCTTAAATGTAGAAAATAATTTAGAATTCATTAATTCAAAAAAGGTTAGTTCTTTTATTGCTCCATACCGTTATCTAATTTCGTTTATAATATATCTACGATTTCTCTGCAAACGCGATTGAAATGTATTTTAACATCAGCGACATTTCTCTTTCTTTTCGACTGTTTAGTCAATGAAAGTGCTTTATCATTCATATCATCGACGGAAAGATCACTTATAAAAGTTTCAAATTGCTTACTTTTTGATACGCAATATCCGATATCAGAAGTGGTTTTTTGAATTTTCTTAAATAAAATATAAAACGGCAAATATTTTTTCGAAAATTACTAAGAAAAATGTATATTCAAAATCTCTTGAAAATAATTGAATGTCTCCCCGTCCCAATATTGGGAATTATCAACAATTTTTTCAAAGATGTTTATAAGATTTATTCTCTCTTTGTAAATAACATGAACTGTATGCGAACGATACCCCTGGCGTATAATAATAACCCGCAGTAATCGCCGTTCACAAAATCGATTGTAGAATTCTGATCGCTTACTACTAGTTTGAAAAAAGTTGCCTATAGATCTGATCGAATGAAAAAAGTTTCTCGTCACAAGATTTTGATAAGACCAAATTTAAAACATGCGCACTGCACCATACAAATATCGCGTGAGGACACTGCTCTCTAACTCTTCTTTGAACACCATTTTTAGCGGATGACATGACAGCGGCACCATCGTAAGTTTGTGCTATCAATTTCCTAGTGCAATTAAAGTTTTTACATTTATTTAAAACGATTTCTGATAATGCCCCAGCCTTTCGATCTGCACTAACATCAATAAAACCTGTGAACCTATCATTCATTTGAATCCATTAAAATATCTTAAAATGAAACACAATTGCTCCGAGCCGCTGACATTTGGCGTTTCGTCTATTATTATAGCAACAAAATCGGCTTTATCTATTTCTAATCTAATTTTTCTCAAAATCAATGAACTAATGTTAGTAATAAGATCATTTTGAATCCTATTAGAAAATCCACTAAATATTGATAATGATTTGGTGTCACTCTCCAAATGATTTACTAATATCTCGTCATATTAAGTCAATTAATTCACGAATTCAATGAAATGATCACGATTCGCAGATTCATCAGATTCATTATGCCCTCGAAAGGGTAATTCCTGAATTGCAAGAAAACAAGTTATATCAATCAGATGTTGAAAAATATTACGGTTTCTATCTATTTTTTCATTATGACGAATAATTATATTTCTACTTTCATTAGATAAGGACATTTCTATACGCTCTGCTGGTCGGATCCAAAATTATGCAACGTAATTGCTGACTGATAATGACTTTGGGTTTGCTCGTGAACTTTTTTAGCTGTAGAAATATTGTTCAATTTATCGTATTCAGATTTTCAAATACTACTTTTATTTGAAAATAATAAACACGGCCAACAAAACATCTTATTCAAATTAATTGATTCTGTAATCCAAACATCAAATCTGTAATCAAAAATTTTATAATGTCGTCATTATTGCTGAACAATTTCATGTTTATTTGCCGCGGTGTTTTACAAAGATAATGGTCTAAAACTTAACTAAAAATTAATTCATAAAAACAGAAACAGATTGAATTTATACTATTAATTAAAATATATGTCTGTACGTACTGATGTATTAACTCAAATTATCAAAATATCAACTTGAATATTTATTACACTATCTCACACTCTACAGACGATTGAAAATAAAACTTGTCCGTTGAAATACACTGTGGAAAAGAGTTTTGTCAGCGAAGCAAATATGTGTATGCACAAATTGTTTGAATAAAAGGTAAATTTTGGCAGCCTTAAAGACGCCCAATATGTTGAGTAACAAAATATATAGTTTAGTATTCTCATAGGGATCGAACAAACAAGTTAGACGCGACCGACAAGTGCGTTCTAGCAAAATGCGGAGACGCATGGCGATGAAGTTGAATACGAACGAGTCGCAATATTTCATACCGTTGATAGCTAGACAAAAATATAGCCATAGGTTACGCTGATCCGGGTAATAACGGCTAGAATTTTATAAGGTCTTTTCATAAGATAAAAAATTATTATTAAGGAAAACACATTCTTATTGTGAAGTTGTAATTATTCAGAACATAGGTCTGTGATATTTTAAATACTAAATTAATGTATTAATTATAAATATATACATATAAAATCAATTTTGTCGAAAAATATTGTTTTAGCGTCACCGGGATATAATATTTTTCGACAAAATTGATTTTATATGTATATATTTATAATTAATACATTAATTTAGTATTTAAAAAATTATTTTTATTGTCCAGAATCTTCAGTAATGCACAGCTTTTTTGCTTGTATACTGTGCACGCCCCTGCATATATGTAAATTTAATGGGGTGAAGACTGGCCGCGGTGAGATGGAATATCTATAATATAAGTAGGCAGTTGCTTAAATTAAAACAATTCGATTTAAATATTTTTCTTTAGTTTCAGTTGCGAAACAAATTCGATCGATGGCAATTCTCTAGACAGATCTAAATTTAGCATCAACATAGTTTTTCAATTAGCCACGCCGCGGCGCCACCAGCGATGGCTGATAATTATTTATCGCTAACAAACATTTGACACAATCCAACTGACATGAGATAATTTATGCCTCTGGGTGTGTTTAGATTTGCGACACTCTGACGTCACTAAATAAAATATTAATTACCTACTATACGTGTTACTTGTACTAATGAAAATGTGAGATCGACTTGTTAGATGATTGTCTTTTACAACAAAGGTATGGAATTTGATCGAACAAATTTCGAATAAATAATAGTATTCGTATAGCATATTTAATACTATGAGTATAAAAAATGGATTTAACTAGTTTTTTCCTCTTCGTTTTTCCCATTTATATAAAATTTTTTTTTAGAAATACTTAGTTTATACTTAGCACATACTTAGTTCTTGTTATTTTTAAAAATACCTACTTAGTTCATACTAAGCCCATACTTAGTTCATTGTTATATTTATTTAGGTTTTTTAAGAATCTTTTCAAGTATTATTATATTTATGATAATATATAGTTTGTAATATTAAATGTATTACCGAAATAAAATAAAATAATTTGTTGTGTTATCCGCATATGTAATGTAAAATACATTAAAGAAACACAAATATATTCTACATAGTACTAAAATACTTACAAGAAAGTCTCGGGTAAGGAGCTGAGAGGGTAGAAAAGGAAGGTTAAGGATTAATAAGAATACACTGGAAGGCAAGACTCTAAATATTTGACATCTTTTGGTATCGTAAGAAATGGATAGTCTAGAAGTAGAGCTTATATCATGTGGTTTAAGATTTGATTCCTAACAAAAATTAAAACACATTATTTTGTTCTGATAAAAATATTTACATGTGTTGTGTGTAAACGTTTGAAATGTATAATAATGTTTTAATAATCGGGCAGTACTGCGAATAATTAGGTTACCGACAATAATAAAGGGTATTAAATAAAAAAAAAACACTACAATGTTATTCTCGTATTTTATTCAAACAAAATGGAGTTTAACGATGCGGATTTTACGTTTTATAAACAATATCGTCTAAATGCCGTCCATTTATCTCAAGACACTCTTGCAATCGGACTCTTAAATTTGCGAACACGCGAGAGCAAAGCGTTGGTTCAATGGCAGCAACTTCACAGCTGATATTTTCTTGTAGGGCCTGAATTGTTCGAGGATTATTTCTGTAAACTCTCGACTTAAGGTATCCCCACAAAAAAAATCACACGGTGTAAGGTCCGGTGACCGAGATGCCCAGGGTATGTCTCCGTAATTGCTGATTAATTTAGTGGGAAAAATTCCCTTCAGCTTCTCCATTGAAACTCTAGCTATGTGTGGAATGGCCCCGTCTTGCTGAAATTGTGTTGTTGAACCCGAAAAACAGCTGCAGTTGCGGTACCAAAAACTCGTCGATCATTCGGCAATACACGCCAGCAGTGACTCTCTCGCTGCTTAAAAAAAATAAATATATTTATATATTATTTATTTAATATCTTATTGGGATATTGTCGTCTTATTATTCTATATGTATGTGAGTAGTATAAGTATGTGAATACGTATGCATATGCATATAAAAACGAATAGCAATTGCATTATTATTCGATTCACTATAGTTGTTTGTGTTATACGTGACTATTAAATCATTAAATATAACATTTGATCATTCAATTTATGTAGATAAATTGAATGATCAAATATTTAATCTAGATAAATAAAGTCTCCTGAAAGCTAAATATTTAACATCATAAATTATTTATCAGACAATCTAATAAGTTAACAACTCGTTAAAGAATTATGTAGGTATGAATCTAATAAGTTAACAACTCGTTAAAGAATTATGTAGGTATGAGGATTTATCATAATTTTCTTATTTTGAATCAAATTGCTATCCATATCTGAAAGCATATACTCTTAACACCAAAAAATACTCTTGATTTATGTAATATTTTTCTTAAAAAGTATTTTATGGTCGTGTTTTTAATCCATAGAAGAAAAACGTCGTCATATTTCTATTATATGATTAAGAAAACTCAAAGAACAACCCATCGTACGACGCGCGGCCGTAACACTCTATATAAGATTATGATTTTATCAATAACCCACCAGATATGATTTAATTAGTGCAATCGGAATAGTTTTGCTTGCCTTCGTTTTTAAAAATCAAAAATATGTGAACACGAGAGAGACCTTATTTTAAAAAATTAACGTGAACTTTCGTTGTTCGAGAATTAAATATACGCTTCGGTAAATATCAGCTAAATCTTGGTATTATTGTAAAGACTCATTCCACTCGGAGCAGAGTTCAGGAGATGGGAAAATATTCGGTAATTTTACTTCATTTGGGACTACACGTTACTGAAATTAAATCATTTGGTTTACGAGCAATTTTTAAGGCATCTTTGTAATTTTGATCCATATTTTTTGAACTCCCTCGGAATGATGGAAGTATTTTAGTTATTCTAAGAATTATCGGTTGGTAGTTGCAATTTTAAGTGATCTATCAGACTATTGTGTTTCTATTGAGTTCTATTCTAGTTCTATTGAGTTTGCTTTAGCTCTGCCAAACGTATTCGGTTAATTTCTGTTTTAATATAAGCATTAGAAAAATACTGCTGTTCAAGTTAGACAAAAGAATTAAATTCTAGACCAATAAAAAACCGAAACCAATATAGTAGCGTTTGTGTAAGTCGAGTCTTGGGGTTTGTATTTTTCTCATACTCAGAAGTAAGGGGGGGTTGAAAAAAAGGTAAATGTATCCCTAAGGAGAAAAAACAATGTGCAGATCATTAGTATAAATTAGAATCATACTATTACTTTCAGTTTTATGTGAATTTAGATTATTTGTATTAACTCGGGAATAAAATAATACCTAGATAACTTTCAAGCGGACGTTCTCAAAGTTAACACCATTCGATTTTTGAGAAATGTGGCGTTTTTGCATAAATCTATGATGTTGAACTATTGCCACTGTTATTGTAGGTTACTTTCAGTCGTGTCACTCCGTAAGGCATTTTAAACACCTGGGAAAATGGGATGTTGGTTACCATAGATGTACGTGTGTACGCCTTGTTTAGTGTGACGCGTAGGGGTTGGTTATGTTTAGGACTTGGTCTGTCCATCTCATTGGAGATCAACCTTCGCCCTCCGTCCGTGATCACCAATTTCTCCAGGTTATCTCCATCTCTTCTAGTAACATGCTCGAATAATTAAATCATTATTTTCCTGTATGTTGTAGACAGCCTTTCTTTAGTGCGGAGTTTCTGACGAATGGAGACATTTCTTCATTTAGCAGTTCATAGTATACGTTGCATGCGACGACAACATTATGTCCTGAAGGCGTTGAGCATGTTTCTTTCTTTCCTTCTCAAGGTTCATGTTTCAACAGAGCTATGGAGAACACTCAATGGTTTAACTAACCGTACTCTTATGTATCGTGAAATAGAGCGGTTCATTGGACATACTAATTCTCATTTCTCGGATCTCTGCCTCGCACCCCCCATTCCTTGAGACGAGAGATCCCAGGCAGATAAAATCACTGAATTTAGTTATCGGTATTTGGACAATTATTTGGCTTATTGTGAGTATTTTTGACTAGTTTCTGTTTATTTCAAAACCCGGTACGGAGCTCTCTACCTCAATTTTATCGATAAGATCTGCCATTTAATTTTCACTGGTCGCAATCAGTGCGGTATTATCTGTAAATCGAAGGCTGAAAAGCTTTTTGCCGCCTATTGAAACACCTCCTTCCCGTGCGTCTAGCGCTCTCCTCATTATATATTCCTCATATATATTGAAGAGATCCGGAGACAGCACACATCTTTGTCGGACCCCTTTGTATACTTTGAAGGGTTGCGATGAGAAATTATTAACCCTTCCAGAACGTACTGTTAAGCAAATTTACTTTAAACTCCATTTGTCATCTGATTTGGAGATTTGTAAATTGATTATGGTACGTCGATCGTTCCTTATGGACTATATTGGGAATGGCCCATAAGGGACTTACATTTTAGCGCCCAAATAATCAAATACTAATGCATAGATAATGGATTGCATAAATTTCGGAATTTTTGAATGCTCGTACTGGTTGATCATAAGATGCTGAAATACGAGTATTAAGGAGACTTGGATGGATTCTAAAACAGTCTTCCTTTTTAGATTAAGTAAACAGTTTTGTGTTAGTTCACGCGCGAAGTGTTTAGTATTGCAAGAATTGGAGTACGCATTCACGTTAAATCCTTAAAAATTCAGTAACGATTTATTTAAATTTTCAATCTTGGGTGTACAGCATGCGCTTTGTGAATTTATTTGCGATAATTTATAATATTTGGGCATGTTGTAATGAAGTTATCGTTTCATCTTCAATTTCGTCGTGATTCAATACTATAATTGTCTTTGCTCATCGTCCATACTTTGTCGTTATGTTTTTTATTGTTTTGCAGCAATTTGATGTTATTCTGATAATATACCCCTTTAGGAAATTCTAATAAAAAGTAGTTTCTTAACATTCTGTTCAATTATTTATAATGAAAAAAAGAATTTGTTGAAATCATTCTATATTTAGAATTCCACTACATTAATTTTATCATTAAAGATTTTTATATATTTTTTTTACTAACTTCCCCCTCCAGGTTGACCTCATTATCAATGAAGAGGTACTAAGAGGAATAAATAAGTCAACTTCGGAGGGACACTGCAATGAGAAACGTGATCTCTTACAACTCATTATTCCTTGCGGGAAATCAAGACCGACGTTTCGGCACGGTAACACATGCCATTGTCAAAGCTTTACTTCAAAAGTTACGATATAACCGTGCTTGTACGTGGTTATAGTTGTAGGAGATTTATATAGTTCAATGAAACCATCTACAAAAAACGCGATCTAGGAGAAACACCAGTTTCACACACACACACACACACACACACACACACATATATATATATATATTATATAATACATTTATATGATGTAATTAATATATTGTATTGTATAGTAATTAAAATTATTATATATATTACTATAAAATATATTAATATTCTTCGTCTTCTTCTTTTCGAATCACTCTAAATTAGTGGCATGAAGATTTAAAATAAGCTTTTCCTTGACTTGAGTTTGCTATTTGTTCCTTTATGGTCATGCGCAGGATGTCGATCATCGGGTGTATAATGTCATATTTAAATAATATAATAATATATTTAATAATACAAAATAAACAGGGCATTAATATACAGACGGTAAGAATCTCTAAAAACGGATTATTTATATGTTTAAGTTGTATTTATCTTGGAATATTGAACAGCGCTATATTTGATTGATCTCTGCCTGTCATCATTGAATATTCAATGGGTCTATAATTTAATATTTTTCCAAGTTATTGTTCCTCTAAGTATAGTTCTAAACATTTTTATTCATTATGTTGTATTGATACTGTAGAATCGATAAACACCAATACTGGGTTATCTAGAACCAATGCATTTCTGATGAGCAAGCTGTTGTGCAAGAAAGTCTTACACTCCTGGTCATATGTTCCCCAAGGGAACATTTATTCGCAGTTGTTTTTTGGGTTGTTGTAATTTTCTGCTGCCTTGGGTACATTTTCTGGATAGCTTTGGTTGCGACCATGTTTTGTCATGACATTGTTTTGGAGCATAGCATCATTTAGAACCATTTATTGATGATTTGGATAGAAGATAGCTAGCCATAAGTGCTCATATTAGATTTCGGTATAGTTAGGGAGAAGAAAATATATTTTTTTTAAAATTGTAAAATAATTTAAATAAAAAAAAATGAATAGTCTCGAAAGAATTTCTTCCATTATAAGAAAAAATAGCAAAATGCCATACGACATAATATGATCGATGAGACCTATAAGATAGTATCATAATATCCCCCCCGGGTTTCTAGAACTCAGGGGTGGAGGCAATGTGTAGTCACCGGGCAACGGTCTGAAGATCCCAATCGCGCTGTGATCTTCATTTCACAACTTTATGGTTCGTTTGTGAGAAATAGCACGTGGCGATAAATCTGTAATGTATTATACTTCTTGTTGGGGATCAGGACAGCTTGTGGGGATTATACCATCTGTTTGAATCCGTGGCTTGGAATATATAGAAAAATGATTTTTGTAACCGACTAGCGGACCCCGCTATCCCGAGAGCATTATATTCCGAGTATAATAAACACAGTCGATGGGTAGGCGGGAAAAAGGTTATTATTAATCCGTAATGTTCCTAGTTCATATCAAATATATTGCAGACTTTCGGAGTCAGTGAGGATTCAACGTCTGAAAGAAGTAACATACTCAACTACGTCGGAGCATAAATGAATGTTGACAAGGCGGGAGCCCTTTTTATTCATTCCTTTACCTTTGAAGTGACCCCGAGTAAATGGAGCGCAATCAAAAGCATCTTTCTTTTTTGTAATATGGTCATTTAATATGAACGTGTTTTTAGAAAATACTGTTCATTCAAAGATAAAAAAAGCTACTGCGAGTTTGTTTATTCGCGAGGAAAGTGACTTCCTTTCAATCCTGAATAGTGAAAAGAAGTTCATCACACGCGTGAAAAGGACACAAGTTGCCGCGCTTTCCCTGGCGGCATTTTAAATGGCGGGGAAGCGAGAGTGCCGTTTGTTTCAATTCTCGCTGAGTGGCGGTGCACCGCGAGAATCTGTTTACATTCATTTACGATTCATAGGCAATCGGGATAAGGTCGTCCGGGAGTCGCGATTTAAGTTTTGAAAGCGCCCGCATCCGAAAGGCTTTCAATCACGGCGCCCCCGCGGAGGCTGCGCGCGCAGCCCATCGACCGGCGCGGCGGCGGGCGGGCGCCGCGGCCGCCCGAGTGCTCGCCCGACCGCCGCCCCGCCAGCACGCCGCCCGCCGCCCGACAGCACGAGCCCGGCACGCGAGCGCGGACTTCGGACCAGCGTTCGTACACGTCTACAAACTTTCAACATGTTCTATTTACCTATAGCCCTAAAATGAACATTTCTAATAACTTTGTTGGTAGTTTCAAGTGTTAGTGATTATTATATTATATTTACGCGCAATTGTGTTTTTTAAAAAATATTTTCGGTTGAAAAAATATACTTACCAAATAATAAGAAGGAATTGTGGCTTGGAATTGAACAATGAAGAAAACACAAGTATAATATTTGATAGTTCAGAAAGTGCGGTTTGTGGACTGTCCTTCGAAGGGATTCTTTCCCATTCAGTTGACGTTTACTGTAAAAAATATACTAAACGTAGATAATTGTTGTTTATTTTATTTTTGGTACATTGCACCTTACTCCTATTGAATGTGTATGCGTGTAGATCTTAAATGTTAAAATATTATCAATAAACATAATCCTAATATTATCGGTGATTATCAAATTATTTTTAAAATTGTGTTTACAATAATCCATTAGCTGCTAGCTTTTCAGCATAATTTTATAAAAAATGGATAAATATGAATGTTCCGATTCCTAAGATAAGCGAAGTAGGGTCAAGTTCTGTTTACTCCGGAAAGTTCATGACGCCAGTGAAAATTCAGTGAACTTCAGTCGAGTGGACCAATCGGAACACGTCCGCCAGTGAAAGTTTTACAGTACGGTAGGTACGCGTTCCTACCGCTGATGACTTAAGTGACAGATGGATTAAGTGGCATGCCTATATTGTATTTGTTTATTATAATACTTGGATAAAGCCGCCAGACTTTGGAAGGTTGCTCCTGGGAAATTTTGGATGGCACAATTGGATTTATAATAAGGTGAGACGAATTGATTTTGTTATTAATTAATAAATATACCAAAATAGCATGCGTGAAATAAATAAGTGTTTCAATTTTCAAAGGCGATGCTATGAGCGCGTCGCAATATCGCCCACTTACCAGAGGCGATGCTATGAGCGTGTTACTCTCTTTCTAAAGGCGATGCTATATCATCCACTTACCAGAGGCGATACTGGTCATGTTAATCTCTTTCTAAGGGTGATGCTGTCGCCCACTCAATAGAGGCGATGCTGTGAGCGTGTCACCCTCTTCCTAAAAGCGATACTATGTCGCCCACTTATCAGAGGCGATACTATGAGCGTGTTACCCGCTTCTTAAAGGCAATACTTTCACGCACATGCCAGAAGTAATGTCACGAGCGTTAATATGAGCGAGTTGTCCTAAGAGGCGTTAATATGTGCGGGTTGCTCACTGTTCAGTAACGACCATCGATGTCATGAACATGTCGAACACTTATTACAAGCGATATGGTTACATTGGTAATCGTCGACATTTTGAACATGTCGTCGAAGTAGGTAGGTAATGAACGTGTTGTTTTCCAGAGGCAACCGTCGGCGTCGCGAAATGATGTGCATTGTGGTCTATTTGACAAAATTTATGAGATCTCCAAAACAATAAAAAAATTGTAAAATAATTTGATACCGGTTTGTCGTATTTTTATCTCTGTGTATATTTTCATCATTTATGGGTCGTATACATATATTGATATATAATATTTTTCTAAAATAATTATAGATATCTAATTATTTAAAATGATATTTTTTAATCGATAAATCTATATTTACATTTATATGTTCTTTATTTAAAATAATATGTAACATTCAAATACTAAATTAATGTATTAATTATAAATATATACATATATACATATAAAATATATATATTTATATGTATATATTTATAATTAATACATTAATTTAGTATTTAAAATATCACAGACCTGTGTTCTGAATAATTACAACTTCACAATAAGAATGTGTTTTCCTTAATATAACATTCATATAATTCATAATATAAATGTTATTATTTTTAAAACTTCTTAAATAATATATATTCGTAAAATACATTACAGAATTTTATCTTTTAAAAGGATTTTTCCACTCATTCACTTATATTTTAATTTTAGTTTTTCTACGAATTTCTATAATAGACTTCCATATTATACATTATGATCGAAAATTATGTTATATCTTTCTTGATTTACTTATTGTACAACAGATAAACATTTTAATTATGATTTTATGAATCATTAGTATATACAGATGTCCTGAGACATGTATATACGTGAGAAGAATTCCAAAATTGAGCATTAATTACACTTTGAAGCGAGCCTATTGAAAATCTTCTGAACAGATGAGTTTAGTAAAAATGCAGTATTATTATAAATATTCCCCGGGTACTCCAGACCTCCATGAGTTACGGTGGCTTGTCCAAGAAAAGGTTTAAGTTTAATAAACATACGAGTATAACGCGCTTAAATACAATTTGAAACATACCTGGACTAGAATAGCGATGAGTTCTAATACTAGCGGTAACTCAAAAAATAATGGACATATATCTTCTTTAATTTAAATTATTAACTATATATTTAACTTAATAAACATTGAAACTATTCAAAGTGTACATTTTTTTTGGGCCACCAGGTATATACACATCAATACATATAATAATACTTTATTATTCATCTTTTCCAGAATATAAAAGATAACAAACTTAATATTATATAGGCTGCAAGGATAAATATATTGCACACGAGGTGTAACACCAAACTGGTACAAGCGTAATTCAATATTTATGTATGACATTGTAAAAATACACGTAATGAATCAGAAAACGTAAACTCTTAAAGAAAAATTTTCTATCAAAAATATTCAACGAACATGAAATTATAAAAACTACACTGAAAAATTATTTGACAAACAAACAGATGTCAGATTTCAGTAGATATCGGAAGTTATTTTAGGAGATTCGATTAATAGTTGTAATACAGTTTGTACTGACATTGACATTGTAATCTCAATTAAGTATACCTACTGAAAGTTTGCGATTGAAGACGTCATACGAATAACGATGTACGGTACTTTTTGATGATTTTATAGGAACTAAGAAAAACTGTTTATTAAAAAATAATATTCGATGTGTGTTTTTAATACACTATAAATTATAGTAATATACGTTTTATCAAATTGTAATTTATGATGAAAATAATAAGAGGATTGAGGAACAGCGTACAGCGTTGTTCCATAAGATGAAAATAAAAATAGATTATATTATATGAAAGTTGTTTTTTTAATTTTAAAAGAACAAAGAATATATATCACTCACTTTCTTGGTAGATTTTTATAAAACAAAAAATGTATGAACAATATAATAATTACTTTCAAAATAAAGTTTGACCGAATCCAATAAATAAAATATGTGTACAGCGTTGTTCTACTCACATCAGTTTGAGTCTTTGTTGCAGAAATACTTACTCCTCTTTTCCAAATATGCGGTTGATCAGCATCTTTCGTCATTTTTCTATTGATATATCCAGTTTGACAAGTTATTTTTTCTTTTTCTTTGTTTATTTAATCTCCGAACATCAGTAGGTCAAACAACCATATCTGTCAAGTCCGCCATCTTGGGTGTTTTACAGCGTTGTTCTACCACAGGGTATATTTCAATACGTTGTAACTCCGTCAGGTAGTAGAATTTCGAATTACTGACTACACTAAAATGTGCGTAATTTCGCGTACCTGCAACAATGTTGCATACTTAGGTCAGCACAGTCCAAAATGTGCCGTACATGTTCGGGTGACGTCTTAAATTATTAAGACATCAAAAATAACGGGTAAAAATAATTGTTAAAACACATTTAGAATATCTTTTCTTTATTGTCAAATTAGCAGAAGTAATCTATATATTTAAAAAAATCAAGCCTATTTATCTATGGAAATCATGCCTACCAGCACATCATAATAAAATCTATTTGATTGCCGCCAACTTAATACATAACGTTTAAACAAATAAAAAATGATTGAAGTATCTACTTGCAATCTTTGTTCAAATATAAAATATATTCGAACAAATCTTTGTTCGAATATATTTTATATTTACTTTGAATTAACCTATCGAGGGCGACAAAATATGTGGTTTTTCCAAAATACGGATTAGGAACGCTTTTATAAAAATAATAAATTGTCATTTTTTCTTTTTCGAAATTAATTTAAAATGCAAAAGGTAAAGCAATTTATATTTTACCTCCAGGCGACGCTAACGATCGATGTGCTGATTCGGATGTAACTTTTTCACGGGTTTGAATTTTACAGGTGGCCGATTGACGGTTTCCGTATATGAACGGGCAGAGAGGAAGTGACGAAATGGCGCTCGCTAACCCATCCGCCTACCATTTTATTAGTGATTTTTTCAAATTAACCCACAGAAATGTACTTAATTAGTGGGTACTAAAAAGTTATAAAGATTTTTTTTTCTATTTTATAATCGAACAGTGTATTGAGAACTTGGGCACTCGATTCGGGTAAATTAGTTAATTTACTATTATTAAATATAATCGATTAAATATCTTCTATTTTTAAGTTTTAGTTTATTAATGAAGATGTTGCAGTTAGCATTAAAAACAATTTAAATTTAATTAAAGTGTAGTGTGAAGTAAACAACATTGTATTTTATCTTATTAATTAATACATTTTTCTAAAAATTATTTAAAAAACTTCCACAAAGTTAATCACGAACATTTTGAAATATTAGTTATAAAATGTTCTATGAAAAATAGAAATGAAAAGAAACAATATTTTTAAAACGAAGCAAAATCCCTCACCAAAATTCCCGGTAGTCAAGAAATTTTGCACAACGATATTTTAATGTTATAGTTTTCTAAATACTCGAAACAATCGGTCTGATTTCAAGTGGATTCAAGCCAGTACAGATTCAAGTGGATTCAAGCCATTACAGATTCAAGTGGATTCAAGCCATTACAGATTCGAGTGGATTCAAGCCATTACAGATTTTCGATAACCCAATGACTGCATGGCATCTTCAGTCAACCCGTTCATGATCATGAGTAATAATTATTTATATGCGATTTTTAGGCAATTTGTATGCTTTGAATTGTCAATAAAAATAATATATTTTGAAAAAACTGTGATAGAATTGATCTCGGACGTAATTTATTTAACAGTATGGTGATACCCCTCGACCTGCTATATAAATTAACCTTGCATACTCAAATCTTTATTTTAAAGATAATGTGCTTGCATACAGTTAAGAAGAAATTGCATGTTGTACATAGGCAATTGAAAACATTAAACAGTATTTATTGAGAGTTATCATAATTTGCACGGTGTAGCAGTCAATAACAGCATACGAAATTCCCACTAAATGGCAGAATACTATACAATTTAGTTTTTATAGTCTCGTGCATTAAATATAAGAAATTCCCTCACAAAAAAAATTCACGATTGAACATAAAAGTATTATTGGTAGTGCCTGCGATAGAAATAGTACAATATAACATATAAAAATTTAAAGTTTAAGGAAAATTAATCGACACCTATAATTTTTTACCAAATGTTTAAGCCCATTAGACCCATTTTCTGATACGATCTGCA
This sequence comes from Eubasilissa regina, assembly GCA_022840565.1. Classification (NCBI taxonomy): domain Eukaryota; kingdom Metazoa; phylum Arthropoda; class Insecta; order Trichoptera; family Phryganeidae; genus Eubasilissa; species Eubasilissa regina. The sequence goes on along the minus strand of JAINEB010000018.1, from coordinate 16,155,031 downwards.
AAATTAATTATTTTAATATAATCGCTTAATAACGAGAATTCTGGAAAATTGGTGGGCAAAAAAATACGAAGATTTACATAAATGCCATCTGTTTGAAAAAACACGTTTTTGAATAATCGCAAAATATGCAAAAAAATAAAAATACTTGTAATTATTATAACTTATTTGGAGTACAAATTATTTTATAATAATAATTGATAATTAAATAATCGAAAATAAAAGAATTATTAGTGTAAGTATTACTGAACAATAGAGTTGCTAATGCTAATGTTTTCTAATATTCAGGAACCAATCCCTTATAAATTATTGATTTTAAATACTAAATTAATGTATTAATTATAAATATATACATATAAAATCAATCTTGTCGAAAAATATTAATAATAATGTAACATATAGGTTCGAAAATTTATCAAGAAAAATACTGGCGTTATAACACAATTGGTAGTGTACTTCCCCGGATTGGAAATGAAGATCCAGGTTCGAATCCCGGTGACGCCAAAACAATATTTTTCGACAAAATTGATTTTATATGTATATATTTATAATTAATACATTAATTTAGTATTTAAAATATCACAGACCTATGTTCTGAATAATTACAACTTCACAATAAGAATGTGTTTTCCTTAATAATTATTGATTTTATGTATTTTTATTAAAATGTTTTTAAATTTGGGAATATTAACGAACTCTTTAAAAGTAACATACACCATCTGTTATTTTTATTAACTAATAATATATTATATATATCAAAAAAATTATAATTATAGCATTCACTTTATTCAGATATACTAAGGCCTCTCATAAGATACCAGCATATAGTTTTTCGTGACTATATTATTTCAAAAGTCTTAATCTGTCAATCTTGCGTAATAACGCAAGCCTCTACTTTGTATCGGTGCAGACGCGTAATTATCCATTTTATTTCATTACAGAATCTTCTTCCCAGAAAGTTTATGCAAACGAAAAAAAATTTAAGCCAGCACAAGACTTCGCAGTTATTACAGTTCTGTTCGAGAGGAGGAATTTCTATTGGAATTTCTTTAGAGTATTTCAGGGTATGTTGAGAAATTCTTCAGAGTATACCAGACGATCGCTTGGTTCATTGCTTGTTACAGTATCCACACTTTTGTGAACAGTTTCTTTTTCGGTCATATTTTCTAACATCTTGTTTATTATACATTAGAAAAACGGGATGTAGGCAAACTTAGTGTCCTTTCATTGCTTACTTTAGCCAGAAATAAGTTTTCTTGTCTCCGCAATGTTCCATTACTTCGATCATATACGATTAGTATTATTGTTTTCAACCATTTTGTTGTTGCTTCAACGTAATCGAAAAAAACAAGTTGGCCATGTGTTCAAAAAAGTAACAATTATTTCAGGCGGTAATTTAATCTCTGCACCCATTGACGCGAATTACTATTCTGCAAATATTTGCTTCATCTGTATCCCCTGTAAGCAGATAATGTAATAGAGTAGGTATCTCAGATAGTAATTCGAGTGAAACTTTTCCATTATGACAGTATTTTACTGTTGTGTCTAATTTTTGTTCTCAATTGCTTGCATTGCTTGCAATACTATTACAGTTGTAAAACCTAATTCCTATGTCTTGCCCTTCCACATTAATTACAGATTGTGGATTATTCGAAACCGGTACTTCTATTTGATAAGACGTACATTGATTCACTCTTCTTATTTTCAATCTTGCGTCTCTTTCGATAATGTTTACTATCCGTCTTCATAGTCGTAGTGTCTCTTATCTTAGTGTACGAGATACGTTCACCGTGACAACACACCAGCCACAGCAAAACTGGTCGAATACCCTACGAATTGCTGCCTTATCCACCCTTTTCTCCAGATTTGGCCCCATACAATTTTTTTGTTTTCAAACATGAAAAAATAGCTTGGCGGATAGCGGTTCACGTCAAACGAGGAAGTAATCGCCGAAACAGAGGCCTATTTTGTTGAGCTCGATAAATCATATTTTTTTGGATGGCTTATAAAAGTTGGAAAATCGCTGGACTAAGTGTATCGAGCTGAATTGAGACGAACTGTTATACCGAAATAAATAAATTTAAAAAAAAATGTGTTTCTTCCTCAACACGGATACTTATACATCCCTCGTATTAGATCTCTCGTCTAATATGTCACTAGCATTTCTTCTAGTTAAGTCTCAAAGTTCTTACACTATTCAGGTATTTTGCACTTCTTTTGCTTATCCGGTTATCAAACGTGAGCGATCATGTTGGCAAACATAATTTTATTTGCAGCACGAAATAGTTGGACCGTAGATACCCCGAACTATTACCTTACACTCTTCAATGAGAGTGTCTTCCGGCTTATACAGCATTTTATGCTAGTAGTTTTGCTTTGAATGATGTCTCATAATACGGTTAAAATATGGCAATTTCCGATTTTTTATTATTTTATGGATCTATTTTTCCTTTTGCATCCGAATTATCATATTGTCATTAGTGACCCTGTCAGCCTAGTTTACTTTTAGAAGTCGTCTTTAGATCAAAACCTCAAATGCTTCAAGTCGCTTCAGCATTGTTTCTACGATTCTATTCCATATAAAATAGGGAACGTAACGTCGTATCATTCTCATTTGCAAATTCTAATTTAGGTTATAGCTGTATAATATTTTCCTTATGTAGAAGAATGCAGCTCCGGCTTGCTTAATTAATACGATGTTCAATTTTCATAGTAGGGTTTTGGTTTTCATTTAATGTGCACTCCAGGTAAACTATTTTATTTGATCTTTTCAGTATTTTTCCAGCCCGCCATCATCCATCTCGTTTCGTTTGTTAATAATCATGTATTTTGTTTTATTTGCGTTTAGTCATTAGAAGGTCATATATGTTTCGCATGTATTAACCGCTCGTTTCAGTAGTACTTCGAGATCTTTCATAGAGTCCGCTAGAATTACAATACTTAACGTCTGTGTGACGAAGGTTATTGAGTTTCTTTCCATTATTACCGAGTCATTTTGGTACACAGAGTGCCTCTTCAAATATTTTTTTGTATGTATGTAGGTTGAAGAAAATTGGTGATAGAATACAACCCTGTCAAACTTCTCTCCTTATTTTTACGATACCAATAAAAGTTTTCTAGTATTCGGATATTATTATCGTTAATTATAGCTGATTTAAGAATTTGTATCATTACATATATCTTTATATTTTTGTCTTAATATTTAGATACCGAATAATAAGTGAGTTTCAAAACTTCACCGAAAACCGAATTAAGTCTGTCCTATCTTCTTTTCGATACTGTGATATATTCTACCGTGAATTATTGGTAAGGAGACCTTTAACGCGTAATTCATCAACGCGGTAGTCACATTTTTTAGCTTTCGGTTTTTTTCGAGTTCGCGATAAAGGTTGGTTTTAACGAATCCGACTTCAGCGTGTATTCCATCAGGACCGGTTATTTTTCGTGTCTTAGCCTAAATCGTGGCTTATTGCTTTTTTAATTCAATTTTTTTCATGTGATAGATAGCCTTGTTACTATATTATTTATATCAAATTCAGAGCTTCTTTGGACATTGAATAATTCTAAAAGAATTCTTTCTATCTTTTCAATTGTTGATCCAATTATCATCAATATTCCCATAATTATTTATGTCATCATCAGAGTCGATTCATTTAAAGCAAATTCAATAAACTTATCCTACTAATATTGCACTGTATTTAAAATATAAAATATATTTATAAATTTGTTCGTTTTGCTAAAAAAATAGAATTTTATTCTCACAATACTAATAATAGAGAAGATTAATCTGGTTGTAATATTAAAATTATGTAAGAAGATAACATTAAAAATAGTTTGAGATAAACAAAATAATAATGTTTGATTTTTGTATAAAATGTGTTTGTATTAATAAAACCGTAACATGTTTCTGTTTTATATATAATAAAAAAAACTAAAAAGATACCATAATATATTATGAAGGGTTTTAATTCGTAGTAATGGGTTCTCTGTTTGGAAATTTCTCTATGGTTTTTAGTAAAGCGTAAACATATTGATAATTATATTATTTTTAAAATTCTTAATGGTTAGGTTAGGTGCGTCTAATATTGATGTAGAATAATAATAATAATACAGAATGTAATGCGTCTTGTATTGATGTAGAATGATATAAATTTATTGTAAAGAAATTAAAACGCGCTCGTTTGTATTGCTGGTGTTTGAAAAATTAGTACTTATATATATAATTGATTATTTTATTCAACAATTTTATATTTGAGATATAATGACGGTAATCATGTCATAATTTTATTAATTTTATTTTATTTATATATTGATTATTTTAAAATTCTTCTACTTAAAGAAATACTTCCTTAAAAGAAAAAAATAGACAATGAGACGAGGACAATTCGAAACGAAAAATAATCCCCATATGATTAAGAACCACGAACATCAAAAAAAGAAAACTAAGCTAGAAAGGTATTTTTGAAATCTTTTAAAACATTAAATAAAATCTCACTGAAAGATTATTATCGTTGAAACTAAATGATCCCTTGAAGAATGTGGCAAAAACATTATTCGAATCTACGAAAATAATATCACGCAACTTTATAATTTATAATATTGCGTGCAGGCTGTTCACTTAGAATAATGGTGTATAACATTTTCACACAATGAAATTAATAGAAAGGTTCACCGAAATGGACGAAATTAGATATAAAGAAATTGTACAATACACGAGCAGTATCCATGGAGTATATTAGCAAAACAAAGAAAAGGAAGTCCTGACTCCCGTCACGGAGGGCAGGGACCCGATATCGTCAATGTTCATAAAGTAAAGAATTATTAGTATTTGTGTGAACAACTTATATGATATAAGTACTATTTGTATGATATTTTTTTTAAAAAAAGGATGTATTTCGGAAAGATATTCACATACAACACATGTCTATTTGTACGTAATTGAATTGAGTATTTCAAAGGGGAAAGATTAATTTTGCATTAAATAAAATCATTAATGTTCAGTTTGACAATATAGTTAAGTGTGCATTTTATATTATCATAATAGACTTAGTATCCTATCAAGTTGTATAAAACCAAACTAGGCTATTTCTCTTCCCTGCCTAGAACGCCTAATTACTAAAATGAGATTTCGTCCATTAATGATATATTCTTAATGAAAAAAGCTATTTAAAAATGATATTGATTTATGATTGATAGTCATTTTAACGTGTAGTACACGCCTAATATATAGCCGAATTCGCACTATTCGCCTTCGAACGCCATGTCATGCGTCATGTGATCCGAAATCATTAACTTTAATACCCATGCACTTTTTAATTTGTGCTGTACTGTTAATATTTCAAATTTTTTAACAAATCTCTTTTTTAACGGTGATTTTAATTTTACAACTATAAATAGGTGTATTTTGTAACATGTTATTCCTAATTGCCTCAAAATGTTTTTACACTGTACTTTAATGTCATTGTAGCACTATTTATCAGAGAAATTAACGACTTGTTGATAATCTATTTATGATAAATAGATTTTACAAAAACAAAATAATTATTAAGGTTATTATTTTACATCTTAAATAAATATCATGAAAAGAAAAATATTATTTTAAATCTTAAGTGTGCTTGGTTTAGGTGTGCGCGCTTATATTGTATTCAATTGCTCTTATGTAATATATATAAATTATAATATGTCGTCGTGTTTGCAATAATTTCGATATGTTGTAGCTGAGTTACATTTGTCAATGGAAAAAAGGTATTAATTATAGAGGAAGGTACCTACGATGTAACGAATAACACAATTTCTCCAGGAGTCAATATTAGGAGTAGAATATGGTACAGTAAGGAGACGCAAGATTTGGTAAGAGGAGTCCTGTTGGTGATGTTTCCGAGGAACAGGGACAATCGACCTCATTATGTAAAATTTTGTAGAGAAAAGCCATCTGTTGTGGTTCGTCTTTGTTCTAGTGTTCACGCTCCGTTGTGCTTCGCAGAATCCTCGTAGTTGAAAAACTTTATGGGATTTATGAAATTTCAGTGAAAAGGAAGATATCTATTCGGACACTGGCTACATAATTATTTGTTTAATTTAAAGGTAATTCTATAACCATCTACTTTGTACTTTAGACTCGGGATGACGTGTGTTTCGACAAAGCATAAATCATTTGATATTTTAAAACCATTAAGAAAGTTCGTTTGTCACAAAGTTTTAAACGGAATCATTAAAAAAATGCCAATGACATAAAAAATAAATGGAGTTTTATTTTAATTTCATAATATTGTCCTCAATAAATAGTGTATCAGAAAATACTTTAACTTGATTTCTTAATAAAAATGATTATGAAAATAAAACCTAATAATAAATTTCTTCTGTGAATTAATTATTTTATTATTACTTATTACTTATTATTATTTTCATCGAATAGTAGTAAATTTCTCTGGTATCTAATAATGCATGTGCATGGATGCGATTTCTCTCGGAGATTCGTCTTGGAAGTGCGTAAAAAATATTACAACATTAAGCTGGAATTTTGATTTTGTATATTTATAACATATTTTTTTACTCAGCGTAGAGTTACAGAACTAGTTATTTTTAGAAATTATATTTAGATTTCCTTGTGTTACTCATTAATAATTTTACTTAAGTTACTAAAGTATTAGTAATTTTTTCCCTGGTATATTTTTATACATGTGCCTATTTACCAGCTGGGATGTAAGGGCAAGCGATGGGCATCTAAGTAACCACCTAATGATTAATAATATTTATCAAACAACTCAACCGAGCACGGGATGTAAATATACACATAAATAAATAAAATAAGTTGTTATAATGATTCTTAATAAGTCTAACAAATCACAGAGCTTTATTCAAGAGTTGTGCTGATTTTTAGAGCCAAACATAAAATAAAATATTTAAGAATCAAAGTAAAATCACTTCCAATCCTTCTAATATTAAAACGAATTCGAAATGATGACAATAGAAACTCTTAGAGATGTAAAAACGAATTTCCTTCGTAGAATAATTTATTTATTTCTCACAATTGAGGTTCGGATGATAGAAAAGGTAACATCGGGGTTTCGGATAAGAAGTAAACGTTTAGCCTGGAGGCCTCTTGGAGAGGATTCATCGCGTAGCGCCTGTCGGATAGCGTCGACTCTGTCGCTACGTCAATACGTCAGAAGTTATTTCATTTCGCATTCATATATTCATTGAAGCCTCAAACATTGATATACTGTATTAAATATACGAAAAGATGATATACAATTTTTACTAACATTTTTTCCGGGATGTACTTTCACGTTATCAGATTTTTCCAAAGACAACGTAAAACTTTCAAAATAATTGTCGGCCTATAAAATATTAAGTGGCCATAAACACAAATGAAAAAAAAATAGAAAAACAAACAAATCACACAATAAATTAGTATTCCAGGAAAGTTTTGCGCACCTCGTCTGGATGTGAAGTTAACACTTTTATTTGTCTACCATTAGAAATAACGATAAATAAAAAACGTTAAAATACCTACATTACAGCTCACACATAACCGGTGTCATGATCAGATATTCAGAACGAAGGTTTACATACATTAAAAGTTTTAAATATTGGGTGCAAAATCGTGGACCCTTTCTACCCCGACGGTACTCTAAAGAATCATCAACTTTATCAAGTTATATATCTTACTGTGGTTTCAATTCTCTGATGATACTATTAAATCTCCGAAAATAATAGTCTATTCGATTTATTTAGACTACTAACTTTAGTTATTTTTTTGTTATGTCAACACTGCGGCAGATGAAATATCAGTTACGCACTGTTACAAGGTTAGGTTTGACGCGCTGGTATTCCTTGTGATTATTAATAGTTATTTTGACGTAATTTTTTTATTCTTAAATTTTCAATTATTCTTTTAATGTTTTAGAATATTTCTTTTCTATGTTTTGTACTATGCTATATATTTTTATTTTTTGTGTGCGTCATGTAAGGTCTGACTGTATTTAGAAGTAGCATAAATTATAATTAATAATATTTATATAACACAATTTTCCATCACAATTTGCTAATTTTATATTTGAAGAATACTTCAAAAGATATACAGTTACTAGGCACTTAAATTTAATAATTCGGGGTAGAAAGAGTTTTTTGCAATTACTTAATTTTAATATATAATAATAAAAATGAAATGACTGAAAAATAAAAATTACTGTTCAATTTTATAAAAGATAAATTAACAAATAACGTTGGCATAATACAAAAATATTATAATAAGGCAATAAATAATTTTTCTTGTCTGGATGATTTCAATCTAGCTGTTGGCATGATCTAGAATAGCGGTTCCCAACTTGTTTACCCAGGGTGAACACCAGAGTTCCGCCGAAAAAAATTGAGCTCCATAATAAAATTAGTTTTGAATTATGAACTATGAAATACAGCGGGATTCGTATATTATAATCACGGATAATGTTATCAAATGCTTATTGTTATCATAATCAGTCGGTTTCTAAATCCATTATATAAAATTTCTTTAAAATAATCTGCTTATTATAATCAAACTTCGACTATTGTCATCAATATGTAGATACAAAAGATGTAAATTTTTATGAAATTCCAACAAAAATCATATTTTCTTAGAAACTTTCTAAACCTAAAGGCCGAATATAATCCATATAAAATAGGTAGATAAATACGTAAATAGATTTTTACCTGAAGCATAACTATCACATGAATGAGTACGTACACGACGTAGTGTGGTTCAGTGCATAATTGTTATTTGAAGACGAAGGTCGTATTGATACGTGATTACAAAGTAATCAGTGTACCCTGATGCGGTTTCTCTAATTTAGTAGTAATATTTTTTTATAAATTGTGTTCAATAATTATATTTTTTATCTTCTGCTTAATGTTATCAGCTGGCTATTATTATCAAAAGTTACAGGTCCCATAGTGATTACGATAAGCTGATTCCACTGTATTTGCAAAATAGTAAATAAAAATTAACAGGGTTCCAACACTTTATTATGTTGAAAAGGGGTCCGCGATTAAAATATATTGAGAGCTGCAGATGAAAGTGTTGATCATTATAAAGTAATGAATTTTATGATTGTCGCATTGCATTTGAATATTTTTTTCAATAGATATTCTTATTTTATTTTAAGCTTAATTAAACAATAATTCTATACTAAAATATAAATAAACGATACTAAAATAAAAATACTTATCGACTCGCATCTGTATCGATCGTTCATTTGCGTGTACATTATGTTGTATACATATCTACATATGTATTATAATTTTTAATTGATTCAACAATCGTCCAGTAGGGTACCGCACGGGTTCCACCTTGGATCTGTTTTATTTTTACTATTCATAAACGACATTGTTGACATTTTTAATGGAGTTCATGTTCTGTTATTTGCAGATGATCTTAAAATATATATATAAAGCAATTTTTAACATAAATGACAGTATTACTTTGCAAAATAAACTAAATCTGCTTTATGTGTGGTGTTGTGCTAACGAACTGTATCTTAATGTAGAAAAATATATAAGTTAATAAATAAGTTAAAGTAAAATTAGTTTTAATAGAAGTAAAAATTTTTTTTTTCAATACAGTATTAACAATATTGTTATAAGTAGAGTCGCAGTCATGCGAGGATTTGGGTAAAAATGGTCATTTAATCAATATTACATCGAAATTTGTAACAAAGCAATGAAATCCTTAAGATTTGTATTAAGGACAGGCAAAAACTTTAACTCACTTCGCTCTCTAACAACTTTATACATATCTATTGTAAGAAGTACACTGGGATTTAACTCCTCTCTGTGGTCTCCCTACTATGTCTCACATATTATAAAAGTCGAAAGAGTGCAATATAAAATTCTAAGATTTATCAATTTTAAATTGCATATTCCGATATAAAACACTAGTTACGATTATTTAATGAGTCTACATCATTTTAAAAAAAAAAAAACCTGGAGAAAAGATGTGAGCGATATAGTATTTCTATATAAAATTATCAATAGCATGTTGGATTGCCCTGAGTTAACACAAATAGTTTCGTATAAAGTACCAACTCAAACGAGACAACATAAAGTGTTATTTTTAGGTATTTACCCATAGAAATAATTACGATGTTAACTTGCCAATAATACGGATGCACCGGTTTGGTAACAAGTTGAATTTCGTTGACATTTTTCGTTGCAGGAGCATACCTGAATTGAAGAAATATTTGTACGTTAATCATTAAAAATTATGTTATATTTAAACTGATATATAACATTTTTATATTCAAACTGTACTGTTAAATTTAAATTACATAAATTATTTATCATATGTAAAAGCCCATAAGGGCGTTGATGGAAAAAAATAAAATGAGCATTACGTATTGAGACAATAAAGTGAGATATTTATAGGTACACAATTTAAACCAAAATTAAAATCTATTTGAAAATATTATCTACTAGCAAAGTGAATTTATACCGCCGTATAATCGAGCCTAACTTATATATAAATAATTAAAGAAACAAATACGAAAGAAAAATCCTGAAGATGTAGGTACGCTGATGTAGAGATATAAATTATATGAAACTTGAAAACTACGTTAACGTGGTTAATGTAACTTTTCTCAAAAAGTTCTTTTTTCAAATTGCGAAGTAGAGAATAGTCACAGGGGTCTATAGGGTGAACGGTGGATAATCTATGTTTTCGAATGTAATCTTTCTTACATACGTCTCGTAATTTGACACGCGATTTGCAGAATCAAAATTCCTTTATTCAACATTTTGGTCCTTCTGTGATCACATTTCATAGCACATTATCACAGTACTGGTAAGTCGTGTAGTCCCGTTTTTGATAATATTCCATCAATAAAATTCCTTTCTACTAAAATTCCTAAATCCGAACATTTTTAGCATTGAGATGGTTTAACCTTAAATTTCTTAACTTTCATCAGAATATTTTCATGAGAATTTTCGTGAAAATTTTCCAATGCATTGAGTCCTTAATGCTGGAATCCATATTTTATCAAATTTTCTAGTTTTTAAATAATGTCAGGCTCTTGAGTATTCATTATGTTTAAAAAAGCGTGATATGTTTCAGTACATCGCTCTTTATTGAATGGTTTCAACATTCGAGGTAGTATTCCGCGCTGACTCGTATGTACGAGTCAGTGTCAACTTATCTATTGGATAAAAACTTAATTACAGAATTATACTTGAATTTTATTCACTGGGCTATTTCCAGAAATACTATTACTCCTAGAAACAAGACTGTTGGATACCTTTATACACGGAAGTTATACAGCTATTTATATACTTATATAATACATACATTTATATATTAACTACCCCCTATATATAATATATATATATATTATATATATATTTATTAAAAAATCATTTTTGTACTGTTAATTATTTCAATAAAATTCATTTACAGCTTCATTTATAGCAAGCTCATGCGAGAATTCATGAAGGTTGAAAAGTATAATGAAATGATTCTCCTCGTTTGTAAATAGGGTGTTAAATAATTCTACCCTTGTCCTCCATTCGACAAACTGTTGGAGAGGGAGGAAGATAGAAGGTTTTCTTGATTCAGTGGAATAAGGTTATTGGATGGGGGGTAGAGAGGTTCGGAGTGCGGGGGACGAGGGCAGCTTGAATTATCGCCAAGGACCCTGCTTACGTAATTCTCTCTGCTAATGCACTCAGAAAAGGAATTCAATCAAATCAACGGGCACTGTACTAACCGATATAACATACGCAGTGAAAACTCGGTCGATCGTTCCTCTTAACATCGATTTATTACTAGTAAGCATTCAAAATAATATTTTTATTTTGTTGCGGTTTTAAATATATTTTGTCGATCGCCGAAAAAAAAAGCTTTAAACTAGCGACGTGCAGTTAATTCTTTGAAATAAACTGTACTACTCGAATTTTAGCGAAATAAAATATGTATTTCGTATTATTCCTACAATAATTATTATTATATTATTCAGATTTTAATATATCATAATATTCTATTAGATAAATATTTAATTTCACTTAACTTCCTAAAATATAAAGTAGCATACCTACAGCATATTTTAATGTACTGACTGCAAGCGCCTGCTTCAAACTATATTTGGGATTTCGTGTTGTGCCTGTCGTAGACAATTCATTTCTGCTGCCCGGGCGTAACCGCGTGCAATCGGGTTGTAGCGGCCATTGACCATTTTAGACTGAGGCGGTTTGCACGTCACGTATCGGAAACACACATTAGACACATTTTGTAATTAAAACGATAGGCATTTGATTTTCAGAGCGGTGCGCTTGACGTGCGAAAACTTAATTATTGTTTTCATAGTACACACGAATTGCTTCATTTTGAAATGGTGCTTAGAGCCTAATTAAGAGATATGTAATTGTAGAGAGATGACACGGTGTCATGTCATCGATATTACTTCGTAATTGGCCTATATTTTATTTGAATGTAATCGTATTTTAATTATTATTTTTCACGCAGAAAATTAGCCGACAATATAACAATAGGAGATGTGGAACGATACAATTTGTTGTCAATTTTTAGTTATTTAGAATTATGAATGCTTCAATGAACTTACGTTACAAACATACTGAAAAATAATTGTTACGTTGTAGATATATTACAAACACGCTACGGTGAGATGCCCTTTATTGGGTAAGTAATCGCTGTACAGTACTGTTGTTTATTCTCTGGTGCAAGGTAACTTAATAATTTACATTGATAATGGCTTTGTTTGTTTGTAGTGAGTACATCGGAATAGTCAGTTTTTATACTTTTATCATCCTGTCGACCGACAGTACGTTAAATGGTTTTTGATGATTCTTAGAAATTATCCTCTGTCTCGTACATAAAAATAAAATATTTATTTTCATTATTACATAAAATAAAAAAAGATTTTAATTAACGATTTGTGTCGTACAAAATATCTTCATTGTTGTCTGCGGAACGAATTAATCTCGCAGTGACCACTGCACGGGCTTTTATTTCATTTTGGTTTAGCCATTACTTTACAACTGCAGTTCGTTTTCTTGAACATTTATATAAATTGAAAATGGTGAAGACTTTATTTAATGAAATCTTTAGGTGTGCCGTGCCGACTGTGGGTATTCTCGGCTACTTTAAGAGTTAGTATAGTCCAGGAACAGAGGACATATATTTATTGTAGATAACTAAAACTTTTGAGCGATAATTCGAAAACAAATATTAATGTGATAGAACATTACAATAAATAATTATACAAAATTACTTATAAATATTAAAAGGTGAAGAAACTAGGTGAAAATCCATTAATAATAGAAAAAATACAAATTGTCGGGGGATACCTATCTTCTAACATCAAATTAAATTATTATCGTATACACGGGAACGAAGTATATATATATACCTTGAAACACAAATAAATTAACCAGTTAATTTATTTATTTAAAAAAATCAAACTTCCAAACAGCAATATTTTTCTTTATACATACAAGTAACAAAGCACCAGACGATCAAAGAAATATTTAATTTAAAATATGCGAGCAAATGGTTGACGCTCGCAGGCCATTATTTAAAGTGTGATGTACAAACGGTGAGAATCATAAGTATGTGAATAAATAACTTTTATATATTTCCTAGAAGCTTTTGTTGTCTACATCTTATTTTATTGCAATAACTGCACGCGCCTGGTATAAGAAAACAATTTTTCTATTGATGTTTGATAATAATAGCAGTTAATTGTAGACATTTGATATTTCAGTTATATTAGCGGTAATCTGAAAGCAGAGACATCATTTAAGATTGTAATTTCTAACGGTGGCAAATAAATAATCGTAAAACGCGAGTGTGCGCTTCATAAACCCATGAAATAATCGTTAAACAGACATCTCTGTTAGGAAGCTGCGCTCAGTAGTTAAAATTAGCGCTAGTAAATTATAGATGGGTGCTGTGTGGCCGCAGGGGAGCGGTCAAGCGCAGTTATTACGGCTACTAAATAAATCAATTAACTCCTTCCACACCGGATCCAATGGGTCGCCCGAATCTTGCGTCAGAAACGTTAGCCCGATATATGTATTTCCATGGCTCTCAATGCAGGCACTATTGAAAGAGCCAACAGATATTCATCCATCTTACGATCTGTGTCCACGGGATGAGATTTAGTTGAGATAAACTCAGAGATCAGCTTGAGATTGGTAAAAAGAGACATAAACTTACACCCGTGTACATGACGTTAGATTTAACAGTGAGAATTGACATCGTAAATAAAGTAAATTATTTATTATGGAAAGTTAAATAAACAAAAAGCATTAATTTACAAATATTTATTTTGTTTTAACTACTGCTGGGGAGATTCAAATTTACCCAACTGACGAATAGAACATCGATGATCAATGGACTGAAATTTGATGTTTGACTTACAATGAGTGTGAAGTAAGGCATGTGACGGTGAAACTCGGTGAGTACATGATGGGTTACTCTATATTATCGCGAGTCAAAAATTTTATCCACGGACATGATATTTACCTAGGGGATGAAACTAATAAAAGCTAAGTAATTTATAAACGGCATTAAGCCTTTAAATAGCACCGATTATCTAAATTACAAACATACAACCAGAATGGGAACAGAAGGCGACTAGAATATACCCAGAGTGGAAATTAAATAGGTACATTTATTATTCTTACGAGTTTATTTCTTATTTTATGTTCTTATCCTAGAAAAAAAGTGAAAAACCCGAAGAGCAAACGGGGTTGGCGAAAGGCAACTTGGTATCCTAACTGGATGAGTTTTTGCCGAGTAATTCATGAAACATCAGGATGAGAAGCAGATTTCTAACCGGCGATTGTTTATCATTCACTGAACTCATGAGTTTATTGAATATAATGACGTTTTGAGTTTACTTTATCAGTTTCAATCGAGTCTGGGTAGACCTCGTCATAGGTGCAAGGACTATGTGCATACATATTTTAGAATATCGACATTGCAATTAAATATTTAGTAATATTCTCAGTTATTCTTCCCATATAATCTACTTTAAATATGTGACAAATTGCTCAAAAATGTTTATTATTTAAAAAAATCACAATCACCAGGAGCGCGTTAAAAATGAAATTATATTATTTCACATATGTAATAATTGTAAATTAATTCAAAATGAAATACCCTACAAATTAATACCAAACCGTTTGAATACTAACATAAAATATATCGGTATGTAGTTCTTTGGTACATCAAATTCACGCAAGTCATAGAAAAAATGTAAGAACATTCAAAATTCTCAGAGATTTCTGTCAGCGATCATTGTGGATGAAATACCCTTCACTGAGAGAAGCAGAAGTTTGTTTGATAAGTAAGATTAAGATTCAGATTACAAAACAAAAGCCCCGCGGGATTTGAAGGTAATATTTAAGATTCTTACATTGGAGCGGTAAAGTGCTGTGTACATTATACTATAATATTTAAGAGAGAAAGAGAGATTGTAAATAAAAAAAGAAATAAATAGTCACTTGAAACTTAAAAGAAGAAAGAATGAAAAGTAAGGTTATTTAGAAATGTAACTTATTTAATGTTAAACAAATATCTCGAATTCTCGATTTTGAAGATTGTTATATTTGTCCGGGTAGATATGGTTGCGTCACTTTACAAATAAAATGAAAAATATGATACACGAGTAAAATTAAGTAAAAACACTGTCCTATATATATATCTCTAGATAAATAGATTTAGCTACTGCAGCACGATTGTGCAAAAAAAAATTTAATAAAATAATATTACACTAAAACAGCGTAAAATCTCGAAACTATCGCTTTTTTCGAGTTTGATTAGCCAACCAATATAATTTGACTATATTGCAAAATTCATAGCAGTTGTGATTATCAAAATTATTGTATTTTATACGTTGAGTAGGATGAGGGAACTGACATGCCTTATAGATCTTTACCGACACATCTCTGAGACGAGAGATCAGTCTCATTTGTGTTCTCAACATGCACAATTACGCTTATGGTTGTACATTAAACAAATATAGGATGAAACGCTAAATCCTTAAATAATCCTCGTACGTTGCGACCAATTACGATGGATACTGTGGACGTATTGCATTAAACGAGCATCAAGGGAGGAGCAGTCTACCAGCAGCTCTGTTTATTTAAAAAGAAAAGATTATTCTTTCAATACGTACGTTTACTTTGATAAGCCTGTAAATATTTTTACAGACAAAACGTAACAAACGAACCGTGAATGCGTGGAATTAGATATTTATTCTAAAATAAATTAACGTACCTATAGCACAAATAGAATTGCTGGAATTGTCTCGAGTTTATTTTTGTCTCAAGTTGCAAAGTATTTTCTTGTAATTAGCATTTCGCTCACCCCCCGCGTATTTAGAAATACGAGCCTGCGGGCTACATGCTCGCTAAATATTTGCGGGGTTGGTAATATAATTATTCTCTCGCACGTTTAAGCAATATGTCATCAGCGTTGCGCCACAATTCTCTCTCGCTCAGCTCGAGACTGCTTTCGTTAACTTTTCGTAAATACGTTGAATATGATTTATGCCGGTGATTTATTGTGTATCTTGAGTTAGCAAAGCGTGAAGGAATCAAAGAAATGAAAGTTTTGTATTAAATACAGATTTTTACTTTCTTTTCGTAGTAAAATGACGGGATATAATTGTTTTTCTCATCTTGAGTTATTTTCACTAGATAGTCTTAATATTTAAATAATTAATTTTACAGATAAGCAAAACACCAAATAAAATTGTTTATTACGATGAACATACATCAGAAGACAATTAAAATAAGATTAATTAATGATTTTATAAAAAATCATTTAAATTCTCTGCTTCGTGCTTGCCGGTTAAGTGGTTGGACTTTCTAGTGATCAAGTGGTCAGAGCTTCGAGCTTCGTCTAGGAGACCAACAAGATTGTTTTCTTTCCAAAGCACAAGCGCTTAGCTTAATTTTAAAATAGTAAGATCATTGATGTGACATGTATTCCATGTGCATATCTTTTATTCTTCTTAAAAACGATTTTACAGTAATTTACAGTAAAGAAATACTATATGCGTAGGTACAATATGTAGAGGTTGTTGCATAGCCTGTACGGCCTTACAGGCCAGTATTCAGAATATTCAGGAGCCTCAGGTTAACGTAAGAGTACACAGTTAAAAGTTAGGTTAAACGTAAGTAAGGCAAGTAAAATAAGTAAGATAGTTAGGATTTATTTGTTTAAATATCTATATAATACATAAGTATTTGGACTGTGCCCATCTTACTAGAAAAATCTGTATTGAGACGGGCATTTTTATTATCATATAATAATTTAAAAAAAAATAAGAAAAAATAATCAAATGTTTATCTTTATATGAAAAACAAAATATTTTAAAGGATAAAAAAATAGGTAAGCAGAAAAAATATTTCTTATTTTTTATTGGAGATCTTTCAGCCATTTAAGGACCTATTTTTATAGAAGTTTATATTTGCTTCTAATTAAAATATTCTTGGCAGTTAATTATATAGTCTAGGAATGACTTTGTTATTTGTTTTAGTCGAATTTTATTTTTTATCTCTTTGAAAGAATGCAACAAATATGTTTAATTATATAAAGGAGGTAAATTTGGAAAGCGAAAACACTAAAAACTATTTTATTAAAAATATATTTATGTTGTGATGTTGCAGATTCAGAACACAATTTTGTGGTATTTTTTATTACAAATTAAATTAACCAATTAGAAAAATATACTATATTCTGAAACGGCAACATCGCAACAAAAATGCGTTTTCATTAAAAATACTATGATTTACAAGTTTATCCAAATTTATTAAAATGGATTGATTAAATATGAGTGTATCCTAGCGTGTATTACTCAATGGCATTTGTAATTCATCGCAATATAAAGTTAATTACATTTAAAAGTGGAATAATAGATGTATCAATTATAAAAAATTGCATTAAAAAATAGTCGTAAATGTAATCGGTTGATATAGTGAAAACGGTTAACGCGTTTTCCTAGATAGAAAAAGGTCCAGGTTCGAATCCCGGTAGCAACTAAATATTTTTTCGATAATTGATTTATTTAATATGTACTAAAAAAACTAGACTAGTTGAGTAATTAATACATTTTTAATACAATTTAAAATAATAATATAAGATGGAGCCGCATATATGGGTTGTTGTATTTGTGTCAATTCTAAATAACATAGGAATATAAACAATTGGTACGGTTACTTTTATTATAAAACTGTAAATCAGATCTTAATGTGTAGGCCCCCCTTACCTCCCCGGCCCGTGCCCAAGCGTTCTGCGGTCGTCTCTGGAACCTTCAGTCACGCTCTGAATCCGTCGTCATCTCTTCCAGGCTGACTTTACTGGAAATTCTTTAGTAACCAGTAATAAGTAATAACAAAAGTGAAGGTAGAGTAGTAGAAAATAAAAAAATGTTAGTCTATATAAGATCGTTAATGTCCTTCTGTGTGTCATGCGTAGGAAAAATTCAAAGGAAACTAAACCATTTACAATGGAGTGAAGTATAAATTTTCCTTGATCTGAAGGAAGGTATATGATCTTTTGGTTCTGAAGGTAAATTATACTGCTGTAATTTAGGTGTGTAATTATTTAAATTATATTCTATGTTCGTATGTAAGAAGGTAGTTATAACATTAAAATTATTTTAATTATTAACATTTTTCGCATTCGTCGTAGGGTGAGTTTTAAGCACTAGTATTTATAAGGGTCATGTCCACAGAAGAAAAAATCTCAGAGATTTAATAATAATAATAGATAATTTGTATAGCGCCATTTACGTAAAAACTATCACCCCAAGGCCGCTTTACACATAAACTGTTATAGTCCTGCATTATTTTTGTTTTTAAAATTAAAAATCACTTATGGAAACGACTTTTTGAAAAGGTGCGTTTCATCTTAAATAAAGTCTCTGATTCTTCTGCAGTGTTTCTTATGACGGAGGGCAAAGAGTTCCACGCTTTTGGGCCTGCCACCGTAAATGCCCGTTCACTAAATTTAGACTTCTGGCAACGGTTGGTCGGTTCTACAACCCTTCCTGCGGCTGACCTGAGAGTTTGACGTCTACCATTCAAATTGTCAGGAATTGAAGATACAGGGACGTCATGTTATGTGTCACCTTGTACATCAATCAGCACAATTTAAATTCAACTCTTTCACTTTCAGGGAATCGGAACTAATATAGCTGATGTAAAAGGGATATTATATGAGAGAATTTGGAAACTCAATATATTATTCCATATGGATTGTAATTTATCTAGCTGAAACATTGGTAGGCCAGCATAGATGCTGTTGTATGTGTTAATCGTCAAATGACATTATCCTCACGTTGTTGTCTTGTGTATTTAGTTGATATATATCTCAATATCGTGTACACGTGACGAGATTTTGTTTTGGAGATAAACTTTGAGATCACTATGAGATTGTTAGAAAGAGACAAAAACAGAAATCATTGTACACGGTGTACATTCTGTAATACATGCACACCTAAAAACCACCATACATTATGAAAATTAGATATAAGTCATTAAACATTATCATTAACATTAACATAAAGCGTTAAATTGAAAACATTTATTGCGATTTATCTGCTGGGGAGATTCAAAATCACCCACATTATGAATATGAGGTTAATGACATATAACAATTAACCTATGAACGTGAAGTAAGGCATGAGATGGCTAATCTTTGAGACACGGTATGTACATGGTGAATACGAATGCCGAGAGTTGTCTCCAAAACACTCACGGGAGCCAAATCCGTATTTCAGAGATTGTCTCGAGTCAAAAATCTTTTAAAAATCTCTTCCGTAGACATGAGCCATTATACCACCAAAATAGGACGTGCTTGTAATATTCAGAATTTACTGTGTGTTAAAGTACTTTACATCGTATTATATACTATAGATATAAATAAATAAATAAGAAGACAAAATACTTTGTTTAAGCCACTATTTATTTATTATTCAACATGTTTTGATATCTACGATATCTTCTTTAGGAAACAATGTACACTGAAATTAAAAATACATATGTAGGTAAAAACAAAACTATAAAGTGGTGTGTAGCTAAAGTAGGAGTAATATGAAAACAAATTTGCAAAGAGGATTTGGTTATTTATAATATTTAGCTTGTTATTAATTTTTTTTCTTATTTCTATATTTTCATATTAGTTCCTACTTAGTTACCTATCACTTTATAGTTTTGTTTTAATCTATGCTTGTATTTTTAATTTCAGTATACATTGTTTCTTGAAGAAGATACCATAGGTATCGAAACATGTTGAATTATTAATAAATAGTGGTTTAAATTTTGTCTTATTATTTATATAATATGTGGCCACAAAGTAATTTTGCAAATAATTTGCGTTCCATTGTTTAAAATTATTTTGCAGTCTTGGTGCTGAGATGTAATATATTTGACCAAAATCAGTCCTGATAGACCCTGTATACGTACTAGCCCAGAAAACTGTACGTAGAAGATTCTGAACGGCCGTGAAAACCTGAGAACATTTTTAATAATATTGTTTTTTAAACAGTTTCAATGAAATAATTGATTGAACCTATCACAAACGGTGTGGCTACTGAGACAAATATATTATAGTATATTTGTAGCTGATATAGTGTATATAATTGATTGTAGATATAATTGATATTATAAATGATATAAATGTGTATAATGTGTAATATACACCAATGTAATATATATTTATTTCTAGTATTATTTTAATTATAATTATGTATCATTGATTCGTCTATTTGAATAATCACAATAAATCTGAGTGACGTTTTCTCAAATTATTGGCTCGAGTCTAAAATAATTAGCTTTACCTAATCACTATTCGTGTGCTTAAGAAAGTGACTGAAATATTTTTCGATTTCGTGTCTTTGTCAAGTGAATTAGATTAATCTGTCACTCCTTCTCCACAGGCTTAGGGCCGTGCGCGGGAGACGGTAATACCCAGGGGGCCACGTATAATTCAACTATGTCCATCGCATCACACCTAATGGGCCATAACTAATCACCACTTTTGCTAATTGCTTCCACCAACATTTAGACTAATGTATTTCCTACATCCGATTTCGCTTTCCATTCCGCCCTCAAAGTAAATGGGCGGATCGTTATTCCGCTCTTCGCTTTCACTCCCCGTGAGGGCCTAAAAACAATACTCTCGTTTGGCCGCAGGAGGCGCTCGCTGAAATGGGAAATAAGGAAATGGCAGGTGTCCGTCGGAGATATCAGAGAACTTGATCTAAGCAACACCTCCAATCCAAGCCACGTAGTAACAATGTTTTGATGTATACTACTCCATTCGCCGTCAACGTGTTACGATAAGTCTGTTCCTTTCATCTCCTCGCTTCGTTTAATCTCAGACTGTAAACGTTACTTCCGCTCTCTGTGCGCATAGTTTCTAAGCCGTAACGCTGAGAGAGAAAATAGCGAGATGGGTTTCCAGTGAGGGGATGGGTTGGTACTTCGACTGATGATCAAAGAAATGGAACGAATGGAAATCAAAGTATCAAACCTTGAAAATTTCCAGTTAATTGAGCGCATTGTTAAAGTCCTGTCTTTGATGTGTACAGCCTCCCGATCTTGGGGACGAATTCATTTATAGAGAAAAGGTTTAGCAGTAGATGTATTTCGACAAAATATCTATCAATAATAATATATTAACTAGATATAAGATGAATTTATATCAAGATTAAAATTAATATTTTAATAATTCTATGCGTATGACACAAATATTATAGGACTTCGGATACTTTCGAGAGCCATATTGTTCCCATATAAAGTGTATTTTTTTAAGCAAATACGATAAAAGGTAAATCTATTATAAAATAGGTGTACACGTTTTAATTAATTATTTAATTGCATAAAAAAGTACAAATGCTTTCATAGAATAAATGTCACATCAATATTTCTATTATTTTTTAAACCAAGCAAAGGGCTTGTGCCGTAGCTGAGAGATATGATTAACTTTTATTTGATGTATTTGAATAGTTTAGATTTATTAGTTAAAATTCAGATGGCTTACAAATAAAATATTGCTATTAAGAGACGGTAGGACACGGTAAAGTACATTTACTTCGTCCACCGTCCGCTACAATATGGCTAAAATACGGAGCCACCATCGTCAATTTTTACGGATTTTTTACAAAATGAAATATATATTAAAATATGAATTAAATATATTAATTAGGAAGATATACGTATAAAATAAATTTTATCGAAAAATATTGTTGTTGCGTCACCGGAATTCGAACCTGGATCTCTTTCCTAACCGGGGAAGGTGCATTATCCAACTATGCTACAGCGACAATATTTTTAGCGATAAATTTTAAAATCCATATGTTACCTTTTTGATATTAAAACATTTAATCGTTCCATTATTACTATTGCTAGTGGATTATTTGTATATTTTATTATTTTTTCATTTTAAATAACATACTAAAAGATTCCATCGATATTCTATGCGCTTCAAAAGTTATGCGGAGTCAAAAGTCACAAATTTTTATTTTTGTAAATATTCCGTTTCCGAAATGGAACGAAACGGTCGACTGACAAAAATAACTTTTATAAAATTTATACATTATTACATTTTCTACAAAATAGGTAGCCTACATTTTTTTCGTACGAGCAACTGTTCTCACGTTATACGACTTACAAAGTTTCAATTGGATAAACTTGCACGAAGTATCAATGCATTCATTTTCACGCCACCTTCGAGGTAAAATGGATCGTAAAAGAGGTAGAAAAACTGAAAACTCATACTATAAAACAAAACCAAAAACTATCCTACTTCATAATAGTAGTTAACCATATAAATTATCGATGAAAAAAGAAGATGGAGCGAATGAGTGGGTGGAAAAGTCTTTTGACAATTTTGGGCCGCAATCCTTGATATGAAGAATTGCGGTTCGTAAGTGAAAATGGAGTAATGATATGTATAAATTATATAAATTTACCCCTGTTAACGTCAGTTAATATTTTCTTTGCATTAATGGATTTTATAAAATATCTATATGTATGCAGAACGTAAATAATAAAGCTTGATATTTCAAAAACAACATTAGAAATAATTGATATTTCGAATGCAATTCAGTGTCTTTCGAAGAAATTTGGACAGCTTTTACAGGCTCCTCTAGTAATTATTTAAAAAATATACATATAATTTATTAAAATTTTTTATATAAAAAACTTCAAAATTCTATAGGCATCCTAATAAATTTTAATTATATAATTCAATATTTTGGATATTGCAATATAAGAGACCGAACATGAATTTAGACTTTTTTTGAAAATGATATATTTAATAAAAATATTCATTTGTAAAAAGCAATAATTTTAATATAATCCTTTTACAATCAATTTATAAATAAAATGTATGGTATTCAAATGAAAATATGTTGAGATTAAGAGTACCAAAGATAACTCTATTGCGAGAAAGATTTAATAGGGTTCCGTAATTATATTTTTTTGGTGATAATTGTAATATATTTAGACATTTTTTATAAAGAAATTCTTTAAAATTGAATGGATATTTTATAATAAAATTGATTGAAAGCACGTATTACTGTAGTTTTTGCAAAAAAATTCTAAAACTTGACTCTCCAGATAATAAAAACGTGGATCGTGTCCTGCCGCCTCTTTATACAAATTTGTTTCAGTTTCAGATTCAGTCTTCTTAATAAAGGAAGAACTTCATTCCCTTGCATTACGCATTTTGCACAAGCACAAAATATGAAGTTATAAACAAAGTTCTTGTAACTTCTCAAAGATAACGTATTTTATAACTTATTCATGAATTTTATATAAACATTTTCCATCTTAAAATGCGATCATATCTATGAACGTTTAGGTATTTTAATTACTTATCTTTAAATATATAAGTTAAATATGAAAATTTTAAGGAATTAATAACTTTCTCTTAGTGACGCGATTTAAAATAAAAATTAATTAATCAAATGAGAATTGACAAAAGAATTGGGCACAAAACTGAATCCGTCGTTTATTTTAAATAACGATAAAATCATCAAAAGGTTAAAATGAAAATCTCCCTATTTGGTGGATGTGCATTTAATATGCCACATTCAAAAGATAATACAAAAATCTTAAGGAATATAAAGGACCACTCATTTTTAGTTTATAAGTTTTCAATTATGTTTTCGACCCGAAAAGTTTTTGAATATTTGATGTAAATATTCGTTCTCATCTCATATATTTTCTGTTTCCCTGGACAATTTTATATTATAAATTTTGGTCATTTCAATCTAGTCCTTCAGACATTTAAAATATCTGAATTTCTAACAGTACGGATTTTCTTTCTTTCATGAATATAAACAATAATTAATAATTGAGGTAACGAGGCAGTCTACTTTTATTTACATTTTATTTTTAAGGTCGACATAAAGTGAGCTACCTGAATATATGAAGATGTGCTCAGGCGGGTCAAATACTTTCCGTTAGTTAACCCTTCCCTAGCCTTGCAGTAACATAGGTCTACCGAACCAATTAAATCGTATTTCTATAAATATGCACAATGTAAAACTTACATTTTACCTTGTCCTAAAAAATCATTTGCACTTAGAAATGTTTATAGGAAAAACAATTATGTAAGGCGAATCATTATAAAAATAATCATTTTTGAATTCAATGCTATATAAAATTGATGTGTTGCATGCTATCTGCGTTTAAAATACCACTGTATTACGTGAAAAAGATCACACATTGATTTTAATGATGAGAGATATAGATGAGCATTATGTTAGATGGGTCTTCTGACGAACGTGTTATAAGAATTTGTTGAGAATTGTTGATTGTTGAGAATCAAATGAAAGTATTTAATTATTATATTTATCATTTCTTATTATGTTTATAGTAACTATTACATTAACTATTTTAAAGTCGTTTAAGCTTGTAAAAGCATTTCATTCTCATTTAAAGTGTTAAAAAACACAATTTCTTGCAGTAACACGAGTTGACAGCATGGCTGCGTAGGGTATTTTTAGCATGGTATGGTAAAGGTTAATGAAAAAAAATAGCGGGAGGCCTTCGTTGTAAAAAGAATTTATATAAGAACTTTTAACTGAATTTGTAAAGCGATCAATTTAAATGTGGTAGTTTTTTTTTAAATAGACGCGTACACAGAATACGTGTCACATTAATATTCTTACTATTTTCAAACTAAGCTAAAGACTTGTGCTTCAAAAACAGGACTAACTTGATGGCCCCCTGGAACGAGGCTCGAATTCCCGACCACTAGATCGCTAGACGAGTATCTTGAATACTACACCACAAACGCGTCAATTAAATATAGAAAGACTGAATGTGAAGAATATATTTTTGGATACAAATTTAATATTATATAATCTTATGTTAAGCAAACAATTTAATAGCGAGACGGTTTGGTTGTTAGCGATATTGAAATCAGCACCTTCTGTCGTGGGTTATAAGGTTCTGTATATACTCTAACCAGCCCGGCCATCCCGTGGACGTAAGCGGTAGATCCTTCTATTCGAGGTCCGTAGTCCCCTGTGTTTAACAAATGAGTTTATGTTAATTTCTCCCCATGCCCCGAATACGGCCAGGCAACTTCCAGAAGCGTGTCCCAACTGTTCGATCCTCAAATTTCAAGTTTCCGCTCTGGGAAGCCACCTCGTTAAGTGGTTCAATGTATTATATTATGATCGAATTTAAAAGCAACAATTGTATTCATCTTACTTTATTTACCTGGGAAAATAAAAATTATTTTAAGTTATTTTATCCAAGAAAAATCATCTAGTGGAGATTTTGAGAATAAGCACTGATGAGGTTGGTAGATTTGTAAAAACTTAGGGTGATATTTAAAACATTAATATTACTTTTAAAAGGCTACTATGTGTTTGGTGAGTATTTATGTTTTCGAAAAACACAAACAATAATAAACGAATGAATATAAGAATGTTCAAGTTCCAATAACACTGTCACTTTGTTATAATTTGTTAGAATGCGAAATGGCCCAAAATAATATTTTGTTGTTCAAGGATACATAAACACTTAGTCGAAGTAAGGGACGGAGGGTAATAAAACTCGGTATTGTTAGACGCAGGTGCACCGACACAGCGTGGGTACATCGGTAAGGAATGTGGCGTACGTGACCAATGTCAGGTCAGCAAATAGACAATAGGATGCATCTCTTTATGCAGGCAGTCTTCACCAAATTTCGGCCGGGAGGACTCGCTCCACAAAGACGGGATCTAATTTTCAATTAGAAAATAAAGTCAATATCGTTTCTGAAATATTAAGCAAGCGCTTTATAAATTGTGATTCCGGGGAAAGTTTAAACTGTGCGCCTCGAGTTTAAGCTTAGACTGTGATGTTCTCTGGGTTTAATCGTTGATGTGAAAGTATCAAAAGAGTCCCGGTGGATCTATAAAAAAATTCGATCAACATAAGTTGGTGTAGCGAGAACAAACTGTCGCTATTAGGGCAGACGGTATCCTGTACGGCAAAAATAGCACAAGAACATCCAGAGTCCCGGTTCGCCTGGGCATCATCTGGTGGTCAATCTACTACAAGCCTGAACTCGGTCACCCTACGTTGGCATCACAAGCAGCTGCACACTTCACGTCCAGGATCCAGGACCATCCTGAGAAGTAAAACCTTACGTGAGGGACCTGCATAATCAAAATCAGACAAGCATCAACATAGATAATTTGGTAGACAACTTTATGCTGGCATGATGGGCACATAATCAATGTTGATCTCAATGTAGTTATGTTTATATTGTCTTATATACTATTATTTTTTCATTTCATAACGATTTGACTTGACAATATTTAAAAAATAACCAGTAAGTCTAGATGCCTCCCCCCTGAATATGAAGCCGAGGCAAAAGAAGAAATTCTAATAAATTTCAGATTACATACATGTAACTATTCCTGTTTGTAATTATTTTAATGACACTTATTGTAATTTTTTAAATTATAGTTTTGTCTGGAAATCTCGCCAGAGATAAAAAAATCTAGAAAAAAATAGATCTCTTTCCAATCCGGTTATATAGGTTCGAAAATTTGTCGTCAAAAATACTGTCGCTGTAGCACAGTTGGTAATGCATCTTCCCCGGATTGGAAAAGAGATCGAGGTTCGAATCCCGGTAGTGCAACAACAATATTTCTCGATAAAATTGATTTTATATGTATATCTTTAAAATTAATATATTTAATTAGTGTGTAGATAATTATATTTAATATTTTTTACGATGCTAGAATATATATACAGAGTCATATTGCTCTATATAGGTTTTTCATAGCTTGTTTGGCACTAAGCGGCAATGTTAATTTTTGATCTTTAGAACACGACTCGAAAAGGCGTAATACTCTTTGCATTTCTTCTTTGAGACTTTAAGTTCCTGACTTTTGACCCAGCTCTTTGATGACTCCCGATGGAGGCTTAAAGTTTTACCTGCCCTCTCGGGAGTGAGCTTTTAGTTTTTATTGCTAACAATTCTATCTAGGAAAATCGTTTTGTCCCCGCACACAGCTCGTGTCAGATTGATAATATTAGTTTTCCGACTACGTGTCGTTTTATGAAGTTTAATCACACGAAGAGAAAATTACACGGAAATTTTAAAGATCTTTCTAAATTATTGCGTTATGTGGCGAATTTTAAAATTTATTAACATCGAAAAAGAAATATTTTCGATTAGATAACAAATGTGATTCCTATGGGAATAATTGTGAATATGTGTAGAGCTTACCCTCGAATTTTGTAGCCCTATAAAAGGCCCGCCTCTGATGCGTTACTCAGTACGCGTAAAATTACAATATGTAACCCTGTAATGGGCCAGTAAAATATTCAAAGAAAAAAATCCAACTCGCTTAATATTTTAAACCAAATCATGTCTCCGGTGTGAATTACTTCTCCAGAAATCTTTTGAGACACTTAAGCGTTTTACAGGTGTCGTTAAAATTTTGGTGAAATATTAACCCTTAAAGGAAGGAAGCGCGGTAATTATAAAACATGAAGTTTATTGCCAAATAATGAACGAACTCGGTGTTAAAAACCATTTAGACGTTGCTTTTATATTTCACGAATATAATGTACTTTGTTTTAGGTCATAAAATTTAAAGACCTTGAATATAATTTCATTCTATGAATATATATACCATTGTTTTTGTCGAACATAATATAATGCTAGAAGTATTGTATTATGTACACGGAAATGTTTAGGAATTATGAAATTATTTGGTTTCAGTCAGTTTGAAACTTTATATTAATTTTTTTAAAAATACTACTAGGGACAGCGGTATTGCACATAATCTAAATTGAGTATGTACTTTGTTCGAAGAATTTATAAATCTAATTAATCTACATTTTTTATTAGCATCATTAATATTTACCGCTTGTATTATATTATACATGCGAAATACACTGATATACACATTCGTTTTGTAAATAGTTGATATGTGAAATTATGTGCATTCTGTATTTATTCGTTAAAAAAGCTTGATTTGTATAATTAACTGAGCATGTATATTTAAGTCACTATTTTTAACGTACATATCATGGTTTTAGATTCGTAGACCTGTTGGTTTTCCTTAACAAATTAAATGAAATCATCTTGATCTCATATAAACTTGGTAAATATTATAAAAAATATTTTAATTGTTGAATGAATAATAATAATGTATGAAGAAGTAATATTTGTTTTCTACTCACGTGCAGGCATGAAACTATTTACTCTGTACAAATATAAATAAATATGTATGTCTTTCTAATTTAATACATTTCATTCATATTTAAAATATCACAGACCGTCTGTTCTGAATAATTACAACTTCACAATAAGAATGTGTTCTCCTAAGAATAAATAGTTATTTAATTTCTATAAAATTATTTAAAATTTTTATATCTTTAATGCTTTAATAGGCTGACTAAATCTTGATTAATGCATTTTTAATAACGCGAATTGAATAATATAAACATATAATGAATTTGTTTAAATTAATAAAGACAGGAAAACAATTTTACATTCATACAAGGTGTTCCAGGTCGATGTTGTTTTTAAATAACTAGAAAATGAAATACACTTTTATAATTTGGTATTTATTTATAGATTATTTGGTTTATTACAATTACGCATAGATTATAACATCGGCCAAGTGGCCACCTCTGGCCACGGCACAAATGCATGCTCTTTTAACCATTTTTCATAACATTCTAGCACACTTCGCATGTTATTTCAGCAATTTAATTTCGAATATTGTCCTGTGGCATCGGACTTGTTATTGGCCAATTAGCGTAGACCTTTTTTTTCAAGTACTCTCACAAAAAATAGCCGGGAGCCGTTAAATCAGATTATAAAGGAGACCAGTCGATATCATCCTGTTGATCTAATTTGGCCACCGATAAGTATTCCAACATGTGACGATAGCGATCACCATTAATAATTACAGAATTACCCCTTGCATCCTAAAAGAAATAGGGCTTAATGATAGCGCAGTAACTTTGGGTGGGTATAACGGTCATAGGTGTATCAATTGAAAAATTTAAGTGTCCCAATTACCGCTGTTTCGTTTATTAACAAAACCGGCCAAATTGAAATGAGCTTCGGCGACGAAGCTCATTTCGATCATGATGATTTTTTTCCAAAAGTCGAATGATTATTGAGATAAAATGTTTTAATAACATCAACATGTTGTTTAAGCATTAGATACCCCATAATAAATTGTAATTAACTACTTTCTATGACTATTACATGAGAATTGACAAATATCTGCCAAACCAAAATGGCGGTCAAAGAAAATCGACCAGGAACATAATATTCACCCAGTAGTAAAAAAATAATATTATATTTTGGTGGTAGTTATCAGCCTGGTAGGTAATCGGTAGACATGTGGTAATCTGTTTGTCCCATCTGAGAAAACGGTTCACCACTACACCTAAATATTTAATGCTTTCTGTCTTTCGTATGGGGTGGGAAATCACGAACATGTGTACTGGACGCAGCGACGTAGTAATCTTAATCTGGAATTGATTGCTAATGGTAAGTATTTTTTTGGCTTTTAAGGGGAATATATTATAACAAAGTGTATTTTTTACCATATTGAACCGAATTTAATAGAAAAAATATTTAATTCCAAGAATTAATGATATAGAGATGTACTATATAATCATTGTAGAATATCCTATTTGCCTCAGTTTCATGATCACAAAGCTAATTTTGGTGAACTAAAAAGATTAAGGGATCTAAGACACTACCTTGGGGTATGTTTGAACAGCGCGGATTGTCTGGATAGCGCTCATTTTACTGCAGAGCTTAATTCGGTGCGAGGGGTTTTAAAATAAGATCTGAACCATGGAAGCGTTATTCTAGTTTATATATTTAAGTTTATTAAGAAGCAGTTCTCTTGACATGATGTCAAATACCTTGGCCAAAATTTAAAATGTTGATAGTTTATATTCAATTTAGCTCATGAATACACCAACACCGATTTAATCAATCTAAATTATTTGTAAATAGGATTATTAAAATATTGTATACTTAAATATAAGTCGATATGAAAAATAATAATAAACAAAATAAAATTATACTTTTAAAATTAGCAGTATTAACTTTGTGGTTAAAATTCATGTTTTTATTTGTTATCATTGTTTTATTTACAACTTAATTGAGTTTAAATATATCTACCGGTTTCGAAAAATATTATTTTCTTCTTCAGGCATTACTAACTAAAAACATATATTATTGTTTTTTTACCAGAATATATTTAAAAAAAAAACAACAATTATTTAACAAATAAATTTAGAACCTGACTCAAATTCTTACTTAATACAAATTTACCCGAATAATTTGGAATCATTGGAGATAAATAAAGCATGTAAGACTAATCAAAAAATGATGAAAAACCAACTGAATTTAACTTCGAGTCCCAATCTAAAATTTTTTCCTAAAAGTTATTCGAGTAAATTTGTATTAAGTAACAGTTTGAGTTAGGTACTAAATTTATTTTTTAAATAATTGTTATTTTTTTTAAAATAGATTCTGGTAAAGAAACAATAATATATGTTTTTCGTTAGTAATGACATCCTGAAGAAGAAAATAGTATTTTTCGAAACCGGTAGATGTATTCAAATACGTTTTAAGTGGTTAATAAAACAAAGATATCAAATAAAAATGTAAATAAAATTAAACAATACGCTATTTTTTATGAAGTTAGAGACTTCATCCGTCTGTCAAAATAAAAGTAGCTTTCGAGGTGTTATTTAAGTACTTCGTCACAATAAATTTTTCAGCAAAAAATTAATTTTAATACAAATTAAACGAATCAAATAGAAAGATATACAGAATAAATCTATCTATCGAAAAAATATTTAGTTGCTACTGGGATTCGAACCTGGACCTTTTCCTTTCCGGGGAAGCGCGTTCTCCGATCTCTCTATAGCAATCGAATGCATTTTCGACAATTTTTGAACTTATATTTTGTAATATTTTCAATTGATACATCTACTATTCAATTTCTAAAAACAATCAACTATATTTATTTCGATAGATATATTTTTTCTGTATATCTTTCTATTTGTTATCCGTAATTTTATTTTCATGTTCATAATGGATACTTAAATATTATATGTAAAGAAATCAGATTTTTTAAATCGAGATAATAATTGTGCGTAAGTCATGAATGATGAAACATTAGACACTTGGATGTAAATTAACTGTTAGCAGATTATGAACCAGAGCTATAAAGTAGAATTAACTTACGGCTTCTGAGAGCGAGGACTGACTTAGAATCAGTAGTGAGTAGGCAAGTTTCCTTAAACGATATCATTAAATTGTTGACAATGCGTTTTCATTAAGAATTTTGTTTTAAAACATTTCGTTGAGATCCTTGATACTTTTTAGCTATCAGTTGAATTTTCTTATAATATTTATTTTACATCAAAACCGCGGAGAAAAAGGAATAAATAAAACGTATTACCATTTTTTCTTTGCGAAAAGAGTAACATTATTTTAGAGAAGATCTGAAATTCTTATCTCAAAATTTAATTCTGTAGATTTTTTGATACAAGTAAAGTTAAGATGTTCAATTGTATTTCTCTTAAAAAAACCTTGTTTTTAAATTTGTAACGCTCTTGTCCGCCCTTCCGCCCTCGCGTCTCCTCTATACCTTTTTGTTTTGATTATATTCGTAAAAAAATTGTTGCACGAGAAAAGAAAAACGTTTCATAGCATTACTGTTATTTTCATGAAAGAATATTAATAATATTCGTTGCTAATAGTTAATTAAACCAAGATAAAAGAAAATTAAAAGGACAAATCTATCTTTTAAAAAAACGGAGAACTGCCTTTCGACAGAAAAATCTATTCCTTGCAATTTTTCAGTGACATATTTACTTGCTGTGGTTTGCTTCACCAATAAAACTTGAATTTTTCGTTTAATTGAGAATAGTTAACGTCGGATAATCAGTATTATTCCAAATAAGACTACTATAGATAAGACTTCTTGACTAATTCTGTTACGTTAATAGACTTATGTCGAATAACACTACTAGATTTATGT
The DNA here is from genome assembly GCA_022840565.1 of Eubasilissa regina. Lineage (NCBI taxonomy): Eukaryota > Metazoa > Arthropoda > Insecta > Trichoptera > Phryganeidae > Eubasilissa > Eubasilissa regina. Next base: position 16,122,479 of record JAINEB010000018.1, on the reverse strand, counting down.
TTAGGTAGTATAAATCTAGTAGTATTATTGCTATCTAGAAAGACTCTGGCTTAAGTTACTTAAACATTGATCCACCACCCACGTTATTATATAATATATAAAAACTTAATAAATACATTAATATTTTTAAAATATTTAATAAATTTTTCGACGGCACTTTTATTGCTCATAATGAGTTTTCATTTTATTTTAGCTATGTTAAACTCCATTAATTGAAAATATCTATCTAATATTTTCAAGCGAAAACGACAACAGTAAGTTTTTTTTATTGAAACTCGTGTAAGGGTAGACATTTTAATTAATGAAGTTTAACAAAGTTAAAATAAAATGAGTTCATAAAATTTTATCTCCTAGGGCACTTTTCTGATAACCCTATATCATTTTTAATTATTATGTAAAATTGAAATACGAATTATTTTAACCAATGTAAATAAGTTATTAAAAGAGTGTAAAGCACAAATCTAAAATTAAAAAGAACTGTCGGAAGTAAAATGTATATAAAAAATCTAACGAGATTAACAAGACAGCTCAGCTGGGAGGGTATTCTGCTAGCAATAGAAAGATCTAGGGTTCATGTCTCGTTGGTAATCCTATTTAAAAAAAAAAAAATATTTCTAATTTGCCTTTTTTTATTAATTATTCACATTAATCTAATTATCAAGTATTGATATAATCTCAAGAATGGCAACTTTACTAATAAACGCGAATTTATTATTTAATTTGAATTGTTTTTACATTTCGGTGTTATCATTTAGTATTAATATCACAGAACAATAAAAATTCTCAAGTGTCAATAATATTAAACTACGAGTTAAAAACATGCTTTTAGAAGTGAATGAAAACTCCGCTCATAACGTATTACGGAAGAGCTCGTTAAGCTGACGATTTTGTTTCGGGTAATCAACTAGCCAGGGTTTAACCCTATTAGATGGAACGGTCAGAAATCGGAAAATCTAATTAGGGAAAATTTCCTTTCCCGGTATCCACCGTGGACCTCCAACCATTCGTTACTCAACTTTCATTTAGATATTATTAATGTGTGTATTCTATAACATATTTTTTAAGGTTTTTTTTTAAAGATTTTAATTTAGTATTTTTAATGAAAATAATTATATAAAGATAGAGTAGATCAAGCATTCTTTGCATCGTTACAATACACAAATAGGTATAAAGTATATTATTGTTAATTTATTCCTTCTATGTAACGCTTTAGTGACCCATGTCAAGACAATCTCTGAGATACAGACTTTACTTCCATGAGTTTCTTTGGAAACAAGCCTTTCGTAGTCTCCGCGTACACACCATGTCTCAGAGATTCGCCGCTTGTTCACACTAGTTGTACATCAATCGTCAAATGTCAGTCTATTGACTACTGATGTTTCGTTATTCTTTTCAGAATAAGAAGTAGATTGTTACACCGTTAAAAGTGATGTCGAGCTGTCAAATCGTACATCTTGTATATTTGTTAGAGTTTTTTCTTTCTAGCAATCTCAACCTGATCTCTGAGTTTATCTCAGTATCAAAATGTCAATATGTGTACATAGAGCATTGAGATGTATCTCAAATAAATTTCTGATCTATATCTCATTGTGTTTCATTCCGTGGATATGGGCCATAACAATATTACATAAAATATAATTTAAATTCATGTAATTGTGAAATGTCTAATAGAAGTTGCATTACCGTCTTACCACTAGACTAATAAGCTGGCCAAACATGTCAAGCATATAAATTAAGATTAAACTAAATATTCAAAAATAACGTTGTCATTTTATTTTAAATCGAATGATGTATTTTTATATCAGGAAAAATAACGACTCCAAAAAGAAAAATAAAACAAAGCAAATTAAATTAAAAATTATCAAAACGAGATTTAAAAATTGGAAATAGGTAAAAAAAAGGTACGCCGAACCTTCTTTAAAATTAATTCTTTTCCGTACAGTATTAAATAAAAATAAATTTGTTATAATATCTTTAATAAAATGTTACGTTTGTACAATCGATTGGTTTGCACTTTTTGAGTGATTTCAATATGTAGTTGATAAAAACTGATCAGATTTTTCTATTTAAATAAAAAAAAAATCACACATATGTGTTACCCAGAATGCACAAAATGATTTTATTTTACAGAGACCTAACGTTCATTTATTTTTAAACAATATTAATTTTTAATTAATTTTATTTGGTAAACCTCTACAAATATTAAATATATGTGAGTATGTTGTTTCATTGCCTTTCTTGCCGGATTAAACCTGTGTTGAGACGGAAGTAATTTCCAAAAGGCAAAAAAATAGAAAAAAGTGAAAAAATACAAAATATAAATATGAATTAAATTATCTTATGAATATTAAAAATAAAAAATATTTTATTTTAACAAATCTCTAAATTATGAATTTTTAAATTAACTAATTATCGAAGATTGACGTTCAAGTTGAACTATGCTGATTTATCTTGCGCGAGATATATAAGATCTCCGTCGTATTGGACATTGAACCAGTTTCTGAGGTTAAGCAGCTATGATTTTACCAAGCTACTCTGTAACAGTTATATTTATCAATCTTATCAATAAGATACTTCGTTCAAAATGGTTCGATTTTCAAATATGCAAGTCAAAACAGTGTGTTTTTTATTGAGTTTTTTTATTTCAATTCGCCTATTAAAAAACAATAAAAAACTCTCATTAATAGAATCGATATAAATATTATTTAATAAGAAGTTTTTGCGTTTTTGATATAAAACTTGATTTTAAATAGTAGCTGAAACCTCAGAGCAAGTAAATAAATATAATATATTATTTAACATAATTTGTATTCACTAACACAAAGTGTTTTAAAAACGTCGAGAATTAATCATATGTACTGCAAATAAAATAGTTTATAACTCCATTAATTTTTAAAATTTTGGTAATGTGGTTCAATGCAAACTTGTCTCCGTAATCTTGGCTTCAAGATTGTAAGAAAATATATTTTGTATATACAAGAATTTTCTATATTAAGGAAATTTAATGCCACGTGAAAAATAAACTTAATGGTCGCGGTCTTTGTTATAATGCTTGAATTTTCTTAATTATTGCAAATAACATTCAGTTTAGTATAAAGGTCTTATCTAAGTAATAGTTTAAAAAAAGTCAAAACTAATGTATAGCTGATATAAATTGATAATAAAAACCAACATTTTCGTAAAAAATGAGAAAATATTAATTATTTTTGAAAGCATGCCCTTAAATGAAAGCCTTAAACAGTTGCTTTACTAGACTCGTTTACAGTTAGTGATACAGTGAAAATTTATTTTAAAAATAATAACAGATAATAAAAATATGTTTGGGGACAGTTTATTAGTTTATATATATATATAAAGAAAAGTGCCTGTTGATATGTTTGTTGGTTAATTTGTTTTTTATACAAATCTAAAGTATTATTCCGAACTTGTTGAAATTTTGCACACCTTCAAAACAAGAGGAAGGTTACTGTCTACATGAGATTTCTAAAAACCATCCCCACTCCCCTTTCCCACCCTTTAAAGTAGAAATTTGTTGCTTTTTGATGAAATTTTGCACATTTGACGATTAAAAGAGGAAAATTACTATCTAGATGAGATTTCGAAAAACCACCCCATCCCCCTTTTTCAACCCTAAAAGCAGAATTTTGGTACTTGATAAAATTTTGCATACTTTACATTGAAAATTACTGTCTACATCTGATTTCGAAAGAAAACTATCCCCATCCCTCTAAATGAAGCCTTTTCACTCTACGTTAAGCCCGGGCAACGCTGGGTACTTCATAAATATTTATAAATGTTCACTGATACGGCAGTAGAAGATATTTCTACTTGGCACGTTTTGGTAATCTGAATAAATATAATTTATTACAACTAACCAACTTTTGCGGTTTTCAGCTAGAGTCGTCTCAGTGTTATAATTTACATCAAAACAAACATTGATACGATATTTTATTAAGGAGAACACATTCTTATTGTGAAGTTGTAATTATTCAGAACAGACGGTCTTTGATATTTTCAATACTAATTAAATATATTAATTAGAAAGATATATACATAAAATCTATTTTATCGAAAAAATAAAGTAGATGGGTTTCAAATAATGGAACGATAGATGTATAAATTTGAAAAGTGTAACATATAGATTCGAACATTTATCGTCACTGTACTATGTGATGTACCATAATCAGTTAATGCATGTTCCTCGGATTGGAAGAGATTCAGATTCATATCCCGGTAGCAACAATAATATTTTTCGATAGAATTGATTTAATATGAACATCTTTCTAATTAATTCATTTAATTTATATTTTACATAATATTTACCCATCATGCCAGCCAGACGTTGACAAATATACTTATTAACTGAATTCTGAATCTAATATAATCGAAGATGATGCCCATTGGAGGAAGCTTGTGATGAAGACGCCTTTTGGCCAACGTTTTGAGTGGATACACCGGACGAGAATACCGTCAATGATCCTGAACCTTGAAGGCAATGTCTTGTTTTGCTGTGATGCTAAATGTTTTGAATATGTGGCGCTGTCGTGATGTGGATAGTTGATGGTACGTGAATTTCGTACAGTGTTGGTTCAGTAGAACGCGACTATGTTATCATGGTACGCTAAAGTGGATTGCCCCATGCTACGTTTTACCCAGGATAACTCACTACGGTGTTATTTTTATTTGTATTTGTTACAGGATTATGGCTTGTATCCTCGGAAGAGATTTTTAGGAGATTTTCGAAAATATCTGAGATTTTACTACCACGAGATGCCCTGGAGATAACTCTCGGCTTTTGTATTCACCGTATACATATCTCAGAGAATTGTCGTCTCGCTCCTTACTTCACGCTGGTACGTTAAACGTCAATTATCATTGTCCTTGTGTTATGTTATTTGAGTGATTTTTTTTTTGAATCTCCGCAGTAGCAGTTACGAGAATTTGTAATTTAACGCCTTATTTGAATGTTTGATGACTTATATCTAACTTTCAGAATAGGACTGATGAAGTTTATGCGCACGTGTCAAATCTCTTTGTCTCTTTCTAGCAATCTTCTGATCTCTGAGTTTATATCTAGAACAAAATCTCAATACGTATACACGGTATTGAGATGTATCTCAACTAAGCCCTCTGAAATTATTTTCTTTCGTGGACATGGATCTTTATAATGAATGACCGTTTTATAAGTAATTATTAGAGTGATACGATTCATACTACATTATTTACATGTAACTATCTGCATACGTCCGTACGTGTTTGAGTTATATCTATCGTAATTTTAACACTGGATCGATTTGTTATCAAATCGGGAATTTTAACACTGGATCGATTTGTTTTCAAACCGGGAATTGTAATACTTTAGAAATAACTGAATAATAAAACATTGCGACTTGCCAATATGATACACAGCAGAGTTCCCTCACCTGCCGAGGCGAAAGTGATAAATGACCTTCGTCGTATGTGTTCTGACTAATTCCGGTACTTGACTGAGATCTTGGTGGAATTTGTTTATAGAATTTATACATAGTTTATGTATCCTAATCCCACGACTTTTAAGAACGTATCAATATTTATAGAATTTATACATCATTTATATATCCTAATCCCACGACTTTTAAGAACGTATCAATGTTTATAGAATTTATACATCGTTTATATATCCTAATCCCATGACTTTTAAGAACGTATCGATATTTATAGAATTCATACATCGTTTATATATCCTAATCCTACGACTTTTAAGAACGTATCAATGTTTATAGAATTTATACATCGTTTATATATCTTAATCCCACGACTTTTAAGAATGTATCAATGTTTATAGAATTTATACATCATTCTAATCCCACGACTTTTAAGAACGTATCAATGCACGCTTTGTTCGGATGATTCACATTCGTTTCAATCTAGAGTGCGAGGTTTTTTCTGGATTTAAATTTCGACACACGTTTTGTAATACTTTTTACTCGCCTATATTGTTTTGGGGAAAGCGCGAACTATCGGACGTGCGTTTAAAAATAAATTCTGAGATAATTTGTCATCAAAGTTGGTTTTTTATGAACGCGGTGGTTTTTAAGTTCGAATTGTTCTTAACATTTGTTTATATTACGCAACATGAAAATTATTTGTATTACGATTTTATTGTTTATTCCTCTACTATCGTACAATCTCCCTGTTGCACGTTCCGTGGAGAGGATACGATAATTCCGATGGTAAGTCGGAATTACCGCAATGTGGGGAAGGAAATTGGGAGACGGGTATAGAAAGGTTAGTGGGAAAAGGATTATATCAATCGATGGAGCAGTGGTTTTGGGTGACCGGGATTTACAAGGAATGTTCGTATTACCTCAAGTACAATGATTCCAAACTCCTGTCACCGATACCGTCACCACCACGACCACACACTGCAATGCGTGAGGATGTCCAATTTTCTTCGCTCCTTATAAAGACATCAACTACATCCAAGGTACACTGTCTACAAAACAATATATCCACAAAACAATAAATCCAATTCGTAAATAATAGTTGATACAGTGCACCGTAGTACCGGAGATAAATGTTTCGACTCCGATGAAATTTGCCTTTGATAAGACAGACAAATAGACGTAATAAACGTTCTCAAAGTTACGACATAACCTCGTGTTAGGGTTTAGAGCCAAATTCGTACTTAGGTGTCGAGCACTAGAAATGAGTCGAGAGAAGGGGAAATAGGTTGCGGACATGTGACAATGACATTTTTCGCGGCCGATTCTAAAATGTCCTAAAAGTTTGTTTATGCGAAAACTAAACAGCTACCTTCTATATTTCTCTGCATAAGACATCATATTTATTATAGCATGAAATGTGTTTGAAGTTTGCAGTTTTCCTTCGTTTGTTCGTTGGTACGAGGTGAATATTGTGTTCCAGGCCAATTTTGTTCGTTTGATATGTCATAAAATATCAGCACTGTGGACACTAATTCGAACAAAAGCGTCTAAATTCAAGTTAACTTAATCAAATATGTTTGAAAAATAGTAGTTGACACAAAAGCCCACATGGTATGGAATACTATGTTGATAATTATGCTTTCTTCTACCCCGGCGCGACTGGCGTAGCGCTGCGGACCGACCGGAAGGCGCAAATATTTGCCGTCTAAAATGCCGTCCGGCCATAAATGTTAGCTGGGAAGATGTACGCCGAGATAATCCCCGTGATGATATCCCGCCCTCGATAATTACGGCGGCCATGGGTCCTTAACCGCCCGGGGCGCAGCATTACGCCGCTCGGAATGCAATAAAAATCTAATCGCAGAACTTATCTTGTAATGAAATTTTTTATGTCGGAAAATTCTAGCCTTTTTAAAGATTAATGAAGAATTCATCCGCGATAACATCAACATTTTAATGCTAAAAGAAATTGGAACGGTTGCAAAAAATTAGAAAACTAGATAGGGAATTAAGGAAAGTTAGGCGGTACCTACCGTGCATGTATACCTTATGACAACGGCTCTCCTGAGATTTTATTTAGGTCGCTCGATAGAAAAAAAATCTCATTTCTTTTTTGTCTCCGTTACGTATACATTTGAATTTCAAACAACAGCACGAACAAAATAAAAATAACTGAATTCATAAAACTAGTCTTACCCCAGAGGCGTCCCACCGGGTGGATTAAATCGTATAAGGTAGGCAGTATTACTAGCGTAAAATAATATACGATAAATTACAACTAATATATTTTTGTCAACATTAAAAAAACACCGGTTCACGTCACTTTGTACCCCTAAAGTAAATAGTTTATTCAATATTTTTTTGTAATACATAAAATACGGCGTGTATATTTTGTGCCTAAATAAATTTTTTATATTAAAATGAAACAAATGCGGTTATGCTATGGAAATAGATGTAACCTGGGTGTCCGCTAGTGGGATTCAAACTTCCGGTGTTGTTTGTTGCCAAGCGTTCTTCCCTTCTGCTACAATTCATTTTTCGTAGATGAAGTATATTATTAGATTTCGCTTCACAATACGCTTTTCATTTTTAATATAAATAAAAAAATCTTTTATAATTCATAAATTCATCATAACAACATCATTCTTAAACATTTTTAAATCATTTAAAATATCATCCACGTCATCCGTAATATTTTAGAAATGTATTGTGAGCGATATAACTAAATTGAATTAATTCATTTTATTTTAAGGTGACAAATTATAAACAGGTCGTTAATGATCATAGCCTCATAGATAGTTCTTCAAAGTCATATGAAAGTTGGTAAAATATAATGTTAAGTGTGAAGATTGAAATGTTTGACAATATTTGTCGTTAAAATTTTACGTAATACTTCGCGTACGGTTATTGGAAAAAATACTAAAACAAGCAAAAATATTGCTTAAACGCGATCGTTCGCCGCGAGACCTTGTTCTGTTGATTACACAATGATTCAGTGACAGGTGACCGAGCTTAATTGTACCATATATTATGGTTTGCTTTAATGTATAATTTTGTATGTTACATCTGATATTAGTGACGCGAGTGTTTTCACGCTATTCAAATTATTCGAAGTTGGAAAACTCTGATGGAGAAAACCATATGGCACGAATGGACAGCACTCAACCACTGAGGCATACGGCCGCAGATTGATAGGTGGGCTTTGGAACTTCAGCGATTGGACGACGGTTAGTACAGATGATTGGAAGTCATCGGCGGTAGATAAGAGAAGATGGAGGAGATTTTTGGAGGAGACCAAGATCTACCTTGAGTTATGTACTCAATCTGCCCAATAATAATGTTGACTTTCACGCTCACACCCAAGATAAGATGAAAATACTGAATATAAAATATTGTGAAAATACTAATAACGTACTGACATTGTTAAATTTGCTACACTGTCAATTAAATTATTTAGAAAATCTTCAGTGTAAATATTTACACAATGCACTTTCATATTAAAATGTTTAAGATTTATGTACGTTTGATGGAAAATACGTATATGTATTGTTAAGGTGTGACCTGACGGTCTATCCTCCACCGGCCAGATCAGCGGAGAAAATATGAAATGTGGTACGGCACTCGGAACTCACCTTGCTGACGACTTTTCTCTTCATTTGTGATAAATTTATATAAACTTGTGTTAATTCGGATGGACAGGAATCTACTCTACATTCAAAGAAGTTAAAGATTAATAACAGTTGTTTATAGCAAGTTACATAGCGATCATTATAAATGCAAATTAGAGGAATATAAATAATTATAGTATGCGAAGAAAATCCATAGTTGAAGATGAAGAACCGACATCACTATAGTTTTACGCACCAGCGCAGACGAAAAAAAATGTAAAAAGAATGATGCATGACCTTGGGTATGGGACGCGCCTCCTTCATGTTTCGAACTCGTTATTTGTGATCCCTTGTCGCGACGTGCTGCTTTAGGATTTATTGGGTGATAGGTCCGGGTCATCCGCTACCCTTGTCTGTAGATCGTGGCCAGCGATCGGACACCCATCCACAACCCGTTTGCGACAACGTCCATCATAGTTTTGGAGTTCTTCATCCTACACCCAAGGGGGAAATATAATAATTCTTCAGGAGATATGAATACAATGCAAATTAGGGTTTATCACAAGATTAGTAGAAATTGATGCACCAGTAATTGTGACAATTTTTCTTACTATTATGGATGTATTTAAATCATGAGCTTAATTCAACAGGGAAAGCCGCCACCACGTTACGGCCAGCTGCTAAAACTCTGACCGTTCGCTCTCCTCGTCAATCAGGAGATGCCGGTGAAAGCGCCGTGGGCGCCGCGCGTTGTGTTTCATTTGAACATTGCGCACGCGCGGGAGTGTTGCCAACATTAAAAAATGTAATACCAACCGAATATTTAATTGATTTAAATAATTCTGCTGCTAACGTATTTATAACGTTACAGTTTGTATATAGCTGCATTATACCAATTTTTATAACACCCAACTGAAATAATGAAATTATGAGAATAATGTCAACTTTATTTATTTCTATAACTATGAAAGTGCTACTTGGTACGCCACGCTTTTATTACGCTGATTTCTCCCACTGCTAACCCCACCTCGGTCGCCGTGTGGCCGGAGAGTTTTGAGTATGAGCATAATCCACGAAACGTTGAGCAGTGATGTTTCATTTTCTATTAGAAAAATTTGAGAAATTTAGGCGCTGTTATTTTTACAATTTGAATAAATTTCAAGTATATAAAGTTTTTTGGTTAAATAAATTTGTTGCCATACGAATGCGATTATATCCAGATAACTTTGCTGCTTCTACTGACTAAACCGCAAAAAACATGAATACAGATGATTCATTAATACCGAGATGTCAACAGTCTTCTTCTTTATCGCTAAGCTTTAAGCTTAATCCTGAACGTCGTAGTTTTCTGCTATATCTGGAATATGTTGCATAATACGTCTCCATTCACTTCATATTGATTGCAGTGTTTAAAAGGACCCTGTTAACTCCTTTATTTGGTCTTCCAATTCGTCTTTCATATCCTTCATGTTTTGAAATGCATCCTAGGTTTTCAACGTTTTCGTAAGGAATTATTCCCTGCAAAAGTATCCAATTTCTATTTCTAGTTTACTGGTCTCTATTTCTACTCTACGGAGTAATTCAGATATTTTATCCTCGTTTTTGGCCATTAGCGTTTATCATCTGAGAATCTTATGTTGGTGATCTTACGACCTCCTACGGCAAAACCGCCTTTCCACCCGTCTAGTATTTTCCTCATTATACTCAACAGTACACAGCTTATTAAAAAAAATACTTTATCAAAATTTTACTCAGTCAGTTAAAATTCAACATGTATATTTGTATATAAAAATGTAAGGTTAATTTAAAAAATTTATTAGATTTAATTAATACTTTCTCATATCTTACTCGTAACGCTTTATTATTTATAGGGAATTGTAAACAAGAATCATAGACGAAATTTTTTATTTATTTACTTGAATATTTTTGGTCTCGGTTTATGTTGATTATATGCTTACTGATACTAATTAGAGTAGGTAAGAATTTATTAGATGACATGATGATACTGAAAATTCTCAAAATATTTATATGCATATATATACCAGGTTATAAAAAAAAACATTCGAACCTTTTTAAATAATGATAATATCTGCGTCAATAAATTTATAGATTACAAATTTAACGTTAAGAAGGTTTATCAAATACAACAAAAATATTACACAGATTTTGAATTTTTTTAAACTTTTCAAATTAAAATTTTTGCTACATTTTTAGTACCATTTTGATACAGAATAATATTTAAGTTCGATTACGAATATAAACAATGTGAAGTAGAACTTGGATCAGTGACAATTCTAAAATTCCCAAATGAAAACATCCAAATAGTGGTTTGGTTCCCGAAAACTATTTACCATCTATATCGGTCTTTGAGATCTACAACCTTCCCTCTTATGGCGAGGGGCCAAATAAAAATATATCTTGGCCAGATATACATTTGAAACGTATAAATTTATTGTATATTAATATACAGTTGTCATTGAAAAGGTATACGATTTCCGATCGACCGAAGTGCACTATTGAATATAACCCACCCATGAGTATAACATATTATATATTGTAGTATAAAGTCCAATATACAATGGAGAAATCATTATGAGGGATTTCGTTATATAAATGAAAGACAAATGTCACGTAGCACTGAAATAGCAGAGTATAAAGCGTTAGATGAGATGAGAGGACAACAACACACGGATTAAAAATGTGACTAAAAAGTAGAGACCTCAGAGGAAGGTAAAATGTGGGTAGATTAAAGGCTCGCTGGACCGATCTCATTCGGGCATTAGCAAGTGACAGTAACAGTGATCAGAAACAGAGAAACTTGAATAAAGTTGAAGGGGAATATGGTCTGTATTGGACGCAAAGGCACTGATGATGAATTTATGAAAGGTAAACAATTCACAACGGAGTAATAATAAATCAGTTAAGTGATAAGTAATCACCTGATGAAGAGAAGAACTACAATAACCTAACGTGTATGAAGTATATCGTTAAAATGAAAATTAAGAAATATTTTAAAAAGGCTTTCACGAAGATACGGAGGACATTTGACAGAGCCTGGGTTCATCAAAATAGGATTCTTTCATACATCATTTTTTATACCGAACGGTGTATGAGGAAGGGAACAAGAACAGTTGTAGGTTTTCTATGTAAACGCAAAGTTTTAGAAGTGAAATCTTAGAATCGTGAAATCCGCTAATTTCTCTTGAAGGTACATAGCAAACCATCTTTAATGTAAATACATACATTAAAGATGGGTTGTCTGGGAGACTAAATAATTTAGGTAGCAGATGCCTGAATTCAAATGGAATAAAATTATTAAAATGAATATAATACATTTGTTAGGTTTATCTATCTATTGAAACAATATTTGATTGGTTTCGTTCACTTTTAACAGATGTTTAAAATAGATGTTTAATATTTTTGTGATGCATAATTCGATAGAAATGGTAATCAGTAAAACTAAAAAAAAAATCGTATAATTATTTGACTCACTTAAACTGAAGATTGACTTCGATCAAACCATGATGTGATTAGTTATGTTTTAAAAAAATGTATGTAAGTTTTTTAGAAAGCGGATTTAAAATTCAAAGTATCCGATTCTTATATTGGAGCGTATTCAATTTTTAAGAATAGATAGATAGAATTTAATTATTTTAATTATACATGTAATCAGACACTGATGTATGGAAGTGAGGCCTGGAACTGGCAGAAGAGGAACGAAAGTGGACTGAATGCAGTGGAAATGAGATCGCTTAGGCGTATGTGTGAAAGATCCATTTATGACAGAGTAAAGAATGAAGAAATAAGGAAAGAATGTAAAGCTGATCTTAGAATAGTGAGTAAGATTAAGAAAGAATCACTTTGGTGGTCATATGGAACGGATAAATGAGGAGAGAATGATAAGAAATATATATGACGCGAGTGTTGACGGCACCAGAAATAGAATACTTGGCACGATCAGGTAAATCAAATACTAGAGAATGGTCTTGTTAGAAGGCTTAATAAACGGCGAGCTTGTATGAGAAGATGTATGAATGTGAATGAGGCGAAAACAATGTGTCAGCACAGAAGAGTGTGGCGCTCTATCCTTTCTGCCTACTCCCACGAGGAAACGGCATGATGGTAAGTTAGTTAATTAGTTACATGTATGCACCCTAGAATGGCCTAGAAGAACAATATTTTGTTACTAATATGGAAAATTAACTGTTACACTAATGAAAATATAATATATTTTAGCATATGTATAACAGTATTTTTTAGTTAAAATAATAAAGAAGAATGTAAGTGATACGTAAATTGATAACAACTTAAAAGTGCATGTGTAATTATTGGCAATTCGCGAAAAAGTTAGAATCAATTATTATAAAGCACCATGAAAGAAAGTATTCTCCGTTTGCTAAATTACGCTTCCTTGTTCGTCCAGCCAGGCTAAATGTCGATGTTGTGCCGAAATCCCTTGCGCTGAGTGGAAAAACTACACGTTTTAGGTAGGGGTGGTTGGCTATGTGGCTATCCCGCAACTCTGCGTTCATTTTTTCATTTTGCTTTTCGGTTTTACTTCAGGGTTAATTTAATGCTTGAGTTTTGTGTGAATAAAATCAATAGGTAGCTTTAATTTTATTTAATTGTTTTCTTAGGTGTAAATTCTTTTAGTTTACCATATTTAAATCATAAGAAATTATCTTTAATTTTGAACATCCTAATATTTTAGATTAACAGTGAACTCTCAGTTTTCGAACTTAATCCTTTCAAAAGGCTGTTAGAAAACCGAATATTTTTCTTATTAGAAGTAATGTAGATTGGAATAATCCGTTCTAAACTCCCGAAAATACATAGTGCGGCAACACAATAAATGGATTAAATAAATGAAAATTTAAATAGACTTTACTTGTAGGTATTGAGAAGAACTAATGGCATATGAAGAAGGCGGGGAGAAGTTTCTCTTTGGAACAGAAACCTTAATTGGCAGTTCTGTTGTGGTTCTTCCTCTTTTCCGTCTCACTAAAAACCTGTCTTTCTCTTTTCCCCCCTCCTGCTTTGAAGACATTTCCTCTGCTGGTGTCTATTGCCGCTCTCTCTGAAGGTCTTGAAGTTCTTCCTTGGCGTGATTAGTATTGCGGTCCTCCAAAAACTCTCCACATCATCATTATTCACCTCCAAGCCCATTCACTTGCCCAGAGATATAATGTCCTCGACAATAGACTCTGCCTCAGCGATGTTCAAGAACCGAGGATATATTCGATAACGCAGACATTATTTCCCTAAACAATATGTTCGAGATGACACGATCGATAACCGAGACATTTTTTTCTCAAACAATATATTCGAGAACCGAATCGTTCGAGATGAGAGACGTTCGATAATCGAAACATTTTTTCTCAAATGATATACTCGAGAACCGAATTGTTTGAGATAAGAGGTGTTCGACAACGGAGACATTTTTTTCTTAAATAATGTATTTGTGAACCGAATTATTCGAGAATTGAAGTTCTACTATAAACGTTTTTAAAATTACTGTTATTAAACTATTATGCTACTTATGTTTAGATAAGGAAATTAAAAAAAATCAGGTATCATTTAAACATTCTTTGATTATGCATAAAATTCTAAAAACTTGCCCAACAACAAAACTATGTTTTAAATTAAACAAGAATTATTTTATCTAAAAAATAACCTAATATGACGAAGGGGTTTTTTGGTACAGTCAACAAATATAAACCATAAATATATAAAATAATGTAATACAAATGTAAACACTTTTTTGGTACAGTCACCAAACATAAACTCACGTTTTGAGCTATATATACTACTAGATGAAAAATATTTTTATTTATTATCTTTGTTTTATTAACCACTTATACTTTACTTTACTCAGGAAAAATGTATAAAGGGATCTATAGTAACGATATCATCACTGCTCTTAACACAATGTCAATAAAATTAAAAATATGAATTTTAACCACAAAGTTAATATTGTTAATTTTAAAAGTATTACATGAAAAATGTTCAAATTTACAAAAACCATAAACATTTACATAAAAAATATTTTTCTCTAAATAGAAAAATAGGTAATATTCTCCAACAACATGAGGTATAAAGTTCAGTGAGTTATTTTCAAAAGATAGATTCTGTCAATTTTATCTGTTCCAATAGGTATGAGAAAACTTACGAAGCAAAATCATAAGTTAAATGACCCAACTTTGATGATCAATAGATTTTATGTTGCCAAATTTATTGACAAAGTAAAAAATGCTTAGAAAGTGTAAAAGTTATTTCATATAGGGGTAGGCTTAGCGTTAGTCTCTTTGTTCGGGTAATTTTGAAGGTTTGAAATGTTATTTTAAGATATGCATACATGTGTATTATTATATGAAATATATTATATATTATTTTTAGTTAATTATAAGCAGGTAATACTAAATAATAATACTTCGTCAGACTGTCTACTAATTAAGATACAGAGGTGTAGAAACCAGTCAACGTCTATGTAATCAACATGGTTAATACTAATTTACTTGTTTCAATTAATAATTATGTCTAACCATAAATTTAACTTTGTAATATTGATGAAGATATAATATATAAATATATACAAATATAAGATACAAATACATTTTTTGTAATGAATAAATTGCATCCTATTTGTTTGATTTGAAAATATTTTTACATAAATTGCCTCATAGCTGAAATGACTGTTGATTAACAAAAACTTTATTAAGAGCTGAAATTTAACTGATTTGCCAAATTTTATGTTCGATATATGACCATATCGTTATTATCTCACAATATGTTAAATTTATTTATCAACTCGTATATAAGTATTATTTGTTCACGTATTATCATGACTGCTCCTGTATATTATTTTTAAATTCTTCGTGAATTAGAATATTTGTTAATTTATTTAGCTTCAGATTGCTTCATTTTTATTTAAATTCGATAAAAATTTTTCAAATTTAATCAGAATTTTAAATTATTTAGAATGAATGTAGGTAATTTGTGCAAATAGGGATTTATGTCTGCCAACGGGGTGGGGTGCTTTTGTCTTGCGCAGTCCCTAAATAATAACGATGTTTGCAAAATAAATAATAAATGAGTAGGGTGGGTTGATTATATGTTTCACAGTTCTAGGGTGCAACTATGTAAAATTTGGATGGAGATGGTTAGAAAAAGAGGGTGCGGTGGCCAGCAGAACGGTGCCTATGTTTATTGCAGAGTCTTAGACTTAAAAGTTTACATCGGGGGCATTGGATGGGGTTGTTAAATGAAATATGTTTTGGGCAGGTAAGATACGTTTTGGACAGTCGAGGTATATTTTGCGCATGATCCCAAAGAATTTAGAATACAAAATTTAGAACGAAGGCATTTAATATAATACACATTATATCGTGAAGAGGGGAAGGAATGGGGTGTTTACGTCTCACATATGGTCTTAATGAGTCAATATGTAAAACTAGATGGCAGTCAATATTAATAACGTTTATAATATAGGGTCGGGTGGAGTGGCCAGGAAGAAGAGGGATGAAGAGTACGTTTTGCGAAGTGTTCTAAAGAGTAACTGTGCAAAATTGTATGGAAAACAGACAGACAAGCAGACATTCGGATTTATATAGATATATTTAGATTATATTTAGATATGAATAAATATAATATATAGGTATATACGTATTGTGTTATCTTTATTGATATTTTAATTAAATTTTTCGATTAAATTGTATATTTTTAATATTTTGTATGGTGAATCGGATCTTGCACGAACATATTGATTTTGTTAGAATCAACAAATTTTTATTACCAAAAATCTAAAAAACTTCTCGTAAAGATGTGATCGAAATATGATGATACATTTTCTATAGTGATAATTTAAACAAAATAAATAGTTGTATTGGTGTATAATCGAACAGCACCAAGAATATAAAAAATATGTAATTTCGAAAATTCTAAAATGAACGGCCAGAAATAATAGAGGAATATTCTCACAGAAAAGCTTCTTCAATAACTTTTGACAGGGAAGAATCTCATCATCTTTTGCTTTACCTAACGATATTCAAATATTAGTTGATAAATCTGAACTCTCAGAAAGCTGACATTTATTAATATTTTTCCATTTGATTGATGCCCCTTTCGGGTGGCTTCGATTCTGATTTTAATTATCGTTATCAGAAAGACAATGTATTTGTTCTATATTTTCCAGAAATATAAAGATTTTTTTAAAGTATTCACTTAACATAAGCGCATTTAACGTGACGTAAACTTTTGTGTAAATTAATGCTTTGTTGGATTGAGAAGAGAGCTTGGCTAAGTGGGTACCGTAAAATCGTTCTGTGTGAGTTAATACGCCAGATGACAGTCATTATAGTAAAATGCAGTATTATAAAAGAGCTCAGCGCTGGCAGGGTCTGGCGGATGTGAATCGCCTCTTCTCTCCGCTGGTTTCAGTGCAATCAGTAGTCTTATTCACGACCTGTCTGCCGTACCGGAACATTTATTTAACAGTAAGCGACTTTTTCTCTACTGCTTTACGAAACCAAACAATAAACAACTATTGATCTGTGATTTGATATTTTTGAATTTATGAAATCCGTGAAATGAACAAAATTGTTTAAGAAGGGTTCTAAAAGGTGGAGGTGGAAGACCTGTACTAGGGTTTTAGAAATATATCACTCAATCACAGATATATTTCTAAAACCCTAGTACAGGTCTTTCACCTCCACCTTTTAGAACCTATATATATATATATATATATATATATATATATATATAGGTTCTAAAAGGTTTCTATATATATATGTAAATTACATACACTTATTGCAAAAGCACGTTTTATTTCTTTCAGTAGATTTTTTCACACCCTATTCCTGTATAACATGGAATACACATACAAAAAGCAATAAAAAAGGTTAAGACTATCATTAGTTCATAAGATTGTTCATGTTGGTTATATTAGGATTGTTCTTTGAATTTTTTTATCGATTACAGACTTTGTTCTAGTTCTTTACCAAAACGAAGTATTCCAGTCTCCTTAGATAATCAACTGATGCTCGACAAAATAAAATAATATTAATACTAGTTTGAAAGTAGTTTTAAAACCAAATAGCGGCGGTAAAGAAATAAAATACTAACGTCTTGGCTTTAAATGTGCATGTGCAATTGTTAAATCTTTTCCTGGCTTGTGAAGCATTTTAACCAAATATTTTAGATGCATCATTAAATTTCGTAAAAGTCCCATCTTTTAAAGATATCTCGAATCCAGACGCTGAAGGCAGAGCGTACAATATTTACGAGCGGTTTTTCAAGCTTCTAGCGGCAATAAGTTTTGATTCATATTTAACGATGTAAAGTTGGGACGTTTACGACTAACTTTAGACGAATGAAAATTTCGGGCGAATATTTTAAGCCCCCCCGAGGGACGGAGGCTTTTCCCTGACGTGCTGGCATCAGATGGAGATCCTGTAAATCCGCCCTTCAATCCTACGAGAGAAATTATATGACTCTTTTTTTGACGCTATAGATTAATTTATACCGAAAAATGTTCGACTTGAACTATTAACGCGAACATTTATTGATTATACATAACTAGCTCTTTGTTGTACTTATTCTGAAAACACGGTTAATTTCCATCGCACTTCTGGTAGAATAAGTCATGACGTAGGCTAACAGGAAGTGACATTCGGCAAGATGTTACTCTTGCTGCAGCGCATACAACACACGGGCGGGATGTAGCGGCCATTATGTGCGGAAGATACCGAACAATCGCGGGAAACTGAAACGATATAATACATTGTTCTTTTGTATACTTCAATATACGTATGTTTTATACGTTACCGTTAAAGCGTACTTTCAGGTATTTCTTAGAATACCTCAACGTTCTGTAGATTTACGGGCCGTTTCAGTTAAAGTACAAAGAAAATATAACTTTATATATATAACTTTAACGAGTGAAGTTATTCCTTCTTTGTGTATTTATTATTAAAAAATAATTAAAATACAAAACAAGGCCGGATCCTATTCTATTAAAGTTAACCTAATCATACATAGAATAATAATCAAGATGTTTCACTTCTGTCTGTAATGCTGGCCCAATTAAGTCCCTGGCGGGCATCTACTTTCACTTGATTTTAACTTCTTTTTAAATGTCCCACTAGTTTTCTTTCTACATATCCGGACTTGAAGACTTGTTTAGGTTATTTAGCTGGGTATTCCTATCATATGTCAAACCACTCTATTGAAACTTGTAGGTGTGCCTTGACTTCTTGTTCCATGACTTCTTTTCTTCCTCGTTTTTACTTCAATCTAACATTCTACCTCCAGGTACTAGTAGACATCTGCTCCAACTGCTTCTAGACAAGTAATTTGTTATAATTCAATACGATCTAAAACTGTGTCGAGTTTACTTTCTCGCCATAAACTATCTTTTTCATAAGTTTTTATTAGATTCCTTGGTTTCTACTTCGATTCAACTACATCATCGGCAAATTGAAGGTTTTTGCTAATGCTATTTCCGAAGCGTGCGTTTCTCGTGCGTTTATTTGCTTCTATGATTGCATCGTAAAGATTTCACGTCCGTCGTGAAGAGGTTAGATGAAAGTGGGAAAACTTATCGCAGCCCAGAATGTATTTGGAAACCCATTGTTTTCCGCACAAAACTTGAGTGCACTCAATATTAACTTGAAGAGGTCAAAATAATTAAGATCTCTCTTTTTCTGCAAATAATATCGAATAGCCTGTCTGTCTTTTCTCTTCCGAAATATTTCTTACGATATATGTACTTTGATCAGTCTATTTCTGTACAAATAGGGCGTCATTCGTTATTGTCATTAACAGCTTTTCTGTTATTTAATTTAATTAAAGTATCTAATTAAAGTGATGAATTAATTATGATGATTACTTTTCTTGTACACGCGTATTTTATATATATATTTTTATACTTTATGAAACTGGTGTGTCTCTTCTAGGTTTCTTCTAGGCCGACGTTTCGGTATGGTAACACGTGTCATTGTCAAGGCATTGTCTCAAAAAAATACGGTACAATCGAGTACTCCCACACTCGACAGTGAGAAATTTATATCTCCCGCGAAAAAGTATGGTTGTATCGTAGTTTTTTGAAGCAACGCTTTGACAATGGCACGTGTTACCGTGTAACATCAACAAAAATGCAATCTAATCTAGAAGAGACGGCAGTTTCATATACTACTGGTCGCGAAAACCTTAAATGTAACATGTGTGTGTATTACATTTATTTAGTTAGCAAGTTAGATCGCGTTTTTTGTAAAATCGAATTCTTGAAATGGAAAACGGATATCATACTTTGACGGTAACATTCACCTACACTTGTACATGGTACGGCACTCGTTCTCAGCAAGCTATCTTCCTAACATAATATTGCTGAAGTATATATACTTTACTATTGTACTTGTATTTTGCTTTTCAACAGATCGCTTACAAGAGGTAACGGATGTAATGTAATATTATATTATACTAAAATTTTATGTCTTTAAATGTTAATACACAAGATTAAAAAATATACAAATTATTTACGTTTATTATTTAATTAATTTTGGTGTTGACTTTTAATAATAATAATTTTATTATTCAGAAAAATATGTCGACAAAAACCATTGAAAATAAAAGTCGGGGATTTAAAACGTGTAAGCGGCCACAAATAATCAGATAGAAATATTCTCTCGGTGTCAAATTATTTTTTAACTTTATTAAAAAAACTTAAGTAAACTTGATTTAGTATTTACAGTAGTAAACGACGAAAAAAATTAAATAATTAATTTAAAAATAATAATGAGCAATGTAATATTTCATCTTCATTTCCGCTATTTACTCGGTAGAATCATCGTTGGTGAATGAAGTTGGAGGAGCAAGGCCGGGATGGTAGCAGATAAGTCAGTTAAAGGTCAGAGACCTGTTAGGAGCGACGTCAATTTCGTTACCAAACAGTTTAATTAGTTTATTTCAGTGAAAAATTTAGTAGATGTATATTTATGTAACAATTATACATTATAATATAGAAGACATATTTCAAATCTAGATATATCAAGGAGAGCAGGTTTTTTTTGTGAAGTTGCATTTTTAGAACATAGTTCTGTGGTATTTTAATACAAATTAAATGAATCGACTAAGAAGATATACAAAAAAAAAATTATCTATCGAAAAAATATTCAAACACTACCGGGATTCGAACCTATTGTGGGTTTATGATACATTAATTACATTAGCCATTATTGCTATGATTTCAGATGTTAAAAGTAAATCGTTATAAACTGTTCGTAATGAAAAATATTGTTATCAGAAATAATTGCTTTACTTTTAGATGATACTATTATATTAAATCTCCGATACAGAGTAAATTAGTAGCTTTGTTTTGTAATTGAAAGTGTACCTGTGTTTACTCAGGAAAAATGTGTAAAGGGATCTATAGTAACGATATCATCACCGCTCTTAACACAATGTAACAAAATTCTTTATTATTTTGGCATGGATTTGGGGTCCACAGTTTTTTAGAAAATTTTGCTGTTTTGGAAAAAATGACGATATTTATAAAAAAATGTGAAATTATAAATAGATCGTCATTTTATTTATATTTATTATAACTTATTTCAATATGTATTAATAAAAATATTTATTTGACGTGTTTGCGGCCTAGTGGTTATGATGCTCGCCTAGTGATCGAGTGGTCGGGGGTTCGAGCCTCGTTTCAGGAGGCCATCAGTTTAGTCCTATTTTCATAGCACGAGTGTTTAGCTTAGTTTGAAAGTAGTAAGAATATTAATGTGACATGTATTCCATGTATGCATCTCTATTTCTTATTTCTTATATTTTTATTTATTATCTTTGTTTTATTAACCACTTGATTGAGTTTAAATACATCTACCGGTTTCGAAAAATACCATTTTCTTCTTCAAGATGTCATAACTAACTAAAAACATATATTATTGTTTCTTTACAAGAATCTATTTTTTAAAAAACAATTATTTAAAAAATAAATTTAGAACCTAACTCAAATTGTTACTTAATACAAATTTACTCGAATAATTTTTAGGATAAATTTTTAGAATGGGACTCGTAGTTAAATTTCGTTGGTTGTTTATAATTTTTTGATTAGTTTTACACGCTTTATTTATCTTCAACGATTCCAAATTATTTAATTTGTGTCCAACACCGTTTATATGCAAAATTGACAATCTCTATTTTTTATCAAAACCATGAGCGTTTTCTATCAAATGATTAGAAAATTCTGAAAACCCACTATTGTTCAAACATCTGAAATGCTTCTTTACTCTTATATTAAAATTTCTACCCGTTTTACCAATATAAAATGCAGGACAATCCTTGCAACTAAGTTTATAGACACCAGAATTGTTCAATTTATCATCTTTGTCTTTAGAATTTGTAAGTAAATTGTCTACACTATTATTTGTATAAATTCAATTAAGTAGTTAATAAAACAAAGATAATAAATAAAAACATAAATTTTCACCACTAAGTTAATATTGCTAATTTTAAAAGTATATATCTTCTTCATTATATATAAATTCATGTTGTTAAAATATGAAAGCCCTAAGACAATATAATCTCTACTCTGGTGTCAACAATATACCATACATATGCAAATGTGAAGATACCGTTACTCTTCTAATATTGACACATTAACTGTGTTTATTATGTTTATTAATTCTATGTTCGGTAATTTAGTGAATTTAAACTCTGACATAAGCTGGCAGGAGCAATTTATTGTTAAAAAGAAGAGTGTGCTGGGATATATCCCTGGACTTCTTTCTTCAAATAGAGTAAATGAGATGGCAACATTGTTCGGCTGTTCGCATGCATATTAAACACAAGTACAAAATGACAAGTCGGCTTTGTGTCGCATAAAATATCGGGTGTCCTTCAATTTTCCGCTTTCTCTTGATATTTGAAAAGTTTTTACAGTGTTCATCAACTCCGTGGATTACTTGGCAAATATTGTAATCAGAAGGTTTTGTGTTTTTAAATATAAATAAAATAGGAATTGTACCTTAAAAATATTACGTATCTGGTATCTGCGGTATCACACTGAAATGTGTTATTAAATATTTAATGTAATTATTTATATTAATTAAAAACTGCCAAACTATTCGTATATAATTGTTTACACTGGTGATACATTCATTTTAGTTAATAATACTCTCCGATCTTTATGATTCAGGATTGCCGTGTACGCGTAGTATGAACGCGACATACAGAATAGTTCCTGTCCATTACTTATCCACTATACTCTCTTCTTATATCCAGAACACGATCTTTTTATGTGGTGTTCTCTATGGTTTTGGACCAGTTGCAGTAGAACCTTTGAACTGACAGTTATTGTTTACTTGTGGTATGATAGACTGTAAAATTGCGTGAATTATTTTCTGCATCTGGAAATAATAAAATGACGGACAATGTACTTGTGTATGTTCGATTTTCTCGCTACCGTGCGTGCCGAATCCTGTACATTTTGTTATTGTGCATTATGCTTGTTGCACGACACTTTCGCACTATCAACGAAAGTGTACGTTCAAGAGTACTTCGTGCGTAAAAACGGAGTATGTGTCCTGGAGCCAGAAGACGTAGAGAACAGAAGATCTAGTAGAGAATTCAGATTCTTAAAAGAGCGTTTCACAGGTGGGTCGCGGTTCGGGGTGGTCCTTCAGCTCCCCTAATCCTGTCACTCTCCTAAATTCCTTCCATTCTTCCTACATCTCGTATTTTCCAACCCCCTCGTTCAGACAAATACATTTATCCAAATTTACTTTAGTGATGGACTAATAGATTCGTGATTATTGAATACTAGAATTAATTAATTTAAAAAGCATTTATTTATTAAAAGAATTAACGAAAATACAATAGAAAAATAATTTATTTTGTCTAACGCAATATCATTGACAGTAGATCTTATTTATTTTATGTTGCTTTGCGACGTGAACGGCTGTTAATACATGTTTATTTTTTGTTGCCGTGCGACACGATCGGACGGACATAAGGAAATTATACATATAAGATAATATATTGTTGAGAAAATAATCATTTACTAATTTTTTAAATTGGTTCGTAACGAAAACATTGCAATTTATTTTGCAGGTAAATCAAATGAAAATTGATTTTTTTTACTTTATACATCTGACTTTTATGATATATTCGTGATAATAAAGCTCGATAAAAATCAGCCCTTAGTTCTGATTCATGTGCGCCTAATAATAATTTTGCTCCTAAATCAAATGCCAGATTATTGTGGATGCCTACTCCTTGGCTGCCGTGTTCTTGCTTCGTGCAGGTATAATATTTATTAATATCGTGATGAAAAGATAAAAGCAAAAGGTATAAAATATTAATTTTCCTTGTAAACCTTTCATGGAAATACTTACATTATTCGTGAAATAGCCGGTGTGTAACAATATATGTATAGCAGAGGTAAACCGGACACCCTTTTTTATAACCCTATTTATTATTTGATGTTCAAATGAATTGCCTTTGTTTCCCTTGATGAGTAAAGGCCGACTGTGAATTGTTAAACAAAGGTTGCTGCCCGGCAAAAGATTGGACTGTACTAACACGTTCATTGCCGGTGGAATAGAATTAAGGCGGTGGCAGCAATAACGTTGCGAATCATTCTAATGGTTGAGTTTTGAGAAAACTGTTAATGAATGTGAGTTTTAAAAGTGATTGTATAGAAATTAAATAATTACTACTAACTGTATCTTACATAGAGAGTAACAAAAACGTACGTACATTCAGAAAAGCGAGTTAATTTATACAATCGAATCAAAACAAGTATTTTTGTATTTAAGCATTTAAAATAAATGAAATATACACGAATTTAAACTATTTTAATCATTACCACTTGCGAGGCGGTATTTATTCAAAAATAATACTTAATTCATATATGTGTACACTACGACGTCTGTTACTATCCCAAAGATATAGTAGAAAAGTCAAGAAGAGGTACGTAGCTTTAGATTATTAATTGAATTTATGAATATAAATGTGCTTATGCGCATACCCTTATCTATTTTCATTTGTAATATTTCTACACTTGAAACTGTCTTTTATTTTTGATTAAAGATTTAAGTATTTATGCAGAGAAAAACAAACCAATAAATACTTATTTAATTGAAAAGATAAAAAAAAGTCATTTATCGAATACACTGGCTCGGAATAATAAAATAATATTCAACCACAGACCACCAAAATTAATCTGTGTATTCAACATTTTCGATTCTGAATTAAATTCAATATCAAACTTTTACTGGTAGTACCAATACACTTTGAAACATTTTGTTTAGTGACAGAGAACATGAATTATTTAAACAAAGGTGTTTTAGGACGGTTGCCAAAAACGAACATAGCGCGGTTGCCGCGTAGAGAACATTAGCTAAACATCTAGTTTGCGTTTGATCCCATCTTTCTTGCGCGTAACGATTTATATTCTACCAAAATTTTCCCTGTATAGTCTGGTTAATATCCTTACTTAATCGAGCTTTACTTTTTAAGTGTCACTTTTTCTGAACTGGATTGTGTTTTATATTAATGATTTGAATCATCACAAACTAAGCACCACAGACACTTTTTAATATCCAACGTCAAAGGAAACGTCAAGAAAATGATATAATTATAATTATTACATAAGTACCTCATATTCAATTTACATAAGTTTATTATTTTAAATCCATATTATTTTAAATCATAGCAGCTTTAATGTTACAATTTTTTCAAATATTTGATAGTAAATTTTTTATTTACTCTTTTGAAAAAAATATACGATCAAATCCAAAAGGTCATTTTATATATTATATACTTTCGAAAGTATTACATTTTTATTCCATTCAATGTATGAGTTTTATAAATTTTAAAATTAATTTTCGTTTGTGATGAACAGAAAAATACTCGAGTTTTATTTATAAGACGGTGATTACTGTAAAAAAATGCAGATACATAGCATTGTATGTATTTATGCGTACAGTAAAATGCGTACAGTATTACACAATATTTAGCTAAGGAAAATTCGTATTCATTTATCGTACGCGAGAAATGGGGTATAAACCCATTTTGCATTTTAAAGAACAGTTTGTCACAATATGATATTAAATCACAGACCACCAAATATATTTCGTATTTCATTTCATGTATATTTCATGCATTTCATATATACATTAACTAACGCATATTTATTGTCTGAATATTTAAATTTTGGTGTCACTCACGTGATCATTTTGGTACCACTTATGCAATCAAATAACTCGGCGACTTTTTTTAAAAACATCACTCGATTGGAATGAAAATTTAAATATAACATGAATTAATGTAAAAAAATACGTCTTGTTTATACCAAGATTTAATTTTCGAAAAGTAAATAATTTTACTGCTGTATACATGTGTCATAAACTATCGGATTTATTTTTCCTTCGATAGTTGTGTAGAATGCCCCCCGTTCTGCAACTAATGTTACAAAACCATCTCCTATATGTACATTTTATTTCATGTCTATTCATTTACTGATCTGTGGATTAAATACTCAATATTAAATAAATGAGCCTTGTAGTAATTCGGCAACACGAGAGTTGTGATAGGTGGTATGGAAAATATATATTCGATCACCACATTTAAAATAGGCGAAACATATTGCGTAAATTCTATTAAAATTTTTCTTTCAGTCATCCAGAAATATGAATGTTTAATATAATGTAACATTTAATATACCCGTATGTATATTCGAATGTTTTTTTCCAAACTGATTTCTATAAGTTTCCCCTACGGTGGTGCATTGAAGGTAAAAAAATATTAGTAAACGGTCATCTGTGCCTCTTCTAACCATTACCTCAATTATCACACCCCATCCTGGAGAGTACTAAGGGAAACTTAATTGGAGGTTTGTATAATAGCTCCCGGAGGATAAACCTTTTGTGTTCTACTACAACTCAATTTTATCTTTAATTTTTAAACTCAATCTTTAAACAATTTATTATTTTTAGTAGATAAAGTATGATATTTTATTTATGAAATCCATCAAGAAACTATTCTACCATTTGTCGAAAACGTAATCGATTGATGAAGTGAAATGGTAACGCGTTTCCCCGAATAGGAAAACGTCCAGGTTCGAATCATGGTAGCAACCAAATATTTTTTCAATGAATAGCTCTTTTCTGTATATATTTCTAATTGATTAATTTAATTTATATTTTAAATCGTATATTTAATTCAGAATATTTTTTAAGAGTAACTTTACTTTTTCTTTGAGTAAATATAATAAATAAGATATGATTAATCTAATATTTTTTTAACTCCACAAAGGTATTATAAAATAATAATAAAGATAAACACGAAATAATTTATGCTAATGAAACAGTTTGTAGTTAGTTATCTGTCAACATTTTTAGTTTATCATTTATGATTGTCATTTTGGTTATACAAAATAAAGAAAAATCAGAATTAATAATAATTATTACTTAAAACCCATCCTCATGGTAAAAATAACGAAATATAAAATATAGACGTATTGGTAAATGACCTATTCAGAATAAGACTAAATTTTGAAGTATGCTGGGTGACCAGGAGAAAGGTGGTTCGTAAGACCTCTTCGGCAGCCAGAGTGTTACCTGAATATTTGCAACGGATCAGTACATCGCAGTCGGTTTACGACTTCCGCAGAATTTATAGCCAGCGAGCCGGACCGTAGGGGAGTGGTCACTATTTCATTTATCGAATCAATCTCTCGGGCGAGCTCTTGTGATTTGCTGGTGAATAAGTAATGTATGTAAGATCAGATCTAGTACAGTTCAGCTTCACCGTCTCGCCGAAATACGGGGAAAATAGTTTCACGGCAATAATCCCCGGTTGCATTTTAAAAGATTTTAATTCTCTTCGAAAATGAATTTAGAGATCTCTATTACGTTGCAGAGTGAATAGTCCCGTTATTTAACCGAGTGATTCAGATTTATTATGAACTTAAATATATGTGTCAAATTATTTAAAAAATATGTTTAATTTTGTAAGGGATCAAATTCTAGCAATGAATTAGTTACACGGCATTGGATAAATAGAAAACTACATTTTTATATTTTAGGAAGGAATAGTACATATCTTCATTTAATAAGTGCTGTATAATTTACTAATATTTTGTAACTCAAAAAGCCATAAATATCGCAGAGTGTAACACTATTACCGCCCAGGAACGATATATTATTTTCAGGTATATTTTCGCACAAACGAATATATTTTCAATAAAATATGTCAAAGCACTTAGATTCACAAACATCTTCCTTTTCTCAATATGAAGGTGGGTATATAAATATGTAACTTCAATACTCGGGTGAATAAATCTAGTTCACTTCTGAATACATCGCCCTATTCAGCATCCGGCTTTTAGATGTGGATACACCTTTTGTAAACCTCTATCTCAAAATAGAAAATTTCTTTCCATGAAGACTTACAAAGCATGAAAAGGAAATTTATAATTATTATCATTGCGTAGTCCATTTGGCTGGTTCGTGATACAACTGCAGAGCAATTGGTCGCTTAGCTGATGCGGATAAGTATAATATTTCAATATAACACGTAGGTACGAATAGTTATTATAATATATAGTATACAATAAATATTGTAAGTTAACCTTATTTTACCTTTAGTTTTAAATAGTTTAGATGTGCAACGATGTATAGAATTATGTATAATTAAACGAAAAGGTCTCCAGGAAAATGCACATTGCGGACCCTAAAAAAAATAAAAAAATAATTTATTACTTCGTCGAAATGTAATAGTTTTAAAGTTCAGATGATAAAGTCCCAGGGCCCCTATCAGTATGGACCATAGCCCTGTAGTATTATGTTATATATATCCAGGCCCAACAACATAGTGTATCGCGTGGATGTATCCGATAAAAATAATCTAAATTTAGCGATGTTCTGTAGAATAACAAAGAAATATCGTCATTTTTATTTCTCTTTGAAAAAAAAGCATTCATATATTTATATAAAAAGTTTACATATATTTTATATAAAATCAATTTACTTATTTCAGCGAAATAGTGAAACCAACAATTAAATAAATTCTTTGTTAATGGATAGAAAAATGTATTGATCTCTCGCCAGGGGTTACTCTAACGGTCGTAAAAATATCGTACTGTGTTGTTCTTTGCGATTATATTTTTTATAGGATTATTTTTGTTGTCAGTTAAGACCGGTTTTCACTCATCAATAAATAATTTTCTCTTGAACGGAAAGATTAATTAATTTAGTCAGAGACAGAGTGCCGCGAAAAGAGGCGGCATATCTGGAAACTCTCACGGGCAGATTGCGTCCTTCAAAATTAGCATTCACGCACGAAGGACATTTCTCAAATATTCACCGATGTTTCCTCCGACGCGAGCCGCAGCGGCACACTGCGGCCGGGTGTATGTTTGTTCGGAAGTCTAGCGGTGCGGACGACCCTCCTCGGAGCTCGACCTGCGGCGGAGTCGGGGGACGCGGAGGAAAATTATTTACATATACTCGGTGGAATTCGTCAACTGGAATATTTATTGCTTAAGTCAGCGTCAGCGAATTAGTCAAACATTAAGATTTGAAACGGGCTTTAAAAACTATCCGCAATATAATGAGTCGGTAATTGAATTTGTCATACAAAGTTTGCCGAGTAACCGATGAATATATCGCAACACCGGATTTGACCTAATTGAGGCTTTATATTAAACTGTAAAATAAAAAAGGCAATTTTCTTACCTTCTTTGTCCTCGTCTTATCCCGTTCATCGGGAGTCAGTTACTCCCAGTGGCGTAATTAGGCCAATGCAGTCAATGCGGTGCATCGGGGCCTACGTTAGATAGGGGCTCAAAAGTTCGCACTCTATAAATCATTTGGCATCGATATTTTCGATACTTTTCCCAGTGGAATGATAATATCTAAAATCCACCGCAGCAAGAAATAGAATTATAAAATCGTTACTCACGTTGTTTACGTAAATGCCTTCGATAACTGGTTCCCAGGTTTCCGATTAACAATAAGATTAACATATGATATATGAAGTGCACTAATCTTTTTTAATTTTGCTGTCTTTCTGGTCCAACGTTGTCGTTCTTTTAGCAGAGTTGTCTTCTTTAGATTTCGACCGACCGAAGCGCGCTCTGATGGTTTATTTGGACCGCTGGAATGGTCGAAACGCGGGATGTAATCTGAATGACGCCTATCGGTTACCGTTTTCTTAGCTTTTCGAAAAAAGGGCGGCAATACTCATACACACACATGTACATTATTATAAACCAGGAAATCCAGTGGTCCCAATCGAAATAACAAGGCGCGCAAATACACGTAAATTACGAAAATATGTAAAAACATTATCAATATACATATACAGTAGCAGTATCCCGCTAATGTGTCGGGTGAGGGACCGGACCATTGCTATAAAATGAAAACAATCTTAAAGTGAAACAAGTATTTATTGAATTGCAAGTGCATATATTTTTTTTTCATGAAAGTGTGATTATTATAAGAGACAAGACACTAATTTTGTTTTAATAATTTAAAAGATAAACCACACAGTACTAACATTCGTATATCATATATACAATAGAATACTCATTTAGTGAGCCCTTATTCCATTCTGCATCGTAGCATTTTTGTAGTTAATCATTTCACTCTACTTTATTCCATTCTGGGCTATATTCTTAAATTGAAGCCATCCATGTTGCTCGTGGACTATCCGGATGTCTCATTTTAGTTTCCACATTCACAGTTTTATGAATCATTTGATCTTCCTTTGCATCTCGTGTTCAAACCATCATCATCAGTCAAGTCGGTCATCATTTATTTTTTCAGAATTAGAAACAAAAATGTTAAGCTTTCTTCAATCGTATGTCTCTGTATTTAATACATTAGGTAGGTATATAAAATAATGCGAGAAATAAATTTCTCGTACGGCTGTCAATTTAAGTCAAGTCATCAATTTTATAAACTTGATACGACAGATTCAGATGTACGATATGAAAAATAACGTGTTTGTTTCATGAAGAAACGCTTCGACGCGAATATGATCTTGAGGCATGACAAATACGTAAATATCTTCCGTGGAGTGAATTTAGCCATCAATCCATATTTGAATTAACACAATATTGCTTAACTTGCAATCTAGTTAGAGCGAACCAGTTAGAAGCAGAACAACATTTACTATTTAATAGCCTGAAGGAACATTTTATATGACAGATCTCTTCATTTAATGAAAAAGTAAAATATAACGTGATAAAATTAAACTAATCAATTAGAAAGCTACGCTAAAAAATCTATTTATCGAAAAAATTACTACCGGGATCTTCTTCAACCAGGGGAAACGTGTTACCATTCTACTAAGTCAACAGATTAGATTTACGACAAATATAAATGTCAACATATATTCTACATATTTTTATAATTGATGCATCTATTAGGTATTCTATTTTAATTTAGGTATTAAAAAGTAAATACCACAGAACTATGTTCTACAACTTCATCTCCAATACGACAAAAACTTGTTTTCTTTAAAAAAATAATACAATATTCCAAATAAAATTGTCAATTTTATGTTTTTACTGCAAACAAAGTTGCAGGTTTTCCGAAATAATCGTAAATATATTAGTGCAGAATAAAATAGTGATATTTGTGTAGACAATTTTTGGAATACAAAAATGTTGGCGTTCTGGTAAATTGCTCTCCAGTGAGCGCTCACGGATCGTGCAGGAACCGAAAGCATCGCTTAACCAAATCGCTTGCCTGCGATGCACTGTTGTGCTATTGGGAAAAGCATTTTGTCTATCAAACGTATTACCAAATACAACAGACGCTACTCGGTTCGAATGTGCTCTATTGTTCTTACAAATTGTGCCCAAATTGTCGCAGTCGCCGAGTGTCAGCGTAACAAATAATGTTGATGTTTTGGTGGAGTGATTCAAGTCGGTGGCGGAAATACTAGAACATAAAAAAACTGTTTTATTGTTCATAAAATAACTATGCACAAAAAAAACTTTTTTCGATTTAAAATAAAAATATATACATAAATTAAATACTAAATTAATGTATTAATTATAAATATATACATATAAAATCAATTTTGTCGAAAAATATTGTTTTTGCGTCACCGGGATTCGAACCTGGATCTCTGTTTCCAATCCGGGGAAGTACACTACCATATAACATATAAGTTCGAAAATTTGTCATGAAAAATACTGGCGTTATAGCACAATTGGTAGTGTACTTCCCCGGATTGGAAATGGAGATCCAGGTTCGAATCCCGGTGACGCAAAAACAATATTTTTCGACAAAATAGATTTTATATGTATATATTTATGATTAATACATTAATTTAGTATTTAAAATATCACAGACCGTCTGTTCTTAATAATTACAACTTCTCAATGAGAATGCGTTTTCCTTAATAATATATATATATATATATATATATATATATATAAATAAAATCTCCTAAGTGTCCACGGAAGAGATTTTTAGGAGACTTTCGCATTATTTCACGCAAAACGTTATATTTCATTGTCGTCATGTTCGTCATTTGTGTGAGTTATAATATCCCGGTAGCAATTAAAACGCAATAATCAATAATAATATTACATCTTTCCGTCTATTTCTATGATTTTCTAGACGTCTAGTTGTTTATAATTAAAAACTTATTATAATATTTAACAACTTATATCTAATTTTCAGAATAGATAATTATAGGGATCCACGGTAGTTTTAGGTAACGTTTATGTGCACGTATCAGATCTCGCTGTCAGAATGAACGCCGTATATAATGGTTTGAGTTTTTATTTCTTTCTAACAATCTTAAGCTGATATCGGAGTTTATTTCCAGGACCAAATCTCATCACGTATGTATCTCGACTAAACTTCAGAGATTGTCTCCTTCCGCGTACACGGACCTTAAGAATTCTCTACTATCTCTGTTTCTGCAATTGAATATTAAGATTTAGAGAAAATTTAATTTTCTTCAATTTCCTTGGAGGTTGAAAATTTATCACTGCTATTTGAACATTTGCTAATTAAATTCTTTCTTCCTCTTTTTCGTGAACTTACCTTGAACACGAGGTGCTTTCAAAATAGCGGCGCTGCTCAGGGAGAGTATTTTAAGACGGCCTTATCCAGTCGAGATACTTATATCATAAATCGGTTCAATATTTTATAAACATTACTACATGTTATTGTTATTGCTTCCAAAGGACAAACTCAAATAAAAGAAAAGAAGATATAAATTACACGCCTCGTGAGCGATATTTATTGAGAAAATGGTAACATTAATTATCAACATAACAATAAAAGGTTATATATGGCTACGGTAGGAAATGGGCTTCAGATGCCCGCCATTTTGTAATAATTAACAACTGGGTGCATGTGGATATAAAATGCTACCCCGAGCAATTAGTACGATGTGCTATTGATCAAAACAATTATATCTAATTATGTTATAAACTACCATAAACTTATTAACATAATATTTTAGAGTAATTGTGCTATTATCCCGATTTTCCCGTTACAGATGATTCTATTAGTGATGGTCTGAATACATATACTCAAATAAATTAATAATAATGGAAAACGGTTGCCACTAAACAAAAGATGCTATGATATTATCCATAAGTGACTTATCCCGAGATGATGGCACTACTTGGTCTAGCGCGCTCGGTCCTCGGTTAAATGATCGTAGTGCTGAAGTTGTAGAGCATCAGAAGCCGACAGTATGCCTCGCGCTCAGACGAACGCGGGAGAATATGATGGTGTTGGAACTATCTGACATCTCTACAACTGTAGTTTCTACAGAACGGCGAGGAATGCAGAATTGGCTTTATCTAGAAAATGTCTTCCTAGTGTGGCGACGTTATCTGCCCAAGCGGCTGTTTCGCCACAGTTTGTAAATTAATGAGTCCCATTAAACATTTTTAAATAAACAACTTCAATATCGGAACAGTAAGTCAAATTTGGCATAATAAGTCGTCATGCACGCAAGAGAATAAATATACAATTTTATTTCGAATATATTTCAAATACGACGGTTTGCACTTTTAAGTTAGAATCAATTATTTTTCTTCGAGATGAATCCAAATCAACGACAAGTAATTATCAATCGGCAGACGCGCCGACGTCCGGGATTTACTCGTGCAATTTCTAGATCGTTGGAGACTGAGCACTCTTACCAAACACGCGTGTACACGCACCCTCTGCTCGTGCGTGACTGCCCGGATCTCTCTTATGAGCTGCCGCCGCACAGTGCGCTTATCATGCGCTGGTCTCGTGTTAGGAGGCCACTTATCGCGTGATGCGAGAGGAAGTTTCTATCAAGCGACCATGTTAGAATTTGAACCATAACACATTAGAGGCAGCTACTCTGAACGTGACTGTGAGGTGCAAAGGAACTAATCACACAAGTTCTTCATAGGAGAAGCGTCTTCTTTCTTATTTATTATATTGCGTTTCCTTTGAATTTTTTCCTGTAGTACCTGTATTACTTGACATTTCTTGGCTCTCATGTCCAAAGTACACGAGTTTTCTCATCAGGCTTATGCAATCTCAGGTGTATTCAATATTTCTGTATGGTATAAAAACGTGGACTGAAGATAATGGAGAGAAGATGATACGGCGAGACACATAAATGTCTCGATTCTACAAGAATTACATATCAATGATAGATTCAATAATTTTTTGAGACTGTCTCAATTTTATGGACATCTTATGAAAAGAAAAGATAACTTGGAGAAGCGTGTTGTGGTGGATCCCGAGAATCTGCCCTCTTGACTATACTCTTTCACATATAGTATAGTCAAGTATAGTTAAGAGGGCAGGTTCATGAAAATCACTATCTTCAGTCATGACTAATGTGACCATTTATTTTTGTCCTCAAAACGGGACATCTACCGCAGCAACTTCCAGATCTTTCGAAGTTGGTGAATCCGTTTTCTTAAAAAAATTAAGCACTGAAGAACTTGAAGCGACGGCAAGATCGGAATTTCTATGTTTTTCTGATCTCAAGTGTTGCTCAATATCGTTGGCACTTCCGTGGGCTACGCTAAATTCTGTACGACACTTTCACATCTGACGTCCGATGGAGTAGTACTTTGCTTTACAAATGGGTACTTAGTTTGTAAGTTAACATTAAAAGTGCACTTCCGTTTAGGCATTGTTAAAATGAAGGGTTCACGTAAAAAAATTGACTACAATAACACACGTCAATAAATTGTCAAGAAAATGCGCGAGCTGTCAACGTGTACTCACAAACAATTATAAATGTGTGTGACGTTCTGCGCATGCAAATACATGCGCATGACTCGCCGTCCCGTGCTATAGGTATATGCACCGATACACACCATGCAGATGAGAAATCAAGCTGGTCGATTTTTTTGCACTTTTTTTTTAATTTTTACCGTATGTGGCTCTCTTTTTGAAAACGTTACATTTCGACGTCCCGAAGCTGTGCTCGGGGACAACGGGACAGGCTACCTAAAAACGGGTCGGTCCCGTTCAAAACGGGACGTATGGTCAGTTTAGTCATGACCCACGTAAATGATGATAATTTTACTTAGTTTACAACATCAATAAATCCATGGATCTTAATTTTCTCATAATGTTTTACAATTGTTGTTTTATGTTACTTCACAACACGAATATAGGAATGTCAAGATATGTAGACATTTAGACATGGCTTATATTTATGAGACAGATTAAGATAAAGGTATACATTATACGAATAGACCTTCAAAGAAATACACAATCATGATAAACAAAATAATAACTAGTTCTACCCTGGCTCTGACTAGAAAGAAAACTGGGATTAGGTAATATTGGAGTGTTGGCGCGGTGTGTCGGTACACATGTTGCTGAATACTCACTATTCACCCTTAGAAAAACCAAGCATGATTCTAATAATAAAAGCCACCCGTGCTGGTAACTTGGCGTGATAGATGGGAGTAAAGAGGTAAAGGATAAGAGTTAAGAAAGAGATTGATAAGTATTACATACAAAAATGGTTGTTTGGTTTCATCGCAATAATAAATGTACATGCTTGTTGAAGGATGAGCAGACTTCTACCTATAATTTATTAAAATATGATATACCGCGATATCAAAACTTTATACACTATTAATAAAATATATGTAATTTGTTACGTAAAATTAATTACTTAAATTAATTTTTACATAAATTTCTCGAGAAATCAATTACTGACAGTTTTGTTAAAACCGCTATCGGTAAGTTTTAGTAAGCTGATTTCAATAAATTGACTAGTTAAGAATTTATTGCTTCGTGAAACTTTTAGACAAAAACAAACCTTGAAGCCAAGTATTTGAAAGCTCTCAGAGGTTAGCGTTTGTGATTGTCTAATCATTCTCAATAAATACATACAAAAATTGAAATGTATTATAATAACTATATTAATAATTCAAAATTTTTATGATTGTGATGTGGAAGTACATTCTAATTAACTTAAAAAAAAATTAATGCTAGAATAAATGTTAATAATTAAAGTTAATATGGACAGGAGAGGAGATGTAATGCCCGCGGCCACTTTCACTTTTCCCCGGAACTCCCCACTCCCCAACCCCACTCGCATACCGCCCCCCTCTCACGTAGTTGATAGTCTATCTTCTAGTTTTAAGTTTTAGTTTATCACTGAAGATGATGCAGTAAACGTCGAAAATGTTTTAATTTGTAGTGTGAAATAAACAACGTTGTGTTTTATTTTAATAATTAAAATAATTTTTTTCTAAATTAATTTTTTCACAAATTCTTTATAAGTTAATTATATTTATATTATTTATTACAAATTTGACATTATTCATATTTCACCAAAGCCGTTTAGAATACTTCTCACTTAGGTCCAATAAATATATTATTCTTTTTTATTACTGCCGTCTAATTCTAAAGCAAAAAATTAATAATATAGCACATTTATAAATTCGATTTTGTCAACAATATATCAATAATTTGCCAAAATAATGTTATATAAAATATAAAATATATACCAAAATTACCTCTAATAAATTAATATGCGACGTTCTGGATTTAGATTCTTGGGAATAAATTAAATTCTCGGTCAAATACGATGTTACATTCCAACGGAATGACAAGGTGTTCTATAATTAACATTAAAACTATCTTAAATGAATATAAATACTAAAGAAAGTAAATGATTCGTTGAAATCATTGAATATTCTGAATTTTACTAACTTCTCGCAGGCAGGTTACCTACTCACCCACTGCTGTCAAGACTTTCTTTTACTGAAATCGATAATTACGAATTTCAAAAATCTGTCATTAAAATTGTAATTATTTATATAAGGCTTCGGGCAATCCTAAAACAATTAATTTGTGGCGATGATACAATTCTTAATTATTAAACACCTTACGCTTCTTTTTTCAATTCCTTAGTCTACGATACTCAATACAAGTAAGTCTGAGTGCTGAGAAAACTGCCTTCTTATTATAAGTATCATATAAGTTTTTTATATTGATACATGAATTGGTAGGGTAAACTTTTCATGTGTTTAAATAAAATACCTCAGATTAAAATGTTGACATTAAAGTGACCAGGGGCGTGCAGTGCATACAAGCAAAAAAGCTGTACATTAATACAAATTCGGGAAAACAAATATAAATTAAATAATTTGATTAATATAAACGAAAACATTATTTGACAATTAGCGCCATCTGTGTACCAGTAGAGACTTTAATTGCTTAGTTCTAAAAACTACTCATGTACCTATGGCGCTCTTTTGTATTCGCCGCGTCGAGCTATTTAAATTACTCTGTTCTATCTTTAAGCTTGTGAATTACTCGAGTCATTTAATTAGTTATTTACTGAATTGAAAATTTATTTCGGTTGATCCGTTTTGTATGGAGTCGTTACCTATGCTATTTTTTTTTAACAGAATAACATTAGAAAGGCTTACAACTGCGTGCAAATCATTGAAGTGTCTACTTCCTGTTTTACTAATTCGCGAATTTTACTATTTAACTATTTTTAACGTATTGATTTTATGATTTTATTTTAAATTTGGTATTTAGTTTGGTTTTTGATTTGGGAAAAACAAAAAGCAATTGGCAGAACTATTTCCTACCTTTCCTACCTATGTTAACCTTTAATATAAATAATAATTTTCTTTAGTTATTAATAAAACAATAAATAAATCATGTCCAGTCATAGAAAGTATTCTTAAAAACATCCATACATTTTTATTTGGGTAAGAAAGTATTATTTTACGCTAAAACTTAAACTTTAAAAACACTATTAAAAGTACTAAAAGGTTCGTATAAACGACGGATTTATTTTGTCTAAAGACGTTGGTTAAACGAAAGTAAATATATTATATTACATATATTATATATGATTGTATAATATCATTGGTAACAGCATAACCTAAATCTATATCTACTGCACGCCACTGAAGGTGACCATTTGCGATTTTTATGTACTACTCAATATATAATGTAATTGACTTTATATGACTCAATTAGTTAGAGAAAACTCAGAGTAAAGTAGTTTTGAATTGATAATATTGGTTTTACTTGATTACTTAGTACGCTTCGAACTCCTCTGTGGGACATATAGCAGACAACGCCGGGTTGGACATTTATATTATATTTTTGAAAGTTTGTGTTTCATATTGTTATTGTGATCTATTTGTATGCTGATAATAAATACAATATTAATACTATTTATTGAATGCGGTTTATGTACTCATAAATTGTAGCCAAGAATTGTTGGGTATGTACGTATGAATATCTAAGTGTAGACGTGCAAAAAACTTCAACCCTGCCAGTTAAATCCGCACGGTTATCGCGCCACCCTATTGGATTTAGATTATCGCTGTATATCATATTTTTGCAACGCTCGTTGATAACGCCCTCGTGCATTCGATATTTCATGATTTGTGATCGACCTCACGTCGGCGTCGGCATCGTGTGGCAACCCTGTATTTTTTATTTTAACGATAATTTATGGCACTGTTATGTATGTATTTATCCTTACACACGCAGGCCGATCAATTACATTCTTTGTCGCCAATATTTATTGTGAATGTTATTACAGAATCGTAAACCTCATAATTTTTGTTTTAAATAAGGTTTTAAGTACGGGCGTAAGAATTTTTAATTAACTATTCAGTGAGGTTTGACTTCTATTGGTACATTTACATACTGAAAATAAGTTATTAATTTATAATTACACAAAACTAACATTGTTGAATCAAATGATAATATGATGCTAAGATAATCCGATGGTGTAACGCGATTAAATAGAGTCGGAAATGAGCACGTTCTATGAAGCTTCAAGGTCGCACCAAACGCCGAGAAGTATAAAGAAGCCAGGCCGAGGTACTATGCGAATGTGATGCTGGCCAGCCGGTCGCGTCAATTTAGCACTCAACATGAGCCCAGGCCACTTAGTGGCCAATCATACAAAATAAATTAAAGGTGGACGAAATGAACCGATCACGACCCAGGCTGAAGATGCTTACGCACAAATAGAACCGACCCCGAACGACGAGACAAAGAAAAAGACAATGAAGAAAAATAAAAGATTTTATGAAATTTTTAAATTGAACTAAAATATGAACGGCGGTGTAAATAATTAGGATCCCCATAATTTAAAAAGAAACAGAATTTTGTTAAACGATTAACTTGATATTTTTGGACTTTTTATTGGATAACATAAAATATTAAGAAGCAAACACACAAATGATCAAACATGAAGATGATTTCAAATTGTAATAATTATTTAAAAAAAAAAAAAAAAAATATATATATATATATATATATATACTGAATATATTGATACGTACACGAAATACGTGTCACGTTAATATTCTTACTATTTTCAAACTAAGCTAAAGTAGGACTAACTTGATGGCCTCCTGGAACGAGGCTTGAACCCCCGACCACTAGATCACTAGGCGAGTATCGTAACCACTAGACAACAAACACGTCTATTCTATTTATAATTTTATCTCAAAAGTTAATGAAATAGACAGGTAAATTCTTGACGATCTCGATCTATCATAGCAAAGTTGGATACCTATTTAGGAGCATTTAGTTCTGTTAACTCAAACTTCTATTCAATGTTGTACAATTAATTATAAGAAGGAATACCACTGGTCATAAAATAAAGAACTTATTCAAATGTACGCATATATCGTAAATTACTATAATATATAATATATATTAACTAATAATTTTTAAATTTAAAGCAAATGAGAAAAAATATTGTGAATTGAAATTTACATAGAAAAAATAAAATAGTTAATTTATTGTATTGATTTGCACATTCATACATGTAGGTACATGTGTAAAGTTGAATCCTTCCAATCAAATCTGGCCTAGCCGAGACAGTATAGATTTTCCCAATTCGGTCATAAAGGCTAGTATTGAGAATGTATTGTGTTGTGATACTGTAGACCCTTTTCTTAAGTCAGATCCGCTATTGGCCTATCCGAGGTATCAGTTGGGATTAGTGAAGATTTTAAAGCTCCCTAGAGATGGAGCCTGTGGCCAGACGGTCAGGTCTAAGAGACGTTAGAGTTTATAGATTTGAACTAGATCCGTAATGTTGTTCAATGCGTAACGACGGTTTTCTTCGTTAGTTTTTGGTGTACAATAATGTAATTTTGGATTCTAAACCAATTGAGCAAAATTAATTCGTCAATTGCAACGGAGTTTCCGTGATATCAGAATACAATTATGAGTAATACGTAAAACAATTATAATAAAATAATAGATAATTATACAATTTTAAATATGGTAGCACATTGAATCTAGATAATGTAAATTTTGTTTCCCTTACAGATTATACTGGAAGGTATAAAGGGTAAATATTTAATTACAAAGCTCGATATATTTCTTTAACGCATTAAAAATATCAAAATATATCCGTAAAAAATCGGAGCATTACGATTTATAATGTTCCACATGCACTCTTTACTTTGGATATTAAGAAGCCGGTGGTAAAATGAAAGATTATGTGGCAGTAGCAAATGAGAACAGACAGATGATCCATCAACAATTGAAGACGTCACTCGAACAACGATGTAAGGCACATTTTGAGATGTATTGAGTAAAGTATGCAACATTGTTGTACGCCAAATTACGCACATTTTGGTGTAGTCAGTAGTTCGAAATTCTACTACCTGACGGAGTTACGGCATTTTGAAATATTCCCTGTGGTAGAACAACGCTGTAAATTACACAAGGTAGCGGACTTGTCAAGTGTAGTCGTATCACAGAGTGATTGATTTTCGAAGATTAAATAAACAAAGAAAAAGAAAAAATAACATGTCAAACTGGAGATATCAAGAGAAAAAT
Source organism: Eubasilissa regina (assembly GCA_022840565.1). Lineage (NCBI taxonomy): Eukaryota > Metazoa > Arthropoda > Insecta > Trichoptera > Phryganeidae > Eubasilissa > Eubasilissa regina. The sequence continues at coordinate 16,081,106 of JAINEB010000018.1, read as the reverse complement.
GATGAAAGATCCTGGTCAACCACATATTTGAAAGAGAGGAGTAACCGTTGTTGCAACAAATACTCCAACTGATGTGAGTAGAACAACGACGTACAGCACATTTTATTCATTGAACTCTGCCAAACATCTTTTTTGAAAATAATTATTATATTGTTCTTACATTTTTTTTAAAATCTACCAAGTGAGTGACATTTATTCTTTGATCGTTTAAAATAAACAAAACTATTATATAATATAGGGGGTCCAGCGGAAAAATTTCAAGATTAAATTGTAATTGCTCGTAAATCATCAGAGTGAGGTAACTAGGAGCGATATTGTTGGACGCGTGATTTGCGGATTTGTCAGTCGTAATGAGTCACTGGTCGGGAGCGCACCGCGCGTTCGCGGTTGAGCAATACTTAAAGTGCGGTGATTCTCGAGGGCGTTTCGGTTTTTGTACTCACTTAATATTCGACGAGTAAGTGATGGGCCGAGCACGCAATTTATCTGGCGTTGGGTTCAAAAGTTCAAACAAGAAAGGATAATGGTTAACCAAGCTCCTCCAGGACCATCAACGTCAGCAGCGATGCCAGAACATGCGGCTCAAGTTCGACGTAAAATTATGCGCAATCCGCATAAATCGGTAAGGAAGATTGCAGCCTGTACTGGAATAAAAAAATAAACAGTGCACGTTATTTTGAAAAAGAAACTACAGTTTCATCCACACAAACTGCAAATCATTCAGTTTTTCAACGAAAATTATTATTCTTTACGTTTTTGGTACCGTAACTGCAGCTGTTTCCCAGATTCAATAGCAGAATACAATTTCAGCAAGAAGTGACCATTCTACATGCAGCTAAAGTTTCTATGGAGAAGCTGAGGGGAATTTTTTCCAATAAAGTAAATGGAGACATACCCTGGGCATCTCGGTCACCGGACCTTGCACCGTGCAATTTTTTTGTGGAGATACCTTAAGTCGAGAGTTTATAGCAACATTCCTCGAACAATTCAGGTTCTAGAAATAAGAAAATATCTGCCGTGAAGTTGATGCCATTGAACCAATGCTTTGCTCTCGCGTGTTCGCAAATTTAAGAGTCCGATTACAAGAGTGTCTTGAGAAAAATGGACGGCATTTAGACGATATTGTTTATAAAACGTAAAATACGCACCGTTAAACTCCATTTTATATAAATAAAATATGAGAATAACAATATAGTTTTATATTTTATTTAATTTAAAAAATTTTCCGCTGGACATCTTTATAATCTGTTTTTATTTTCACCTTATGAAACAACGCTGTTAAGCACACGCCGTATAATATTGACGTCTTCAATTATCTCGAAGATTTTTTGCTGAGTTGCGGATTGCACGTCGCTGGCTACAGAAATCTTTATCTTCATCTGTATCTCTACAAGTCAACCGGTGCAAGCATTACCACTGGCGTCTACACCGAACGCTTGGAGTATAAATTTGCTTTCGTAAACCTCACCGATACAGAAGATAATTTTCGGAAGAGTGATTAATAAGTAGAATTACCGATTCTGGAATTGCATTCGGTGAAAGTGGTAAAAAATTTTCGACCCTTACTGCGTCATCGCCAGTAATAAACTAAAGTTTAAACTAGAAGATAGACTATCGACTACATGGGTGGGGGGGCCCCCCCGGGGTGTTGGCTAGAGGGGGCTTTCGGTGGAAAGTGATTGTGAAAGTATAAAAAATGTATTCTGTAACATGTTATTTCTCTAATTATTATTATTATCATACCGTGGCGTATACAAAAATTTACCATAAAAATAATATTAAAAATATCAAAAGATTATTCGACATTATTTTTAGAACAATTGCAAGTACCAACATTTTGTGATCTATTTAAAAAAAATTCTGTTCTTCAAATTTAAAAATGAAAACACCATTTTATTACTGAAGTTTATACTAGATTTTAATTTGAATTTTCATGCCCAAAAATTTGTACACCACATCATTTGTACACCACTATACGAACCTAGGTAGAAAATTCTTTAATCGCTTACCTGAAGATATTAGGAAAATTAGTATATTAAAGAACTATCAAATGCCATTAAAAAACACTTTATAAAGACACATGTACCCCTAAAATTTTAATATTATTTATATCGCTAATGCTGTCATATATTTATATTTTACTTTATTATATAATATTCTTATAAACAATAATTTTTATTGATACACACCACTTCTCTACACTAACATATATTTTCAAGAGAAACGTAGTATGAATAAAAAAAAATCTAGGTACCATCTGTTGATAAAATCTGTATCTAAATAATAAAATAAAAAGCGACAATTAATTCCCCCTAGCAAAATTTTTCTGGTTAACAATTTCCAAAAATGTAGATCTAAGATGAACTTCAAGATCATCTGATTTAACCACCCTGGATTTTTTTGGAGCTACCAGAATTAATAAGTTTTTTGCATATGTTACAAGAGAAGATTTCATAAGGAATGTTATTAGAGAGATTAATTCCATGCAGAATTTACTAGCACGCGTAACAATGTGCAGGTGCTATGCACAGAGACTTGTATCAGATAATATTATATTTAGCAGACATACCTACCGTAAAAAAACCTACCGGATTAAATATTTATTAAACAATAAAATTTAGAAAACTTTTTTTCTTTATTATTATTATTATTTTAATCTTGTAAAAAAATCAGCTACTGACTTCCCTACCAGCTTATACATTAAACTTTTATTTTAAACTAATAAATATTAATTTGCTTTCTTATCACAAGACCGATAATAATATTGAATGGAGTGATTGATATGGATCGATCAGCGAATAAAACCGTATGACTCATACGGGTATTGTATTTTGAAATGACGCCATTAGTCGACTTGTCTGGAACATTCCCTAAAACATTGCTTCGCTGACCGTACCCGTGTTGGGTCCATCTCCCAACGCCAAGGTCATTTTTTACTTAGGATATTTTTCATAGAGGACGTGCTCGAACCCCTTTGTCCCGAAGGGCGGCAGAGAGTTGTTGTCTGCAAGTGATATTTAGTGAGTCGGGCCCGCTGAAGCCATGGAACTCCGCCTATAAGACGGACGGTAAAAAGTGGCCGAGCTTCGCGTACAAACTGCTTTTTCGTATCGCAATCTCGTTCCTTGTGATACTATTTTGGATGGAGCGTCGTTATACGTTCGACCTTTTAGAAAATTCGTACGAGTAAACAAGTAATTTCCAAACTCCTGAGTCTATAACAAGCTTTATTATTTTTATGTTCGTTAGAACTTTCCCCGAGAAAATTGGATTCTTGCGAATTTCTCCGTCCGAGACTTTTTATGAAGATATATTCCGTATGTTTAAATAAACGGCACGTGTTTATTGGGAAAGTAGTAAGAGAGAAACGAAATGTAGAATATAATATGCCGAAAAAATGTTTGACACGTAATTGGATGGAAAAGAAATAATACAATTTTACTTGTAAGTAAAATTAAAAAGGTATGTTTTATATTTCACAGAATCTATATATTACATCATTTTATATATTAAGTAAGTGATTTAAAATCAATATTTTATAATCAAAAAGGCAAAAGGGGAATACATATTAAAATTCATTGGAAACACGTTGGAAATAAAATTATCCCTCAAATGCGTCTTAAAACATTGTTGGGTTGAGAAGGCTTTTGTGTCCACGCCGTTAGGGCATGTTTAAAACGGGGAATTATATGAAAATGAGGATTAAAATGGCTTTAGTGGTCGCTACTGACCCAAAATACATACAATCACGACGGTCACAGCTGGGGGTGGAATTGTTTAAGAAATTTCTTTATAAAAGAAAAATGAAACGGATGAGGCTAAGTAGGTTCACCGTGACAAAATGTCTCTCGCTCTTCTGTATAATTTAATGCCAAAAAAGACTTTTACTGATTTTATGTCCGACTTTAATGTATTTCAACGTTAAAGGGTTGCAACAAGTAACTTTATGAGACAGCGGGAAATCGCTTTGGGACCTGCTCATTTACATGATTGAAAGATATGTTTTCTTCCATAGAAGTGAGAGTTACTTTCTGTCGAAATCCTTTTTGAAATTCATGTAATATTTATTATCTTCCGATATTCACGATGAATTTTGATCATTTCAGAATAAAACTTTACAATGAAAATAATTTAATAATCCGACATAAATATTTTAAAACCACACGTTCGTCATGAAGGCTTTTGTTTGTAATTGCATTTACAACATATGATATTTTGTAAGCGTAAATCGTGTAAATTCGCAAATAAAATTCTCCAATCAAAGGTGAAATTTGTTCATTTTTTACTTTGATATTTTTACCATAAATAAGCATGTAATTGAATTTAAGGAAACCTCACTTGAATAAGTTAACAAAGCATCAGTTGAGGAAAATTTGTGAGTTAGTTCACGATTTCAGCTGGAAGTATAAAGCGTAAGATTTGAATAATATTGAAATTGGTAATGGAAACGTACTGAGCGTCTCAACTTTCCTAACACAAATATAAGTATAAGAATACATGTTGAATAAATATTCGGTCACGTAATTCTTTACCTCGCGATAATTTCATTTCTGTGAAATGTTTACTTATTTTTAATAGAATTAATCATCAATTATTATAAAAACACACGGAAATAATATTTGGATGATGCTCGAAGAATTGCTGAAATTACAAACAGTATTTTTGTAAGCTCTCTATGATAATTGTAGAAAAATACGATCGTAAAATTGTATTATCTTTGATTTAATAAAACTGAAATAAGCAATCGCACTGATTTTTTATAAAATGTATTCAGGTTTGTATTAGCGTGTAACAGAATTCTTTTTATTTTCAGGTATGTATGACCTTCAATCGGTCGATCTTCATTGTGACGAGTGAAGGATTTGAAGAGATGCAAGGGGTGTAGAAGAGTCTCAATATGGGATGAAAGGTAATTAATAAAGGCGATTGTTTTCTCCCATCAGTTGCACATCATAATGTTCCTCAAATGATTATTCTTGACACAACAGTAAGTACAGGTAACAAAGTACGCCAGTAATAGGACTCACATGTGAATCAAAAATTTATTAGAATTTATGTAGTTAGTGATGAACGCGTTGGTTTATTAAACGATCTTTGGTATGGCGAGTATCGATAAGTATTGATAAGTATGGATTAAATAAAATACCATCACTTTGTATGAAACCACGAAATTTATTATACGTCAACTGGTTTCGCTTATCTCAAGCTTCATCAGGGCGTAATTAAAACTAATCGTAAATACAAAGAGAGTGCACTTATATATACATAAAGAGGGAGGTAGAATATAAAATTACATGTGAAAGAGAGAGAGAGACAGAATACATACAGATAGATAGAACATAAAATTATATGCGAAAGAGAAAGACAGAATACATACATAGATAGACGGAACATTAAGGAAGGGAAAAATACAGTGTTGATAGATATTAAATTGATTTGAAAGGAAACATACCTAATATGAGGCTAATGGATACATTTATTTGATTATTAAGAATTAACCTACCACTATTTATCGTCTTTTCCGAAGGCTTCAAACTTGTCCAACCGGAGGTCAAACTTATTGTTATGGAGGATATTGACCTCAGTACTATTATTAAAAGAATGGTCTTTTTCAATAATATGTATGGAAAATTCTGAGAAACCATTAAAAAAAAACAGAAAAAGGTAGTTAATTCCAAATTAAATTGCTCAACGCAATAAATTAGATTTGTTATTAACGTATGTTAATAAAAAAGACGATGAAAAGCATGATTTTATGTACTGTGTTATTAAAAGCGCTATCTTCAGTTATATAAATAAAAGAAATGTAAATTGACATTGAAAATAAAGGTTAGCCAAGTTTGTGGGTGTATTGTCATCGTTGCAAACAAACATTTTTTAATATAATATAACACGAACGAAACAGTTTTTCCGTACGGTCTAAAGAGCCGTAGATTTGCCAACGAGTTGGAATATTTCACAAGCAGTGATGTTGTTTGTCCCGACGTTAAAGCGATACACCGTGGTCTGAACTGACGCAGGAGGTCGTGATATAGTACGTCGGTTCCGTCCCGCGGCCCGCGTATCCCGGGGCGGAGGGAGTCCCGCCGCACGGCCGCTACGTGACCCGCCCTACACCGCCCATTTGTTATCCGCTTTTCATATTTAAATTATTTTAGGATGAATACTGCGCAGGAATTATGAAATGAATGCTTAAACGACTTTAGTGGAGATGATTCCATGACAGATATTATTTAAAAATATACTCCCGACGATAAGAATGTAGGTATAGAACGCGCAAATATCAGTTGGAGACATTTTGAATTTAATAAACGAAATTTTTAAATTAACTCTTTGTATTCTATATACATATGACATATTATACTAATCGTACAATTAAAATACCGCATTTCGTTGACGCCATCGATTATAAGACGCATCTTTATTTTTATATGCCAATAAATAATTACTAATTGGTAATTTTATGTACCAAATTAACTAACTGGTAATTTTATATACCAAAAATAAAAACATTATGTAAACTTTATTATAACAGACAAAGTCATACAATCACAATAAAAATGATTAAAAATAGGCATATTATTTATGTACTATCAATGTCTGATATTTCTTCAGATTCAGTGATTTTTCTGAATTACTTTTAGAGAAAGATCTCAAATAAACTGACTTGTGCACATTTTGCGAATATCAAAGGAATGATTACATGCTGTATGTTCTTGAAAATTTCGAAGGGAAGGCGACCCAGAAGGGTAGGTCACTCCAGACTAAGCAGGGTTAAATAGTAATAAACATTGTTTGAAAATAGATTGGGTCTTGAACGGTCAATAAGAACTGAAGCGAGGCAAGGCAGAAGAAGATGGAAGCGCCTCGTCGAGATGTTGGGCGCTCGATCCTTCTAGAATAAATGGTGATGATTATTAACGCCAGATATTACAACTATCTATCGTAAGACGCAGTAATCAGGAAAATTTTTAGGTGAAAGAAAAAAAAGGAGGCCTAAATTCAATACTGACTAGCAGGAGAGGATTAAAAAGTAATAATTTATTTAAAAATGATTTTAAATGCATAATAACGAAAATTTTGTAGTTAAATGTCAGGATTATCACAGCATGCTCGCTTTAGCTTGAGTTTTCACTTTAAATAGTGATATGATTTTCATAAATTTTTATTCCCAATTTTTTTGTTACCATTAACGTTCTTTCAACGTTACACTTTATTAAATTACTCGATGGAGTACACTTTTAAAAATAACATAAAATTTTCAGTTCATATTAAGTTACTAAATAATATGAAAGCATAAAAAGCCGTATAGAATCTTCAGTATACAGTTTTCCGGGCCATTTTGCCTTGAGCATCCGACCTTTCTGGCTGATATTTGGATCCTATTTCAGGGTCCATCATCGGGGCTGAAACATCGAGCAGAGCCCACAAATTTACTCACAAAAAGAAAATAATGACACAAAACTGGAATTTCATTTATATGCAGTGTAACCCAAGTCTGCACTCAAGTGAAGGATCTTGATGTCATTTAAGATTCTAAATTAACTTCCATCTTGCATATATAGTCTATAATTGCTAAGGCTTATAGACTCCATGGATTTTTTGCTAGAACGTGTAACCCATTCCAATCATCTTTTACAATTATCATTTTATATTTCTTATTTGTACGCAGTCAACTGGAATTCGGATCGGTAATTCTGAACACCTTCAGCGGCCGACTTGAAAATGTTCAACACCAATTGTTCAGTATATTTAATTCACGTTCTCGCTTAAACATTAAAACTCATTCAGAAAGCGAGTGTATCATATAAAAAACTTGGTTGACTTATCCTATTTATTAGAACATATAACATTAAACTGTACAACACGTTCTAATAATTTATTTTATCCAAATTTTGGAAGAACATATTAATTAAAAAAAATATTTTATTACCCTCTCTATGTCAAAATATAATATCGTAAATTCTTCTAATAACTCGGACGTTTTCAACGATAAATTACTTTCTTTTAAAATTAAACTACGCCAATTTTTTAATAACTATTGACATAAATTGTACATACATGCGTGTATGTATGCGTATATATATGAGTATAGGAATATGTACAAGTACATACTTTTTAATGCAATATGCCTATTATATATTTTTTTTGAATCTCATTTCCATCCCCTCCCTATCCTCTTCTATTTAAATAGTGTAAAAACACTATGTTTATTTTTTTATTAGTATGTACTATTTTTTAGTTTACTAATTTGTATGATACTTTTTCTCTATTTAACTAAGAAGAAACTTCACTGGTCTTATTTTATATTATTATTTCTCATAATTTTTTTTTTAAATCACATTAAGTAACAAAAAAAACATTACAGTTTTATTTTATTTTAACAAACAATTCAATTATACTTCCTGAAAATTCTTATGTACCTTTTGTCATCTATTTTTTTTCTTTTGCGAACTTATTTAAGATAAATCTCTCTCTCTGATGATGTGCTCATATCTAGGCACCGTGATTCACTTTTACGGCGCGAGCTACTTGCCTTCATTTTTCGTGATCCTGGACCTTGCTTAGTGCGACGTGTAGAGAGAGGCTTCGGTCATTTTTTGGACTTAAATCTGTCCATCTTGTAGGAGATCGACATTTCCTTCGTCCTTGTAAATGTCGAGTGATCACTAATTTCTCTGGACAATCTCCATCTCTTCTAGTGACAACGTAAGAATTCTTTTCCTGTACATTGTGAAGAGCCTTTCTTCAGTTATTAATTCCTAGAGAATAGATATATCTCGCAGTCCATGGTATACCAATATTCCAAACTACCACTAACATATTCAAGATATTGCTCATGTTTAATTATTTCCTTCCCAGGGTTCATTTTTAACTTCATACAGATATGAAGAATATCAGCGCTTTGTCAAAATTTTACATTAGGTACTTGTTAAATTGACATAATAATACATTTATAAATAATAGTCAAAATATTTTAGGTTTTTACAGCTATTCAGAATCTTCTGTGTACAGTTTTTTAGGCTAATCTGCAAGCCAGTACTTAATTACAACACCGATAGTCACACATCACGTCAGCCCTAATAATAGACCCTGCAATGGGATCCTCAACGTCGGCCAGAAAGGTAAGATATACACGGCAGATTAGCACAAAAAACTGTGCAGAGAAGAATAATTAAAATGTTTTATATATAAGTTATTATATATTTTTAAAAATTTGCACCGGATATACACAATATATATATATATCCTTGTACAAATTATACTAATACATAAATATCTATTTTAATTATCTTTAAGGCTTAGATTTAACGTTCTCTCCTCGTCGCTCGTCTTACGACCATCTGACACTCTCGCCTAGCAATGGAAGTTGCGTAGGAGACTGTATAAAAAAATCAATCTGAAAGTAAATTTGTTCGATCGATCAGTTCAGTATTGTATTTATTTAACTCGTAGAGCTGAGAAGGAATGTTGCCATAGCAGATAATGTCAAGAACGTGCTAGACTGAAAGAAATAAATTTAATAATACTCGTCAATCGAGAAAACGAATATTTTTACATTTACTTGCAGTAATGTGGTATACTAAAACATGTGCGAACTGTTTTTTGCGAAGCTCTTATAATAATAATTGGGAGTGATTGATGTAATCATTTCAATTAAAGAGACTAGATTAAATTCCGCGCTTTATTTTTAGAAAGGCTCACTAAATCTGGAGGAATTTTTCAGTAAGTAGTTAGTTACCAGTAGCGTGTACTAGGCGTAGATTTAGGTTTTACTTTTACCAATGATATTACACTAAATGTAATATATAGGATGCATTTCAACTGTCTTACGATGTGCATTGCAAATTTAGTGCAATAGACATCGTAAGACAAAGTAGAATTGTCGTTTACACGATATTATACTTTATTATTACATAAAATAAGTCTATCACGAAACATAAATGAAAAGTAACCTTTTTTACTGTAATTTTTGTGAAAAAATTTCCGAAACTTTACTCTAAATTGATTTTCTAACAGTTAAAAACATAAACCAACCATAATTATCATTAATAATTTTACGTAGAAAAAAACAAATATAAAAAAAACAATAAATTTAGTAAGTTAACGAATATGAGAAATACTAAAAAAGTAAGTAGTATATTGCGTGGAGCTCAGCATCAAGATGGAAAATTTTCGAAAAATAGAATTAGTACAAAAAGGTACATAATTGTTTAACAAATGCGGTTTCCAAACATATGTGCATTGTTCCTAAACTTTTACAATACACAGTTAATATGTTTACATGGATTGACTAGAACGATAGATAAAAAAAAAGTTTGCGTGTTGGTTCACGCAGTGACAATTCCCAAAACTGTTTCACTGTATTACACCGAGTACTGCAGATGGAAAAGTTTACACCGTTAAATAATTATTTAATATTTATTTCTAAGAATTATTTGCTAGTACCTAATCATTTCACGTTAAATGATAATATAATAAATAATAGGCCATAAACGGCTTATGTGTTAACCGTTAGAATGCTACGCGGCGCAAAAGCGCTGCGAGTTTCAGTGTGTTTTCGGTGCTCCGCGGGAGTGCACGTACGCTAACCTCGCGCGTAATTTGTAATGAGAGTGCATTCTTATACATTTAAAAATAACTTTTATCGTTTTTTTATATATTTTTAAAAAAATAACCATGTCACGTGCTATTATTTCGAACGTTGATTCGATTCCTAGTGATTCTACGGGGAGTGAAACGACAGATACAAATAGTGATGATAGCAGTATTATAACGCATCGAAGAAAAAGATTGAGGATTGAAAGTGAGTCTTCTACCTCCTCTTCATCTACAGAAACAGAAGAAACACAATGTTGTACGTGTATTTGGCAAAACATAATTGTTGAGCTATTTTTTTTTGATTTTTTATTTTCTAAAAGAAATAAAATACAATAATATTGATATCACTTTATGTTTAATAAACATTAATAAACAATAAACATTTTATCTTTATAATGCAAAAATAATTAATAAAATTGATTGATATTTGTCTAAGTTAGAGTGTTTTATTTGACACCATTATTTTTTCCTCTAAATTAATCAATATGTGTATAGCAATTTTCATTTATTTTTGCCAAAATTGCTTAGCACTAAAACGGTTAAATTATACAAGGAATAATAAGATAATAAAATATCACTAGGTGAAAGATGTGGCAAATATACTAAGTACATAATATATATTTTTAAAATTTGTATAATTATACGCATGTATTTTTATTTTATTATTATACATTTTTATATCAGTAAATAATTTTTTTTCTGATATAATATATAAAAATAAATAATCGAATCGTTTTAAAAATCAATGTTGAGACTAGGAAATACCAAGTATGTACTTATTTGGTAATATATAAGTATGGACGTACTTATATTATTATACCAGCTTAATTCCAAATTTTATTGACATCATTGATAGCTGAGTACTGTCATAATTATTACACATAGTATATAATATATTTTGTAATATATAATTATTCTTATAATTTTACCATTATCATTCTATCATATTTCTTATCTGATTAAAAAAAAGTCAATTTTTTAATTTTTTTAGCTTTTTGATATTAGCCATTTTACGGTTCTTTTTATTTTTAGCGTATAATATAATACATATTTTTTTAATACTAGAGATGCTTACGCGGAATACATGTCACATCGATATTCTTACTATTTTCAAATTAAGCTAAACGCTTGTGCTATGAAAATAGGACTAACTTGCTGGAGTACTGGAACGAGGCGCAAACCATAGACCACTAAATTACTAGGCTAGCGTCTTAACCACTACACCAACAAGCTACTTTAATTGTTTTTAGTATACGTCTAAAGCACAATTTAAAAAAAAATGGGTCCAGAAAGTATTACGTAGGTGTATAAAATTAAGGGAACTGTTGGAAATTCTTACCTTTATGACGTGTGGCTGGTTAGCCACTAAAAATGTGTTGCGTTAAGGAAAAGACGGCAGCGTGCTGTTTACAACTTACTGAAGACCCCCACCATACATATACTAGGTTCATTATTTCAGTTTACCTACGCCAATCAATCATGAAATTATTCCCCAAAAAATTATATACATTAAAATTAATACACTTAAAATATTAATATTTTTGATCATCAGAAATATTTATATTTTAAAATAATTATGAAATTTTGTTGTTAATATATTTTTGTTAGTATTAATACCGTTAATTAGAAAAGTTGATGCATTAGACAAGGACTTAATATGCAGTTAATATACATTGATGGGAGGGGCCGTTATGCGAATATCGTTAGCTTAAAAGCAGTTATGCTATATCAACAAGGTAATTGCATTAGAACCTAACTATCATACCTGAACTAACGGTCAGTTACCACGGAGCGAGTTGAGATTAATAAACGTCACTGGTAGACCCGAGTAGTAATGGTTCACACCATTACCGCGTATCAAAGGTTTAATGTTTTTGCGGAAAGAAATAATTAAAAATGAAATCTACTTCGTAATAAAAATGAATTAAAATGGTAAATTCATTTAATCATTTCATTGTTTGTTTATAATTTGTCCAAAATACGTGGAAAAATTATGAAAATCTCACTAAATAAAAAATTAGTTTTCTGTAAGATTCTTTTTACATGTAGAAATAATAATAAATAAACAGGCATAATTTTCTTAAGTTTATTAATGATTAAAAATATTCTCAAACTTATTTTAATTATATATCATTATTACTTCTTCATTGGAAATTTTGTAAATGTTTTTAATTTTAGAGGGATGTTGTGTGTTCTTGGAACTACAATTCTTAGCGTTCTTTCGGAATTTTGAGCTGCAGCTCGAGCTGCTTGACATAAATTATATATATTAGAAATAGGCATTTTATACATATTCGCACATAAATATTTAAGAATAATTCTAAACGTAAATAAATTTTTAGAAGGTATTAAATACATTTGATATTTAAACAAACACTGAGGGTAAGGGTTTTTATAACGATTTTGGAGCCATTATTTTAAGAATTCTAATTTAAAGAGATTCTATCTAATCCATGTAAAGGTACTATAAATATATACTAATACCTATCGTTAAAGTTCGACGTACTGATTTCAGCACAGAGGTGGATAGTTTTTACGAATGTACGTCGGTCTAGGCCGAGTTTGGCCATTGCCATAAATTTATGATTAGTTTAAAATCTTGCACATATGATAAAATCTTTGAAGAAAACTATCAAAAGGAATAATTTGTTTCTTAAAACGTTAGAATGTGAACTCAGAAAGAAAAACAATGCTAAAACATATTTAGTATACAATGAAAGAAAATGCATATTACAATCACATTTTATTTCATCCTTCGGATCTGTAAGCAAATGTGCACTTACTTGGTTACCAAGTTATTAAGAATATAATTATGATCAAATTGTTTTTTGAAACCGTCGAAACAAATCTTTTTTAAATAATACATTTTTTGCTTTAAAATGTTTCGATGAATATTAATACTGGGTGTAAAGATGTGAATTATTTGCCCGATTTTGGTAATACGCGATGTATTGGTCACATTTCAGTGGCCGTAATTAGAGCCGGTGAGGCTAGAACCGCTGGCTGGCCCCAAAGCTGGCTCACAATTGTGTCCAGAACCCCCACAAAATCTATAATTATTAATTGTCGGCAGAGAAAGCCTATTTAATACGCGCATATGTATTGCCCTTTATCCTTCAATCACAAAATGATTTCTTAATATAAGTACAAATTATATTTAACCGTATTCATTTCCTTTCGAATGAAGTAAGCTGTGTTGGTGAAATAAAATCAAAGGTGAACATGTTCTTTTATACCTTTTTCGACCTGTATAACTTATTAATGTTACTAATTGAACTAATTAATGTATATTACGCTTTGAATTATTAATGTTTAATGAAAGTATGTGTAATGTATACCGATACATATATTTTCATTTTCACATTATACCTTTATACCGCTTTAAACTTCGGTAAATTTCATTTCAAAATCTATGTTAAAAGGGTCTTAAACCTTAATCCTAAAGCACTCTTCTCTGCGGCTCGAAAACTGTGATTTCAAAATGATCCCGTGGTATTAGTACGATACTTCAACCGCAGTCTCAATATCGTACATCTACACATAATGTACCCACATACAGGTAATATAAGTTATAAAATATTATTCGATACCCACTTAATATTATCTGAATATTACCAATGGCAAAAAATATCCCCCTTTAATTATTAATTATCTTAGAAAAGTAAATAGTGATCTTGGGGATAAATAAATACGTTTATTATTTGAAGATGTAATTTAAAAAATAAAGTGTTTTCCTATTTGCATATTAATAATAATTATTTTCATTTATATTAAGTCCTTGTAATATTTTCATTCGCATTTTTAACAGATGTAACTCGATATCTGAAGTGCAGAAATAATATTCAAATGTTTATTCCTATTAACAGCAATAAGTACCCATAATAAATAAATATTCCTGTTTTATAATTTTAGCATATCATACAATTTAAGGGACCATTTGCCTTGTAAATTTTTTTACTATCTACTCATATCTTAACGACCAAATACAAATAAGTCATAATATAAATCTTCCGTTTATTAAATTAATATTGTTTTATTATTCACCGACATAAAGATAGACCAGAGCCGCAACCGCCTTTCTGTTTTATTTAACTTATTATGCATTTTATGATCCACTTAAGTTGCTCGTGTCGTGTATGGTGATATAATTAGTATAATGTTATGAAATCGATGCCGGGATAGTACTTGTAAAATAAACAAACGGGAGAATAGGACATCTTACTCGAGGTTTTATTAAATTTATGATGAATCAATCTCATTCTTTCAGTTTTCAGAATATTTAAACCACGTACAGTGGCAAATAATACGCTGAAATGAGATGAATGTAGAAACTTTATAATGAATAGTAATCAGATTTATAAAACTCAAAGCCTTACATTTAATATGAATTTATGAATTCAGTGTACTGCTCTACATTATATGGAAAATTGAATTTGGTGCGATTGCAAAAATATTCTCCACTATTCCTATTTAAAAAAATATACATATAGGACATTATGTATAATATTATATTACGTTTAAAACCCATCCTAGGACGATCTCGGAAGACATACACGGTACATAATTTAAATAATTACCTGACTACGTACAAACAATAATTTAAATACATTATTAAAAATTACGTACCTACCTTACGGTACAGAATACACCTTTTATGATTAAGGTGTTATATAATATATAATAAGAATACATAAGAAAAAAGGAAAATATGCTTAAAAAGTGGAAAAGATATTGTGTACCTTTCTCTGCATTTATAACTATATTTCTAAATATCTTACTTACTGATAATTTTATAAAAATGTAATATAATATGTAAGGAATTTTTTTTCATAAAACCGCTATATAGTATTTACTCTCATCGTTTGTGGACAGTATTTGGATCGGCAGTTACATGCCTTAGTCAGAGCTGCGTTTGATTGGCTTCCAATATATTAACGAATCCTTTGTCCTGAAGAAAATGTAAATTAATCAGGTAAAAAACCAGGTCATGTTGTATTTAAAGACCGGATTTTATACCGTTTTCAACAATCCTGTATTCTTTCACCTCCTCTTCCTTACACAGCATCTTAATAAATCGCTTGGTGACAAAATGATCGAAAATGACAAAAATTCCGAAAAAATGTTGACCAAATAACAGAGAAAAGTTTCGGTGAAAATATTTATAAACAAAGCTGAAATTATTGCTAGCGGAATTGGGTGACATCTGTTGAGAATGTCCAGATTTATGGGCCGGACAGAAGGGAGTTCTGAAGGAGATAGCAATGTCGATAATATTTGTAAGGTCAGTTAGTGGTGTTACTTCAAGCGATGATACTAATACGACACACAAATAATCTTAGATATATTTGCTCCTTATAAAAATTGGCAAAGAAATAAATAGTAGAAGGCAAATCTAAAAAGTGAATAAAGGCATAATATATCATTAAAATTATGTATTTAAATTTTGTTTGTTGAATTTAGTAATAATTTTAAGGTGAAATTAAAATTAACAAGAAAACAGTGTTTTCAGATATCTTTATAAAAACTGAAAAAATATATAAAAAAAAATTCTCTTCGCAAGGATTACTTTAAATATAAAAGATGAAGCCTAATCTAGAAACATTAGGTAGGTGAACGGTAATTTACGTACTCGTATGTATATGTTATTACAGATTTGCTTTTATGAGATGGTTGCGCATTAATTAAATCTTCGAGAAGAAAGAGAGCACGCCATACTGCTTAATACTATTAATAAGTCGCCATTCGTTGATCGATATTAAATGTGCATACAATAAGACCCTTTCAATATTATACATCGGTTTTGTTCTGCTTCTATTGTACCTATTCGTAATACCGACAATAAGAACAAAGGAAACATTTCAAAACTGTTTGAAGTGGGATGTAAAGATGGTGTTCGGTTATCGCACGATATAAGAATGTAGCTTCGGCGGGAGTCGGGGAGGGACGCAGGGGGAAGGACAGGACCCGTCGGCGCTGGATGGCGAAGGGGCGGGGTGAGAAGATCGGCGCAGAGGCGGGGGCGAGAAGGTCCGGGGAGCGCTGGAGGCAATCTTGATAGGCCAAAAAAAAACTTGTCGCCAGTTCGAGAGCCAGAGGCAAATTTATCGGGAGCGAGCGATAGTTCCGTTTCTCCCAACTGCTTCATACAACTTCTAGGGAGGTATTCGGTTTAATGCGACTTCTTTCTCCTCTGTTAATTATATTTATTAACCAATTCTCATCGTAATTTCTGCTCTCACACTTTTTTCTCCGTGTATTTTGATCACAGGTTTTGCGGTCATTTATAAAGGACATAAAAGTTATTCGGGTTTTTGTTTAGATATTTAAGGGATATCAGATAGGAAAGGATTCAAAAAACAAGGGGAACGTTTGAGTTTTACGGGCTTTAGACTATTTATTATGGTTCTGTTATAAAAACAGAGAAAAAATATTTTTGGGACCAAAATGTTTGCGGAAGGAGAAAATAAAAAATATTTATGAATGATTTGTGAAATGGTATCACCGAAAATGAGTTAGTTCGAAAGTGCGTACGAAATGAGCTTAATATTAATAAATAAGTATTATATAACATAATAAAACTAATTATATTTTCATTGATTATAAAAACAACCGTACTGCTAAGGAACATACGATTATATTTAATTTTTTTTTTAAATTTCATTAAAGTATTTTATATGAGTAGTTATTATTCTTAAAATTGTTAATTTTATTTTATTAATCAAGTACAAAGATAGTTTTTTCCACAAAAATTTTAATTTGTCTCAAAATAGGCCTAAGGTTAGTATACAGTCACCGCTGGGTCTTTACTTTTCGTGAAAATTACCTGAACCAGCATTTGAATTTGTACACGGTATCTTGCAGTTAGAAGTTAAGCAGATTCGGAATTTAATTATGGCTCTTACTTACGAATATATACATGCCGATACTATATATATATATATCTAGTAAAAATTATTTTATATATACATATACATAAATTAATATTGATACACAATAATTAAAGTTTACAATAATTCTATAAGTAATCACATCTGCTAGCAACCTAGTAGTAACTAGGCAATCACTAACCTATTGATAATATAATTCTAATTTTCCTTAGTTAAATTCATTTCAGTTTTAAGTGTCAGCAAGATAAAATAATAATTCTACATTCTTAGTGATTGATGTTGACGTGGTTTGCTATGTATATCATGGATTACGGGACGAATGAACATTCACATTCTTCAGGAACTTCGAACTAGAGAATGGCTCTGCGACAAGCACTTCGGGTATGTAGCTAGAAAAGAAAGACACCCTGGAGAAATTAGTACATATCGGGAATATACGAGAACGAAGAGCGATTGGTTGATATCTGTCCGAAAAAATGAAATCGCGAAGAGTGGAGGCAAACAATTTTCACTTTAGAAGTAGACTAAAGGACTACGATGTTTGGAAATGAGCATACCGACAGAGAGAGAATGAAAGATACTCTTAGTGTAATAAATTTTCTTTTAAAATTAGCAATATTAACTTGGTGGTTAAGATTCATATTTTTTATTTATTATCTTAGTTTAATAACCACAATTGAGTTTAAAAAACATCTACCGGTTTCGGAAAACACCTTTTCCTTCTTCAGGATATGTCAAAACTAACTAAAAATATAGCATTGTTTTTCTATTTATCCAGAATCTATTTTTAAATTTTTAAAAACAACTATTATTTAAAAAGTAAATTTAGTACCTAACTCAAATTGCTGTTCAATACAAATTTAGTCGAATAATTTTTAGGAAAAAATTTTAGAATAGGACTCGTAGTTAAATTTACTTTTTAAATAATTGTTGTTTTTAAAAATTTAAAAATAGATTCTGGATAAATAGAAAAACAATGCTATATTTTTAGTTAGTTTTGACATATCCTGAAGAAGGAAAAAGTGTTTTCCGAAACCGGTAGATGTTTTTTAAACTCAATTGTGGTTATTAAACTAAGATAATAAATAAAAAATAATAAATTTTCGTTTAAACTGAAATTTATTTGTGAAAATTAGATTTTATATAATCTCATTCCCAGGAAGCTAGAATTTGATGAATTATTAATGTTACTGAAATATATTCTCACATATTAAACTGACATATTTTATTAAAGTTTATTAAAATAAAATTCGATGTAGTAAAAAAGAATTTATTCGATTTTTTTTCTTACAATCTTACATATTTCAATCCATTCATGTAAAGAGTGAATCGCTTCACTCAAATCGTCAAGATATTCAAGTAAAAGGTGCCATTGGAGAAGACATTGTCATGATAGTAAACG
This sequence comes from Eubasilissa regina, assembly GCA_022840565.1. Taxonomy (NCBI): domain Eukaryota; kingdom Metazoa; phylum Arthropoda; class Insecta; order Trichoptera; family Phryganeidae; genus Eubasilissa; species Eubasilissa regina. The sequence continues at coordinate 16,062,215 of JAINEB010000018.1, read as the reverse complement.
TTTCGTAAAAATCTTTCAAAGTGTCTGCGGCAAAGTTAATAAAAGCAGAGCGACATTGGCAAGGACGCCGCTCAGCTGACCCACGTCATTCTGATGAGGGTTCGCCCTGACGGAGAATATAGGGTGACGGGGTAAGGGGAGAGAACTCGGACTGCGGGGATCTAGTGTGTCGTTCATTCGCCAGTCTGGGTGGATCCAATACTCGGCTTTCTAGCTCAGACGCATCGCAATTTTGATCCTAATGGGCACCATCCTCCCCTCGAAAAAACGATCACTCTTCGATCGCACTGAAGGAATCAGCTTTTCCGATCTATCCGAATAACGAGCGAATCGTGTTCTTGGCTGTGGTGGAAAATCCGAGCTAGAAATGTAGACTCTTAATCTGAAAATTAAAATAATAATAAGAGCGAGGAATGTGTGTCTGAGGGAACAGTATTTCTTAAAGAACATGAATTCATTAGAACTTTTCTGAATATATGAACATTCGGGAATAAAAAGTATTAATAAAGTGTATTTTGTAAATTTAATTTGTCTGTAGATCATAATCAACATGTTCGTCAAACTACTTGCAGGTAGAATTTTTGCCATTACTGTCTAGCTCTATGAGCAGTTCTTCAGTCGTGAACTCGGAGTTTTCTTGCATCTTTCTCAATATTGTCGCCCCAACTTTTTCGAGGACGCCTCCGTGGTCACGTCCATTGGGGTTGCTGACGCAGTATGTAGGTATATTGTAGAAGGCATTCTTTGAACATGCCGGCTCAGCTTAATCGAGTGTTCTTTAGTGTCGGTACTGTATCTGATTCGTCGTATAAATCTTAAAGTTCATAGTTCAATTTAATTCTCCACTGCCCATTGTCCCGTGTGGATCAAAATGTTCCTCTCATAAATATTTAGCATATTTTTTTTGCCAGGTTAAATTAAGCCCACGTTTCACCCATAAGTCTAAGAATAGTTTTACAAATGATGATTTTGGAATAACGGCATACATTTTGATATTTAATAGTTTTCTTCAGAGCATACCTACCATTTTATTACATTATACCGTTTTTATCTACGGTCAATCATAATTTTAACTCCCTTTTTTTCTTCCATATATTCATTATTAATCTGTAGCAAAATTTTATGAGATCACTTGTCGTGAGAATGTATCACCTCTTTTTTTGTATTAGTATTTTGCAGAGTTGGGGAATTTTTAATGTCATTTTATTACATGTAGATATAATTTATTTTTTATTCACATTAAATTATAATATTAAGACAGGAACGTGACTGTAAAATATATTTGTATGAAAGGAAATGATTTTGTGAGTATTTGATATAATCAAGTTTGCAAAAAACAATATTATTCATTAAAATGGAAGCGTGAATGGTGGAGTGGATTGTGGCGGACAGTGACGTTAAGAGTGAGAAGTGAAATGCACGATTTGGATGGGTTAAGCAGACACTACTAGCGGAATCGTAGAATTTAAGTATTTTTTTTTAAAGTTATGGTTTGATTGCTGCTGTATTAAACCTGTGTTTTGACAACTCTTATTATTAAGTCAACGAAAAAATTAAAGAGTCAAAATAAATATACGAAAAATTAAACTTCTTTAACAATAATTACCTAGAAACAAAACTCAAAGAATGTGCTCGGGGGATATAAATCAACTTGTATTATAAGGCAAAACCTTGATAATGGCACATGCTACAATTCCGAAACGTCGGCCAATGTTTTTTTTACAAAAAAACGCGATCTAACAGAGAAACCAGTTCCACATACTGGTGCTCGCGGAAACCTTAAATTATACACATATATAATATAATACATACATAAAGTAAAAACTGTGGTCTTATGCCTTAAGTAAATTTATAAGTATTATTCTTAAACCGTAGTTTTAATAAGCAAAGGATCGTGTTGTGATTTTACATATTTTGGCATCATATTAAAATTAATATAATAATACAATTGGCGAAAATCCAGAATCTAATATTTTTCTCGTATATTTCGACCGTATATTCTTGAAAGCCATTTGTTGACAACGCGGATAATCATTTTTTGGATTTTGGTTAAGGGGTCCTGAATCGTAATTGTACAAACTATATTTTATTAGGGATGACATAATACATCAAAATTAGTTTTGAGTATAATATTACGAATTTATCTGAATATATCAGCGAGTTAGTTTTTCTCAGCGATTTACCTAGATATTGCTGATATTAACTCTGTTATTAACTTTAAATCTGGACAAAAGCACTCTTTTTGCGCATAAAAGGAGATGGAGAAATTTATCTGTCTGGGGTTGGTTTGTTTGGAATAAACTAAATGTCAGATTGTTTTTGAAACGTTGAGAGTAAATACATTTTTATACAAATATTTTTTTACGTCGTTTAGATAATGTTCAGCTTTCAGGAAGTCTTCACTCAAAGCATTTGATTGTACCGATATCGGTGTAGCAAAAGTTATGATATTAACATAAGAGGGATAGGAATCATTTATACAACTTATAAATAGTAGAGAATCATAGAACACCAAAATGAATAGATCGTGGATAACTTGACTGATATTCATCTATCACTATTGTTTGGGTTCTGGTTAGAAGTATACGAGGAGAACTAGTTTAGCAATCGGCCACTGTAAGTACGCCCTTGAAGTGAAAGTTTTTACGCAAATGGCGCTATACAAATTATCCAATATTATTAATATTATGAAGGAAACCCCAAAGGGTCCCACCTTATACCGGAATCATTTTCAGGGTGTTTAATCTCGCTTCGATTCCACTCAACAATTTTACAAAATCTTCAAAGCTTTTTTTGGACTATATTTTAAAGTTAGAACAGTTAAGTTCCGGTAGCTAGTTATGTCTTTCCTTCGTATTAAATTTTTTCTTTATTATATGGCACAATTATTACATTTGGTCATTATTACATTTTTATATTACATTCAGTCATTAACATCATAGGTTGGATTCGGTATCATCGTACCAGAGCCATACCTGTACAATTATTATTAATACTATACAATAATTATTAATACTATATAATAATACAATAAATTATTATTATTACTATTATTGTATCGAATGCTTTAGCGGAAAACATCTATTTGGCAGCTAATGTTAGGATAAGTATATATACATATTAAAAATATTGAATGTATAAAATGTGCGGCAGTCATAATTGTTAAAAATACTAAAGACTTTAAATATCGGTTAAATGATTTAAAAAAATTTTAAAACAGTAAAAATACTAAATGTTTTCCAATTTTAGGCCATTAACTTTTAACTTAATGTTTTTAATATATTATAGGTACCTACGCTGGTAATTCATGTATATACGTCTTATTTTTTTCTTCATGTCAGTATAGTCACCTATAGTAAGCTTGAGACACAAAATAAAGAAAAAAGAAAAGAAATTTAATGGGATTCTTAGAAATTTCGCAAATTTAAAAAAAAATTGTCCTTCGAGCGTCCCTTAAGTGCTGTATTTATATACATAAAGCTTATAAACACAAAAGCATAGTTATATTTGATTGAAGACATAATTAAAATACAAAAAAAAACATAAATATCATATTACATAAAACCTAGGAGAAGAGAAACAAAAATATACCTGTACATATATATAATGTTAATCTTATGTGTATATATATATATATATATGTCATTACATAAAATTCTGCATAAGACAGAGTGGTACAAATATATGAATCAAACAAACACGTAGATGGAAAATATATAATGAAGGTATAGTAGTTCAAGGCAGACACTCAGGGGTCGAGTCATTAAAAACACTCCCAGAAGAGGGACAGTGGACGAGACACAAAGTGTTTTGAGTCACATTTATACTGACAGATTAACGGAGTTCCATAACACGAGGTATGAATAGAGAGAGAGATAGGCACGTAGGTAGAGATTAACCACCCACACTGTCCAGCCTAATTATCTATTTAATGAGCTCCATCGTGTCACCCATACCCGAATAAATTCTTTACATAAAACAAGATTCATTTCATTACTAATTAATTTCGCATTTCCAGGCGGACGGTATCTAAATCCAGTCTAACCACCAGTCTAGGCTATCATATTGACGCATGACGTGGTCGAAAAAATTAAATCGCGACGTCGCGGATTCATCACAGCTTTTGTATCTTGTAAAGCTTGGAGATTTTTTTATGATTGGAAGAAATGGCTTTATATGGAGTTTGGTAGAGTATTCGAAGGTTTTTTATGGAACACTGTGCTTCTATTAGCTTCTAACAATTTTTATAGGATTAAAACAGATAAATTATAAAAATTTTTATGCTCGACCTATTTTGGTAGTTTACGTTTTGTTTTTGAATATTAAAAAAAGAACATTTAGGCGATCAGCTGAAACTAAAGTATGCGGTTTAGTAGTCGTAAAATATTCACGAACTTTGGCGACACATTTTCGAGAGAAAATACTTAATATAGGATTCACGGAGTCGACCTTGGAACTTAACTTCTTTTGAATACAATTCGGCAGTAAAACCACGCGGCCCACTGCTGCTCCCGGGGTGCTCGAAGGGTGGCGACTTCACCGTCGGGATTGTACTGTAACTTAGCCCAATTCCTGTGACACATTTTACGGGACGACATTTTTTCTTTTATTGCTCTTTCCGCCCGCTCTTATAAATATAAAACGCATAAACGCCGTAACATTTTTCTCCATATAATGTATATTTGACCTGATGACGTAAATGTAAGGAAAACCTTAAAGATAAGTGGCGAATTTTATTGTATGTATTACATATGTAGGGCGAGCAGTCCGAGGCAGATGGGCGGAATGTCTTACGCGGAGAGATGTAAGATGTGCATATTGATAAAAAACCCTTCGTAACTTTTACGAGCGGTTATATAATAAAAAAGTCACGTTTAATGGGAAAGTATTAGGGCCGTTCAGAAATGAATAAAATAAAAGTGCGTTCGTGAAATTGAAACAATCACGCGCACGCAAGTACTTCTCTTTGTGGAAGCTCAATGCCTAAATCAAACCATAAATCAATTTTTTTTACTTTATTAGGAAACCCGCCAATAAATTGCATAGTTGTGTGGTATTTTAATATAAATAAAATTAATCAACTAGAAAACATATACAGAAAAATCTATCTATCGAAAAAAATATTTAGTTTCTACCGGGATTCGAATCTGGACCTCTTTCTATCCTAAAAAGCGTTAACCATTTTCTTATATCAATCGAAAACATTTTCGACAAATTTTGAACCAAAATAAGTCCAAAATTTGTAAGAATATTTAGATAATAAATTTAGAAAATCCCGTTGCTATTATTAAAAACATAAAGGCACACTAGATAATAAAAATAAATTTTACAATAAATTTAAGAATTTGTTTAAAGAATTATACAAACATACAGCGATATCTTTTCTTCAGATCTTCATTCGTAACATCGAGCACAAATGTATTATATATTTTAATGGATAAATAAAAAATAATCTTTAACGAACCAAATATTTTTTCCGTCAAACTTAGGAAACCATGAAAGCAAGCAATAATTTCATCACATTTTTTCAAAAATAAGAAATTAGTGGTGAATATTTTTTAGAGACAGACACAGAGGAAAAATGATGCATGGTAAATATGATACAACCACGAGCTATTCAAACAATCTGAGAGTTTCAAATCTTACGGCGCAATATTGGGACGATTCCGTTGGGGACTCCTTGACTACAAGCCTACGGGATGAAAGAATATTGGGAGGCCCAAGTTAAGGTAAAGAATACTAATAACTCATGATACGTTTTGATAGATTTCTAATGGGATTAACGGATGTCTCTTTTAAGAGGACTACATATATAAGTTAAAAATTTATCCTAAATTTCATGCATAACGGCAGAAAGTTCCTGGTGATAACCAAATATTTTTGTGATATAGATTTTTTCTAATTTATTAATCTAATTTGTTTTAAATAACTCAGAGTTGACAAAAAACATTTTGAAATTGACTGGTATTTTAAGAAAAATCAATATAATTGATTAAAATTGAATATCTTGTTTGATTTCCACAATTATTGTCAATTAGTAATGTAATTTTTATTTATTTATTCATTGTACAAATTAGATTATAAAGTTCACATTGAACTATGTCTGTATCAGTAGATAAATCTGTGTTGAGACAGACACGGTTTACAAGTATTTGATTAAGGTAATTATAATTATTAACCAAATGAAATTGTAATGAAATTATAGAAAAACTTCAGAAATAAGTTGAGTCAAGAATGTATGTATGATCAAGGATATAACATATTTTTAGCTGTTCTCAATTTTTTTAATTTCTTAACATATATTCTTTATCATATTATTCCCACAATTATCTTTTAATGTCATACTAGGACTATCGATCAGAGTCATTAACAATCACTGATAATATATTTTTAAAAAATGTTCATCTTTTGAATGTTAATAGATTAAAGAGTATTATTTAACTTTTTTCGTAATATCCACGATTTTATTACATTGTCCATTTGATCACAATAATACACATTCGTGTGTTGGGCTTTTTTCTCCCCCTACATCATTACTGCACATTTATATTCAGCCGTAGAGGGGATGGAAAATGTAGGAATGGATGATCGTAAAAATAATATTCGGCCTATTTTCAGTTCGGCCAACGGCAGATATTCTTTTGATTCACCCGCAGAAGGAGTCCAAGAAGAATAATAGTATGACGCGGTCGCAAAATGGAATGTAAATTATCCCGTGGCACCATCTGCCCGCCGATTACCGAAGCGGCCGCGCCCGGGAGGCGGCGGCAAGTTTGCTTAGGACCGCCGCGCGCCCCTCTCCCCGGCACCACCACAAAAGCATAAAATGCTCTTTGTTGACTTTTGCAAAGTGAACACTGCCGTACACACACTCCGACGTTTGCATTTCTGGCTCGAACGTAGTCACACAGCTTCTCGTAGCCTCAACATGTTTTCGGTCGTTCGGTAAATCTTCGTCTTGATACTCGGGCGGTCGGATAAACGTTTCTTTGCTCTTAAAAAAAATAGTTGATTATTGAAATCACAACTTGTATGTAGCAGAGTCAACAAAAAATCGTGACAAACCACGTTTCTCGCGATAGATTGATGTGTCTCGCGGATATGGCAAATATGTTGGTAAACTCGATGTTGTCGACGTTGATGTTGTTTGAGGAGCTGTGCTTTATTGCGAGAAATTAAGATGTGAATTTGACTCGTCAGCGAAGTGAAATGAGAAATAAAGAAAATTAGTTTACGTTTTATGAAATAGTATTATTTATGATATTTTTTTATAGCAATTGTTTATTTATTCCAAATCAGACCACAGACAGCGAAGTTATTGGCGATAAAACGATAATCGTGCAATCGACGCATGCCATCGGGTACAGTGTGTACTGTGGAGTACAACTGACGAGAAGTATTTCTCGGTTTTCGATGATTTATTCCTGGTTTATGATTCCACCTGGTGTGTCCTAAAATAGTTGCGAAAAACTTTATCTTATGTTCGCGAAAACTGTTGATTATTTATCATGGGTTGATCGCTTTTGTAATATACTCACTGTAATATCGAAATATTTTGATATTTTTGAGTGTCTTTTTTTTTTATACATATATAAATGTACATTGTACATAAAAATACTTAGAATATATATATATTTAGAATATATAAATACTTAGAATATATAAAAATACTTAGAATATAATATATATATATTTCTTTAACCATCGCCAATTGCCGTTCACCGGTGCCGGGACGAAAACTGAAATTTATTTAAACGTAAAGGCCCCGTCTAACGTAAATTAAAAAAAAACCGCTAACGTCGCGCGTCAAAAAGATAAAGTTATAAAAAAATGTTTTAAATTTATTGTATCATGGCATCGTACATCTCTCTTTTTTGTTATTATTTTATGAAACTTTACACTGCTAAAATCCCTTAGTAAGTAAATAAATGTCATACCTACATATGTATGTATAATACACCTTCATTTTTATGTCATTCGGGAAAAAATAATAATAAAAAAGTAATAGTATGATTGATAATTGTGATAAACTTTTTAATACAAATTAAATGCGTCAATTATAAAGAATTACACAAATTAAATGCATCAATTGTACAAATAAACTTAATTTATCGAAAAAATATTTTAGTTGCCACCGGGATTTGAACCAGGATCTCTTCCTATCCGATTGATACATTTAATTTGTATTAAAATATCACAGAACTATGTTCTGAAAAAATTACAACTTCACAAATAATAATGTGTCCTCTTTGTAAACTTTGTTTAATTTATATAGTGCCTCAATGCTGTTTGAGGTAATATTCACAAAATTACCAAATTTGCGTACCACTAAGTGATTTTATATTATAAATAATAAAGTTTTAAGGAGTCGCTTGACTCGGCGACTTCTAACAAAAGGAGAAACTTATTTCGTTCCATTGGACCAGCCGCACAAAAGGCCCTATCCAAATATCCCGCTTTGTTAGATCTTGATGGGATACCGAGTTTGTTTTGAGTATCTGATGGCACCAAAACTGCTTGAAAACATTAATTTGGGTACAACAGCGAGCGTAATATTACAATAATCTAAAAGGCTAACTACAAAGATACTGATGGGCGTTTCTGCAGCTTTCACGTTTATTAATAATGTTGATTTACAAAGATTAAGAGATAGGATATTCTGTTTTCTTTTTATATTAGCTTTTTTTAAGGCATAGATACAAGCGTTTGTTTGGAGTAGAACCTTCCTCAATTTTGATACGATTTTTTGGTATCACCTCCTAGATAAAGCAACCCTCGGAAGACGGAGAAGTCGGCCGTATACTCAAAAACGCTTTATACAGGGAGCATGGCCACGCCATCATATCTCAAGGCAGTCATCGTCAATGCTTTAAGGATAAAGTACATATTCCATATTGACGTAGGGTAGTACGCCAGACGCTGAACGCGTCCAGAAAAACCAACGGCAATGAATGGTTATACCATGCGCATATAATCAGTATTTTTAATAAGCTGTAAGTAATCATATTTATTTTTAAATAAGATATTAAGATAGATTAAAATGCAAATATAAAATACAATAATTGCGCAAAAATAATTATCAGTATAATACTTGTATATTAATAATAATACCTAAGTATTTTCATAATATTTAACATTAAATTTAATTAATTAAAAAAATATTTAACATATAATTTTTAATAAACATTATATATTACATTAGAAACAGAATTATTACAAGCCTTATGGCACGATAAAAAATAGTTTTGGTAGTTTAGTGGGTGAATGTGAGAGATTTAAAACTATTAACCCAAAATTTTTAGCCTAAAAGTAAATACTATTCAAGCGAAAAAACCTGTACGACTAACCAAATAAAAGTATTTAATTTAATAAGTAAATAATAAAGTAGTAAGTAAATAAGTAATAAAGTAGTAGTATTTTTTATTAGTCAAACAATAGTAGTATTTTTTTATAATACAAAAACAAGTAATCCCTTGTTTTTTAATAAAATTCTTGAAATTAGCCACGAAATTGAAGAATGGTAACACAAACAATGAAATATTTCATTTTGATTAATGATACTATTAAATGTTATATTTCATAAATGATAACCAGAAACTTACGTTCTTTCATATTATTAGAGTAGTAACTATGCCGTGGTAACTATGGATACGAATGATACGGATGTTTATGAATTTGGCCGCCATTTAGAAAAACATATTGTCAACATGTGTGTTGTTTCGCGTATCACAGAATTTGATAAGAACATCCGAAAATTCACGTTTATATAAAAATAATAAATATTATTATTAATTCATAATAATATTTCTTAAAAAGACAAAGTGTATTTGTGATAATGGAATGTAAAAATACGCGCATCTGTAAGATTTAGTTTAGAGCAAGAAGTGTTTAGACTTCATAATTGAATAAAGTAAATCCACCGCTTCAAGTACGGCAAAAGGGTACAAATTAGTTAAGGTCACGTTATATTATGAGGCCGGCCATCTCCCAGGTTAATTACCGCCCTTAATAACGGAAAGGCCCCGGCGTGCGAGCCTTCCGCCCGTGAGCGCCCCCGCGTCAGGGATCAACTTACGTCGGCGTCGGGGCGCTCGCGAGGGATAATAATATCTATCTACGTGCACTTCATCACGAATCCTCCGTCCCGGGCAATCGTATTTCAAGATAAATCACCGGCGATAAGCCGCCATGCCGTACGTCTGTATGCGCTCCTAACAAGGCCATTGTGATCTGTGTCTGTGTCTGGTTTACAGGAAAAATTCTCGGCCGGCCGGAGCCGAAAGGGCGGATAGCGAGTAGCGCAGGAAGATAAAATGATTGAAACGACATTTTTTTAATATTGTTTTCATCCTTTTGTGTCATGCCAAGAGATATAAATCGAAGATGAATCTTTATAGATGGCGGTGATGTACTCGGTAATGATCGGAGATGTATTTACTTGACTCGTCGTATAAAAGTTGGGTTAATCGATAATTTTATTCATAGAATTTGTAAAAAATTGCAATGTTCAATATTGTCGACAATATTTCATCTAGCTTTTATTACAAAAACAACATGAAAGGTATTTTCATTCACCCCGGCATCTAGACTTGTAATTTGGGTGCTGTTGGAAACCAAACCACAGAGTTTAGATTGGAATATTAGGAGATTTTACACATAAAAAAATATATTTATGTAAAGTTATTATAAAATTAATATTTATTGTTAAAATATTATGTAGCTCGAAAAGAAATATTTTTCTCATAAAGTTTTATAAAATATTAGTATTAAATTTTGTGTATTTCTAAATACTAAGTATATATATTATAGTAGGTTTTATTAATTTAACTAGCCCTTATCGTGAACTATACTACATTGTAAATTTTCTTCAACATACGCAATTTACCTTGAATTAGGGCAAAACGCAACCTTTTTAGTCTGACAACATATTTTTCTAATAGAAAAATAAACTACTTCATTTCTAATTTCTACTGTTAGATAAATTGTTTCTGGATTGATAGACCAATTGTGAACTGAAACTAGTATATATACTTTTTACTATTGTATTGAATATTTATATAGGTGTTATATATAAAACATTTTTTTAATTACCGCATCTTCCAGAATGTAACATTCTGGTTTTATTTAGTAAAGGTCATGAAAATAATTTCCTCATATAATGTTGAAGCTAAAACTATAGCTTTTTATCCACCCTGATGTGAGCTTGCTGCATTCATCTTGATTTTTAAGCTATCGTATATTCTGTTTGTTTAAAAGCCTCCCTTTTTTCATTCCGCTAGTCCCCGTCACTCGCGCTTTACTTTTAATTTTTCTCAACTTATAACCAGACATCTGATTGCGTTTTGAGACGCAAAACTCCTAGTATAAATAATTTGGCTTGAAAATAAATTGGCAACAGAAATGTTTTAAAATAGATCTTGTCTAAATTATATTCTATATGAGTATGTTTATAAATTACACATATCTACATAAATAAAATTAATATTATTTAGATGCAGGAATTTTGAAATAAACAACAATAAATCTCTTTAGTCGCCCGCCAGGGAGCACGGAGGAACTATAGAAGTATGCAAATTTTAGTTTATCGGTTCCGATATTTGGATCAAATTTCCAGAGAAAACAATAATAATAAACAATGCTTCGATTCCAAAATTAACCGTTGAATTGTGAAATGCCACACAACAAATTGAATTGAAAAATTTGAGTGCCTGCGAATTTAAAGCAATATTTTTTTAAATATTCCGTTAATTATTTTTTGAGATTGGAAAAATAAGTATGAATTCTATTTAAACCCTTAAGTATACAATTTATTCATAAGTTCTTATTTTATATTATGTACGTACTAAAAATATTCTTTAAACAAGCAGAAAGGTTATGTTTACGTTAGATATTAGCGTTGAATACGGTATTACAAGTTTCGCTTAAGTTTTCGCAGTAAATATGAACCGAAAACTTAATATTTCATTTGATTTACACAGGAACATTAAAATATTATTAATCATTTTATATATAACATAAGTTTAGCACACAAATCTGCAGTAAGTTCGATAGAAATATAGGGGTACCGGATGAAAATGTCGTATTTCATAATAAAAACTGAAATTGTGAACAGATAACTGCACATATGGCAACGGTACCCAAGATAGGGGCACATGCAGACAACTGCACACAGTTTTAAGTGTATACATAGATAACTGCACACAATTTTTCTTCAATATAGGTTACAATCTTTTAAAATGGGTTATGTTAAGTTACATTAAGTTAGCTTAGATTGTTTAATACAAAGTCACGGCAGCAGAGTAATGAGCTGATTGCATGCAGTTGCCAGTTGCATCTGTGCATTTGCCACATGTAGATTTGTCTTGTGTGGGGTTTTTCAGAGAATCAACTCAAACTATTATAATTTCGTATTATATAAAATTTTTTTTTATTAATCTTGTGTAATATAATCTCCTTCAGTTAATAAAATATATTCCCACCTATACAGTAACTTTTATATACCATTTGAATAAAAATCATAAGTTTATAGCGATTACTGTCAGGTCAAAAGATTATTTAGATTTTATCATTAGGATTGAAAACCACTACTTTTTCAACCCCGGTTAGAGTACATAATCCACATTTCAACCCCTAATCACAAGATATTTTAGAACCCGCACGGATTTGTATTTTTTTTTACCTAAATCGTTAGGTATCTGCATACCCTTTTTATAAATACAATATTATATTTAAAAATTTTTACAAATGTTTCAGTACGCTTGACCATGAATATCTAAACACATTTGCAATCTGTTGAATCGACTTAGTCAGATTTGCCTCAACTATAATACATATGACGTCAATGTCCACCTATAATACTCTCCCACTTATATTTGTATCGGTTTACTCAAATGAAAGGTATTAGAGATTCCGTAAAAAGAAAGTAGGTGGTTTTCAAATAATGGAACGATAGATGTATTAATTTGATAAATGTAACATATAGGTTCGAAAATTTGTTTTCAATTCACTGTGTTGGTATAGCATAATCGGATAATACCCGTTCCACGGATTGGAAGAGATCCAGGTTCGAATCCTGATATCAACAACAATATTTTTCTATAAAATTGATTTTACATGTATGTCTTTCTAATTAATACATTTAATCTGCATTTAAAATGGGGTTAACTATAAATAAACACGGTATTGAGTTATTTCAGAAGTGTAATAATTGTCAGAATGTGCCGTCGCTACGGTGAAGCCGAGTGAATGAATCAACGCATTCACGGGGGGACCGTTCCACTAAACGGCCTCTACGTGGGACACAGTGCGCTTCCAATTAATCGTATAGCCATTGTACACAGATAGAATCACTTGTCGATAAGAGAGAGGACAATAGCGGCAGCAACGTCCCCCCCGCCCCTCGATGGCTCTCGCTAATGTGATTACAATTTCGGCAATTTGCTCGCTCGTGGATGGAAGTAAATTTGTAATTGAATATTGTATAAGTTATGTACGGAGCCAGACCGGGCGCGGGGTCGGTATCTAGTCTCATTAATGTTGCCAAGTATCTGAAGGCAATGCTGATAATCATGCCCTCATTAGGTTCTACTCAGAAACTCTTTCATGATGAAACTATAATATATTTATAAACCTCCGGATTAAAATTATTTCCCACAATAGAAGATAAATTAGAATTGCGCATGAAAAAATATATTCTAGGTTAGGTACTAAATTTATTTTTTAATTAATTAAAATATGTTTTTGATTAGTTAATGACATTCTGAAGAAGAGAATAATATTTTTCGAAACCGGTAGGTGCATTTAATTCATTAAGTGGTTAATAAAACAAAGTTAACAATCTAAAATAATAGTTTTGTTAGTTACTTACGCGAAGTCAAGGGAAAAATAAACAAAACTTTTTTTTAATTACATATTATTTTTATTGTGTTTCTAACACAACACTTAACTTACTATGTATCAAGCCGAGTTACACAATTTCCTGCCTATTATGTACGTGATTTTTTAAATGTTATTTAGAAAAAGTTAAGTTTTAAGTCTACAACACAAAAACATTTTCCTTTGTCACCTTTCACATTTATAAAGTGGTAAGAATTAAAAGAAAAAATAAAAGTAAATATTAGTCTGTGGATCAAATTCTTTGTGAATTAAAATTAAATATTACAACATAGCACATATTAGGGTAATATAAAAGAAATACACGCGAGTTGACTGCTATTATTAATGGATACAAATTTAGAGATACTGTGAGTGTAGGTATCTATAGGATGTTAGAATGTTGAAATGAAGTTATATCTTTAGCCTGCGTCCTATCAACACTCTTCTGCATCATTTATCAAACCCAGTTGCTTCCTACAATTCTTTGCCATCTTGCACTATATCTCGTGATACTGTTACAGATGTGATACAACAATGAAACAGCGGCAATGTGGTGAAATTTACAGTTAAATTGTTTGAAAGTTACTTAAATTTTTACGAATGCTGCAGCAATGCTGAACCATATGTTGACTTTGATCCTCAGGCTAAACTTATATAGCTGTCTTTCAGAGGCATTTGTGTTGTCTATTCGGATGACGCGCAGTTATTGGAACCGACTACGTGGAACGATTGTCTGTCGTTGAAACGAAAGACACGTCGATACAGATAATTCAAGGCCAGAGCTCGGGACTTAGTAAGTACGAAAATGAAAAGAAGCATTTTGTTGTTGCCACACTGATAAAAATGGCGATGTATGAGCAGAAAAAATTACGTTCATCCCATTACAAAAACTAGACTCAAAGGTGTTATATAAATAATCACAATAAAATGGCCACCTTAAAATATATCAGCAGATTCTGTACAAAGGACTGATACAAATATATGTAAACACCCGACTCTCATGTTGAGTGGAGGAAGAATGCTTACGAGCCTGTCGCCAGCGCCCGCGCCGGCGGCGACCAATCGTCCATTTGAGTTGTGCCGCGTGAGTCGGGACGATAGTTTTATCAACGTAGTTAGTTTAGTGTCAATAGTTCAAAGTCACAAGATGCCAGTCATTATGTTCACTTCCATCCGTAATTTACTGAGAATCAGTCGACGTCACGCGTAAATAAAGATATTGAATACAGGTATATGAAATTTTCATATATCTAAAGGTATATTGGGTGTATCAGACCAAGTCTACAATCCTTTATAGGTGGATACTTATCTAAAATGTTCAAGGAGTATGTACAAATTCTGTACCATTATCGAAAATATTATTGTATGAGATTATTACAAAGTCGTAAGTCCGCGAACTTCGAAATAAGTTACTAAACTCATTATTATTCTATATATTTTCTTCAGGCGATCATCTAATAAAAAAACAACCTGGCAACAAGTTTGATGACTTTTAATTTTTTGTATTAAATACCTACATAATTTAGAATAAATATTTCAATAATCGAAATACTACGACTAATATATATCTACACCCCTGCACTAAGTGTGTTATACCCAGTATGAGAAATAACAGTTATGAGAAAATAACTTCTAAATATACAGGTTACAAGTGTTTAAAAAATATAAATCAAAGCCTTTAAAGTTATTATCCATAGATTGCAAATAATGAATAATTTTATTCATAGTTTTTAATATTACGAGTCATTAAAAAAATATTACCATACATGTGTATCAAGTAAATAAATAAATATTTATTTTAAAGAGTTCAAAATAAAGTTTTACGTTTTTTGAACTAAAAATTATTTTGACGAATTCATCAATCAATTATGAATTTTTAATGAATGTGTGGTTTAAATTGCTGCCGCTTGCCGCCATAGTCCGGCTCGATCGCTCACCGACGACCTCTTCTGTTCCACCGCCGACTCGCTTCGCTACATTTTATCGTCTATGATTCTGTATTCCCTGTATTCAAACTGTGTCATAATAAACGTCAACACGAATCGCTCATTTTCATTCGAACCACCTCAGCCCCCAAAAATGTACTACAAATAACCAAACCGTTAATAATACCTGTTACAAGTTTACAAGTTTTAATTCCCATTATGATTTGAAATAACCCAGTAAGTATTCTCGAAATCGCGTTCCGTTTCATTCTAGTAAAGATATCGAGGACAAAGGATTGTTTTAATGCAGCAATACAGAGATTACATCGGTTGGGAAACGAGTTTAGTTTGTTGACATTTTTGAATACAGTTTATTTTAATTTATGTGTTTATCGACTTAAAACTTTTATCCTTTTAAATATATTTATATTTAAGTCAAATGTTTAAATAAATAAAGTATTGTAGTGCACATATATAATAATTTATTTATTTATAGATGGTTGCGACACTGATCTCAGAGATTTGACCGTTTCCATCGATTGGTCTTTCTACTTTGGATACAAAATGTGGTATATGGTATATGGTAATACATGTGGTACTTTTATATACGAGAGTAACGTAAACATGTAAACGTAAATGTTTTACATGTAAAAGTTCACATTTGCTTCAATATTTATGTATATAAAATAAAATGTCGAACACTTAGTTTGTAATAAGGAAATTCAAAAGGAGCGAGAGCGTGACATTTTAACTACCGCAGCATTCTGGCTTGGCTGGCCTCTGCGGACCATTTCCTCCCGTTCCGATGGAACATTCATCTTACACCTACCGCTACATTTTTACACCTAACGGGCCGTGGTGTTCCATACCACACTGTCAGTATGGCAGGGGGGAGGGGGGGGGGGGGGGTTGGATGCTGGATGCTGGTCAGAAATGTAGGGAGGTTTGAAGGCTACACTTTTATTACCATGCATTTTATGCGCACAATATTTTTTAAATATCAAATATATTTTTAAACGCATCATTAAGAAAATTACATCACAGAAAATTTTTTGTGCAGGTTGTGGACGAACTTGTGAATAAAATACACTTTCAATACTTGTAAAATTACTTTGTGGCAACATATTGCATAAATAATTTATTTATTAGATTTTATTGACATACATGTTTATGTTGTAACATTAGGTGAATATATTATAATGTAACATGATAAACATAAGATACAATTATACTGAAATTAAGTATAATACTCGTAGTTTATTGTGTGGGATGGAGTAGATTTCACCTTTGATGTATATATAGCATTGTCCTGGCTACTTTGCTAGACTGCCGTTTGAGTTAAAGTAGCTAGTTTTTTTTTCGTGCCGTTGTGGTGTTATATAATTCAAAAAAGATAAAGATTCGACAGGAATAAAAAAAAAAATGTAGTGAGAATGTTGTAAAACTAGTGAATTGTTAGTGTAGGTATTGTATTATGATTATGTTGGAATGTTGGACAGCTATGCTTCTGATTGATCTCTACCCAATTGAATCATATATTGGGTTCATATTTGTGTAATCTTATTGGAAGTGAACAATTTGCAGTT
The DNA here is from genome assembly GCA_022840565.1 of Eubasilissa regina. NCBI lineage: Eukaryota > Metazoa > Arthropoda > Insecta > Trichoptera > Phryganeidae > Eubasilissa > Eubasilissa regina. The sequence continues at coordinate 16,044,829 of JAINEB010000018.1, read as the reverse complement.
GATGTTGAGTGTGCTGTACAATTTGGGAACTAGAATTGTTCATAAACTGTCGTTGTTGCTCTCGGAACCGGTGTGTAGATGATCGTTCTTTGTCTTGTGTTATGACCATGATTCATTGCTTGGGATGAGTTGTTGTTAGCATGAAAATTTTGGACGAGTCTCAACATATAGATTTCTCTTATGTCTAGGACATCTAACTGTAATATTTGTTTGTAAAATATCTAAACTCTTGATAATATCAAAAAGAACGTGTTGATGTTTAAATGGCGTTTAAAAGTGTTTATCTTATTATTTATAAATATACTTATCTAGATGAAAGAGTACGTTTCTTCTATATAGATTCCTTAAACGTTGATGGTGTTTGGTAATTTTAGTTCCTGCGTTCAGGTAACCATTACTAATTACTCCTTCAGCTAAACCAAAAACTGGAGGTAAATCTGTAGTAAATGTTTCGTGAAATATTTCGTTATTTTGACTTCGGATTAAAGCGATCTAGCCACGATTAATCTATAGTAATAGTACTTACTTACCATTACGCTGTTTCTCCGCGGGGGTAGGCAGAGAGGATAGAGCGCCATATTCATCTGTCCTGACACAATTATCGCTTCATCCACATTCATACATCTTCTCATACAAGGTCGCCGATTGTTGAGGCTTCTTACAGACTCATCCTCCATTATATGGTTTACCTGGTCGTGCCAAGTCTTCCGCGGACGTTCTCTATTTCTGGTGCCATCAACACTTGCGTTGTATATCTTTCTTACCATTCTCTCCTCATTCATCCGTTCCATATGACCGAACCACCTAAGTGATCCTTTTTTAATCTTACTCAATCTTAATCTAACATCAGCTTTACATTCCTTCCTTATTTCTTCATTATATAATAAATATATAATAAAAAATAGCTATTAACAGACAGTGCTCCGGTTTCCAATACAACATCCATTCTCTTTTCCTCTGATATTCTGTCAACATTAAATTATTTGGTAAATATTTATTTTCATACTTTCAAAATTAGCAATTAAAATTCATATTTTTTTATTTATTATCTTTGTTTTATTAACCACTGAATTGAGTTTAAATACATCTACCGGTTTCGAAAAATACCATTTTCTTCTTCAGGATGTCATAACTAACTAAAAATATATATCATTGTTTCTTCACCAGAATCTATTTTTATAAAAACAACAATTATTTAAAAAATAAATTTAGTACCTAACTCAAATTGTTGTTTAATACAAATTTAGTCGAATAATTTTTAGAAAAAAAAAATTTAGAATAGGACTTGTAGTTAAATTTAGTTGGTTGTTTATAATTTTTTGATTAGTTTTACATGCTTTATTTATCTCCAACGATTCCAAATTATTTAATTTGTGACCAATACCGTTTATATGCAAAATTGACAATCCCAATTTTTTATCAAAACCGTGACCATTTTCTATCAAATGATTAGGAAATTCTGAAAACCCCTATTGTTCAAACATCTCAAATGCTCCCTTACTCTTATATTAAAATTTCTACCCGTTTTACCAATATAAAATGCAGCACAATCCTTGCAATTAAGTTTATAGATACCAGAATTGTTAAATTTATCATCTTTGTCTTTAGAATTTGAGTAAATTTCCTATACTATTATTTGTATAAAATGCTGGTCTAATGTTAAAATAAAGATCTTCGGTTTTTTTTGGACATTTTCATGTGTCATGAACGTGAATTCAGAATATGCTCATTATAGGTCAATGCATTGCCACATTTAAATTCTACACATCACTTACGAACTGTCAAATAAGTTGCGGTGTAAACTTCTTCCTAAATTAATGTATTAATTATAAATATATACATTAATTTAGTATTTAAAATATCACAGACCTATGTTCTGAATAATTACAACTTCACAATAAGAATGTGTTTTCCTTAATAATATGTTGTATCAACGTGTCCAAAATTTAATACAAATGAATTGATAATTCTGGCGTCTGCAAATCGGTTTACTCAAAGGTATTTGAGATTCTGTAAAAATAATGTAGATGGCTTTCAAATAATGGAACGACAGGTGTATTAATTTGAAAAATGTAACATATAGTTTCGAAAATTTGTCAAGAAAAATACTGGCGTTATAGCACAAAGGTAGTGCACTTCCCCGGATTGGAAATGAAGATCCAGGTTCGTATCCCGGTGACGCAAAAACAATATTTTTCGACAAAATTGATTTTATATGTATATATTTATAATTAATACATTAATTTAGTATTTAAAATATCACAGACCGTCTGTTCTGAATAATTACAACTTCACAATAAGAATGTGTTTTCCTTAATAAACTTCTTCCATTTATCTAAACTTCAGTTTTGGTTATCCATGAAATTTGGCTTTAAAAGTGTTTTCTAATATTGTTCAGGTACAACCTCACTGCAACACAACCTCTGAGTTTTGCTCTCTTTAGACGTCTTTGTGACTGTAGACATCCTTTTAGAATTCTGGTCTTCCAAGCTATTTAATTTCTTTCGTCCATATCGATAAATTAGATTGACTCATGATGATAAACAGAAAAAAATCTGTCTTTTGAAAAAACATACAAAGTAAACACCGATAAATAAATATAAGTATATTTAACATTAATTGCAAAAATGTGTGGTTAAACGTATATTTTATTAAAATTATAGAATTTTAAATATAAATTAATTATATTAATTAGAAAGATGTACATATAAAATCAATTTTATCGAAAAATATTGTTATTCAATCCAGGGAACGTGCATTAACCGATTATGCTATACCAACACAGTGCATTGACGACAAATAATGGAAAGATAGGTGTATTAATTTGAAAAGTGTAACATATAAGTTCGAAAACAGCAATATTTTTCAATAAAATTGATTTTATATGCATATCTTCTTAATTAACACATTTAATTATTATTTAAAATATCATAGACCATCTGTTCTGAATAATTACAATTTCACAATAAGAATGTGTTCTCCTTAATAATACAGCATTTACTTTAAATTTAACCACATGATTAAATAAATATCAGATATCTTATAGAGACGAAGCTATTTTCATTACATTTAATGAAAAATATATAGAGATATGGATATATTCAAATATTCCTTAACTACATGAGTTAAACCAATTGGTTTCGGAAAAATCCTGTTTCTTCATCGGGATAATTAATACCTGGATGAAGAAAAATGATTTTTTCTAAACCATTTGGTTTAAATAAAGTAATGTGGCTAAATGCAATGTTAAACCTTTAATTATATTAAGAAATATATCTGTACGTATATATTTTTATCCTCGCAAACTGAATTATAGCAAACAGAGAAACGCATTTAGTATATAAGTCTCAAATATTTTGGCAAATAAGAACTGACTATCTTTGGAATATTCACGAAAAATTAATGAGCCTTATGAGTATTAACTCATTATCACAAACTGTCAAATTGATAATATAATTTCTTCTATATACAGTTTTCTGGGCTAATCTGCTGTGTATATCTGACCGATGTTTCAGATCCCATTGCAGAGTCCATCATCAGGGCTGATGTAATGTGTGACGGTTGGTGTAATGATTGTATTGGCTGGTTGTTTTTAGATACTTGCGTGCAATACCGTGTCGAATGGGAATAGGATCCGAAACGTTGGGCAGAAACTGACCTTTCTGCATGGCTGATTAGCCCAGAAAACTCTACAGAAAAGATTCTGAAAACCTTAGAATATTTTTAATATAATTTCTTCTGAATTATTCTGATACCCTACAAACATAATTCTGTACTATATGATCTTGAAAAAACTACGGTTTATATAATATGTTTTTAAAAATCATTATTTTAAAGAGTTAATACCATTATACATACATATATAAATGGTGTTCCAAAAATAGTATATACTCAGAAAAATAGGGATTTTCACACTGTTAAATTTCTTCCATTCTGTTTAAAAACAATATAAATGTTTTTACACAGAATACTTATAAACTGGTTATTAACTATACAGATATCCTGAGAAAAGTGAAAGTGAGGAGGCTGCAATGGGTGGGGCATGTAACGAGGGTAGATGGATTTGTAACACGCACAAAGCCCTCTTACACTAGTTAATATGATCTAGAGTGATTTAAGTAGGCGAGTGCCCAGCAATGTTGACTAGTGAATCACAACAGCGATGTAAAGAGATGGATGGCGCTCTGTAGTGACTGCGGTTATGGATTTTAAAGTCCCAAAATTATGTCATATTGTCAAAGTTTACATAACATGAGGCTGTCAAAGAAGAAAAAAAATATTAATCCTACTGTAAAGCTAATGAATTTAAAGAAAAATCTTAAAATATTATTAATTAATAATAATAATAATTATTATTATTAATATATTTATTATATATTTAAACCCGATTCGCCATAAAGATAAAACATATTATGTTATACATAAAGGTTATGAAATAAATATAATGCTATGAAAAAGAAAAGCAAGGAAAATATTAATAAATAAAAAAAAGTTAATAAAAAGTAAAAAGTTCACACACATATATACACAAAAATATAAATATTAGATATATAACTATTTCAGTCACGGTCATATATATGTAGCTATTTTGTAGGCGCTGCCATTCTCTGGTCAGGGAACTAGCTTTCCATGAGAGCGCCGCTTGCACCAGAGAGTTGGTGCTGAGCTCCAGCCGCAGCTTTACGCTAGCAACTCGATGTCTCAGAAGCGGAACGAATCCATGCATATGGTCTTCGGTAAACATTGTAGATGCGCTGCAATAACGCGCTAATCCGAACAGTATTCTGTATGAGTTGTTGTTCTTAATTCGGAAACCGTTATACGTCACTTGCTTGTATTTCGACCAGAGCTCGCAGGTATACATGCTGGTGAAGAACGATTTAAACAGGATGCTCTTCACCTCCTTATTGCATCGGTAAAAACGCCGTTACAGCATGTTTGCACGAACGCTCAACTGTCTCTGCCGTCCTATATCATAGTTTTATCCATCTTCATTGAATATATGGCCAAGATATTTGACCTTATTTTGAACGCTTAATTTCGTCCCATCGAGCCACACGGGAGGGATATTATCTGGCCCTTTTCCATATTTGAACGCCACTATGACCGATTTGCTGGCATTGTATGAAATATTGTGTTCACTGACATATGTTTCAAATATCTGTAAGAGCTTTCTTATCCCTTTTATAAGATGGCGCTAGTATAACCATATCATCGGCATAACTAATGTGGTTCACATTTGTCTCGCCCATGTGGCAGCCAATTTTTGCATCAGATAGTCGTTCGCTCAATTCGTACATATTGAAGAGGATTGGCGACATGCATCCGCCCTGCCTCACCACAGTGCGCATGTAAAATGGCTCGGAGTCGACGCCTTCCCACCGCACTGAGTTCTTTTGCTGCCTGTGCCACCTGTCAAGTATATCTACAACTGGTTGGGAAACGTTTCGCACGCGCAGTTTCGTCCATAATTTGTCGTATCTAACACGGTCAAAGGTTTTGCTCAAATTTAGAAAGCACGCGTATATCGTCGTTTTTTAATTTTTAAAATAGTCCACAATTTGTTTTACGACAAAGATCGCATTGTCAGTAGACAGATTCTTTTTGAATCCCACTTGTTTAATAATATTTTAATAATTCTTTCAATTTAAGTTAGGGATATACTAGATTTAGTTTTTAATTCTAACAATTTATGTTAGGTACGTATTAGATTTATTTTTTAACTTGTTTTACAATTCGACCTCTCAGAATTCCACCTGACACTGATATTGTTTTGAGATAATGTGTTCAAAAGAATTGAATTTCAACATATATTCATGAATATTTTGTTTTGAGTATGCAAATATGATCAGCTTAAAGGTCTTAACTTATTTTCAGTATTATCAATGACCGCTGTGAGATGAGGGAAATTAAAAATAAAATTAAAATAACATAAATTAATAATAATGTTCCATAAATTAAAATAAATAACTGATGCTGTTGGAACTTTCAGCTCTTGCTATTTCCTTTAATATCCGTTAAATCGAGTTGGTGTGTATGGAAGAAATAAAGAATAATACATTTGGAACCCTTTTCACATAATAACTCAAATTAGCTCATAATATAAGTTGGAACCTTGTTAATGGTCGAATCATAAAAAAATTAACACATGATTTTAGTTAGCTTTTTTTATCATTCCTATGAAAGAATAGGTGAATAAAAATAACCCATAGAGGGATTTAAAAACAATGTTAATACATTATTAATGATTATAATGAAGTATTTGCCTTAAATATTAAAAATATAATATCGTTAAATATGATTATGGTTATAATAATTCCCCGATATAAATTAGCGTTTATTCAATCATAAATCTTTAATATCCGTAAAAAATTGCATTAATATGATTAATTAAATTAATGGCAGTCTGCAGACTTATGTTAGATCCACTCTTCTGAATAAAAAAAATCTTTCTAAAATCCAATTGGGGAAAGCTACCAGAAAAACAACGCCTTTAAATTTGAAAATTTGATATATACTTACCGAGGAATGGGAGGTATTATTGTAGGTACCGGTGTTGATGCACGAAATCTTCAATTTAATGCGTAGGATAACCGAATCGTTATTCTCTGAAGTAGCGATCAGCTTATGACGAATTTCACTATGGCCCGAGGGCCGCGAATAGGGAACGTCGTCAATTATTTTAAAACGCTAATATCTAATTTTTTATCACTTTCTCAAAATCCCAAAATAATATAATACTTTATCAAATATCGGCACTTTTAAGAATTGCAATATTTTCTTGTAGACTATTTGTTAGGGCTCTTTTTTGTTTGCAATAAATCGATGGAGATAATTTTTACGACAGTTCTAAAATAGACAAAATAATATTGGCTTGATATGAAAATACAATAGTGTTTTTTAATTTAACAAGGTATGCCCTCTTCTGAGCTTCCTGCAGACCATCCATCCCAGTGTAGTACATTTTAAAACATACACAATAGTTCTTCTAATAAAATAGATTAATATCTGATAATTTATTTAGATTTCGGTCATATCAAGGTACTCGAGATATACTATATGAAATGATAAAAATTATATCTAAATGCTATGGTGATGGAAAAAGGTATAATTTTTTGAAGTAGCTAAAACCTTTGACAGGGTCTTACATAAAATAATGTAAACACAAAATGAAAAAGGGCCATAAATTATTGTCTTCTACGTGCCACAATAAAGTATACTTACCATTCTTAAAATATTTAAAGCCAGAACCTTCGACACCGTGTGTTCAACATTTTATTTGTTTTGAAAGACCCCTTTGTAATAAATTCTTCTTCTTATTTATTCCTTCATGTTAATAACACAAAATACTCCCAATCAGATGAAATAAAGTTCATAATACATTTCCATGAGTCTCGGTCCTGGGTTACCTCGCGGTTAGATTCAATATCTTTCCAGATGCTTCACACCCATCAATAATAATACTCTTCAGGGTCCTTTTCATACTGAAGATGTGTCCAGGATAATTTCTATTGATACGAGGGTACCAAGAAGTGAAAGACAGTGGAAAATGACTGAAAAATTTGTTTGAAAAAAATCTTCAGGAAAATAATTCAAAATATTGGGTAGAGCTAACATAGAACAAAACGGTGATAGCTGCGCTCGACGCCGTGAATGGTGGAGGCTTGCGGGCCGTAAAGAGCAGCGGATGCGATGAAGATGCAAACTCCTCGATCGGCGACAGCAACAACGGGGCAGCGGTTTGGCCGGATAGAAGGCCAAATAATCCGGTGTGGGCAGTGATCCTTGTAATTATTCCTCGTCGCCAGCAGAACTGGGAGCCCTTTATGTAGCACCGGGCGGTCTTATTTATACCTGCTGCGCGCGGTCCGTTAGCCCGTCTCGCGGCGGTGTAGTGGGGGAAGGCGCGCACCCCTCCGCTTGTAAGTCGCCCTCTCGTATCGGTCGTTGCTAATGGCCAGCGGAATTTACCAGAGCGATCTTGAGGCAATTTTATGGAACTGTGTCGCCTGTGCATGGCCCCGGTAACTCTAATCGCTGTGTCATTTCCTGGAATTCGGGCACTGGTCGTTTCTGAAATTAACTTAAAGTAGCAGCAACGGCGGTGTTTCTTAGCATGATATTCCACACGTATCACTATTTAAAGGCTATCATAATGTAGTTTAAAAATTGGATTAATCATTTGTATATTTTTGCCGTGGTTGGATTTGTTACAGGATCGAAGCATTCGTATCCCGTATTGTCCAAGGGATACATAACATCCTACGTCAGTAGTATTTACACTAGGTGTGGTGAAACGGGATGTAAGAAGGGTCGTAGGAATTTGGTATAGGGACAAAACAGTAAGGGCTCTAGGACCAACCAGGAAGCACGACTTACCTGAATTTTTTCCGTTGTAGTCACAGTTCCCTGAACTTCAAGAAACTTCTTCGTCAATTCGGACGAAGCACTTTGAACAGATTATTGGTTTCGGCACGCACCACGACAACACCGAAACACACAATAGCATTAGCTCGTAGAAGTGCGTTGACACTTCTTGACAGTTTAAAAGTTCATAGGTAATGCACAAATAAAGGTAATGGTAAAGAGAGAGAGGGGGGGACAGATTGGTATAGTAAGCCTAATGGAGCGTCCACATGCGCACGGCGACCGGCGATCTGGTCCTGTCATAAATATCGAACAAGTAGTTTATTTCGAAAACTTTCAAGTTTCTCCTGCAAATGCATATAATACGAGTATATGAAAAACTGAAAAACAGAAGTATAAATCAACATTATTTTGGTTGGTTCTTTGAAGTCTCTGTTTTTCCATATTCTACAATAGTAAGTTGATTCATAGCAAGTTTAGTTGGTTGGGTGGTAGGAAATTCACCATTGAATTTCCTGCCCACAGTCACCGGTGTTCGTGATCAGCGTGCCAAAATAAATTGCGTCTTGAACCACACCGCACACTGCTATTTGGAAAGTTTGTGGTGACGCGTTAGCATGAAGTATACCCAAAATTTTTCTTTTAAGCCGGCTTATTTCTAAGTCAAACTGCTTGCTCGCGGATTCTACTTTTCGTTATAATGTTTTTCGTCGAATATCTACACTAGGCATGAAACGCGAATCGTGGATTGGTTGCATCGTAGATCTTCTTTTCAGCGATTGTAAATCGTATTTTGAGTAAATATCATAATAAATATTTCTCGTATAATATAATTATTATTCTTAATTATATGCATTTAATCCTTATTAGAAATATTCTAATTTGATCAACTTCTGTTGTCTGTGACAAAAACATTATTGCTATTCGTTTTCGTCTTATATTTCTCAACTCTCTTAATGTGCGATTTCTTCATTCAATTAGATTTTCATTAACTTATTTTTTCTACAATGTCAGATTATATGGAATACGTATGTAGATATGTATGTCAAAATTTTTATGTTATTAAAAAAAAACATGTTACATATCTTAGATCATGTATATATCGTTACCTCGATGGTGTCTACAAATATACTAAATACTCATAACAACGTTCATATTGTACTACAGTCCATCTGATGTTATTTTTAACGCTCTATTTTTAAGGTTCTGGAAGGTGTCTCCGATTAAATAATATATATTCTATGTTAATATAATTTTAAAATAACGTGTTAACACTTTCATTATTAGCTATCCTGGTTGGATTTTCATTTTAAAAGGTAAACAATTTGTGACCGACGCAAGTCGCCGGTCATCAAGTCTGGACGGATGATGATGGAATCGGAAGGGATGGGCTAGATAGGAAGTATGGAATCGGAATGAGGGATGCGGGAATGGGGGAAAACAGGAGGGGAACCGCGGTCTAGGACGGACTCACGGAACCAAAGGCCAGCTCAACTCACCTGGTTGATGACGATGTCACGTTGCTCTACAGGATGTTCACCCAATGTAGAAATTGACACAGCACAAAACTTGACGAGTTTAACGTTCACAATAAAACAAAATCACAGCAGTGTGTGTGAAGTAGTGATCTAATACGAATAATCACATGAGAATATTTACTCTCTTCGACTTCAAAAAGTCAACCAGTCGAGCTAAAAGAACAATATGTACTGGTCTGGGAATAAGCTAAGGGGGTAGGAATAAACTAAAAACTAGTGACAATATACTACATTTAACAATACTTATTTAGGGTCAAGTATGAAAGTATATGTGTTCATCTAAATAAAATTATATAATTAATTTGAATAATTACAAATATGGAACACAAATTATTCATTTATAAATGTAGCTCAGTCAAATGTAACACAGTTAATATAGATTTTAATATTTTAATAATATAAACTATGCAATCAAAAATTCTTTAAAATTTTGCTGATGATACCGTTTTCCTCTTCAAAACATGGAATGAAATACGAGTATATGACAAATCGGAGCATGGATTCAAAGTTACACGTATATTAAAAATAGATTTGGTATGTACATTTGTTATTTACAAAGTATATGCATTATATTTTTGAATTTTGTTCTATTAACTAACTAACTTACTTCTCATCTATCCCGGCACACAATTTTCGCCTTATCCATATTTATATATGTAAACATCTCTACAAAATGTCAGCGGAATTTGTACGAAAAATCTACGTAAATTAACATGAGCACTGATATCATATAAGAGAAAGTGATTGCCATTCAGGAAACAGGCTAAATCTTAGAAATCAGTGATGAACGGTGTGATGTAGATTTTAGGAAGAGAGAGAAATTACATAGATTTAAAATTGTTTTATCAAATATGTGCAAAATAGGTTTTAATAAAAGATAAATTTGACATTGTTTATATACTATTAATAATGAGCGACATACTTTTAACATGCCTACATAAGTACATATATATATATAAATATATATATTGAAAGAGGTGAGGTCTCAGACCTTCATTGACAGCTTCATGGGAGAACATGAGAAATACGGATCCCCTGCATCAGAATTACTCACTCACCTTTAAACAGCAAATATCTCTCCTTCACGTAGAAAAATAAAATAATCAATAAATAAATATTGTAAATATGAAGAAAGATTATAATTTATTAACATTGAAAGAAACATGACGTCAAGAAAAATCATTTAATAGAAGTAAATCATTCAAATATAATGAAATGACATACCTCATTAATAGCTTTTACATAAAAATGACTCATCATCCGTAACTATAACTAATATAGCAACATTCAAATCGTACAACTATGCAATTAAAATCAATAGAAATGGCACAAGTAATATCAGATTTCTGATGTTTGTATTATGGAATAATCTAAACTAACCGCATCATAGAACAAATTAATAAGAATTGCGTGGAACCATGATATACAAAGAAAGATAAAATATTTCTAGATAAAGGCAAAATTCACCCCTTAAACTCAACAAGTGCACATGTCGTGTGCCTAGATTTCACAAAATTGAAAAGCGAAAACTCTACTTTCCTGAGTTTATTCCACACGGGCTTGGTACTGAAGTAGTAATTATGGTAGCAGCCTTCACCAAAGGATCCACATCAAAATTATATTATACGCCATTTGTGGAGAATGGATGCAAAAAGATACTCCATCATTAAAATCGTTTCCATCATAAGAAGATCCCGTCATAAAAATAATGTAAATAGGATTTCCAAGAATACCTCCATTATAACAGACGCTATCGGTAACAAGATGCATCTTAAATAAACGCCATTGTTAAAAACAAAGAGAAACTGTCCGTTTCTTTGAACAAAAAAAATTCACAATACAGATTGGGCATGAATATTTCCCACAAAGATGCACTCGTATTTATATTTTTATTGTATTTACCCTTTATACAAACAAAACCGGATGATGATTAAACATTTTTTTATATCAGTACAGAGTGCGCGGCTCTCTCCGACTGCCTGTTTTACTCGCTTTATCCAGAAATATTAAAAATTCGCCATCTTACACCACGCCGCACTGCTATTGGTCAAGGCGTAATATCTGTGATAGTGTAAAAACTTTTTGGTAGGCATTCAAAATAAATTAGTAACCTCACTTTCGTAACGTCACTATATATACATACGGTACAATTGTGAGAGATTTATATCTCCTGCGAAATTTTTTGAGGCAACGCCTTAATAATGGCTCGTGCTACGGGATCGAAATGTCGGCCTAGAAACCTAGAAACGCCTGTTCCATACGCTTGTAGTCGCGGATACCTCGTCAATATTTTCCCTTTTAATCCAGAAGAGATGACAGTTCCATATATATATATATATAAATATAAATATATATACTCATGCATTCTTTTCGATTGTTAAGGCTTTTAACACTACCATCTTCCAGTACCTGGTGTTCCTGATCATGCTAGGTCTTTCGCAGGTGTGCTTTATTTCTTCTACCATCAGCACTCAAGCCATATATCTTATTACCATCCTCTTATTCATTCGCTTCGCATGACTATAAAATCATAATACCAATGTAAAAAAATCTTCAGCATTTTACAGAATGTGAAATCTGTATTTGATATTTTAATTTGGCTGAAATAACTTTGGGTATTAGGAACGGAAACAACATAAGCCTAAGTTTCCATGCTTTACACAATATGTGAGCCGACACCCACACCCAGATACTCGCTTGTATTGAGTGCTCATCAGTCCCAAAAGTATAAGTTTCGTGTTATGTAATCTGTGTACTTAGGCGGCGGGGTTGGAGAATTATGGTTGAAGTTTCTTCTCCTAAGTTTTTGAGTTTCAATAAAACTTCAATATACTGATAAACAACACCCTCCACGCGGTATCATGTTTCGTTCTTAATAGCAAACATCGTTCTTAATTACGAAATGTACGCATGTTGGGAGCGCGCAGGTACTCGTTTAAATGAAATACATGAATTATTATTGAATTTTAATGATAAACACTTTAATAAATATCAAGCTGTGACGGTCTAAATATATAAGATTTCAGAACTGTTTAAATTATTACGGCTTCTAAGTTTGGTCACAGGTCGTGAATTGTATTCCGTACAAATATCACGAGAGCTCAAGTGAAATCAAAAGTAGTTTACCGAACAAATAAAAGAAGCTGAAACCAAGTTTGCATACGGAAGTCTGTTTGTATTATAAATGTTCATATGTTTGTGTACATTTTCCGCTCCTTTGTGTCGAAAATCTCAAGCAGTTGTAATACACGTTTAAGGTGTGTCTAGAAGAAACAATTACCTATCAGAAAATTTTTTCATTTTTAACAATGAAAATCTCTTCGTTATAGTAACAAGTAAAAAACATATGAAGTATATATGTTGTTTATTCAGATATTTGCGTAATAATTTGAAGATTTCATTAAGTAATAATCTGTAGAAGGTAGATATAATTTTTAAAAATCTAACAATGTTATCATCAATACATTTATTTGTTGAGTTACTTCGTTCATAAATTTCTCATAAATGAAGAGCTGTAATGTTTTTAATGATTGGGAAGGAAATGCACAATTAATGTAAAAATTCTACACCAACAACTAAAGATAACTTGCAATGGATACACATATATTTTATACGTAGGTATACAATAATCGGTTATCCGATAATGTGAACAAAAATCTATGGAAAAAATACTTGATACATTTAATCAAAAATTGTTTATAACTTTATCACTTCATTGCAGTATTTCATTTCTCTCGGACTTAAAATAACGAAAATGATAAATTAGAAAAAAATATTTTAAACAAGCCACGGTACGTCGTTATCAGAAAACAATATACACATCGAAATTGAAATCTAAAAAGTTTAATTACAAGTATGTAGATTTTTCATAAATATTTTGAAAGATAATTTTATTTTATATATCTTAAGGCGGAAAATCTCAATTATCTCTACGTACTACTTAGATACATTGCATACTAGGACAGGATATATTTTAAACTAGGAATACGTGTGAACACAAAAAAGAAAATATTTAAAATTTTTCCAAATCAATTTTCTTAATAATAATAATTATCGAGATATCCATGTACGCGGAGTACAAGTCACATTAATATTCTATTTTAAAACTAAGCTATGAAAACAAAGAATTATTTGATGGCCTCTCAGGACGAGATTCAAACCCCAACTACTTACCAAAGCGTCTTATAGCTAAACTATCTATAATTATGTAGAAAAATAACGAAATAGTACATAATACGTAAATAGTATGTCATTCTAATAAACAGCTTTAATAAAAAACTCTTATTGCGTAGATGGTGTATTTACCGGAAGCGCCATGTTGGTTCAGTCGCGGTGCCGGTACAGGTTAGTTATTACGCTGATCATGTTGACGATGGACATCGACCGTATCCTGCTGCTGCCATTCGGTACTTCAAATCGGGTGGGTTTTCCGAATTAGTCTTCCGGAATGGAATATAAGCCAATGCGTCGTGATATTGGATACGGGGTCAATTTATAGAACTTCATTCGGATACGACAAAAATCAGAATCACCAGAATCAGCTTTGAAGACTTGTAAGCAAAAGTGGGTATTTCATTAATGTCATTCTAGATCCGTAGGCTAATAATAAGTTTATCGCTGTTAAAGAATGAACGTACCATTAATTCACCGGAATCAGTTAAGTACTGAAAAAAATTTATTCAACACAATCACTTGCTGTAATAATTATAATATTTATTTTTTAATTTCAGACCATAAAATCAACATAAAACAAAACATTGAGTTAACGAACTCATTTGTTTTCATAGTCGTTCTTGAAGAAGTATTATAACTCGTCACATTACCAAAAAGACGCGGACTGACCGAAGAAATAACGTCACGTAAAATTATTATATAAGAATCTCAATATTTTCTGGTGTATTTTGTTTAAAACCAGCAGGAAGAAATCATCAATTGCCGATTGCTGTTGCAAGGTTTCGCATACGGCTGTGGCCGCCGTGCGGCCTTACAGTGGTAGTCAACTTTGCAGCCGTAAAGAGGAACGCCTAAATTATGCCATGTATCCCTTTATATCCAGTAAAAAATTGTTATACAGTAAAAAGAATATCAGGCATATAGATAATGGAAAATATTGTATTAATAACAATAGGTTAACAAAAAAATCACGAAATATAATTATAAGTATAATAAATTGCTATACTATGGTTTTCATAGATATTTTAAATCTAAACTGTTCACGTGTAAAGCAATTCTATTTAAAATATACTTGAAAGAATTTTTGGATCTGTTAGAAAGTGGATATATGACAGACGAGACGACCGTGAGCTGTACAATTTGCTTACATTAGGACTGTCTAAGGGAGTCTTCAACAATAATCCCATCGTTAATATGTGTGTATAAAAGCCGAGTAATGAAACCTTAAATTATAAAATACACCAACTTGATCCACAATAGCCTTTATGTCAATTCACACTGGTTACGATATTGTCTATACTTAAGCTGTAAATAAATGTTATTAAAAGTTAAGAACGCTTGTAGTTCAAATAATTTTGCCAGAAAATGGAGGCGTTTTATTGTGTCATGTGAGGTACGTATTTAAACGTTTCATCTAATAGTCACAGTTATTAGAATATTGCACATACATACCTATTATATGCATTCTCGTGTCATTGTTGGCAGAAAAATTGTTCACAAACATGGGAAAAGTATCAAATATCTTTATGGAACAATTGATATCGTATTTTTCCTGCTAAGAAACTACGTGAATCTATATGGTGTCGCCGCGCTTGCGCCAATTTAACATATCTAGCTTGTTAATGATTGGCTGTGCATCGAACATTTTCTGTCATGAGAATCGGAATGTTTGATAAGAGTAAAATGTTTTAAATCATATTTATCAAATACATTTTCAATTTACGTATAATAAAATAATAATAAATATATTTTTTCCGTACCAAGTAAGGCGGTAACTGTTCCAATTCAAAATAAAAAAAAACAAAATTTTCCGTTATTATCGTTAAATAACTATTGCCCGCGCAACCGCGGTCGCTAGTTGCAGACATTGTTTTAGTTTTATCCGTACCTAGCGGCGATATCAACCGGAAAGTTTCGCGATCTACAAAGAATAACAATAATTTAAAAATAAAATTTATTGTACGCCCTTTCGCACTAATCTCTTCTCTAATAAAACATAAATCACTTTTATTTCAGTTGAAAAAATCGTATTAGTTTGGTTGGATTTCGGAAATTTATTTTAGAACGGAATAAATTGAACACTTCGATGCTTCGTATCAAAGGAAAATTACTTTTTATTTTCACCGACGGAAGGAACATGAAAACTCTTCAATATCTGCAATTGTTTTATGTTTTCTTTAGAAATTAATTTTTTTTACTTAAAAACGCTTGCTGACTCTCGATTAAAAAAATAATATATTTTTCAAAAAAAAAGTAAGATTTTTTCATATTTTATATTTCTATACAGTTTAGTCTGAATTCCATCATGGTTTATTTATACATTATTATAAACAATTGTAGTCAAAATGGTGCTCATTTATTTTACAACGGTGGTCGAAGAAGTTGATCTTAAAGAAGAAAGAATTATGCATATAATATTATATTATACAAACGAGAGAGCCAAGGGAGGCCGCATCCCTTGTTAATATATTTGCTTGTCAAAACTAAAGACAAACATTGCATATCATATTGATCTTGCTTGTTAGTAGGAAGATCAACAAAAGGCCTCGGTCTAAGCTGAAAGAGACAGCTCAGCAAGTGGAATACATATACATATACACAATGTGTAGTTTACAATATTATATATTCTAGAACGATCCAAGTTTGCCACGACTTGCTTCAGAGTGTATACTATGAAAACTTGTGGACGTTGATGAGAAAATCGATATTTTAAATTAATCTGCTTATTTATTTTGATATCGGCAAATTTATATATATCTACGGGCAGTTTGACAAAAGTTAAACAAAATTTAGTTCCAATAATATTTATCCATTAAAAATAAACATTTGTATAATGTTTGTAGATACTTATATAAAAAAAATTTCATTCAATACATAAATTTACGTCGTTCAGAATCTTTTATGTAGAATTTTCTGGGCTCTTGCGCCCTGTGTATCCGACTGTCGTTCGGATCGTCAATTGATGATGGACTCTGCAATGAGATCCAACATGTCAGCCAGATAGATTACACTGCAGAGAAGACCAGTAAATATTGAACAAACAAATAGAAGAAGCCATAAAATATACCATTTTAAAAATGAATGTGAATGGTATATCCTTCACATTAAATTTTAAATGAATGTATTTAGTAATAAACACAAAGAATATTTATTTTATAATAATGCGAGATTTTTGTGTTAAAAATGGTTTGAATGTTTCTAATAATGTCATTACATATCCTTAAATGATATTTTAGAAACGTACTTACATGTCTATACTAACACACTTTCTCGAAATATAATATATACTGTATAAAATAATACATATAAAAATTGTTTTTCAATGAAAATCTGATAAAGAGCGGCGATTCCCTAAGTTTTGAAAACATGTAAAATTAGGTTTTAGATGCAACAAAATTAGCATTATGTAAATTATGTTGTTTATTATAATAACTCTAATCAAAATAATATAATATGATGTATGTCTCTATTGCACTGACGTCACTGTCTGAATACCCGGCCCGGGCTCAGTTTCTGCGTGACAACAATATAATGAGTAGTGAAACTCGCAAAGTTATACTTCAATTTCAAGTGGTGCTATTTTAGAAATGTAAATAAGGAAAATTTGTTGATATTCAGATTCTCTATTCGGCTTGTAAATCGATTGTCCACATAAACTGAGTACATCTAAATCATCAACACAAAGGTCCCAACAAAATCGAGTAGGTTTTGTAATTGGCGGGAATAATCAAAGCGGGGAACGACATTCTTTAACAACTACCGATTAGCGCTGGATTTTATATTATTCACTTTTACTTGTTTTGATTTTTGCAACATAAAAAAAATGGAATGACAACAACAAAAAAAAAACGTCGCGTGGGAGTACCAAAATATACGAAAAATTTTCGAACCAATATGTTACACTTTTTCAAATGAATTCATCTATAGTTCCATTATTTGTAAACCATTTATTTATTTATTTGATTTAATATGTATATCTTTGTAATTAGTATTTAAATATCATAGACCCATGTTCTGAATAATTACAACTTAACCATAAGAATATATTCTTTTTAATAATATATAAGTTGTATCAATGTATTTAGAAATTTAATACAAATGAATTGTTAATTCTGGCATTTGCTTTCGGTTTACTCAAAGGTACTTGAGATTCTGTAAAAATAATGTAGATGCCTTTCAAATAATGGGACGAAAGATGTATTAGTTTGAAAAAGTGTAACATTGCGTTCGAAAATTTGTCGTCCAAAATACTGTCACTGTAGCATAGTTGATAATGCACCTTCCCCAGATTGGAAAAGAGATCCAGGTTCGAATCCCGGTAGCGCAACAACAATATTTTTCGATAAAATTGATTGTATATGTATATCTTCCTAATTAATACATTCTATTAGTATTTAAAATATCACAGACCTATGTTCTGAATAATTACAACATCATAATTAGAAAATGTTCTCCTTAATAATATATTATTCAATTCGATACTTCTTTTTTTAGAAATGGCAGTTTATATTTTATAAATAAAAATATACAGGTATTTGTGATTAAAAATATTGATTTCATTACTGAAGAATCCATCGTGAATGAATGTTTTATTTTTCTGATGCTGTACCTGGTATCATTTTCAACAAACCTTTCGTAGTTCCCCCTCTTAAACTCCCTTAACTTCCTGATTTTAATACTTATCTACTCCTCCCCCACCCCTTGTCCCCACACCTCCCCCCACGTTTCCCCTCGTTACGTTACTTTTCGGGCAATATTTCAGCACTCTAGATATCTTAATTTAGAACCGTGGCATATTTATATTTCGTTAAGATAGGTGAATAACTTCTCAATTTCGTTGGTTTCTTAAGGGTGTGTGCCAATTTTGTTCAAAAGTTCTTTTCTTTTTAGGATTTTGTTATTGTGAGACAAATAAAGATCCAGGAGACATCGAAATAAATACAAAAACATGTCGCATCGAAAATGTGACTAAAGAACAGCTGCATTGTGGATTAACTAACTGCATTTTATTGTAGGTATACTGAACGTATCACATCACTGTTTTTTACTACTTGCGCTCTGAAAATAGAACTAACCGAATGGACGATAGCGGGATTGAACTCCCAATCTCTCCGGCTTAACTCAAGCACACATGCGAGACACATCGCTTTTAATTCATTAGATTATTGTCAGAGATAAATGAGTAGTAAAGTTTCCCGAACACCGTAACTGCTGATTTCATTATTTCACGAAAGTTTACAGCTAATAAAGTAAACTGATACCGATGTCCGCTCCCGCCGAGTACAAGAGAAGTTAGCGTCACATCTGCCATAAACCAACATGGCTGGCTGCATCCAGGAACATTGTAATCCAACCATGATATTTGTATTCTTGTATTTCAGCTAGTTACGCGGGTGATTCATAGTTTCACAGGCGGTCCGCACGTACGCCGCGCGCTGCAGCTCGCTAACTCAACTTGTTAACTTGCGAAACGGTCCATTTTCTCGAAGAGTTAATATTTTATTTTAAAGTATTTATTAAACAAACTTGCGCCATCTCTTAAAGTAGTCTCTTTAATTTAAGAAACTTAATGAAATGTATCAATTATTAAGGAGAATACATTCTAATTGTGAAGTTGTAATTATTCAGAACGTATGTCGGTAATATTTTAAATACTCATTACATGTATTAATTCGAAAAATATACATATAAAATAAAATTTATCGAAGAATATTGTTGTTGCGTTACTGGGATTCAAACCTGGATCTCTTTCCAAACCGGCATCACCTTCCTCGGTTTAGAAAGATCGATAAAATTAATCTATAATAAGCGATAAAATTGATTTTATATGAATATATAACATACATTTAATTAGTATTTAAAATACATAATTAAAATTCGTCTTTTAAATCAGTTTTATTTTGTTAAATAATAAAATGTATTAAGATTATTGATTAATTAAAGAAGGTTTTAATTAAGAAATATTGATTTACTCATATTTATTTTTCTATTGCACTTAAAAATGACCAAAATTTTTGAATGACAATTTATGGTTTGTTTTGGCTTTGAATGATAAGTGACCGTTCGAAGTTGAGTCTTTTATAAAATAATAATAATCGCATTTGTATGTAAGTACATAGTAAGAAGCAAAATTAATCCAAATTGGTAGTGTGCATACTAGTTTTGAGAGGTGAGAGGGCATCATCAAGACAGACAGCAGAAAACTCAACGTGTGTGTAGTACAAAGTTTAGTTGTGAAAATTAATATAATAATTATTTTTAAGATTAGCTAAATCAACTTTGTGGTTAAAATCCATTATTTTAGATTGTCAATTTTGTTTTAGTAACCACAATAATTTTTTATTAACAAGTAACAATTGAAGTTAGGTACTAAATTAATTTTTTATTAAATTATTGTTTTTTTAAAATAGCTTCTGTAAAATAAACAATATAACATATGTTTTAATTAAGTAATGATATCCTGAAAAAGAAAATGATGTTTTTCGAAACTGGTAGATGTATTTACTTAATTAAGTGGTTAATAAAACAAAATTAACAATCTAAAAAATATTGATTTATTTTAAAGTAACCGTCATGTCAATTAATGATATAAATATTTTTTTTTGTATTTATTATAGACATGCCATGTTCTATTTGATTTAAAGGGATTACAATTTTTTTTTTGATAATGTTTTCCAAAGATATAGAAGCCCTCCTGGGGCCGCGATAAAGATGAAACCGAAAATATTAAACGATTTTCTGGTTTTCCTTTATATCATATAAATATATCTGTTCCCTAGAGAAATATAGCAAAAATAAGACATTTTCACGAATAGTTGGGGATGTCAGCGCATAAATTTGTTTAGCTGAACAAATAAATAAACAATCAATCTTTTTCGACGATATAACGTACTAAAACAACGAGTATTTTTGAAAACACGGCCCGTAACTGGGCTCTCGACGACTGTTTTAGGTGGATTGAATAATAATCAAATTTAATTTATGTTCAAAATGGGGAGAGAGGTTTTTTTATGTTGAAACCGACGTATATTTAATTTCAGCTTGAAATTTATATCACAAATGAACGTTGAGGGAAAAATAAAAAAATGAATCTTGGGTGAAAGTGGGTAACACTGGGTGAAAGAGGGTGAGAAACACAGGAAGGCAGGGAAAAATTTTTCCAGGGCCTTTTATCGCCGGTAGGTGAGCTATTAGGTTATTGATTAAGTTCTAAACATTTAGACCGTTTTCTGTCATCAACCGAATTAGAAACAAAATAGCTCTTTTGAGTAGGGGAATTATAAAGTCTTCTTGTGGTATATGGTCTTTCAACCATTTAAATAAATTGAAATGAAAAATACTCATTTACAAAATATCTACATTTAGATACAAAATTTTGGAAATTAATTTGATTATTACCAATTACTTTATAATTTTCTTAAATTCCTATCGTGTTTTGACATTTTATCTCACATTGAATCAAATATTAATTAGTTAAATGATATTAAAGTTTTGTTGCGTTGTACAAACCTTGATCCCGACTCCTGTGCCCGTGGTTTATGCCGGTGTTGTTTTTAAATAATTTAAAAAAAAAACATAATTTTTAAATTAGGTTTTTATTTACCTATTACTTCATTTATTACAATTATGTATGGAATATAACATTGAACAAATGGTCGCCTCTGGCAGAGTCACAAATACGTGCTCTTTTAACAATATTTTTAATAACATTCTCACACATTTCGCGTGTTACTTCAGCAATTTCATTTTGAATATTGTTCTGTAGCATCGGAATTGTTATTAGCTTATTGGCGTAGACCTTTTTTTTCAAGTATCCTCACAGAAAATAGTCGGGAGCCATCAAATTAGGTGATAAAGGAGGCCAGTCGATATCATCACTCTTTTACATTATACGGCCAGGCGTAGCTCAGGTTGTGTGTGAGGTGGTACCGTCCTGTTGAAACCACATATGTTGCAGGCCCAATTGACCCAAGTCTTCCAACATGTGACGATAGCGATCACCATTAATGGTTACAGCATTGCCATTATTATTTAGAGAAAATGTTTTATTGACTTCAACACGTTGTTGAGGCGTTAAATGGGTCACAATGAATTGTAATCAATTATTCTCTACGACTACCAAATGCGAATTGACAAATGCTTGCTAAACAAAAATGGCGGACAAACAAAGTTGTCCTGGAACATATAATTCATCCTGTACATAATATTAATCCGTTTTTTTTAAATTGATCCACTCTCACTATGTCTCAATATATATTAAATTTTTATTGAATTATTCGTACATATAAAAAATTGTACATATGATATATCAATAGTACATATATAATATGTTATTTTACCATATTAGTAACAGTGGTAAAACTAGTTAAAATGTAGCTCTTTTAAAATATTAATATTATAAAGTAAAGAATACCTACACAAATAAGTAAGTTCTTATGATTTGTGCTTGTTTAGGGTTTAGACAAAACAGACTAACATGTAGAATATTTCAAAGCAATCTTAATTTTTATCTGATGTCCCTGAAAACCTGTCAAATCAAAAATTTTTTCAAAAAATATCCTTAATAGTGAATGAAACAATAAATAATCTTTGAATTTAACATGTTAAATCATAAAATAATAATTTAGGTATAAAAGTAATATGAATCAGAAATTCGAGCTACTTTAAGTAAAAAATAATTTTCGTAGATTCAAAGTTTAGTTTGAAAAATTGAAAAATATTGTCCATGTAACTATTAAAAAGTATATTACTTCTCATTTAGTTATAATAAGTTAATATACTAAAATGTGTCTGTAAAAATATATTCTGTATTTTTAATGTATAAAATTACTGCTTATGGACAATTATTCTTTGAAAAAGCTGATGATTGGAGAACGGACGATTTGATTATATGTTGCTTACTATAAGCAGATGATTCATATTAGTAGCTAATAGTGATGTTTATATGCAATGCGTGGACTAGGATACCTGAAATCTGTATGAAACATGTCAATTATTTAAGAATGTCGATCAATTCATATTCACCATCAAATATGATATAATGACAAAAAATAAATATTTACAACAATTATATTCGTGTTCACCAGAGACAGTAAGGTTGAGTAAGATATAAGAAGGTTAAGGATGGTTGCCGAAAAAAGTGTTTGATGCTCTGAATGTAGTTACTGATTATAGGAATCTGTTATCCGATCTCCAGTTCTGTTGCCAACACTAGTGTATGAAAGCAAAGCCTAGAATCGGCACAAAAACGGACAAAAGTACATTTAAAAAAAAATAGAGATGCGTTTACAGAATATGTGTCATATTAATATTCTTACTATTTTCAATACAAATTAGAAAGATAAACATATAAAATCAATTTTATCGAAAAATATTGTTGTTGCTACCGGAATATAAAGTAGATGGCTTTCAAATAATGGAATGATAGATGTATTAATTTGAAAAGTGTAATATATAGGTTCGAAAATTTATCGTCAATTTACTGTGTTGGTGTAGGATAATCGGATAATGTACGATCCCCAGATTGGAAGAGATCCAGGTTCGAATTCCGGTAACAACAACAATGTTTTTCGATAAAATTGATTTTATACGTATATCTTTCTAATGAATGCATTGAATTTGTATTTAAAATATCACAGACCTATGTTCCGAATAATTAAAACTTCACAATAAGAATGTGTTCTCCTTAATAATTACTATTTTCGAACTAAGCTAAACGCTTGTGCTATGAAGATAGGATTAACTTGATGACCTGGAACAAGGTTCGAATCCTCGACCACTAAATCACTAGATGAGTATCGTAACCACTAGACCACATGCACATTGAATACGGCGTCACTCCGGTCGCTTAGGCGTATATGTAGTAAATATATATAGAGTGTAAAATTATAAAATTATTAGTGAATATGATATGTTTTTAGCACAGCCTCGGAATTAAAAAAGATCCCTTAGATTGTTTTGGCGTGTGGAACGTACGCATAAGGAAAAGATGGAATAAAAAAATGTGAGTCGAATATTGAAAGCAACAGGAATAGAGGACGTCTATGAAAAGCCATGATCGGGTAGACCAGATATTGGAGTAAGACCCCGCTAGAAGCTTCATAAATCGACGAGCATACATGAGAAACTATATGATATTGAACGAGGACGAAATAGTGTAGCTTTACCTAACTCTAATACGAGACAGCGTGACGATAAGTGAGTTAATTGCAGTTTGGATGAGAAGAGAGAAAAATAAAAAATATTTATTATAAAAATGTGTCACACCTCACTAAAAAATTAATTTCAGAAAAGTATATCATAAATCAAATTTAAAAAATAATTTTTATCATAATTTACCCTAATTTTAAAATAACAGACTTTTCTACCGTCAAGATAACAAAAATCGAATTACGTTCAATTAAAAAGCCGGTAAAAGTTGTTTCAACATAAATCCCTTATTTTCCATGTTCAGCTTCTTGGGCCCATTGCACATTAAATGGACCAGATCTTAATTGAGATTTCCCCTCTAGATAGAAATACTTTTTTTAAACGCAAATTTAATTTTGTACCCTTTGCCATAACTTCCTGTTCTTTCCCATTAAGTTCATTTGCACATTACTGACTCAGCGCTCGGGATCGATGGCTGAATTTCCTTAATGAGTTTTTTCAACATTTAAATTTGAACGTTTTGAAAACGGTAATTTTCCCATCAAACTT
Source organism: Eubasilissa regina (assembly GCA_022840565.1). Taxonomy (NCBI): domain Eukaryota; kingdom Metazoa; phylum Arthropoda; class Insecta; order Trichoptera; family Phryganeidae; genus Eubasilissa; species Eubasilissa regina. The sequence goes on along the minus strand of JAINEB010000018.1, from coordinate 16,020,053 downwards.
GTTCATTCTGCTTGAGATCATTATTATTTTTTAAAATATTGATTAATTGTTTGTGTAGTTTAAAACAATTTGTTGATGATTTATTAGAAAAATCGTTTACCAGTCCGTTTTTTACCGGGTGGTTGGAAAACTGAACAAGTCCAGAGCGAATAATGCGATCTACTTTTAAATATTTTAATACCAATTTCGATATACATTATCTAACGAGAAATATAGATCATCAAGCTTTCTCTACTATCCTCAATTATTACATTTATTCCTAGATTTTTAATAGTCGGTGATTATCAAATATTTAAATTAGTCACAATATTAATACTGGTTGTGTAATTCATGTGAAAGGGGTATTTAATGAATAGTATACAAATATAATAAAATTTAAATAAACCATTAGATTTTCAAAACAGAAAATGTACAATTACATAATTTATTGGTTTAACCTAATTAACTACAATATTAATATTATTGTGTTTGTGTAGATCTTCATATGTTGGTACCGAGAGCATCCAGCATTCTACCCACATAAAACTGATTGGAAAGAACTTGTGGAAGTCGATCGAATAATTTTAAATTTGACGGGACTGGAATTCTTCCTTTAGAATCACGCGATAAATATTTTACACCTACACACTTAACAGAAGATATTCATATGCTAAAAATTATTACTGAATCAATTGTAGCAGTTATGCGTGTATGGAAATCGCATATTGATAATATAGCACTCATTGTACTTTGCGGTGATCGACTCGGTTATCAGTTATGGAGCGAGTAACTATGGACTAACTTACAAAACATATATTGATAAAATTAAACAGTTACAATTAAGATTTTAAAAACTTATAATAAATAACAGAACGAAGTGTTTGTATAAAGATGATTATTATAGATTATTTACAATATGCGAGAGTTGATAAATAATGTAAATATAAATACTGACCCTCACCATATCTATTCTACCGGATCGTCGGGTCGAATCATGAGAGTACCGATCGCGAACAATGTGTACGGTGAATGAACGAACGAGAGAATGTATTGTGCTACGAATATTTAATAAAATCGATAGAGACTAATTAAATATTATGAAAAATAATGAGACCCCAGTGGCCTCCATAAAATATAAAGTGAAAAGACACATTCTCATCTAATTTTTGTTTCCTTTGTTGTATTTCATTTTTAAAAAAAATGCTGTTGATAAAAATTCTATAATTACTATGTGATGGGCAATCTATATGTGTGTAGCAAAACTGAAATGAAAAAAATAAAATACATATGTAACGATGTTTCTGATTTCTTCTATTTTTTATGAGTAAACCATATTTGTATGAATCGGAGCATATTGTTGCAAACAAAAAGATTATCTTCTGTCTATCTATGCGCATATAAATAATAATGGTATCGAATTAGAGCAATGTGTGTCTATCTGAGAAAACTTTATCGATTATCTGTCAAAATCGTCGACCGAATGTGGGAAAACTCATTAAAATAACATTTTTTTCAACCATCATTGATTTCATTACGAGTTATATTTATAAAGCTCTACAAATAGTACATGTTTATTGGTGAGATTTTCAGCTATCTAATTAAATAAATTAATTTTCGCGGGGGCGCGTTCATATTACCGAAGTATTTGAATTCGTGAATTTAATATTTAATCTTCAGTATAAATTTGGGGAATTAAAAACTTTTACTTGGTTGGTGAAAGTGAAAACTTGATCTGTAAAAATTTTATATTGTGTTGTATATATAAAATAACATGTTGTATATACAATATGTCATTTTTACATTGAACGTATGAATTAATTGCACAATACAATAGAAAAACGCAATTTTTTTTACATTTGAAAATTATTGATATTTTAAATTCAATAGTTAATGAATATGTTTTTTTCACAGGGTGGTTGGCCTATTTAAAAGAAGAAGAAGTATATGTTTTTTAACAATCATTATAAAGACAAATTAAAAGTAAATCTGCAATAAAAAAACAAAACAAAAAGCTAATGCTAATAGCATAGCTAAATCAAGTTAATAAATAAATAAATAGAAAAAATAAAATGTAACAATATGTAAATAAGAAAGTGAAGTAGCGTTAATACATTATAATTGAACGGTATTTAAAAAAAATACTCTAAATATTTATTTCTAAGCAACATCAATTAAATAACATCCCAGATTAAGTAGAGATAAATAGCAGCAAAGACTGTATGAAGACAGATCGTGTCTTGTTTGTTTAACAAGAACCGAAGCGGTGCAAGACATGAAACGATGGAAATACCTTGCCGTGACTTAGACTCCCGACCCTCCTAGAATAAGGAGATAAAAATGATAACTAATATTTTTGATGGTTTGAAGTAGAGGTGAGAATAATTTATATAAAAAAATAATTTTTATACTTAACAATTTTTTTATTTAAATTTACAATATTTTTTCATAGTTAATCTAAATAAAGTCATGACTCGGATCAGATAGAAATATAAATATAGTGTAATGGTACGCGTTAAATTCAGGTAATCCTGAGTGTTTGTGTTACTTCAGGGCGCAGGTCTCAGATGTTCGTCCACCGTGAAGGGAAAGGTCGAGTTGCGTAGTTTGAAAAAATAGCGTCTCGCAAGCGCAGCGTAATTGTAAAAGATTTTACTGATTTGTATAAATCTGAGCAATCCATTCTTACATAAGTACAGTAATCTTGAAGCTCCATATTTAATTCCTTTCTCAAATTGACGTGACTGTATTGGCTCCATTTTAATATCCATTGTTTCACTACTTCGTCGCGGTTTTCTTTCTTTCTTTCGTAGGATGACGAGAAGACCTATTAGCGCTACCGCATCGTCGAAGTTGCACTGTGCCGATGCCACGGTCGACTGAGAGATTGTCAAAGACTGGCCGCTACGCGTATGACCAAAGTTGAGCTTCGGTTAACAAGTCACGTTTACCTGAACAGGTGTACCGTTGCGTGTATGACCGGCTTTAGAGTTCTTCGTCCAAGGTAAAATATTTACAGAGTAAAGAGCTTAAAATCTTTAAGAACTAAGCAAAATTAATTATAACCTAGACCGAATTAAGACATAACTTCAGTTTTTGAAATGCGAGGCTTCCAGGGCCAATCCCAGGAAAACAAATTACAGTGCGCTCCATTCGGAACGGTGGCGCTGTTTCCGCGCAGAAGTACGAAAACGTGTAAATTAGGTAAATTTAATTTAGTTTTTCACATTAAACAAGTTTTGAAAAAAACTCGAGTCAATACTACTAACTATCAATACTACTAGCTACTAGCAATACTACTAGCTAATTTAAGAGTAATAGTACATCCGTACAACAATAATAGGATAGCAAAAAGAACATCGTTTTTTTTAAATAAAAGATTTTAATGTTTATTTTTTTAATTTCCGCCGCTAGTTGTTCACAATACAATTATGCATTTATTGTTGGTGCAGTTTTGAGAGCTTCAAAGTGAATAATCAGTCCCACCAACAGACAAAATGATTTTTTTCATTATGAGGCTGGGCTTAGTGGCGAGTTTCGCTACCTGGCCTTTCAAAAGCCATTGCTTTTGCGTCCTTGGTTCGAGTATAGCACCCGTTTCTCATCTCCAGTTATCAGATGTTGTAAAAATGGCCTATTCTAATGTATGCGCCTAGATGTTCTTTGCTTAGTTCATGCAGTATCCATTTTCCTGATCTTGCCGATTTTTTAAGATGCAGTTGAACGCTTCACCATGAGTATCCGAGTTTGTCCTTGATTTTTTCAATAGATAAAGTTGGATACACCTAATACAAAATCAGCGAATAAAATTCATACCGAATACAATTCTAATTTTCATAAACTACTTTGTGACTTTCCCAAATAACAAATGGCACAACACATCTTGAATCACGCTGAAATTTTTTTCATTTTTCCATAGTTCAAATGAAAAGGAATAATAAAAAAATGGTAAAATTTATGAAACCTTAAACTGACTTGCGGATCACCTGAGATAAACCACAAAGAAATGTCTGTCGTAACTCGCAGAAATCATGGAAGGTTATAAAAGTTGAAAGGGTGTAAAGTCGTTAGTACTCGGTGATCCGAAATATAATAAACGGATGAATAATAATTTGAATGTTTCATAAACGAGCAAAATATTTTATAAAACTTTGTCTATCTAAAAATTTCAATATATATCTTAATTATTATTTGTATACTTATAAGTTTATTAGTTTTAATGCCTGCATATAATTAATAACGTATTTTTTAAGTTCATTGAACATAACATATTTTTCGGCACGATGGAAATGCGTCCGGAAAGTTATCACGTTATCTACATATGTCGCTGGCTCTGTTCCCACCCTTGTATCAGACTGTGCCAAGCGCTTATTCCGGACAGTAGCAATTGATTGCGTGGTGCGTTAACTACAGTGCTGTATCTCAAATTGTAGGGAACCGATTTGAAAAATTCTGTAATTATTAATTATGTCCTCAATAGTTTAGTAAAAATAATACGGAAGAATTAAAGTTTAAAATAATATAATAGAGACAATTAAAAATAATACCAAACTGAGTGACGTAAGTATGTATGTCGGTTCGACCAATGTCTTCTCATAAATTAAGCGCCAGCGTTTTGCAAAGAATTTTTATAGACACCAGATATGTGTTTATGAAAGAACTTTCATAGAAAATCAATTATTTTCAAAATGTATTCCACTATATCGGGGCTAGTAGTTATTGAAGATACATAAGACATCGTAATATTTGCGAACTTTTACGTATTGCGATAAAATCAAAACATAATTTTTGTTGTTAACTATTTTTGATTTTAGATAGAATATTATATAAGTATTATAAATGTTAAACGTTTGTATTCAATAAATAATAATTCAAATAATTTATATATTTTCCGCTCAAAATTATAAAATCTCGATATTTTGAAAAGTTGCTACAAAATCAACAGCCTTCTGAGATCTTTAATACAGGAGCAGAAGGTTCACACAACTACTTCCACGTCACTCGCCCACGAGTGTTTAAGTGCTCATATCCTGTTTCCACGAAGGTTCTCTCTTCAGAACTCGCTGGCACTTTCCTTCACAGCTGCCGGATTCGGAACTGACTTCCGCTGGTGGAAGCTGCTAAGACTATAACATGAAAATATCAAACGTTGGTAAAACGCTTTTGTACACTATACTTAAAAATGTGAAGAAAGCTATTCTAGCTAAAATAATGTTTACTTAATAACACAGAAATTAGCTAAGCATTTGATTTAGTATAAACAATGTTATGTTATTAAAGTTAGTTAGTTAAAAGCATTTATACATTATACTAAGAATGTTAAAGTTAAGAAACTATAATAACAAAAAGTCAACTAAAATAACTTTTTAATACAAAATAATTGCATCAATTAAAAACAATACATGCAGATATACTCAATTTATTGAAAAAATATTTTAGCTGCCACCGGAATTTGATCCATGATTTCTTCTTATCTGGGGAAGTGCGATAACCAAAAAATATTTTTTCGATAAATTATCTGTATGTAAAGCTTTCTAATTGATGCATTTAATTTGTATTGAAATATCACAGAAATATGTTCTGATAAAATTACAACTTCAAAAATAATGTGTTTTCTTTAAAAAAAAAAAAAAACTGAATATATGTATGTCTTAGTCATAGACTACCAAATATGTAGACATGAACTAAAGCAAATTTCTTTTCCTAATATTTTCACTTTGGTGCCACTTCACATAGCTTCGCGATTTTTTTAAAAATATGACTCGAATGGAACGAAAATTTAATCACTGACAATATAATATGTCTTGTTTACACAAAGATTTAATTTTCGAAGAGTAAATACTTTTACTGTTGCACAAATGTGTTATAAACTATCGGATTTATGTTTCCACTAACAATGTGTGTAGAATACCCCTCGTCTCGCAACTAACGTTACAAACCCCTCTCCTATATGTACACGTTATTTCATGTCTATTCATTTACTGGTCTGTGGTCTTAGTACAAAAAAGTTAATTAAGAAATATTTCACAAACAGATGCATTGAAGTTTGCATAAAGTCTTTTCATAATAATTTTTCGTTCAATTTACTCGTACATCCATGCACAAAAAATATCTTATTATAAAAAACAAGTAATTTAGTCTTATTAATAATAGTTTTAATAATTTCTGTTGCAGCGTGTGCCGTTAGGTTATTTTTATTTGAAAACAAATGTTGACTATCAATTTTTACTAATTAAAGTTAGGGTAGTATTAATGGCAAATAATTAATAAGAATTACAGAGTCTAGTGGGTTGAATGTATAAAGTATGCAAAGAAAGCGACCTTATTATGAATGTCAAAAAGTCGAAAATAATGGTAATAATAAGGAAAGCAAGACAACGTGCAAAATACTTGTAGGTAATGAATGTTTGGAACAAGTAGATGAGTTTGTGTATTTGGGAAGTATTATTTGTTTGATAGAAACGGAAAGAATTAGAAAGATATAAAGAAAGGAAGGATTGAATTAAAGATAATAGAAATTTGACAACCGAGACAAGACTAGCGATTCACAATAGAGTCCAAGTACTGACAATGATGTATGGAAGTGAGGCCTGGAGCTGGCAGAAAAGGAATCGAGATCACTTAGGCATATATGTGGCAGATGCATTTGTGACAAAGTAAAGAATGAAGAAATAAGGAATGAATGTAAAGCTAATCTTAGTAGAGTGAGTTAAATCACTTAGGTGGTTTGGTCATATGGAACGGATGAATGAGGAGAGAATGATAAGAAAGATATATGACGCAAGTGTTAATAACACCAGAAATAGACGACGTCCGCGGAATATTTGGCACGACCAGGTAAACTAGATACTGGAGGATGGTCCTGTTAGAAGCCTCAATAATCGGCGAGCAATGTATGAGAAGATGTATGAATGTGGATGAAGCAAGAACTGTGTGTCAGTACAGAATAATGTGGTGCTCTATCATCTCTGTCTACCCCCACGGGATAACGGCGTGTGGTAAGTTAATTAGTTAGTTAGTTTAAAGTTAGGGATATATTTTAAAATAATAATAATTTCCATGACAAATTTTTGAACAATTTGATTAATTTGTCGCTAGATAAACATATAACATCTTAATTTACGTCAAAATACACATTGTTTAATACTTTTATAATTAAATCATTGAGGCTGATATTTTAATTTAAGAGTAGCATAACACAGACGAGTATAAATAGGCGAGATAGCATTGAGATATCAAAAGTTGTGGGAGGTAATGCGATGATCGTAAAGGTGGATAAATTATAACTTTTTAAAATATATACGTGGTAAAGTATAGAAAATAAATTACGTAATTTTTTCTTTTTATTTAGAATTATAATATTGGCATCCGTCAGATTTTAGAATACTATTAGGCTGATTCGCCGTTTTTTTCGCGACGTTTTATTTTTGAATTTGACATTTCGACCCCTCAGAATAACAAGGTTCCATCTGATACTGACACTGTTTTTAGATATTGAACTCAAAAGTGTTGATTGAATCATTTCAACATATATTCATTTATATTTTGTTTTGAGTATGTAAATATGATCAGTTTTAAGGTCTTAACTTATTTTCAGTACTATGTTAGACGAGGGAAATTAAAAATAAATAAAAAACATTGTAAATTAACAATAATAATCCATAAATTGAAATAAATAACTGACGCAGTTGGAACTGCAGCGCTTGCCATTTTATTTTAATATTCGTTAAATAGAGTTGATGTGTATGGAAGAAATAAAGATTAATGCATTTGGAACCCATTTTACGCAATAACTCAAATTAGCTCAAAATGTTAGTGTTAGTTAGTTAGTACCTTGTTATTTTAAGGGGTCGATTGTCATAAAAAAATTCTTTAATAGAGTTAAAAAATTAAAATGCGCATCGAAAACTATAAACATATACGCCACACCATTCTGTACTACTTGGAAAAAGGGTAGAAAGTTGCCGAGTCATTTCGCGATCTAAACGATCTTTTCAGCGAAGGAACGATTAGCGAAAGGACATGTCGAGAGTGGTTTGTTCGCTTCAAAGTTGATGATACCAGCTTAGACGACAAGTCATCGATCTTCGAATTTTTTTTTCTGGCGGCTGTGGAAGAGGACGAAAGTTGCACCATTTAGACACTGGCTAAGAACTTCATCATTGATCAGTTCACGATTACGGTAACTACGCCCCCGAATGATAATTTTCGTTTGTTTTCGTTTTTTGGTTATGCCACAATATAATAATTCAATATAATTTGAGTTACAATATAATTTCTAAAAAACGGTGGAAAATTATGCATCTACCTAATATAAGGTCCGACTGTAGAATTTTTAAAATCATCCCTAAAAGTTTAGTACAAAAAGGAATATTAGTTTTATAGCTTATTATTCTTCTTTAGCTTAACTTATGGACATGGGCCTCTTTCGTTTTTCTCTACAATCTTTGGTACTGCGCGACTCTCGTCCAACCTTTTTAATATCGTCAGACCAGCGAATCAATACTTGATTTAAAAAAAAAAATTCTTTAAAAAAATATAAACATGCGTACACGGAATACAGGTTACATCAATATTCTTACTATTTTCAAACTAAGCTAAATTCTTGTACTATGAAAATAGGACTAACTTGCTGGTCTCCTGGAACGAGGCGCGAACTCCCGACCACTAGATCACTACGCCGACAAGCTACGCCATTGTGCCATTGTCTTTACCGTCATTTGAATTAATTTCAAACTAACACTGTCGTTGTTGAAACAACTCCCTCGAGTATATTATATAACGAGAAAACGTAAATATATAAGCTAAACCTATCAAATTTTCATTTGACAACATCTCTACGGTTAGAAGAAGCATTCAAACTCTCTTAGTATATATACCTAGGAAAAGTGGCTGGTGTTAAACTGTCCTAAATAAAAATTATATTGAAATAATTTATATTATATTTTAAAAGCTATCAAGCGACGAGCGTACTTGAGCAAATGTATGAAAGTGAACAAGGCAAGATTGGTATATCAGTAGTGAAGAGTGTAGCATTCTATCTTCTTTGCCTGCATTTTGCGGAGAAGCGGAGTGATGGTAAGTTCTTCTTCCACTTCTTACCCAGGGTTTGGCTTCTTCCGCAAGTTTTGTTCACCGACTCCTCTTTTATAATTCCCGTCCTGCTCCAGTCCTCTTCTGCACGGTCAGGCCATGTCTTCCTGAATCTGTTCATAGACAGTTTCGACACATGGTCATGATATTTTGCGTCCTGTCATATGGCATTCTTTCAATACGGCCAACCCGTCGCATCATTCTGTACCTACTGAGTTTTAAATTTCTTTCTTGATGATGAAAAGTTAGATAGTTAAAAAGATTTTTAACCAATAAATGTTGATTGTTTACGATCATTATTTTGAAAACAAATTGAAAAGATTATAAAGTCATATACATTTAAAAATTGAAAATAAATTCATCAAATTTTTAAGATAATCGTGTAATATCTTTTGTAGAAAAATTCTTTATATTTTTCTATGATAATAGCCGACACTCGGCACAGTAACTCAAAAAATATTATACATAAAAAATATATGAGAATACTGGGTTTTCTTCTACAGGAGCAAAGAAGTAAAATCGATTTACTGAAATAATCATAACAATCGTCCGCTTATATACAAATGCATCATTTTAACAGAAACCAAAAACAATACGATTTTATTATTGATAGATTGGCGCATACAGGTGAGGACGAGCCTTTAGGTTTATAACTAATGACAAGTAGAGTGGATTCAGCAAAAGACAGTGTAACAACAGATGATAACGCGCACGGCAAAAATAACAATTCCTATGTTATTTTTAATACAAAATTGGTTTCTGCAACAACATGAATTCATATGAATCTAACGAGAACCTGGCGATGGAAACATCAAGAGTTGTAACGGACAATAGCAGGTAATATGTGATTTCAATACTTATCAATTTGGTGATAATACAATTATAGTCACACAAGAAACTATCGGCCATATTTCAAGAAATTGTCATTGCAAGTATGTAGGTATACGTTAATATAAACTTTAAAATAAAAATGGGTTCTAGTTATCATTTTAAATTAATTCTGATTAAAAGAAATATGTAGTAGGTTTCTGAATTTTCAGTATTTCTAAAATATGTTTTATTAGATTTAAAAAATATATATTATTATTATTATGAAAAGGATACCATGAAGAATTCACCTTTATAAAAGATGTATAAATTGACTTAAAAATAAACCGTTAAGAAAAATAAATATAATGTAATATTAAAGTATTATTATATTATAATGAACATTTTAAAACAATAATTTCTTAGATATTTCATATTAGGGAAATTACTAAGAAAATAAGCAAGGAGTGGGCAACTTAAAATTATATTTAAGGAAATTCAATTATTTTTAGTACACCTAATGATGATACTTTTATTATTAACTGACTGATTATAGGAAAAGGAAACACGAAGTATCTATTATGAATTTGTTTGATGATTCCGATTCCGAGTCTTTGCCGGAATTGACAATCGAAAAGACACCAGAGTTACATGTACACAATTTCCATAACTACTGGAAACGATTAAAATCGATGCCTATACCAAAATGGGTGAAGAGAATTATAGGTGAAAATCATTCCCAAGAAGTAACTTCATCAATGACCGAAAAAGAAGCGTCAAACTAATATAAAAATAAACATTTAAATAAAATGTTTTCAAAACCTCTTTAGTTGATTTTTTTTATTTATGAAATTTTTTTTTATAAAGAATACAGTGTTGTTTCAATTCTACGAATGGTAGACTAATGGTAAACTAACACGAAAATTTCAACGGTAATCTATTTTAGAAACTGTGATCGTGTAACCGTGCAATTTGCCGGTACCCAATTTGACATAACCGGGCGATTTGATAGTATCAAGGCGACTAGTCGCAACGGTACATTGACAGAACGGACATTCAAGAATTTATAAAAATGTAACAATAACTATTTACATTTGTTATAAAAGCTGCTTAACTGAAACCATACATTTCTTTAAATAAATAATGAGAAACAATGTGTTTCACTTGGTTATCATTTTTTAACATCTCGCGATTAAAGTTTATCAAATTATTTAACAGTTGACAAAAAAGTAACATATGCTATAATATTCGAAGAGTTGAAAAATAATGTAAATGTGATCTTCACTATAGCTATTCAACCAAATCGTCGGGTCGAACAAACCTTTAGGTATATAACTAATGACAAGTGGAGTAGATTCGGCACAAGGTCTACTTGTCATTGGTTATATACCTAAATGTGCTGTGCTAAGAATAATTGACAAAATCAATAAAGACCTATTATACATTTAAAAAAATGAGACCTTAGTGACCACCTTAAAATACAAAGTAAAAGAACATATTATTATCAATTTTTTTATTTCCTTGTTATATTATATTATATTCAAGTATCCACCCATAAAATACAGTGGACTAAGTCTGTTGCACCATGTAAAACTTGTATATCTTTTCGAAAGATTGATTTATTTCTTTATATATATTTATTATATTTATGATATTTTATATATATTTTATTCTTTATATCTTTCTAAGTAATTCATCTAACATCTTTTTATCTAATTTCCCCCCCTTATTATATTTTATTAATAAACAAATAAAAAAATGTTTAAATTTGTAAAAGGCAATCCTTGCCATAAAACTGCCATGCAGTTTAGCAAAAAATAAAATTAAAGTGAATATAATGAATATGTAATAAAGAAAAAATAAAAAAAGTGCAACTTGAAATACAGGCTTTTTAGAATGTTTTAAAATTAATAAATGATAATGATATCTATGTAAAATACGTATTTTCTTGGTTTAAACTAAATGTACTGATTAAAAAAAAATTGTTTTATGTTTCGAAATTTGCTTAACCAAGTGTAATTACTAAAAAATAAGTCTATATTGAGTTTATATTATGTTTGTTCTTTATTTCACGTCATGTTTCATTCCATCTACCTAGATTAGAAAACATAATCCTAAAATTGAACGACAATCTCAGTTGAGTCTTTCTATTCTTATTACTACCAAATTTTAAATATATATATTACAGTTAAAGTGATAAATTTCAATAATGTATACATTAACTAGTCAGTGTATGCACTAACTATGAGTTTTGGTTACAGCTTACATTGCTGTATTTCGTGTATACTTTCACTTGATAATGTGTGATTTAATTAGTGAGTGTATTAACTCGCCGACGCGAGCCGGTCACATTGTGAACAAACAAGGTCCGCGTTTGATAACTAACTAAATACGAGCGAGTTTACAATTACCCTACCACACACTAACAATTCGAATGATAATTATACAACGAATTAATAAAATAAATTAAAATCGTAATTGTAAGCACATTGTATTTTTACATATCTTATAGTTGAATAACAGAAAAGAAATGTGATTTAAGTTGAAACTTTGAGATTACGTCGGATTATAATAATAAGATGGAAGCACTCCACAGCCGGTGATAACGTTGCCAATGTTAAATATTGTATCACTCGTAATAATTACACGTGTTAAAAGACGATAAAATTATTCTATTCGTAGGCATATTTTTAGTAAAAAAATATTTTAAATTCACTGAAAATAATATTGGTTTCTATGTTAGATTTTCCCAAAAATAAGTAAACACATTGCATTTTTTTTAATATGGCAACTTCAGTGTACCGTACGTTAGGTGAACATTGTGAATACTTTGACAGACACCGAACAGTGAATGCATACAACTGGTTAGAGTGTTCATAAATTCTTTTGTGTTTATTGTAACTAAAACTCATAGTTGGTGCATGCATTGACTAGTTAATGTATACATTTTCAAAGTTTACACATTGTATGTAACATATACATAAATATTTAAAAAAAAACAATAAAGTTATTTATGCTCCAAATATTTCATTATTTCTGTGTACTTAAAAATATCTGAAATAAATAAGTTTCAATTTTTTCCTTGATTTATTATGGTTGAATTCAATAATATTATATAAGTATAATGGCGGTTTGATAGTTGCCGACTATCATATGAAAATTTATGAACTTTAATATAATATAGCAGTTTTCTGTTTCTAGCAAAAAATTAGCTAGTTAAAATATTTTTGTATCGTACCATAGAAAAAAATAACATCGTTAATGATGGCTTTTATTGAAATAATATATTCTTTATTCACTTCGGATTATTCTTCCTATGTTCGCATCTGTATTTATTTGTCGAGTTATACAAAGAGATTATCTTAAACAATGGAAAGAGAGTAGCACGCCAATCCATTGTTTAGGTTGAGAGACAAATAATTATTTTTGTAAACAACATTATATCTTCTTAAAGTCTGCTGAAAAACAATTTTAGGAACTAATCAATAAAATAAAACAAAATAATTACGGACTAAGCTTGTTACATTACATTTTTATGTTATTTGTGTATTCTTGTTGTCTTTTAATTACATTTTTTGCGCAGATTTTTCTTTTGACTTGGTATAAAATAACATAATTTAATCACATTAGTTACGAGTATATATGGAAACATAATTCTTGGTTAGTGTATCTTTTTTTCATCGATAAAAATATATTCGTTTATATTATTTTGTATTCTTATTTTTTTTTATTAAAAATGTTACATATGTGACCATTTTTTAAATTGACTTATTAGATGATTATTTGTATTTTAATTAATCTTTAATATGACAAATGTAAAAACAAAATTATACATATTTTCTGGAACGTTTATCCTAACGACAAGAGTAAAAAGAATGGTGTGTGTGTTCACTTATAAAGATAAATTATTATGTCCTCATACCTATACGCCGCAACACGGATAATCCATCTACGGATTTCCGTTAGTTGTACAAAAACGGAAAAATACACGAAGAAGGATAATTACAAGCAATGATTTCCATGTTATAAGATATCCATTATCGGAACACTATAATCTCCTTTCTAAAATCTGATTTCCCTTACAAATTTATTAGGAAATCTCGAGAAATAAGGTAATAGGTACTTAAAATAAAACAATTTTGTGAACAACTATGAAATGAACTTTATAACTGAATCCATGATGGACATTCAGCATCATGAATGTTTTAAAAATAATAATATATTATTCTTTGAAGAAAACTGCGTGAGATTCTGTTCAAAGTAGGTACCTATGTAAAACGCTGTTTTCTTCCCATCCTTCTTTTCCTCCCTCGTATCTCCTTTCTCTTCCTCTCTAATCCCATGCTAAAATGTAATATTTTCTTTTTAATACTTAAGGTAAACCATTTATCTTACACTCTTATATTACATAACTTTTGTTTTTCTTTTCTATGAAAAAACCTTCGCGCCGCGTAAAATATATCTACTTACGATTGCTGCAAAACCTATTTTGAGAAAGCCCGTTATAAAATGTAATTATGTTTTTTTTTTCTGTAGTTTTCATATTTATATTCTCTAAATATTACGATGGTCTTCTGAATGAATGGAATTAATAAGTGTAGATATAGATTAGATTTTAACTACAACGTAGAGATGTTTGAAGTGAAAATTATGTGATTTCGATCGTGATAGAACGACATGTGATATAAAAAAAGAACATACAAAAAAAATTTTGATCGAGATATAAACACACTAACCTTGAGTATATATGTATGCATGTCTTCAGAGATGTTCTCAATTTAGTATTGTCGGATAAGAGAAAATATATTTTTATAGAAAAAGGGTCCAACATTCCTTCCCTTCACCCTTCACGTACTCATAAGTAATTCGGCTTATAATTAGTTTATCAGTTATTGAGAAATAATATAATTAATAATGATGATTTTCTGCTAGCTATTAATTAGTTCAGCTCAACGAACAATCCATCAAACTTTTTCAAACGCCACTAATATAATAGGGTCTTATCGCAGAAATTAAGAGATGATTAAGTTTTCTGGCCTAATCTGCCGTGTAACGTGTACACGGCAGATTAGCCCAGAAAACTGTACATAGAAGATTCTGAACTGCTGAGAAACCTAAAAATATGAGATGATTTAAATTTCATCAAAATAAAATGGTGTTCAATTGATTATCTAATTTAGTCAATTGAACTCTGGTAAAAAAAAGTTTAAAAGTTAAAAGCGACAAATGAAGAGTACATTATTTTTAACACCATTCTAACAAATAAATAATGTTTACGCCATGTTGTGTTGCACTATTTATGAACTGAATTGGTTCGGTACGGGTGTGATTCAGCATCTGAGGCATACAACAGGGAATGAGACATGAGCGTCGACCCCCCCAGTCACGTCTGCCTTACTGTTTAGGGGTGAATGGAGCGATAATGTCAGAAAAAGCAGCTCTCTGGTTGACGACATTCGACTCCCAACGACCGCTACGGTCCACGTGTTCAGTATGAACTGGCTATATGAGAACACAAAGAAATGTCAATTCTTTAAAACGATCATTTTCATCGCTCTCCCTTGCGGACTTTCGATATAAATTTATAAGAACGCAAGTCTTGTTCCTAAATAATATTAACATTTCACATAAAATTTTCAGTGCGTGTGCAGTTTTTTCTATCATACCATGTATATCATCTATCTTTAAAGTCGGTGCTGGTATTTGAATTCCTGGTGCTTTCAGTTTAAAGAATTATCTACATACGTTTTTTAAATGATTTATTTACTTTACAACTATAATATACAAATGTTAAATTAATTTTATAAAGACTCAGATATTTTTAATGGCGCACTGTCTTTCTATAAGAGAACTATCTCGCGTATAGAGAGAGAAAGAGAGAGAGAGAGAGATCGCTTACATTTCGTACATATATAATTAACTCGAAGGATGCCTGCGTCTTTTATCGCTGACAGAGAATGAGACAAAACGAATGTCACGTTGGCTACTCTTATTCTATGGCCGACATCCACGTGACTGTGTGCGGCGTCATTAAATTAACAGTTGATATCACGGGCGCCGTGTATCGCATTTTAAATCAAATTATTATTTCCAGTAGTGATATCATACGGTGACCCATAGAAATATTATTCAACTCAAGAACACCACGAATTACGTCTGAAATCGAGTGTAAAAATCATCATTTTTCCACCATAAAAAATTGACAGTTATCGCTCACTTTTGTGTCGCCAGATTTATTTTATACCATAGATAAAAGTGATTTATACGAAAATGACCGCAATTTCAATCGCATTTGAAAATAAAACACACACACATACACACTCATATCGACGTCAAAGTGCTGATATTTTGTCGTTTTACAGTTATCTAATTTTCGAAAACTTTTTTGATTTTATTTTTACTTTTGCAAAATATTTTTACAAAATGACGGAGAGTTACTTTTTCGTTATAGTCAACTTTTTAGATATTCTCGATATGCTCGTTACTATCGCAGAATCCGATGACGAGTTGGATGATGAGAACGACGTCGAGGATGATTATTTTGAAGTTCACGTATTTGTCACGCGAAAGTATCTGGAACGTTCCAATTTGAGTAAATTATCAGTTAGATTTTGACGTACATTCGCTATATTTTTAATTTTTATTGGTAAATAATTCAAATGAATAAGATATAATTGTTTTTAGTTATTAATTTAAATAATAATAATATACGCGTTTTACCATAAATGGCAGCACTGGCCATTGCCGCGACCGGTGGTATCATTTTATGCGTGTGTTGGTGCTATAATTGCAATGTGTGATGTGTACGTAT
Source organism: Eubasilissa regina (assembly GCA_022840565.1). Taxonomy (NCBI): domain Eukaryota; kingdom Metazoa; phylum Arthropoda; class Insecta; order Trichoptera; family Phryganeidae; genus Eubasilissa; species Eubasilissa regina. The sequence continues at coordinate 16,003,366 of JAINEB010000018.1, read as the reverse complement.
GTAGTTGTGATGTAAAGTGCTAATATTGTTTCATTTTAAGCATCACTTTAAAGACAATAATATTTAGTATAAATAAAATGTTCAAATTAAATATAACAATAGTAATGCTAATGAAATCTGAAGTTGTCCTTCCATAAAACAAATACAAAATAAATAATATGTTCTTAAATGTCAAGCAAACATTATAAACTTTTTTTTCCTTTATTTCAACTTTTTTTCATCTCAAAACCATTCGAAATCGAGGTCGATGGACGCATATGATTAAATAGTACCTAGGCATTTTTAATTATATCAATGGTTTTTTCGTAAAAATATATTTCGGAAAAAGCTAGCCTGTGAATTTTTAATTTTGGCACCAATTGTTAACAGGTTAAAACGTAATATATATTAAATAAACATACAGAAATTTGAAAATAAAATATTTTCTGAAGACATGTATTATCAAGTATTGCTTATTACATATATAGGGGAAGGTGTTGTACCTTGATTATAATTTGTACATTTTGCTTCATAGTACTTCTCATTTTAGGGGTAAACAAAAATTGAATACACACAAATATTATTTAATCTCTTTACTCAATAAGGCTCTAATTTGTAATGGTCGGTTAACTTCTTCAAGGTACATTACAGTGTTATACCTTGAAATACATTAACTTGGACCATAAAATACGTTTAATCATTTTAAACATAAGGATAGGATTTCGTTGAAAAAAGGTGTGTATTTTGTGCAAAGACAACATTTATAGAAAAAATAATTAAACAAGTAATATAAATACTTAAAAATAAAAAAATACACAAGTAGTGTACCTAGGTGTACATTGCAATTAAAGAAGTAAAATATTTCAAAATTTTCATGAGTAACTTTGTGGAAGTTCGCTGTAATTAATTTTAAATAAATTAACTTTTAGAAATATTAATTAATTAATAAGATAAAAAACACAGTTGATACTTCAAACTTCAGAATATTCTGCGGCAGCGTTTCTATATGACATTCCATCTTTTACTGCATGAATGGCAGGAGTCAACATAATAGAAGGTAGATATAGCTGGTGTTGCCTATATAGACATAATAAAACGGATAGAAGTTAAATTTTCTACTATTAATACATTTTTTTAAAATGTTGCACGGGTACGCAGGTACGTACTTTGCATAGGTACAAAATTTCTAAAATAATTTTGAAAAACCAATCCTCGATACGGAACCGGTCATGTTTACTAAAAAACTTCAGAACAAATATTCGCAATTGCGCGGATGTATTCTTGTCGCGTTTATGTTTTTATTACATTTTTTACTTTAATTAATGCAGACTCGGATGCCGCAACACACTGCTCCATCGTACTTTACAGAACATTGATTCATTATTGAAGAAACGGCGGTCCGCGAGAAAATTGCAAAAGATGCAAATGACGAAAGATGAGAATAAAATTTACTTCTGCGCAAAAGTTTTCGAGAAAGTTGTGTCAATGCGAAACCAACGAAAATACGTAAAATATTAATTTCAAACATTTAATTATTATTTTAAAACTAGAAGATGCACGATTTATGGCGGATTAAATGTCAAATCAATTAACGAATTCCTATCTTAATATCTATTGATGTATATTTATAAATTATTAATGAGACTCGTTGTAACTCATATAAGCGGACCATTTTTTTTCCACATTTACTTCGTGGAATTTTGTAATCTATAAAGTTATTGAAATAAAACATAAAAAATATATATTTTAAGACAATTTAAATTTAGTTGTACTTGAAACAAATTGCATTTATGTACAACAACCTGTCACGTTGTAAAAAATATTTTATCCTAAATTTGAGGTTAGGTTTGAAAATAAAACACAACATGCAATACAAAGTGAGGAATATGCTCGAATGTTTAAACATTCTTAAGTTTAACATTACTTAAGTAAATAAAAATATTACTTACTTGTATTTGATAATGCTGTGAGCGAAAAATACCACTTAAAAAATAACAATTGTTACAAACGTAAAACATGAACAAACCCGTTCGTAGCGCCATCTAGTGTTAACTCTACAAATCACCGTTTAAACATTGGAACAATAAACGTTCTGAAGGTGGTATATTTGAATCTATTTCAAGGTAAAACGTATTCTAGGTACAACACCTTCCCCTACATTTATTAATATTAAATACATACCTACATATTTCAAAGAATAGTTATGATATATTAGTTCAAAATATGAAATGTGGCTTTAACGATCGTTATTTTCATTTAACTTAAGTAAGGTGTTAAATGATTTTAAATACAAAATTCAAATATGATTGTATAACTATTAGTGATTGGTGCAGTGTATTATATGTATTTACATATCTAAATTATTTAAATGAATACGGATAACAATAAGTATAGAAATTCGAAGTAAAGAAACATTTTAATAAATTGTATGGAGAATAAAGATAATGAAGAACATACAACATTTCAAATCGCCTTATAAAATGTAAATTTCAGATCTATTATGATATAAATCTCATATTGTATTTACGTCATACGTGTGAAAGGTGTAGCTAGATCCATGCGATATTTCAAATGTTCTATGATACAATTTTGCGTATAATACTAATATTTATGGATAACTATTTTCGCATTTATAAAATGAGCATAATGCATCTCTCATATCAAGGTTTCAACAAATAATGTCGTCGAGGAAATGTTTAAAAATGTAAATTTCACAATTGAATAAACCTAAATGAATTGTGAAGACAGCGAGATCTAAGGGTACCTTCTTAGATTTAAGTCGAAGGGCGATTTAATTAAAATGCGGTGAGCGGTGAGCGGTGAGCGGGACCCTTCGCAGGGAGGGCTGCCGCGCCCTGCCGAGCCCGCCACGACCGACTGACTGTTTATCTATTACATGAGTGTAAATGGATAACCAAGAAAGATAAAAAAAATCTCCCACTCCGCATCTCCACGGCAATGAATGTGTTTTGTTTCACCGAGCTTTTTGCCTAGTCGTAGCTCGTGCCGGCGAAGCTTCCGCGGTGAAAAATGCGAATTTAACGGTAAACTAGATGTGTCGTGTTTTTTTATAACATTGTACAGCAACTTAAGTTGTATCATACATCAAAGGATTTGTACAAAAATAATACATTTAGAGAGCGAAAGCCTCTCGAAATAAATGTTACTGTTTCTGGTTACGCCAGTCGTTACGGAGCGAAGGCGGCGGAAACTATATTTTTTCTGTTCAATTCATTACCGACGTTCCAAAAAACATTCGAAAACGATTTAAAGAAGTTTTTGCGGGTCCATGAGCGTGTTTTCTGGTGAATTACTAAACTTGATCGACGATCATTTAATGAGGGTATACATGTAGATGTGAAGAACTAACACCAAGTTTTTACTATCGGGTTACCGTAATTAAAAATATGTTACACAGTTATACATGTACTAGAATGTTAACGTGATATTAAATTCTCAATAAAGTTAATTAAAATTATTGGTTTCTGAGAATTATTATAGTTTGATGTACATATATAAATAATAATTATAATAGTAATAATACTACATGTACGAAATATTAAGTCACTTATAAATACATGCCTCGCAGTGTCAGTTGGTTAGTGATTCTTAAATATATTTTACAAAAATTTGTTAAGCAATCTGTATTAATAAAAACTTATATATAATATTGATAATAATCAATTAAAAATTAAAAATCTATGTACATATTACAGCGTGTCAGTTTTGATATTAAAATTTAAAGCATACGTTTACACCTTTTAAGATTATATGATTCGCCATAACAACTCAAAAAAATTGTAGAATTAATTTCTCGGGAAATAATGATTCTGTCTACTGCACTAATTAAATACCGCGTATCGATTGATTTATCCAACATACTTTTTAAAGTATTAAAACTACTTATGTACTATTTCTTTCAATTCTTACAGAATTTTTGTTGTTTCTCTTGTTTCGGACTTATTTTCTCAGTGAGTCTTTATTTCTTTGAAAACAATATGTCGTCAAAACTTTTGTAGAGCGATACTATGGGCCGCATCGAAGATGTCTAGCTATGTTTTATGACTGAAAATTGAGACATTTTCAGTCACTTGTGTCAACATTGCTCGCCAAGCACAGATGCGTATGAGAAATATCATGTCAACATTCATATTCAAACTATGTTAAGCGCACGTGCCGAGGAAAATAGAGCTAACTTGATCGTTTCCCGAGACAAGGCTTTAATCCACTGTTACTTTGTCGATATGTGAGTATTTTAAGCGAGAAAATACTTTGAACATTAAATTAAATAAGTAACAAAGATGCCCCAGCAAAACAAAAAAGTAAATTTATAGTACAAATTAAAATAATCATACTTTTAAAATTATTTTGCAATTTTGCATATAAACGGTGTAGGTCACAAATTAAATAATTTGAAATCGTTGGAGATAAATAAAGCATGTAAAAGTAATCAGGAAATTCTAAACAGCCAACTAAATTTAACTACGAGTCCTATTCTAAAATTTTTTCCTAAAAATTATTCGACTAAATTTGTATTGAGCAGTAATTTGAGTTAGGTACTAAATTTTTTTTTTTAAATAATTGTTGTTGTTTTTTAAAAAATTTAAAAATAGATTCTGGTGAAGAAACAATACTATATTTTTAGTTAGTTATGACATCCTGAAGAAGGAAAAGGTATTTTCTGAAACCGGTAGATGTTTTTTAAACTCAATTGTGGTTAATAAAACTAAGATAATAAATAAAAAATATGAATTTTATTCTTATTGTTACAAAATTTGACAAGATTGAAAAGAGATCCAGGTTCGAATCTCGGTAGCAACAAAAATATTTTTCGATAAAATTGATTTTATATGCATATCTTTCTAATTAATATATTTAATTAGTATTTATTATTCATATAAATGTACTATTAAACTGTATACTGTTAAAATTGTCGAGTGGGTACGTACGAAGGTAATTATAAATATCTAGAAGCAAACGTCCTATTTTAATAGAAAAAGTTTAGCTAACTATGGAAATATTGAGATGCCCACATTTCAAGTTAGCCGTAATATCCTATCGCAAAAGAATCGACTAAATCATGGTTTTATGGAGTTCGATGGATGACATCAAGAAACAACTCGGGCTTAGCTTGATGCAAAAATCTGTGGCGACTCGCGCGCATCGTCCAGATGTTTCTCGTTCTGTCATTTTTCGGTATTGCGCCATCTCGCTTGAATAAAGCGAGAGCGTTCGAGAAAAGCCGGGCTGCGCCGCCCGGCAGGCATGATACACGCGCACTACAGATGTGCACCAACACATGGACCAGAGGAGGCGGTCTGCGAAACAATCTGCGCCCAGTAACCGAGCCGATCGGACCGCTGATGCACATCCCGACTCTCACCTTGCATCGTTTTTCCATTATCTTTCCTGTATTCTGTGCCGTTTCTTGCTCTCGGTGGCTTCTCTCCGATGAGAATAAACAAGTCTAAATAAGAGTGGTTTTTACTTGAACACAACCAACCTTTCCACAAATCTAAGATCCGGAAAGATAGAAAAATACATGTACAAGACACAAATATTTTCTCCAAATGCCAAGAACACACACTTCATATAGGCAAAGAAATATTAGGTACTTTGGAACAAATTATATGACAGCAAACCTTATAATGTAAGGAAAAGAAGATCAATCTTATTTGGGTTTCTTCAATTTAATGTATTTTAACTGTCTTGTTGATTAAATTGTCTTTTTATTATATTAAAAAAATACCCCTTTATTATGAAAGTTAACAAAGAAAACATTTTTTATTTTATTTTATAAACATACTATTTTTATTACATTTCTGATTACGTTTAAATTTAATGTTTCATAGTTTATATTATGGGTAGACAAGCTTAATGGAGACGTCTCCTAAACAAGTTATTATAATAAGGTACATAATTATTAATACAACAAATTTTTTCAAGTTTATGAGTTATATTTAACTGAATAAGAAAATTAAAAAAAAAAAAATGAATGTAGGATCATAATTTATTAAGTTATTTTAAATTGAAAAGGTTAGAAGGTTAAGTTTAAGTTGTAGGGTTTAGATGCTATATATAAAATGGGACGAGACCTATGCGCTACAGTGGATTTCGACTGTGTGTGTGTGTAAAATAAGAAAAATGATTTTTTAGAATATAATAATAATAATATTAATAATAATAATGTGTTTATTCCAGCAAGTTAAGGTTTTTTTTTAACCCGATTTGCCTTAAAGATAATACATATTATATTATACATTAAAGTTACGAAATAAATATAATGTTATGAAAAAGAAAACCAAGGAAAATATTAATAAATTAAAATTTCATACATATATATATAAATACAAACAAAATATAAATACTACATTTCAGTTACGGCCATTGTTGTATATGTAGCTATTCTGTAAGCGTTGCCATTCTCTGGTCAGGAAATCAGCTTTCCATGAGAGCGCCGCTCGCACCAGACAGTTGGTGCTGAGCTCCAACCGCTGCTTTACGCCCTCAACTCGATATCTCAGAAGCGGAACGAATCCATGTATATGGTCTTCGATAAATATTGTAGATGCGCTACAATAATGCGCCAATCCGAAGAGTATTCTGAATGAGTTGTTGTACTGAATTTGGAGACGGTTATACGTCACTTGCTTGTATTTCGACCAGGGATAGCAGGTAAACTGCTAGTGAATAACGATTTTAACAGGATCCTTTTCACCTCCTTACTGCATCGGTAGAGACGCCGTGACAGCATATTTGCACAAACGCTCAACTGTCTCCTCTGCCATTCTATGTCATCATTGTCCTGTCCATCTTCATTGAATATATAGCCAAGGTATTTTATCTTATTTTGAACTCTCAATTTCGTCTCGTCCAGCCAACTCGATTGATTTCGATCCACTAACGTTTTTTTTCTAGTTTAATAGTTACTGAAATGCAATGCGTATTAGAAAATATAATATATTCTTCGGTATAGTGCGCATATAAACAGTAAACTCATAGCGGTGAGTCATACACAATGTCCATTTTTTTCCATTTAGAATAAAGATTGGATTAATTATCTTACCTAATTTTCAATGCATAACTAATACATGTCAAGAATACAAAGCGTGTAATAATCATTAAACTTCAAAAGTGCGTCTGTTACGTCGGGACGCAGAACAACGCCGTATTTTTAAATTGATTCCACACTGCGTGCACGTTAATGTGGGTATATTGTTTAAACTTTATGTTTATTGCCATTTAAAAACGTTTGTAGTACATGTTAAAAATTGTTTTTTAAAATCTAATGGTATTTGGTAATGTCTCATATTGTGCAAACCAACGAAGTCGTTTATTTCATGAATATTCGAATGTAGCTACCAACGTGACGTAAGTACGCGTATACGCGTTGAGGGGCGTGGCAAAGGTCAAACCTAATTAAGTCAAATTTTACGCACCGTGAGTTTGTGGAGAGCGGTGAACTATGTTAACGTACTAACTCAAAAACATTAGGGATCAACAGACGGACAGAAACTATTCGACGCACTGTAAAAAAAGTTACATTTTTAAAGTAAATTATAGAATAAAATATGGAACATTTTGTAGATATTAGATAAATCACTTAGATACGAAGAAAATATTTACCTACCTAAAAAATATGATCCATGCCGGGACTTGACCTGGAGCATTACCAGTTACATTTGTTTTGATTGTCGAGGAATTATTTTCCTGGCGCCATCTAGCAGGTTTAATCAAAAGTTTTCTGAAACATTGCAATTAAAAAAATAGCTTCCAAAATAAATTAATGGATGTCTCACTAAAAAGTAATATAATATATACATCAAATTTATAGGGTATTTTGGATCTTTACAAATAAAATATGATTTCATTATAAATAAGATATTATAGTGGCCGTACATTTATTTGTATTATTTTAAAAGAACGCGGCTTACAATAATTAAATCTGCAGGTTCTCTTTATACAATTTCATTTAATGAATAAAATGTTAATGGAATCGAAACAAAATCCAATTGTGATGAGTGCAAATAAAACTTTACCAGCTAGAAAAATGGATTGCGACCCTTTCGGCTTTCAAGAGAACAAGACTCTCAGTCAGTATTTGCAACTTTTCAGGAAGCCCAGCAGACTTCTATATTTCTAATGGACTTTGTTGAAATAAGTTTTTCTCCGCGCACGCTTTTTCCAAAGCATCCTCGTATATGGCAACTTGCTCCGTTAGTTCTAAAGTATTTTTTGTAGTAAGTACAAGAATATGTAACAACATTAAACAACGAATATAAAACAGATGTAATATGTCGCAGGTCTGACAACACAAAACTGATGGTTTGAAGCGGGCTCAGCCTCGATTTGGTATTCGGTTGTATCGGAGTTCAGATTTAATCACGTGCTTTAAACAAATGAATTGAATATCAGAAAATAAAAAAAGGCTCTAATTGGTGTAAATTTAAAAACACTAACATTATTGTGAAACGAGAAAACTATTCAACGCCACAAAAATATTGAATATGTATCTAAACGCGATAAAGGTAAAAAAAATGCAGGATCACAGACATCATTTTTATTTTGTTGTAAAAATGAAGACAATATATACAAATATCCAGCACATTTTAAATTAATGTGAAACGTCTTTCCTTATTTTTCGTTCCAGAGTTGAAATATGTTTACAATTATTGTACCTAACTACTGTTGAAGCGTTTTGTGCACATTTAAAGGTCCTGGGGAAATTTGTGATTTTGTAATATCAAATTTAATATGAACTAATCAATACTCATAGCTTTGATGCCATTAGGACGATTGGCAATAAGCTTTGGAAATTTTACAGCTTAGTGAATATAGTCTGGGACAAATTTAACGGTAGAATGGAATTGTACAGGGGAGTAGTTTTAGGTGAGAAAGTGAATGCACGATTGTTACGATGGTGGAAGTTCGATGGTGGATTCTGGTAACTACATTAACCATTATAACTGATTTCAATGCTTACATTTCTCTTAGGTAATATTAACTTGGTGAAAACCCGTCAATGAGAAAAAAATCACATTTTCACATTTACACAGAATAGTTGGTACATCTTACCTTTTAGTATAGACACAAATAATTATTGAACGCATTGGCTACTTAAAACCCAATTGATTTATTTAAAAAAATGGAAAGTCCAAAATACAAAAGTTTTTTGTATCCAGTCATGTGACCAAGAGCCGGACGATTATAAAGTTCTTTTATTTAGAAGTATGCGTGTATATGGTTAGAAGTGTGATATACAATTATATTTATGTAGATTATTATTATTTGATAATTTGTGGAAGTTATGTTTGTTGTATCACTACTTTTGTAATGACTTCCCGCAGGCCTTGTAGATAGATTCCTTTGGTTGAGCATTACTTCTTAATGATTAAAAATTCTTCTCATTGATTAAAAATCAAGACGAGAGAAAGCAAATTCAGTTAGCAATTACAATGACGTAGTCACGACAATAAGAAATGACAAGTTGGTATCGAGACAGCTTCCGAGGGTTCGATCTAGAAATATCTGTTCCGTGGCGAGTGTGGAGAGTAGCGAAAGGTCAATGAGCTAGTTCTTTATACTCAAACTTTGCAGTTCGCACGTTTTAAATAATTCAATACTTCACACCATATTCATTAACATTAATTATTTGCGCAATCTCCTGGTCGCGCATCCCGCTGAATAGAATACGACAATTCCGGTCGTAAATCGGAATCACCGCTGGGTAGGGGAGGAAAGTAGGGAAACATGGTACATGGAGAGGTTGGTGAGGGGATAGGGGGTTTAGAAGAAGAACCAGTGATCTCGGGGAACCGGGATTCGAAAGGAGTGCCTTACCTTGAGTATGACGCCTTCGCAAATCCCCGTGGCCGCCGAGATCAGACAATGATGCACGAACGTGGTGACGATGTCCGCTCCTGACTAAAAACGGCGATACCAATGTGCATTCACGGCATACACAAATAATATACACTGTGCACACAAATCATAAAATACAGTGCTGGTGCACTGGAATTAAACGGCCACATTGTGAATGTTATCGCGATGTGTCGAGAACGAACATAATACAATTATCGGTCAAGTTGACGTCTGTTGGCGTCAAGGTCACATTTCACACTAAGGCAAGAAAATCGGAAAGAGGTCGAAGGTAAGATTTGGACGCGGATATGTGATAATAAAATTATTCGTGGCCGATATTACAAACGCTAAAAGCAATTAACTGCGAACTGTGTATGTATAGAAATGAAAGAGTTTATCATTCACTTCATGTAGTTCATTGAAGTATCACACTACATACTTCGCACTTCAGATACTTCATTGAACTATATGAAGTGCGAATCGATTTCGACCTGCATCGGGAGTGGGTCAATCAGTGTCACTAACATACTTCGAATGAAGCGTTCATTTTGAATGTTTCAAGTTGGTGAACGTACATTTCATAAAGCGTTCATTACGAAATTAAGTGCGGTCCTTCGCTAGAGGAGTAGTGGAGAGAGAGTGATATCTTCGCGCTCACTCGAATACCCTTCACTCTGGTCGCATGGAACATTAAAGCTGACTGCTGTGTTGGTACGTGCTTCTCCTCGCTATCAGATGGCAGCATGTGTTCATGCTTACTACAAATTCTATATGATGATTTAGTTTTAATTCATACTGCGGCTCCGCTGGTCGAGACTTAATTATTGAATTACTGAAATTGATTACTGAATTATGGTTACACAATGAAATTCATTAAAGTTGTAAAAGTGTGCGTGAAAGTAATTTCGAAGCCATTAGCAGTATTATAATAATCATAGAAAGCACTGATAATAAATATACAGATATAAAAAAAAATTGCTAGAAGTTCTTACCTTTGTTTTGTGCCAAAACGAAGGAGGATCTTTTATTTGGCACCAGTTCGGAATCCCTAGCGGCTCGGGGCCCTCCCGCGTGTGCAGCAAGTTTCCTAACAATACCACCGCGGGAGCCAGGCTTTTCTTTGGATGCCAACTTCTAAAAGCCGTGTTTGGAACATCGGAACAAACCTGAAAATGGAAACTGCGATATTGTTCGTCATTGTTCGGATCTCTCGGAAAAATGAATAAAGGTGACAGTGAACAAAATACAGACATTATTTTTTCTATGATTATTCACGTCTGAAGATCGTCTTTTTACCGTAACGTTTGAATTAATCAGAATTTATTTTATATACAATATCCCGATGTTCTTTTGTGTATTACATGAATGAAATACAGAGGGAAATTGATAAGTTACATTGGAGTGTAGTGTCAATTTCCTTTGCAATAAACGAATTAGATGACCGCGCAAGAACAGAGGGTCATCACTTCGACTGTAATAGCGTAGAATTAGTACAATTTGATAAAAAGGAAAAAAACTAAATATTTTAGAAAACTTAACGATTAATTGTAAAATGTCATGAATATTCAAACACTACGTCTCCTCTCCTGCACTTGTTGACCACGCCCCTACACTCTTCCAATTCTAATCCCTCCCTCCACTCATCAGCCTTAAGTAGCACGTAGCGCTTTAGTCTTAAGTTTAGTATTAGTAAAATTACCGAAGATGTTGCGTCAGCATTGAAAACGTTATAATAGCAGTGTTACTATTTTAAATATAATTTAAATTAAATGAATATTTGATCTTTTTGTGCTGAAGGTACATTTTTCAAATAGAAAACAAACAAATCCAGTTATGTCAGAAGTTAAAAAATTGGTTCACTGCAATTCTGTCAACAATTAATTATTATTCCTTTACCTTCTCCTCACCCTCCCGTTCCCCTGAAATATTTTTTCTTCCTTATAACTTTTATGTCTCCTCTTTTTATATTTCTATATTCTTATTTTCAACTTTTTCTGCATTAGAGAAGAAAGTACATTATAGTCCTAACAGGCTATCTATATATTTAATAAGTCCTTTTTATATTGTTCTCACTGTTTAAAGTAGACTGTAATTTCAGAGAAAACACGTAATTAAATTATTGCTTCACTTCATTATGATTTTTATTTTTATAGATAAACTCTATGTTTTTATAATAAAATAAAATAAAAATTGAAGAGTTCGGCCGAATAACGGTCTATGTGGTTTTTTTTTAAACTTTAGAAGTGACACAATAAAAGTCATCGCTGAAACATATTTTTTGCCCGGAAGTAACATATACCGTAATTCCGTCCAATTCTTATGGTAGTGTGACATTACTTATGTCATTGTTATCAAGGAATATTATTCTTCATTATCCAGTTTCGCTTAATGTGACGAAATGTCAATAAGTTTATTAAAACAAGAAAAATGAATACCATAGTTTAGGATACAGCAGTTTCAAAAACGATACTGTAAAGAACCGATGTATAAATATAACAATAAATAAAACAATGAACACAACTGCGACACATACCGTTGTTCCAATTATTATGGAACTCATGATTTCAGCTATGTAAAATGGCATAACAACGATAGATGTTGGTTTATGTAAGAACTTATTTAAGGAACGTGTAGCATTGAACGTTATTCAGTCAAAAACCTTATTTCGCAAAAAATGTAACATAGACTGTTATTCGAATGAACTCTTCAATTATTATATTTATCATAGGATTGTCTACCACGCCTGATGGGGTTAAAATATTATAATATAAAGGTATATATATATATATATATATATATATATATATATATATATATATATATATAAATATATAAACACATACATATATCAAGTAATAACACGGTGGCATATTCTCTCGAATTTCTATCAAGTTTTGCAAACTAAACGAAGTAGATGAGTTACTTTCAAATAACAAACCGTTTTATAAGATCAAATAAAGTTTATCTTATGTTATTAGTTTATGTTATGTTAAACGGGCTCCTAGTTTTTATAAGAACCCAGACTTTTTCCTATAAAAATATTGGTCGTGTAAATAGTGCTCGAAAGAAAAACAGTTGTATAACGACTTATAAAATCATAATATTCCATTACTTTGAAACTGTGATCGAATATAAATCAGTTAATGAATGTTTCATGAAGGAAAATAAATTGTATACTTATTAATTTATATTTTATTCTAAATAAAAAATATACGAGGAATGGCAGTAAAGGTGTACTCTGAATAAATTTCATGGAAACATGAAGCTCTTGAGTTGTGCATCTATAGAAGAATGTTAAAAATCAGTCGAATTGAAAATTATAAATGAAGATAAAGAGAGTTATGGTTTGTATGAATAAAAGAAAAATTAGTAAAAATAAATTAAGTTCATTAAATGGTAAAAAAGCAAAAACTTCAATATGTAATGAAACATCTGAAGAAGTTATCAGATCCGATATCTCACAATACAGAAGTTCTGGAAGGATGACCTAATTATGGCTAAAAAACAGAAAGGAGAAGATGATTTGGCCAGTCTTATGTAGACTACACTAAACAGTGACAATAGCAAACATATGTTGAATAGATAAAGCACAAAAAAAATATATTTTAAAAAACCTATATTTTTTGATTTATACATATTTTTATAAATAAGTTGAAATTATAAATACTAAATTAATGTATTAATTATAAATATATACATATAAAATCAATTTTGTCGAAAAATATTGTTTTTGCGTCACCGAAATTCGAACCTGGATCTCTATTTCCAATCCGGATTTTATATTACATAATACATTAATTTAGATTTGATTTTATATGTATATATTTATAATTAACACATTAATTTAGTATTTAAAATATCACAGACCTATGTTCTGAATAATTACAACTTCACAATAAGAATGTGTTTTCCTTAATAATATATGTTGTATCAATGTGTCCAAAATTTAATAAAAATGAATTGATAATTCTGGCGTCTGCAGTCGGTTTACTTAAAGGTATTTGAGATTCTGTAAAAATAATGTAGATGGCTTTCAAATAATGGAACGACAGGTGTATTAATTTGAAAAATGTAACATATAGGTTCGAAAATTTGTCAAGAAAAATACTGGCGTTATAGCACAAAGGTAGTGCACTTCCCCGGATTGGAAATAGAGATCCAGGTTCGAATCCCGGTGACGCAAAAACAATATTTTTCGACAAAATTGATTTTATATGTATATATTTATAATTAATACATTAATTTAGTATTTAAAATATCACAGACCGTCTGTTCTGAATAATTACAACTTCACAATAAGAATGTGTTTTCCTTAATAATTAAGTTGAAATTAAATATCAGGTGTAGCATAGTTATATTGAATTCAAATAATTTCATCACGTTAAAATTATCTAATAATTCCCCAAGGAACCATTACTATGTATGTTAATAATTTTCCTGCATATTTATGGGTTACCAAATTAATTTATCCATTGTTCGTAACCACATTAAACGACGGTAATTGTAGCAGCGGAGCTAATCTGGTCAAAATGATAAACAGAAATTATCGAAATATTATACTTGTTAACCCTGTAGGGGTTCTGGTTGTTGAAAATTATTAACTATGATTTATCAGAAGGTTTTGTGGATGTGAGACTGAAGCTTCTAACATCTTCTAGTCTCATGTGCATCAGTGCATGTCGCAGTATATATGACGTGCGTGTGTGAATATTTATGTTTTTTCCAGAGCAAGACATTAAAATAAAAGAGCATTTACAAAGGTTGGCGTTTATTGATGTATGTATTATACATAGGCGGTATACAGTTAAATGCACGTATGTGGTTGAACGCTAGAGTGGCTTGCTTGACGGTGTGGATGAAAAGAAGGCTTGCGGAGAAGTAGTCGTTAGATACTAGGGCAGTGTCCGTCACGATGCATAGTGTTTGCTGATTTATTGGTTGAGTTTCGGCACTATATTTATTTTTATTTATTTTATTTATTGACATACATATTACTGTTATAACAGACGTAAAATTATTATAATATAACATCGTAATATGTTTATTGTGTGGGATGGAGTAGACCCCACCTCTGATATATACAGCGTTGTCTTGGTTACTTTGTTAGACTGAAGTCTGTGTTAAAGTAGCCAGTTTTTTTTCGTGCTGTTATTTAAGATACGACAGGAATAAAAATAGAGATGAACAAAAATATATATATAAAATAAAAGAAAATGAAGTGGGAGTGTTGTAGAATTAGTGAATTATTAGTGTAGGCACTGTATAATGATTATATTAGAATGTAGGACATGGTTGTTAAATGAATCCCTACACGGCCATGTTTATGGGGCAGGTGCAGGGTTACCACAACCCAATAGAATTTTATTCAATGGAATTTTACAGATTATTTAAAAAAAAAATAATAATCGTCTTATTTATGGTAATTTTGTGAGTGAAAAAATATATGTATTATGTAGGTGATCTTTAGTTTTGATGCTAGGGCTTCAAGTCCAATTATGTGCAATCTAATTATCCTTGAGTAAATCTTAATGTAATCTAAATACGATGAAGAATTAATATGGCGAAGAATTCTTCTACACATCAAGAAAAAATGTGAAAAGACAGAGAAAGCAGGAAGCATTTACAAAAAACTGACTTATAATATTAAATATTGCTGTTTTATATATTTTTTATAGTCATTTTTAGAGCCGTGAGGAGTAAAAGTAATCGAGAGATATAAGTCTTTCGAAATGTGATGATGAAGATGTTTGCTTGTATTCCATAGATCCTTAGAAGACATCTATTATTAGTATCTAATTAACAAGAGCTTTAATTGGGATGTACAAATGTAGGACAATATGAAAATTGAAGAAGAACCCCAGAAATTAAACAATTCTCTAGTACGTTGGATGGATGAAGTTAATAAAAACATTTCTACATAAGAAATATCCAAATGGAGGTAAATCAATAAAAACCTTCATAAGCGAAGAGAAAAATGAGAACGATCGGAATGATAATTACTTCTTCAATATTAGTAAAATTACTTTGTGGCCACATATTATATATATAATAAGACAAAACACTTTGTTTAAACCACTATTAATGGATAAATCAACAGGCTATGCTTGCATTTACACAAATATTATACACTGTTTCCTGAAGAAGATACCATAGGTATCGAAACATGTTGATTTATCAATAAATAGTGGTTTAAACAAAATGTTTTGTCTTATTATTTATAGAAAGATAATTTTAATACAAATTAAATGCATCAATTAGAAAGATATACATACAGATAAACTTAATTTATTGAAAGAATATTTTAGCTGCCACCAGGATTTGAACCACGATTTCTTCCAATCCGGGGAAGTGCGATATCCAATTACACTACGTCGGCCTTGTAAATAGTTGACAAATTTTCGAACATTATATGTTGGAGTTATTTCAAATTGATACATCTTACGTTTCATTTATTTGAAAGCTATCACCTTTTTAGGTTCTGGTTCCTGGTTCAAATCCCGGTGGCAGCTAAATATTTTTTCGATGAATTGAGTTTATTTGTTTGTATATATTTTTATTTGATGCATTAAATTTGTATTAAAATGTCGCAGAACTTCACAAATAACGATGTGTTCTCTTCAAAAAAAATAAAGATAATTATAGTGGAACTCCAATTTTACATGCCTGGAATTCACGTTTTCCTTCCATTTGCGTGTTATTTCTGCAGTCCCGTGTCATTTTTGCATATTACAAACCCTATTTCACTTTTTGTCTTTCCCGAAATTTACATTAATTTATCGACCAGTTCAGCCAGTTCGCAATTTTCCATAGAGCTAAGAGTGTGTAGGTTGTTTGCACGTCGTTTATATGCATTTTTTATTCTCATACCTGTGTAATTTTACGTTTTGTTTTTTTTATTGTTATTTTACAAACTGAAATAAGCAAGAAAATTACGTAGAATATAGTATAGATAACATTGACGGTAGAGAGAGAATTTATGAATAACCCTTGCAGACCTACTTAGACGTTGACTCCAACGAAATAACATCGTACGTAGTGGAAATTGATGAAATAGTGGACAGTCGTATAAACGAAAACTTTCTAAAATAAGTGTCTGCTCATCCCATAAACCCAATTCCTACAAAGGACGATGCCATGAGGCATATTGAAGGCCTCAAAGCATATTTTACTAGTATTAGTAATGTGCCACTAGAAACCTTTAATTTTATTTATAATATTGTAAGAACTATTTAAAAACAACATGCATCAAAAAACATTGTTTGATTTTTTCAATTAAACATAAATTCAATCTATTTTTGTTATACCCCCAATTTACATTTTCCTTCTGTTTACATTTTTTTTGTTGGTCCCTTCAAAAACTTGAAACCGGAGTTACACTGTATTTACATGATTATTTTTAAAGAAAACTGAATGAAATTTACATTTACAAAAAGAATTATTAAAAAATTGATGTAATGAAAATGAATATATTAGATACTAATTAAATGAATTAATTATAAAGATATACATATAAAATCAATTTTATTGAAAAATATTTTTATTGCACCAACGGGATTCGAACCTGGATCTCTTTTTCCAATCCGAGGAAGGTGCATTACCAACTATGCTACAGCACTTAAAATCAGTAAAGAATCATTGAACATTATGGAAAATAAAGAGACATCAGTGAAAATACTAAAATATAAAGTCAAACACATTCTTATCTAATTATTTAATTTTTCTATTATATTACATTAATTTTTTTTTATTATATTACATTTAAAAAAAAATTTAACACACTAAAATTGAAAGTCAAACACATTCTCATTTAATTATTTGATTTCCCCATTATACTAAATTAAAAAAAAAAAATTTGCTGATAAAATGATAAAAATAATGTGTGAAAAATGCTCTTCATCTCGCAATTAATCTTCTAAACCCCTCTCCTATATGTGCACTTTATTTCATGCCTATTCATTTACTCGTCTGTGGATGATATAAAAAAGATTCACGAAAACAAGTCGCATCAATATTGTTCGCAGTACGAATACGTGTATCCGAATATATATATATATATATAATATAATACAAATACGTTCCGAGATTTCCACATCCGTTCTGAGCCAACTGTGGAGAGTCTGTCTGACCCAAGATACGTTAAAGGAGTTTCGACGCCCCGGGCAAAACACAAAACTGATTCCTCTTCGTTTCATATAATTACATTTTGTTAGGAATGTCAGAGTTATTGTACACCTTTGAAAAACTGGTTATAAATTTTAATGTGGTATTATTATTATTAGTAATTAATTTATTTTTATGTAAAATTAAAGTTTTAAGTGTGCAAATATGCCCATTATTATGAAAGTGGTCTAAGTCAAGAAATTGAAAAAAATAGTTTATCAATTATTTTGCGTCACATTGTTTTGAATTAATATAACATAATTCTAATTGTAAAACCATTTTTTAAATTAATATACCTAATATGTGCATATTGTATTAATTGTGAAAAATTTGAAGCGTTGTATTGAGTGTATTGTTACGACGTTCAACGGTATTCCGCGTAGTGTTTATTTTGATAATAAAGTAAGTCATTTAAACCTTAAAACTTTTTATTTCCTTATAAGCTACATGTAAAATTTGTATGTTAAAATAAATTATAAATCTAGTAGACTAAATATATTTTGAAACATTGTGTTATATTTTTTAATAATTTTTAACGTAAATCTTTACATATCTGGAAACGAAAGAAACATGACTCAAACCACTTTCATAATAATGGGAATTTGAGGAGCACATGTCATGTAGAAGAGGAATGTTAATAATAATTGACTTGGGATTTTTTAAAAAGCAGATTACTTAATATATTACAGTGATACAATAGACATAATACTAAGCACATAATATATATTCACGAATCGTATTTGATTTATTCAAACGTTTCAAATACTCGAAATACACTTCATGATAATGGGCACAAATATGGATTATGTAGTGTTCAGGCTATGTTAAATAAAACTAACATTTTCATATATAGAGAAAAAAAAGAACATCTGATATATCAGGTAATCGTGTGATCGCTAAAACTAAACATATAAATGTGTTTATAATTATAGTTATATATTAGTTACACGATGTAAATCAGCATGGTCACGATTATATTTTTTAATTACAAGTCTCAAAATGGGAATATGAAGCAATTAAGATTCATAAAGAACTGTAAATTACACCCATATAAATTTATAAATAAATAAAATAAAGTAATCTCGGGTAATATATACAAATAAGACAGTTTTAACTTTTAACGACCAAGACCAACATTTGTCTGGAATAGAAATTTAAATAAATATTTAATACGATTACCAAACTGATTACGGAACCGGACGATAAACCCGGTCAGCTAATACCCTTTGTCCGGCGCAGATTTAACCTTCAATGGTGTTTTGTAATTTACTGCAGGGTTCACAATTATAAAGATACCGGCAAAAAGTGTAATTCCTTGGAAGAATCACAAACAAAACGAATTTCTCGCATACAATAGAGTAATAAATTGTATTAATTCTATTTAATTATATAACAAGTAGTATTAATTAAAAACTGAGCAAATATTCAAGCAATAATGAAGAATGAGTATATATTACAATTAATAACAATCAAACAAACTTTAAAACGTTAACCATAGTTATTAATTTCGTCATTTATAATAAAAACGGTATTTCAGAATTCAATTGCAGGTGTAGCATGAGCGTCTAAAAATATGCTTAATTGTGAATTTAAGTAAGAAAAAGTTTAATAAATTCATACGTACGAGTAATAAAACATGTTTTGTTAAAATATTACAACTAGCGAAACATACATGATATTGAAAAATACATGAGCCTATGTTTAACCATTAGACTGTGATGTCAAATTATCGCATAAGTTTGCAATTCCGATTTTTTGTTGTGATATAATATAATGTTTTTATTTGTATATTTGATATACTTTAATTGTTTATAAGTACATTCCTATACTAATATTTTGATTAATTAACAATAATGTTTACTTTCTTTGGTAAACTTTGTAACAAGCTAGTATTAAAAAAGAGTTTAGGATATTTATAAGCATTTAGTTTCATGTCTTTCTTTCTTTTCTCAGTTGTATAGTAGTAAATATTCCCGCCTATCCTATGACAGGTCGGGGTTCAGTTCTCCATCAGAGATAGTTTAATATTATTTATTTAACTGCATTTATGAATATTTTTTCGAACCAGAAAAATATATTCTATGCAGGAATAGTACGATATATGTGTCTGAGACGTATTTTCGTTGTTATATTTTAATCTTTTGTATGTATAGTGGTTTTGTGAATCGGTATCTTCTGTCAGTGTTGTATTTTTGGTGATATATAGAGATTCGCAATGGAATTTTTCTTCATGTATTTGTGGTATGACTTGTTTTTATTTGTATATTTTATTTTGAGTATAGTGAATTCTTTAAACAGCTCGTTTGATCAAAAATTATATCGTTTTTGTTTCTAATTTTTGAGCTAATTTCGAAGGAATAGCATGTAGCTTATGCACCCTACTCAATCAATTATTCATATTATATTGTAATTAGTTCTTTATAGCAGAATTAAGTTACGATCAGAAAATATTTTTTTAGATTACAACATAATAAAATATTTTCAGATATTTAAGTGTCCACCGAGTATTCGATGAATAAAAATAATCGCAAAATACCAACATTTTTAAAAATTTACGTAAATTATATATCATACAAGCGCTCGAAATTCAGACCACATACAGTGTTTCAGTTTTCATTTAAACAATTTGATAGATTTTTGTGGAAATTATTAAAATAAGACCATGCCCATAACCTTCTCATACCGTAGCATAACAGCAAATGAACATTAAAAATGTATACGTAAATTAATGTTTTACTCTTATAAAGCATAAATTTATATGTTTTACTCTTATAAAGCACAGCGCCGGGTTGTTTTAAGTAATCTTTACGATAAATATATACATTCATTGGTTCTGGGAAGTTAAATTTTGTGAAGTTCTATAGATTGTTATACTTCAATCAGTTTATATGAATCAGAAATATAATTTTCTGAACTTATGAAAGAAGTTCAGAAAATTGTAATCCAATTACGGCGTAGTCTATAATATCATTTATAAATAATGCTTACAGAATATATTAAATATATTTATGTATTTAATTTAATAGCTGATATGAAATAGTGTTGAGTTTTTTTGTAATAACTGAGTATGTCGTATTTCAGAGATAAGCTATGCGAGTCATTGTGAACAGCAACCGAGTCTGGAGAAATTTTTCGATCAAGTTTCACTGAGGAATTCTCATATCAGTGCCTCACTTATGGTCCGTGTCCACGGAATGAGACGCGATGAGATAAATCTCAGTAATATGTACATGTGTAAAGATTTTTATTTATGCCATGAACCTAAAAGAATTTGATTTGATACGTTACGTAGAACCGTAGATACCTACAAATATTTATTCTGAAAGATAAACAAACAAAAAGGCATAATAATGGAATAAACATTTGTTCAGTTTTATATGCCTCTGTGATCAATGGTTTGACAGTTGACGTTTAACATACAACAAGCGATATGCTGATTCTCTGCGACTTAGTGTGTATAAAATGTACTACGAAAACCGAAGGTTATCTCCAAAAAATCTCATGGGAGCCTAATCCCTGTCTCAGATATTGTTTCGAGTCAGAATTCTCACCCACACCGGCCATTTGTTTTTATTCACCCCGAGCCACATTCTTTAACTCTTGGAAACGCACTGAACGAGAGCTTATATTTTCATCTATCTACATTATTACACTGAATAATAAAATTAAAATAAAATGCAATTAAATACTAATTTAATGTATTAATTATAAATATATACATATTAAATCAATTTTGTCGAAAAACATTGTTTTTGCGCTACCGGGATTCGAACCTGGATCTCTATTTTCAATTCGGGGAAGTACACTATCAATTGTGTTATAGCGTCAGATCTATTAATTTAAAAAAGTGTAATATATAGGTTCGAAAATTTGTCATGAAAAATACTGGCGCTATAACACAATTGGTAGTGTACTTCCCCGGATTGGAAATAGAGATCCAGGTTCGAATCCCGGTAGCACAAAAACAATATTTTTCGACAAAATTGATTTTATATGTATATATTTATAATTAATACATTAAATTAGTATTTAAAATATTACAGACCGTCTGTTCTGAATAATTACAACTTCACAATAAGAATGTGTTCTCCTTAATAAAATACAATTTTTGAACTTCCATCAGATACACCTACAGTTGTTGTGCCTGCGAGAATATAATGAATATTTGGGGAGAAGCAAAGAATCGGAACATGACAAAATTTTAATCACAGTGTTGATGTATGTGTGCTTATTTCGAAGCCAGGCCTTCCATTCTACAAAGCAACTCCCGTACGCCTCGTATCTGCGAAAACAGACTCAAATGAAAAGTCTTTATACTATTTATATTATTACATAAAATATTTTGCGTTTTTAATTTATATAATCTTCACGCTGTATTATATTTAGTAATTATAACATTTAAAATGTATTTTAATTCTGAATTCTTCACAACGTTTATTTCAAGATTAATTTTATTGAATATTAGCAAAAATAACAGGTTTGCCCAGGGGTCTACAAACTATTTATATTAAATTATTGTGAGTCATTTATTGATACAGGGTACATACCCTCCAGGACATTTTGTAAAATTCTAAAGCCCTGAAAGTCTCTCAAACACAGTTTTGTTTGATCTCGTATAACTTAGCCGCCGTATTAAATTTAATGTGCCACATGCGTGATTTTGTTTCGACTTTCGCATATTTCGAACACGTTTCTATACTACTCAGTTTTCTAATATATTATTGCGATATCATTAATATATTCACTATTCAGTTGTTGAAATTTTTAAAATGATATCTATATTTCGTCGTTTGCTGATCATAGAAGACTTTATCTGAGAATTATCAATCGTATGAAGAATTATCTGGGATTTAAACGATTTTTATAATCCCTTTCTAAATATTATTATAATAATACATAAAAGTCAGCTAAAATATGTATCACCGTGAAATATACTTTAAATCTTTTTCGCCAGAGAAATATTTCATATCAAATTATGCATATTGATTCAGCTGTTTTCGACTTTAATATATTATAATATTATACATAGTAAGAGATTATCAAAATCGTTTAAATCCTAGATAATTCCATAAGTCTTCATATGATCAGCAAACAAGGTTATTTAACAGTTGATATTATTAAGAAAGGCAAAAAATAGTGAATGAATTAAACAAAATGTGTTCGACATGAAAATAAGTCCTATTATAATTATATTTTCCTCTTATAATTATATTTAGTATATATTTATTTTACATGAAAAAATTCGGTCAGATAGATAATTTAAATTCTTTGCAAAATACAAAGATTAAAGAAAAATAAACATATATTTAAGATGTATGACACGCATGTATGTACAATAAAATACTTAAAAGCTTAAAATAAAATAAAATCAAAAATATGTATGTTCAAAAGGACAAGATAAAAAAGTATTATGTGTTATATATCGTAATGATGTTTTTTGAAGGCTTGTACCTATCATGTTACTGAATCGGAGGTATTGGGGAGAATTGTTTTAGAGTGGAATGGTATTTACTATTAAATTGGTGTAAGGAATTCTGTGGAACGGTTTGTAATGTGTTGTTTCAAGAGTGAGCAAGCGATAAGGTACATAGGGAGGGTAGCCGATGGATAGGGTGGATATACTGAGTGAAGAGATAAAGCGATGGCCGAGGAGTTACTGTGACGATTATTCGCAGCTAGTAAAATCGTAATTGCGATATTTAAGATTAAGCACAGTGCTGCATAATTCCAATATTTTTGCAGTGTGCGTTTGGTCCCACTATATGGTTGCGACACCAAAAGAAGAAGAAGGAAAGTTAACAATGAATCAATTTTTGTTGAACTAACTACCTCTGATTTTACATATCCGGAATTCA
The DNA here is from genome assembly GCA_022840565.1 of Eubasilissa regina. NCBI lineage: Eukaryota > Metazoa > Arthropoda > Insecta > Trichoptera > Phryganeidae > Eubasilissa > Eubasilissa regina. The sequence continues at coordinate 15,979,511 of JAINEB010000018.1, read as the reverse complement.
CGTTTTAATATATTTAGAACACTGTCTTTCCCGCAATTAACGTCTAAAATTTATTCAAATTTCGACGAAAACTTAGACCTACGTAAACGTTGACTCCAACGTAATAACATCAAACGCAGTGGAAATTGATGAAATAGTGGACAGTCGTATAAACGAAAACTTGACAGAAGTAGAACCTTCCAACGATGAAGAAATGTCTGCTCACCCCATCACCCAGTTCCTGTGGAACGATCCCGTGAGACATATTGGAGGCCTCAAAGCATATTTTGCTTGTATTAGTAATGTACCACCAAAAACCTTTAATTAATATAATTTTGAAACAAATATTCAAAAACAACAAAAAAACATTGTTTAATCTTTTCAATAAATAATTAATTAATATTTTTCTGTTTTTATAATACCTCAATTTAAATTTTCCCTCTAATTACATTTTTTGTTGGTCCATTCAAAAATTTAAAATGGGTGCTCCACTGTACAGTCGATTTATTGGTTTTTATGTATTTTAAATAATTAACTGTTGTGAACAGAAACTGATACAAAAATTTGGAAAAAATGTCATTTTGATAGGTTCAACAACACGTAATTGAAGTGAGATATTGATAAGGCATACCAATAAAATAGCCGTTTGTAGATTGCTTATCTTGATATATGCAGCAGTGTACTGTGAACGTATATTAACTTTGGTTTTTACATCTCGTTACCTAAGCAGCAACATTACATATCTAAGAAAGACTTTACAGGAGAGAGATATAACTAGTTTTAAATGATTTTTGTAGAATTAAAGAGGAGCAGATTCTTTCTAAACTGAAACTTAAGTACGATTCCATTGACTTGTGCGCAGTTGACAGGGAGGTTACAGATATGTGATGATTACATTTATTTGATTTGCACGCCCTTAGCGGACGCTATCGTACAATTAATGATATATAACGATTACCCGCGAAAATTCAAATCCAGTAATATAAATATCTTAATTTGACAAAAAAATGAGATATTCGGTATTGCTACTGACGGTGATGATATTCAACATACATTTATTACGAACATGGAAATAATACATCTGAACAATTTTTATTAAATGACAATTTTCTAACCTAAAATATTAGATATGCTTGATATTTTTAAAAATTATGCTTACTTTCGAGCAAGAAATTTCGTTCCACTGTTTGAAAGAAAGTACTTAATTCAATATTTGTTTAGGAACAGTTAGGGTGGGACTTTGGTAGCGCGTTCTCCGGAGCTCGCTTGAATTATTCATACATTCACGAGGTATAAGAATCACCGTATGTCAACCCTGCAATGCCCCCATAGTCTGTAAATGGAAAACATTAAATATTTCAATATGTAACTTTGGGTTTCAGAAAAGGTATTTAACTACACGTATTTCAAAACGAACACTTAGATGGGTTAGACCATTGTTTACAGGCAAGCAACATTGTTTCGAAAAAGGTAAATCTGACAAAAAACAAAAAAATTAACTGCAACATATGTGTATACCCATTTATCTAATTGTTTAATGACGAACCTGTGTAAAAAGGTTGTATATGGAAGAAGCAAAAGATGAACGCCAGGAACAATTATAATAATAACGTTAACAGTTCATATTAGGAACAAATACTAATAATCATAATTTGGCCTGCTTTGAAAACAATATTTATTAAATAGAGCACATTATTATTGTGAAGTTGCAATTTTTCAGATCACATTTCTGTGGTTTTTTTAAATACATATTAAATGTATCAAGTTGAAAGATACACAGAAAAATTCAATTTAAAGAAAAAATATTTTTATTGCTACCGGGATAATATTTTAACAAAAATATTTTTTCGATAAATTGATTTTTGTTGCTACCGTAATAAAAATATTTTTTCGATGAATTGAATTGTGCTGTATAACTTTCTAATTGGTACATTTAATTTTTTGAATACAAATTAAATGTATCAATTTTTCAAATACAAATTAAATGTATCAATAAGAAAGATAGATTAATTTGTTTGTATATAAATTTGTATTAAAAAAAAAACCACAGAACTATGATAAATTGAATTTTTCTGTAAATATTTGTGATCGATACTTTTAATTTGAATAAAATAATATTTAAATTTAATTTTACATTAATTTATCGGATTTTTTAATAAAAGCAAGATTCTTTATCGTCCAATTCCAAAATTAATTTTTCTTTTAGGGTTAAAACTGGCGCTCTTCATATTTTCGAGGGTCATTAAATATGACGTGATTCCTTTCGTGTCATTTACCGCGCCGCTGACAGTTTTCTTGGGGTATTTCACGCGTGTTTCTCACATATTATCTCGAGAAAGAATGGCTGTGTATCCAGATCATTTTTAAAAAGAGAGAAAGCTCTTTGCCGCAGGTAATGCGAGCCGTGTGATTAATGCTTTATTTCGCATGATAAAATGTGGGTGATTTACGACGGTTTGTTGTTGGAGTTTTATACATTCTACATTCAAATTCAAAAATATAATATTTTGCGTTCAGCCAATGTAACGAACCTAATTTAACTGTACTGTACTGTCGACTATACTATCAAATATGGTGTTTTACTGTATACTGTATTGTAAAAATATTATATATTAAATGATTGAGTACCTACTATCTGATAGCTATCGCCTAAAACCGATTGCTCATGCTAGGACCTGAGAGCGACTGTATAGAAAAACATTACATTATAGTAAAATTTTATTCACATTGCCAGCTTCACTTGACTACGCTTGCACTGAGGCTAAAATTTTACCCATTTTGTAATGACATATGAGTTTATAAATTAAAAAACGCTAATTATATCTGTAAAAATATTAACTATGTTATTTTACAGCAGATGAAAAAATGGGGACTCATTTTAACAGATTTTTTAACAGAAAATATTTAATAAATGAATCACAAGAATTTTATTAACGAGCTAGAGAAGCATATCAATTTTGAAAGATTAGTCTTAAACAAGGATACTGTATCAAGATAATGTGTTATGTTTCCTTGTGAAATGTGATCTTTTATCTATCATTATTTGAAATAAAATTTGGATAGGATAAAAGTATTTGAAAAACTTTAGATATAATTGAATAATTTTGGAGGAAACGGAAAAATGTATGTATAGCTTTTAGTATAGTGGGTAAAATTTACATACATATCAATAAATTCAGGAATGAAAAATTTATTTGTAAATATTATATAACAATTACGCTATACACTTATTTGGTTTTTAGAACAGAAGTAAAGAATGAAAGGATTTTGTAATCTATCATTGTCTTTCAGGTAAAGATTGCGCCATGATTCAATTACACCGATGAGCAGGATCAGCGATCACAAGACCTTTTTTGCTGGTAAAACTGTGGGAGCTATCAGGGAAAGGGGAGGGTGAGGTGCATCATTATCCCCGACAAGTGGGGCAATATCTGGGAAGAGGGTGACGTCTTCTCCCGAGTGAAAAATTCCCAAACAAAAATAAGGGCAAAGGCGGCAACGGATCATTTTCGGAATTCGTTTTCACCTGAAGGCACTTGAGATGGCTCACGCAATATATTTTGTTCGATAGCTTGATGCCTGACATCATATGTGGGAAGGTTCTAACTTTTGGGAACGAAAAATGCAGAAGGGAAATTATTTGTTTTCCTTTTTAAAATGATCTAGATAGATAGATAAAATTGATGAATTATTTTATACAATATCACACTGATTTGAGACATACATACTCATTTGTGGAAAAAAATATTTATTATTAAATATGCAGTTTTTTCAATAATTTATTCGGGTAATAAAAAGTACTAAATGTGTATTTTGTACTCTATTGTAACTTCACAAAAAAATGTAATTTCGTAAAAAAAAAGTTCTATGCACAAAATTATACTTTTACATTAATTTGATATTATGGTAATTATTTAAATCTCACAATATATTATATTATTAAATATATTAAAAAATGTCGTTTTATACTAGATATGTTTCCCTTTGAAAAAGTCTTTTAAATATTACTATGAATGAATTATACGAGTTTAGATAATTTTCAGACTAATTATTTTATTTTATTTTTATTAACCCAATAGTAAATTATACATTTGGGATTTTTTTATAGTGTAGTTACATCTATTACAGATAAAATATGTATAATTCTTCTTCATCGTCGACTCGCTGCTGAGCGTCGTGGTTTCCTGAAATATTTGGCACCCAGTGCACAATATATCTTCATTGATGACAGCATTCAAAGATGTTGTTAATTCCTTTATTTGGTATTAATATAAAATTTATGCAACCAAATAACTAAGTAAGCCCTTGTTCGGTGAACACTTGTCACAAGGCAGAAGTTGTGAAAAATAATTTGTAAGTAATGATAGGTCAGAACAATAGATATTATTTATTAAGGCACGTACGTACATACAAGGCTCAATTTTAAAACAATTTAATTGTGCACACGTAAAAGTGTATATATAATTATTTGTATACCGCGCACGTTAAAAGGTCGGCTGAATGATTTTTTTTAAATCGACCGTAGATGAAAGAATTAATAACATAGAATAAAAACATATTTGAAACAATACTATTCACCAATATTAAATGTATCATCGTATTAATATTTTATACTTAAACTTCTATCCTTTCATCCATACTCGAAAGTGAAAAAAATCATTTACACCCTTCTTCGTGTATTTGATAAAATTGTTAAAGAATAAACAATTTAAAAAAATGCAAATCTTTGTGTTTCGAAACTAGTAATTGTATTGTAATAATTCAGTTTCAATAATGGAAAAGTAGCATAACACATAAACAATTAAATAGCCAAGGATGACAGTACACAAAGGAAAATAACTAACTGCTCAGTTAGTAGTGATAATAATAACATATAATAAATCTGTAACATATTTTGGTACCCATAACTGTATTTTCGTAATGTGTCTAGCTTAGGATACACAATAAGTTCAAATATTATTTTAGGATAAAATTTAACGTTTAATGTTCACTATATATTTTTCTGAAACATGAAAATGGATCCTTTTGTTGTAACTGGGAAGAGCTCTAATTACAAACGCAATTTAGTCTTACGGAAAACGGCACTGTCTTCGTATACATATAATATATTGCATATAAAAAGTTATTTCAGTTGGTAGAGTTCCCAAGACTACGCTACTGGTTGTTGCCGTATTGGGATGCGGCTTCCAATGTTCCTGCTAACAGGGATACCACTCTTTCCAATCTGCAAAATAAACGAAATGGTTATTTTAGCGTAAATAGGTTGGCGTATTTCATATTTATTTTGTCGTGTAATATTTGAGGAACAATATTACGAAAAATAGCGCTGCAATTTTATTTCTTACTTGGTAACATTTAGAATTTTTAAATTTTAGACTATTGTAATATTATTTTTAACGAAAACATATTTTTATTATGAAGTTGCAATTTAAGAACATAGTTATGTGTGGTATTTTTAATACAAATTAAATTAATCAAGAAAAAATCAATATATCCAAAAATTATTTAGTTGTTTCCGGGACTCGAACCTGGACCTCTTCCTATTTGGGGAAACGCGTTACTATTTCCTCTACAGCAATCGATTACGTTTTCGACAAATTTTGAACTTATATATTGTGATATTTTCAATTGACACATCTATTTTTCCATTTTTAATTGATTCAATACTGATAATGAGAGGGATTACACTTATCAAAACTCTATAGGACTACACTTATCGTAACTCTATATTTACAACTAAACACACAACTAAACAACTAAAACACTAATAGTAGTGACGATAACCCACGTGTGCGTAGTACTCGTACAAGGTTTAGTTGTAAATATTAAAATAATCATGTTACACCGTAAAGTAACCGACATGTCGATTGATGATATTAATTCTAAGGTATTTGAGATACGCCGAAATATATAGTTGATTGCTTTTAAAAATGGAATAATAGATTTTTGTATGTTCTTCTTCTTCTACAGAAGGCTAGCAACCAAGTTGCACTGTGCAAGTATACTTTCCAAGATAATCTCTCTGAAGATAACCAATCTTTTTATCTACGCCACCGCCGCCTTTTATCTTCCCCATACATAATGAGTTGTGAGAGATCACATTTCTCATTGCAGATAATGTATCTGAAGTAGAGATTCTGTGTCGAGACAACCCGGGAATAATTTCCCGTGAATCCCATGGTTTTTTGTTGTCTCGAGTCCCCGGTGTTTAGAAAAAAATAACCCGAGGCTCAAGACTTCGATTTTTCTTGATATTATTAATTTAAGCAAGATAAGTAATACAATTTAAATTAATCAACTATAAAGATATACAAAAAAAATCTCTTTGTAAATCTATTGCGGTACAGCAGGTAGCGACCCAGCGGCGAGCGGTGTCCGTGTATCGATTGTTATAGCAACTAAATACTAACAAAGCGAAATATATGGTCAATTATAAAGATTCTGAAGGGAATGGTTCGTCGGCTTGTTCAAACAGGGGATATTTCCCTGTAAAATGTGATGTAAATTTTTAATATGAAATCATTTTTTGACGAAAAAAAATATAGATGGGATAAAATTATTTAAAAAAGGTTATTAAGGGACTTTCTCAATTGTTTTTTTATACAAATTATTAAAATTATTCATGTTTTGTAATTTGTATAAATTGTTTGTTTTTGTAATCAATTTATAAATGTTTGATTAATTTCGTTTAAGAAAACTACCTACCGATAATTATTTTATCGAACAATTTGTATTTGTTCTAATACGGATAATATCCCTAACCAGCTAGCAACATCAAAATATTAATATTTAATATATTCTTTTTAATTAAATACAATTTATGGTTTCGATTCCCGGGAATTTACGAGACTTGAAAATTTTGACTTTCGAGTCCCGGGAATTGAAAATAATCGAGAATACAGAATCCTTAGTCCGAAGTATGTAGCTTTCCTTCTTTTGATAATTGTTAATAGTTCTCTCGACTTAGTCGTGCATCTTGGTACCTCTTTATTACTCATATGATCAGCCCAGGAGATCTTTAGCATACCTCGTTATAGTCACAAGTCAAATGCCTCCAACCTTTCACTGGCGGCCTTTTTTAATGTCCAGACCTCGACTCCACAGGGTAAGTCGGGTTTTTATTACCCTCTGACGGGTGCTCAGGCTTGTGTCTTGATGTTGTTCTAAATATCACAATCTACGAGATAACGAGAGACTATTAAATGTTTTTTTCTAATTATGTTATTAATTAACTAATATATATATTATTTTAATACAAAATACTTACATTATTTTAATGCAAAAACTCAAATAAGTAATTATGCCGTAAATATAATTATGGCTACATACTGTGATAATTTTTTTCACAGTGCTTTTTAACTTAAAATTTATTTGAGAGGAAGCGATATTGTATTCCAGAGTAATTATCATGTTATTATAATGAATTTTATAAAATGCAAGTGTTCCATACTCGCCGTTGCTCGGGATTTAGATTTAGTAATAATTATGATAACGCGATTGAGGGGAAGGGGTGACCTTTGTTTGTGTAGACTAAATAACGATGTATGCTATGCATGTTTAGTTTAGCTCAGGGATGATAGATGTCCGGGGTGGCTATGTTTTGTACCGGATCCTTAAAAGTAACTATGAAAAATTTGATACAACAGATAGACAAAGATAAATATACTCTACTATAAAGATTTATGTACGTATTTTGCGTATTAATTTCTAAAATAACATTCATTCATTAATTCCAGCGATCATTTCAAAAATTATATAACATATAAATACAAACCTTTGTGATATAAAAACTTTTGAAAAATAGGAAGCTTAAACCAGTAATTTCAGTACAGCGGTATTGATTTTCGCCGATAGTTTAGGAACCCAGTAACAATGTAATAAGTAATAACGCTATTGAAAAAAAATTGTACTCGCATCGGATTTTTGTACTCTACTCTGTTTTGTTCAATAACGGATCCTAATGCTAATGAACTTAAAAATAATAAATCGCAGGCCAAACGATATCTATTGAAAATATAATTATTATGGATAGATTGCACATGTCGTAAAAAAAGGAAATGGCGGAAATTATTCAATTGCTTGAAAGTTTTTACTAGAAATATTATTTAAAACTACAGGTCTGGCATTGCTTGGAATCCTGGGTAGTGGTTACAGAATGGGGGGGGGGGGAGATGCCGTACGAGTAACGATATATGCAAAATTTGGTCCAGATAGGGAGAGGATGAGATGTTATTGAAGAATATACTCGTAAAAACTTTTAAAATATCACTTTTTCTAATTTATTCTAATTGAATTCTAGATTTATCAAATATATATTCAAATTTATTATAAAAATATATTATCTTCCTTAATTTCTTTTACGGAGTTTGTATTAAATGTTTGGCCTTCAGCAATGTCTATTTTACACCTGAATCTATGGCCAAATGTCAGTTTGCTCCTATTTAAATTTATTTTTTATTATAAATAAATACACGCATTGCTTTTAAAAATCTGTAGTAGAATACCTCTTTCTGTAGATCTTCTTATGCCGGGATATTTAATATGTTACGTGTGTGGTCTATATGGTCAATTTCCAAAGATTTGCGCTAACAAAACTATTTTTAAACTTACGTATAAGGTATACAAACTTCTAAAACTATTTTGTTATAGGCAGCATTCCATTATTATGGCATAGTTAGACTTTTTAGATGACCAAATATAGATATTTGGATAGTATTAGTATTAATTAAAAGGTACAGTGAAGATACTCGGCTGACTCAGATTGTACTAGCCAATTAAAGAATGTATAAGGAAGATTGAAATATCGGGCATGTTAAATAATGAGAACCATACCTTAGGTTTTGTTGTCTGGTTTATTTGCGAGCCGTAGTCGGAACACACTACACGGTACATGTAGCTGTTAGATTTACAAGTACAAAGCGAGTTAGACTTTAAGAGAGAACTTGTTGAGAGCACTAGCCACGGAAGCAGAATGGAATTTTGGGCTTGGTACTCTCGTCTCCAGGCCAGAGTCTGCCGGCTGAATCACCCACTAGCGCCGCATTCCTCTATCTGTGTCTACTGCAAGCTCACTGTGAACTAGAAAGAGTCATCATGATTACGCCAGCCACTGCTAAGTGGCACTACGAGTCCGTCACAAGTATGTCACATTATTGAGGAGAAAAATGAAGTTCAAATGTGAATGCTCGCTTGCGCATTTTCCTGGAATACTTTATTCTTCTATCTGATCTAATTTCCCATAGAATCTTCGCGTGAAATATGATATGTGTTCTGTTGTGTTTGCGCCTTCTGCAATGACTTTAACTAGATTAATAATGAAATTCAATAAATTTATCATGCATGTTGAGCAAGCTCTATAATTTTTAGTTTACATGAAATCTAGAAAATACGAGAGAGAAATAATAAAATGTTTATATACATCAGTAACGAATTTTAATTTCAACCGGATTTCCAGCTGAATGGCCTATTTACATATCACGATATTAATATGAGCGCATTTCACGCGTTTGCTGGATATTTTCAGGATTTCATTACGTTTTACTTCTTTGATACTCCAGATATTTACATTACGTGAACTCAATGCGATACTCGCGATGTTTACTTTTCAAGGAACTCATTGCAATTAAAACGAACTAGCAGGAAAGCAATCGGCTGTCGTCGGGTACTTGTCGTCACTCCCTGCGGGCGGCTACTATGCCATTTATATTTCTATATTCTATATTTCAATGCAGAAATCCCTTACTGCTTTAACAATAGCGCATTGTGCATCCCTATTATATTACTTTAGATGAAATATAGATTCTACGGAAGCCATAGCCGCGTAGCGGATACAACGGGCTGCGGAGCGGCCACTATCAGCTTTTCGCGTTCGCGGGTTTTAGCAGAAAAAAGGAATCGGCTATTGCTCTTTCTGCTTGTGCATTCTGTATTGCCCTTCCTAGAATTGTACAAACGTTATTCTTATGTATCAACTTTGAAATATATATATCCATTAAAAGATATTCCTGAAATAACTGCTATTATGCTTACAAACACGATTAATAAACTAACTTAAACTTTGACAGTGCGACCATAGATACGGATGCTCAATATATTTTCCCCTGCTCGCGCCTCTCAGACCTGGACGTTTAACCCAGCACTTTTCAGTCATAATATATATATATAAAGATAGGTGTATCACTATAGTCTGTGTTCAGTATATAGTCATAAATAAACGATGAGGAAGCGAATTATTATTAGGGATGCTGTACACAAGTATTTAATATCATTTTCATTTAAATTATGTACTATATTTATAATAAAAATATAAATTTTAAATACATCTATATGTACACATATTACATTTTACTCTTTTACTTGTCTGTATTTTTTTATACCTAAAAATAAGATTTATGTGACAGATATTAAAATAAAATATATTATAAAGTAAATTCAATTTATGAACGAAATATGCTATCCTCAGAATTCATGAATATCTATTTGGATATCTATCTATTGAAAAAATATACAGGAAATAATATATGTAACCTACTAAAATAAAAGGATCATCAAAAAGTCCAAAAATCGGAAAATTACACGGTTATATAATTGGTAATTCAAAAGAAATTTCCTGGTTTGAGTCCCGGGATAATGTTTCGATAGATAAAAGTTTAAGTGTATGTTTTTAAGATTCACCTTATTTGTTATAAATATATTTTTTTAGAAATTTAGACTAGAAAAATGTTCAGAAATTGAGAATTAATTAATTGACTGTTTATTGTATGCTCGCTAATCCTGCATAGAGTTAAGGTAAACATATATATTAAGGTAACATTTATTACAACTACGAGTTGGTTAAGTTACGCTTGTTAATACGCTGGTCTAGTGATCCAGTAATCGCAGGTTTGAACCTCAATCCAAAAAGCCAGCAAGTTTGTTCTATTTTCATAGCACAACCGTTTAGCTTAGTTTGAAAATTGTAAGAATATTAATATGACGTGTATTTCGTGTACGCATCTATATTAAGAAAAAACAAATAACAGTATTTGTACGAAAAATATTTCAAATTTATTTTGTTTTTGAAATTGAACAGAAATAAGAAATATTTTCTAAATTATGTTTACTATTTACCGAGGCGAACGGTGCCTTTAAACGTTACTTTCTAATTAATCTGGCATTTAAAGTAACCGCCGACGCGACGTAGCAACGTTCGGACGTAGCAATTTGAACGAAAAAAGAATTTTCATTTCCATAAAAACAAATTGAAGGTCTTACTGGGTGGAGACTTTTAATTAGATTTTGTAGGCTCTCGGCCACCCCTTTGCGGAGATGTCACCTTTGCCCGTATAAAACGCGTGTACATTTTATGTAGAACAAGATCGTCACGGGCGCCGAGCTGTGCTGGCGCGCCACTGGGAATATTTATAAAAGTAACTTCGTCATATTCACGAATTAAAAAATATGAATTTGATAAAAATATATGTATCGTGAATGTTTATACGAAATAATACTGTTAACTTTTTCGTATCAACCATCAAATTAAAAAAATGCGGTTATTCAATATTTTTTTAAAACTTTTATATCAATCTATTTTCGTGTGGTGCATAGCATGTAATGATTAGAATGAAGTTTTATCGTCACCGCCTATCACTGTAGAAAAATTAACTCTACTAATGAATTTTTCTTCAATTTAATGCGTAAAGAAATGTAGTATATTAGTATAATTTTTGTTGTGTAAACATCATTGTCGGTTTCTATAATATAACATTTTTGGACTGAAATATAAAACCGATTCGAAACAAAAATGTTTCATGTAATTGCTTGTTTGCTTGCTTTTAATAAAGAACATGTATTTTGTGGTAATATTGATTTCGGTTTAAATTAATGTTATTAATCCAAGTATCAAAAAAATTACTCGTGGTTTGAACTTTGTACCCGTAGCAATTATTATTAAATCCAATTTTAAGTCTATAATCATTCCAATATCATTTTGAATGATACTAGGTATCGCAAAAATTAATACTCCTAGAATTAATAATGTTTATTTATAAATTTAATTAAATCAGAATAATCAACTATTTAATTAATTTACAAAAAAATCTTGAGAAAGGTTGATATGTATATATAGAAATTTAATAGTTTTTATTTTCTTGAACTGTTTGATTATACAAGAGGTAAGAAAACTAAATGTAGAATGGCTGATATGAATTTGGTGTAGGAACAGGCCAATAAAGCCTCGAGGATCGATCGAGAAGGACACGACTTATATGGATTAATCTTCTGTAGTCACAGCTCCTAAACTTCATGAAACTTTTTTGATGATCAGCTCGAAGCACTGTGATATATAATAGTGGTTTTGGCACATACACGCGAGGAACCGAATACACACTAGAAACAAGTAATTTTACAATAACTTCAAGTTAGTGACGAGCACATAGCAGGAAATCCAGTCTCCTTGATAATTCAAAAGCCATAGAATGCAATGCACACAGAAAAGTCATGCTCTGAGGTGTAGTGTATTTGTAATAAATATCGAACAGTGTTCTTTATTTTGAGGTGTTTACTTAATTATTAACATAACATTTTTTTAAATGGAAGTTTTTTTTGCGTTTTCATTGATTGACTATTCTAATACTTGGGAAAAACAAAAGAATGTCCAAGATTTGATAAGTCGGAGAACGGTTTATCGGAGACCGAAAAAAGTGCCACGTGCAAAGGATAACTATGTTATATATGATATACCATTATCGTAAGGAAATTTGAAGAAAACTGATAGGAAAGATGAAAGGAAATTGGAAGCCAAAAATTATAAAATAGGCATTTTGATGACACGTAACTAATTAAAAATTTCCTTTGAAGATTCTTCTTTAACAGAAAATTCTTAATAATTTTTGCTTCTGTTGATTTAATTATTTAAATTAATGATTTATCGTATTAAAAAAAGAACCCGATGTTTCATAATATTAATAAAGAAACAGGTTTCAATAATTTATAAAACCAGATATATTTGCATGGTTAACATAATTATTTTTACGGTACTTAATGGTTATATATCAAATCAAATACATAATTAATTAAGTTAAATAGTTGACACTTAATTTTTTTATTTAAGAATTCTATATTTTTGAAAGTATCTAAAATATATGCATTAATTATCGGAAAATTATTAGCGATTTATTTTTAGTTACTTAGTTTCTTTTCAAACATAAAACGAGATTAAATAAATCTACTTATTGTACAAACATATGCAAATAATCCACGAGTGGGAAGCACTCTGGGGGAAGTGTAGATTGTATAACACGAATAATTATTCAAATACGTCCCCGGAGCTTCCTCAAAACGGAAAAAATATTTTTTCATCAAACTGCACCGCCACCATTAACATTATTTGGTGAATTTTCAAATGATGTCGCATAATTTGATAATGCTTTCGTTTTTTATTGTGATTGTCGATTGTGACTTTGTTTCTTTATTTGCGTATAGACTTGTATATTTTATTATGAAAACATACAATTTTTTGTTTTTGAATAAAAAATACTATCTATATTTTTTCTCATTCTAGCATGACAATGAATTTTTCCCACGACGGCGCCGTAGTAAAATTTTATCAGCAGTAAAATCAGTTTCGAAATTTGTTTTTAAATTTCTCACAAGCCGAAAAGTTGTGAAATATTTCGAAAAAAGTAGTTCAGTACGGCGCCATCTGTTGTGTCTTTAGTCTCCTAATAGAAGCAAGATCGGCCATTCACACACGTACCATTTTCAATTAGAATTCAAGCCATCGCCGCCGAGCCACCGAAGTATTCTGCAAGGCCGAATACAACCCTATGTGCGGTTATCCCGTATAAATGGAAACATCGCCGACCACGAACAAGTTCATCCGCAATACTTTCATAAAGTAGGGCGCGCAGCTTTCGCGGACGTTGGTTTTGTAATTTGTGAATAACACGTAAAATGAAGCAAAATATGTTACAATAATATAGGTTCGTACCCAAAATATTTTCATTTGGTCCTTATTCCTCTGCATAGGAACATTTGGCTCGCTAAATAGTATTAAACATAATGTGTGTGTTCGTTGATTAATAATAAATTAATTCTTTTCTTAGAAATATTTCAATATGTCCAAGAACACACAATGACTGAATTTTTACCTACAAAAGCACTGTTATTAAACAAATATCAGATATCTCATGGAGACAGATCTATGTTTTATTATATTTAATGAAAAGTATATGGAAATATAGGGTAATCACAGGGCTTACGACCTGGCTTCGGCTGGCTTAAGTGATCACTTTATACATGTATATGTATATATATATACAACTTTCACCAATTATAACCCTTCAATCTCCATATTTATCAATTTTTTAAAAGTTGTATATATGTTAGTATGTGGACTCGCTTCGAGTACTCTACACTATATATTTTCTATTAAATATAATAAAAAATAGCTTTGTTTCTATGAGACATCTGATATTTTTTGAATTCTTTTCTAGTTTTAAGATAGTTGAGCATACATTACAAAGATTTGATAATTGTTTAATGAAAATGCCTTTGTAGGTAAACATTCAGTAATTGTGTATTCTTGGACATATTAAAATTTTGCTAATATAATATACTTGTAAAAATAAGAAAATATATAAAAGATAAAAAAATATTGATGTTTCAGGTGTATTCTAATATAATATGTGAGAAAAACATTTTACAGATAAAGAATATTGCTTTAAAATAATTGAAAAAAAAATCAGATTATGACATATATGGCATATATGCTATTTAAAAAATAGAAATATGAATTATCAAATTTGGTCCATGGACGGCGTTGGTGTACTGAGTACTCGAAGCGAGTCCACATACTAACATATATACAACTTTTTTTTTTTTTATAAATATGGAGATTGAGCGGTGAGAATTGGTGAACGTTATATATATAAAGTGATCACTTAAGCCAGCCGAAGACAGGTCGTAAGCCCTGTAATTACCCCATACTTTCATATACTTCCCATCGAATATAATAAAAAATAGCTTTGTCTCTATGAGACATCTGATATTTGTTGAATTCTTTTCTAGTTTTGAGATAGTTGAGCATACATTACAAAGATCTAGACAAGTGCGTGGAAACCCATTGTGAAGACGGTAAACACGTCAAGATAATTTAAATGCGGCAATGATTAAATGTAAATTATCTCGTCATAAATGCATTATGCAGAATCGAGCCCGCATTACGCAAACTAAAAACATTTTAAAATTAATAAACTCGACAGTGGTTAGTTTTATATCCAACAGTAATAATTATTTCATTACGTGTATTAATTAGTGATGGCCCCTGAAATGAATACATGTAGCAAATATTGGTGTTTACGATTTCAACAGTAAGACTTTACGTAAATATTTCAGGGCCTACATGTTTTTCTGAACACAAATAATTTAGTCACGGAGTATTTCCTGTAAGCATTACAGTTACCTTCTCTCTTCTTCTTACGCAGCCGTGTAAATATCTCCATCTTTCTCGGAGGATGTTTACTCTCTCGCACGCACCCCAGGCGGCAGTCCGCCCCTTGCGCCTCTGACTTCTAATTTGCATGAGATATATGTACAAGGACGAAGCCTTGAGTGAATTTTGTTCTAAAAATTTGGAATAAGCTTTTGTCTGGAAATATACCTCCTAAACGCTTTCCAAGAAATATATTTACTTCAGCGTTCTCTTATTATGTCTCCTATCAAAGAGATTTTTAAAAGATTTCTCGTGATTTATTTTTGCTTTGATCATTTACTTCACATGAAAGTTTATTTTCATGTATTCATTTTCGCGCTAGCCTTTCCACCCGAACAAACTCTCTTAAATTAATACTTCCGTTCACTTGAATTTTACTCGGCCTTCTAAACTGTCATCAATACTTTCCCATATCTCCGAAGTCTTAATATTTCCCCTAAACTCAATGTGCTGTATTACACACTCCGGGTAGACCCACTCTCTTGCTGGATTCGCTGAAGATACTACCAAATCCACTCTTCAAACAGATTTTGCTCAATCATCCCCAATTTACTGAGTTCACTATTTGGCTTGAACTACTTTATTTGTGTACAACTATTATCCAGCCATCATAACAGCCTGTCCGGTTACCAGCATCTCGAGTACAATAACCGTTATTTAGAAAATTACATTTGATTTGCATGAAATATACATGTATATGATGACTGTATTTTTGAACATTTTTCATTTCCTTTTTTGCATTGAATATTTTTGGCTAAAATCTGGCTAGCAAAATATAAAATTATAGATTATATTTTTTAAATAAAATGCTATGACCAAAGACACAAAGACACGCACCCACACCACAATACTATTTATTTAATTACTTTAAAAATTCTCAGAAATTTAATAATTAACTCAAATAAAGTTAACTTAAGTCATTTTATATAACATGTTAGTAAAATTTATCATGTAGTGAAGATGATATTTCGATTTAAAATAAAAGTAATGACCAAATAATACAAAACAATAAAATCTTATTGCGAATTGGTGTCTTCATTTCACGCTGTTTGGAGTAATATTTATTGAATATTTCAATAGAAAAAATATTTTAATAGAAATGTTGATTTTTTTAGTATGTTGTTTCTGTTAATAAAAGCTACATCAAATTGGTTTAAAATCATTCCGTACCTAATTAAAATAAATACTAATATCAGATAATGAAAAAATATGTAATTTAAAAAATAATATTCATATTTATACATATCAGAAGATTTATAATATTGCACATTTCACTTGTTATTTTAATAATTTAGTAACGCAACATTAAAGAAAAATAGAGAATATTTGTCACATAAATATTACTAAACTAAACGCTTTTGCTATGAAAATAGAACAAACTTGCTGGTCTACTGGAGTGACGGACGAACTCCTGACCACTAGATCATTAGACGAGTATCTAAACCACTAGACCAATGACCACGTCAAACATTAAAAAAGTATAATTAAAAAAAAAATCGTATGATTTTTTAATAATAAATAATATTAATACAACATAAATTAATTAGAAAAAATCAATCTAATCTATTTATTGAAAAAATATTTAGTTGCTACCGGGATTCGAGCCTGAATCTATTCCTATCCGGAGAAACGCGTTACTATTCCACTACAGTGACCGATTACGATTACAACAAATTTAGAACTTATATATGTAAAATCTTAAAACTCGCTAGGAGACGCCAGAAATAAATAAATTAATCAATTTTATTAAATGTAGATAAACTTTGATACAGCTTTATGGAAAACACATTTTTGTTGTGAAGTTTCATTTTCAGAACATAGTTTTGTGGTATTTTTAGTACAAATTAAATGATTTTGCTAGAAAGACATACATAAAAAAATATATTTATCGAAAAAATATTTTCTTAGTTTTATAGATTATCGAACAGTTGTTTTGAGTGTGTTCTTCCACGGAGTAGTTGATATTATTGAGGTTATATGTAAACAACTCGATGAACCAATTGAATTTTATTTACGTGAACCATTGTTTCCACTCACTGATTGCGCTGCTTGTTCATAACTATGTATTTGGTACAGTACGGTACGGTATTTTCCAATTCATCGTGGATTATATGGATGCATCGCATATCTGGCATTGCAAAGCAACTCTATAATTATTATTAGTTAATTTTAGTATAAATCTAATTCATTTATTTAATTTAATATCTGACTTTATTTCTTTAACTTCATAAAAGGGTAATAATAAAAACACATTGTTTATACCATTATTTATTGTTACGAAAATTGAAACCTTTCTCGTAAACTCACATAGATCACGAGATACCCTTAAGAAGGTGGTTCCACTCAGAAAGAGCAATGTGAGACAACTTAGGGAAGAGTCAGACGTACATGACGTGGTTGATTCTTTCTATGATGGCGGTACTGCTCCGTAGGTTACCAAAAGGATAACTTCAATGAAAGAAACTGAAATGTACATTATGTGCCTCATGAGCGATGTTTATTGAAAAAGCTACCAAAATAATTATGCTTAATAATCTTACATAATAAAATGAGCTTATATACTAAATAATTTTTACATATCACCAATGGTGGTCTAAAACAATATGCACTCAAATAATGTAATGATCTCGGAGAACGGTTGCCACTAACAAAAATATATGCGGTGTGAAATCCATAGGTGACGTACCCGGGGAGGTGGTGCCATCTCAGAAAGCTGGTTCGGTCCGTGGCCAAATAGGCGAGGTGTAGTGATCGGCGGACTTCCGAGAGGCACACGCAGCTGTGATGAGAATATCGCGATGTGAATTTCGGACCCGAACGTCGGGTTTAGACCCAACACGGCAAGCGCTGTTCTTATCAAGCGATGCGTATTGCGGCAAGATTATTGTACCGTTTTTTTAGTGATTTCATAAGTATCCGCGCCACCACTATCTATTGAGAGCGGTATGTCTCTACACCAAAGATGCGTCCACGCATAATCCTTGCCTTAGCGTGCCTGCCCTTTCACTTTTGACTAACAGATTTATATATGGGGATGGATATGGGTGAAACTAATATTTCAACCTATTGCAATACTTTAAAATTTATAAATAACCTATAAATAAACCTCATAATTATAAACAAAATTCTCTATTAATTAGTTAGAAACTTTTCTAACTTGTAAATATGACGAGTGGGAATAGTTAATTAATTCGAAGATGGACTATTGATGTCGTCGAACGTAAAGAAATTAAATATTATATTAAATTATATTGAAAATAGTGGTCGATTTTAACAATCGAATTTAATTTAATACAACTTTAGAGTAAATAAACTTTATTAATCAAAGTGAGAGCCATTTGATTCAACGCGTATTTGTCAACAAATTACAATCTCATTTATGCCTGTAGAATTAAACTCAGAGGGATCCAAGAATTCTTTAAAGGCATTTCTGCTCGTGCTCAGTTATTGATTTATTTTTAAAGTAGGTAAATAGTTATCAAAGTGATTGAAAAGACGGAAGTTATCGTGAAGCAAGATGAGTTCTTTATTATAAAAATGAAGCTTTAGCTGCTGTAACTGTTCCTGTCTTTAAATATTTTAATATTATATCGGTGTTTCGCATATCTTTTTATTTTAATTTTATATATGTGTAACACAATATAATAGATAAACAAGTTATTACTAAAAATCTTTTATAGTTTTGTAGTAAAATTTTAAAATTATATATCGACTGTGGAAAAGTATTAAGGGATAATCTTCATTTTTAATGGATGCATAACTGGTTCGATTTGAAATTGATTTTAAAATAAACTTTCATATTAAAAACAAAAAATAACATTGAAAACGTTAATTCACGTATTCTTCATGACTTTGAAATGTAATCTAAACATGAAATATTTTAATATAAATTTATAAAATACAGAGTATTGTATTTCTTCTATAAAAATGTTTTTGTGGGTTATATATACCCTATTACGTTTTCACAGTTGATATGTCTATGCACATTTCATAAGAAAGTTTCTACAAGATATTTTTTTACAGCATTTGTATAGATGATTTATCGAAATTACACTGTACCAGAGAAAAAGTAGATAAAACAAATTACATATTAACCGTTTGAATGCTACGCGTCGCAAAAGCGCTGCGATCGTTTGTATCGAAAATTGCTTGGCACTAAAACGGTTAAAAATATGAATTAAATATATTAACTAGAAAGATATTCCTATAAAATGAATTTAATCGAAAAATATTATTGTTGCGCTACCGGGATTCGAACCCGGATCTCTTTCCAAACCGAGGAAGGTGCATTATCCAAATATGCTACAGCAACGATATTTTTAGCGACAAATTTTCAAACCTATATGTTACCTTTTTGATATTAATATATTTAATCGTTCCATTATTTGAAAGAGCCATCTACCTTATTTTAACGGAATCTCAAATACTTTTGAGTAATCTGTTAGCAGACGCCAGAATTATCAATTAATTTTTATTAAATTTTGGATACATTGATACAACTTTATTATTAGGAGAACACATTCTTATTGTGAAGTTGTAATTATTCAGAACATAGGTCTATGAATTATTATTATTATAATTATTCACAGACCTATGTTCTGAATAATTACAATTTCACAAAAAGAATGTGTTCTTTTAACAAATTACATATTTTTGAAATATATGTATTTATAATTACAATTTACATAATATATGTTGTATTATGTATGCATATTTATTACATCAAATTATGAATTATGTTATTGAAAAAATGAAAAGATATTATTTCGGAAAATCAATTGAAGTGCCACCAGAATTTTAACCAGAGCATTTTCAATGACAATTTAATTGACAAACAAAATTCTCCAGCGACACATACATTTTTGATAACTGCCATCTGTCTCGAAGAAATGCTTTGCATGTTATAAATTTCTATAATATATTTAGATAATATCAAGATAAAGTTGTTGTGTCACAATATTAATTTTGAATTTGTGATCATTAATTGTTTAATTGATACAATGGCCTCAAGTACATATTTTGCCAAATTATGTAACAATAAGAATAAAATTCATATTTTTTATTTATTATCTTAGTTTTATTAACCACAATTGAGTTTAAAAAACATCTACCGGTTTCAGAAAATACCTTTTCCTTCTTCAGGATGTCATAACTAACTAAAAATATAGCATTGTTTCTTCACCAGAATCTATTTTTAAATTAAAAAAAAAAAACAACAATTATTTAAAAAAATAAATTTAGTATCTAACTCAAATTGCTTTTAAACAAAAAATTTTAAAATAGATTCTGGTGAAGAAACAATGCTATATTTTTAGTTAGTTATGACATCCTGAAGAAGGAAAAGGTATTTTTTGAAACCAGTAGATGTTTTTTAAACTCAATTGTGGTTAATAAAACTAAGATAATAAATAAAAAATATGAATTTTAACCACCAAGTTAATATTGCTAATTTTAAAAGTAGAATAAAATTCTTTCACACGCTCCGATTGATTCTTCTGGAGTTACTATTTTTAAATAAGCCTTTACTGACTTGACTCTCCACTTTTAATATCAACATCGATTATTTATATGCCACTCTTTTATTCCACAGGATTTTCGAACACCTGTGAAAAAGTTACGGTACGATATAAAAAATAAATTGCCTGGAGCGTCAGATCAGTTTCAGAAAATGTGTTAATATGAAATTCTTGTTCACTCGGGTATATTTTCAAAACTGCTTAGTTTCTGTTGAATTGTCAAAAACTTTTGTTAATATTATTTATTAGGCAATGTAATTTTAAAAGGATTGACTTGTGTTTATTACGGCGGAAAATTGTGGACAATAAATAATTGACAAGAGAAACGCTAAACTCATAAACCCGTCGCGGGGGAGACAGAGCTTTCGTGAAAGTGTCTTCGGATGTTTTCCAAGTCCATTTGGAAATCGGTAAAACTTATTAAATACTTTTGTAGGTCACATTTTTTGTCAAACTATTCGTGTATGTGCGCCGTAGGTAACTCCGAAAGTGTTTTTACATCAAAGTTAGCCGTGAATGATTTGACTCGTGTAGTTGCAGATTAGTCACGAAAATTTCAGGAAGAGAGAGAGGAAATATAGATGACATGAAATGCTAATTTTAAATGATCGTACAAATTTTTTCGCGTCTGATATTTTAACGTAGCAGTTTTTCATGCCGGATATTAATTTTTTTTTTAAACTCAATGTTTTATTCATAATTATACACCATCGTGTATTTTTGGACTAACTGCGTTCTCTATTCCATACAAAACATAAATACATATCTGTTAAGTTTTAAAAAATGATTATTATAACAAGTTAAATATTACACATGTGTCAATATATTCTAATAATTATATTGTTAACAGTATTTGAATATGTCCAAGAATACACAATTACTGAATTTTCACCTACAAAGGCACTGTTATTAAACAAATAAAATATATCTCATACACCCGAAGCTATTTTTTTAAATATTTTTAATGGAAAATATATGAAAGAATGGATAATTACAGGACTTACGATCTGTCTGTCATTAAATATAATAAAAATTAGCTTCGTCTCTATGAGATATAATAATAAATAATATTGAATAATTTGTGTAGCGCCATTTTCTTAAAAACTTTCACTTCAATGGCTCTTTACACATAAACTGTTTATTACCAATAAATAAAATAAATAAATAGTTTTACAATTATCTTTGTTTTCTAAAATTGTTATTTTCACTTATGGAAATGACTTTACACGGTAGAAATATACAAAAAAAAAAAAACTAAGGAGCTGATTTGAAACGCGTCCGACAGTTCTATTATTTGTTTAATAACAGCGCCTTTATAGGTGAAAATCCAGTAATTATGTTTTCTTGAACATATTTAAATATTGCTAATAATGTAGTGGTCAAAATAACAAAGTATTTAAAATGGCAAATATTGAGTTTTCAGGCGTATTCTAGAATAATGTCTTAAACATATAAAGAATATTGCTTTAAATAATCAAAAAATTATAATAATTAGATTCTCATTGTGACATATATGCTGTTTCAAGAAATGAATATAGGGATATTGTAGTGGTGCTCGAAGTGAGTCCACATATACAACTTTAAAAAATTTGATAGATATGGAGATTAATGGGTGAAAATGGTGAACGTTATATTTATATAAAGTTATCACTTAAGCCAGCTGAAGACAAATCGTAAGCCCCGCAATTACCCATACTTTCATATATTTTCCATTAAACATAATAAAAAAAAGCTTCGTCTGCATGAGATATCTATTATTTGTTTAATTATATTATTGGTTTAAGTTAAACCATTGAAGCGACAAATAAGTAAATAGAACACAAAATATATATATTATTACATTTATCTAAAATAATGAAATGAAAATCGGTATGCATATTCCAAAATAATATGATATGAAAAGCTTTCAAATCCTCGCTAAGGCATTCCGGAAAGTTGAAAGAATCCCAATCCTGAAACGCTTTCGACGGCAAAGATTTGTTCACATCTTGTGCCGCGCAGCAGAGCGGAATTTTCTATTGGGAAGCTTCGCTCTAGAATCCGAGATAAAAAGAAAGGTGAGACGAGGGTGCGCCACGCTTTAATGAATTTCAAAGGATGGTTCAGTTCAGGACAGGCTGTAAATTGTCCCGTGCGACTCTCAATGTGGAATCTGGCTGCCGTACATACAGATTTATTTTTTCGCATACTCGAGCGGCCTCCCGATTTGTGATAACGTCGGATGAAATATCCGCAGTCGTCTCACAACCAGCGTCTAGCTTCCAGCTCTCGGCTTCCAGCTTCTAGCCGCAGTTGACACTCGGCGCTAACAGGACTTGGCAACTGACCAAAACCGTGATGGCAGCGGAAAATTCTACTCCTCGTTCAAATTGGCGAAGAGAACACATTATTATTTGTGAAGTTGCAATTTTTTCAGAACATTGTTCTGTGATATTTTAATAAAATTTAAATGCATCAATTACTAAACTTAATTTATCGAAAAAATATTTTAGTTCTCACCGGGATTTGAAATAGGATCTTTTTCTATCCGGGGAAGTGCGATATTCAATTACATTACGTCAGTCTCATAAACAAATTCAACAAATTTTCGCAATATCGCAATTACGAAAATTTGTCTACTATTTACGAGGCTAACGTAGTGTAATTGGATATCGCACTACACAGTAGGAAGAGATCCTGGTTCAAATCCCGGTGGAAGCTAAAATATTTATTCAATAAATTGAGTATATATTTCTAATTGACGCATTCAATATTTATTAGAAGTTTATATTTACTGATAGAATAATACTGGAGCCATTTTGCGCGCTTGTTGTGTTTAAAGTACGCCGTGTGGATCTCAACATTTAGGAGAGAATAATAACCGTAGCTACAACTATTCGTGTTTATGTCGGCACGGTCTGGGTTCATTGTTCCCTTCTGGCCTTTAGTTAGACAAATTGCGACTTGTAATTTCCATACTAACTGTTCAGAAAAATTAAATAACAAATTGTCGTATGATATTTGATTATTTTTTTTTTGTTCCGGGGGATCCGATCTATCAAGATTCCGGGGATCTATTAAGAAATTAAAGGAATTTCGGACATTTCTGGGATTTATTAGGGTGTGGGTCTCCCGCTGGGGATTACTGGGATGGACGATGCCGGAAAAAGCAGTGGATAGAGAGACCTAAAGGAGAATTCTACTGGCTCCCCCTCGCACCTCTTGTAACCTGGACATGGTGAATTTCTACCGGACTGCAACCGAGTTCTGCGACTGCAATACGTAAATGTGAACTTTACCTTCCCCTTTTGGTGGTGCATGATTTCTATAGCTTCTCTCTGGCTGACTTCTGAATTTAATGTGATACGAATCTCACGTCAAACTGATAGCGTTAATATATTAATAATGTAATAAAATAAAAATGTAATATTGACGAAATCGAAAGGAGAATAAACAACTCTCAAAATGATTCGGGATAGGATGTAAACAAAAAAATAAAAAATACTGTGTCTCTTTATTTAATTCACTATTGTGTCACTTTTCTTTAAATGACGTTACTATCTAAAGAAGCCCATTCTTAATTCTTATTTTAAAAATAACACACCACGAGTAATACATCGAGAATTTGGGATGAGCGCGGTTTTACATCTGTGCCATGTACCTACTGCATTGGCTGCTTTATTCTCTCAAGCCCCGAGCATCAGCTACTTACATAATATGCTTTGATGCGCGTTACTTTAAAACATAATTCAAAATTATGGAATTAGAGCAATTCGAATAATAATGAAAATAAAGAGTATCTGAGAGACACGTTACGCGATACACGTATCCACTATTATGTCTTTTTTAAAAAAATATATATTTTTTTAAATTAACACTAGACCCTCAAAATAAATAAAAAAAAGAGTTTATCAATTAAAATAATATGATTCAAATTGAAACAATCGTAAAAAAATTGAAGCGTTATATTCAGTGTATTGTTAGACGTTCAACGGTATTCCGTTAGTGTTTATTTTGGTAAGAGAGTAAGTAGGTCATTTCAACCTTAATTTTTAAATTTTTTTTATAAGCTACATGTAATATTTATATGTCGAAATAATTTATAAATCAGGTAGACTAAATAAATTTTGTAACATTGTGTTGTGTAACATAAAAATATATTTGAATCAATTCAAACGCAAAACCTTTAAATATCTCGAAACGAAAGAAACATGACTTTCGTAATATCACATATATCATTTGAAGAGCACATGTAATGTAGAAGAGGGCTTTTGGAAAATAATAACTGATTTTGAATTTTTTAAAAAGCTGATTATTATAATACCAAGTGCATAACACATATTCAAGAATCGCATTTGATTTATTGAAACGTTTCAAATACACGAGAAGATTTTTCAAGCAAAACAGCTGATAAAGTGTAAAATTAAGAGAGATGCAATATTTACTTTGTATTTAAGGGTGTCCTAGTTTTGGATCAAGAGTTTTCTGCGATCGCTCAGCGAGTTCCCTTGGCCGACAGAATCTGGTCTTTGTCAACAATTTCAATTTAACTTTAGTGACAGTTATTTCAGACAGATATAGAACACGAACGAATCTCATTTTTTAAGCACACGACGCTAAAACAAAAATAAGTACCTATATTCAAAAACCGTACCTGTATTAAACATAAAAGTGTTATCTGTTATATACTGTTGTCTTCATCAAAGACAACAGGGTTGATGTGGATATTTTAAAATCGGTTCGAGGTATGGGATGCATGTTAAAAAATTTAACTGTCATGAAATAAAAAATAAATGCGTCAGACTTTAAACGCTTATGTCTCAGTAAGTATACGACGCAGGTGGAGATTAATAGTGTCAATAGATTAAGGACGCATATAATATTTTTTTGGATTGCGGTTCCCCCCCCCCCCCCTAATTACTGTACTTCACTAAACTTACAATTGGGATGAAATATATGTTAAATGATACTCGTAACTTACAAGTTTCTGTACGTGTATAACATAAATAAAGTGCAAAAATATGATTGTAGACAAAGTTTGTAAGGTTTAAGTGAAAAGTTGCGGCAAAAAATTCGTAATGTTTAAGTATTAGTAAAATCGATAAAAATGGTGTCTACGAATAGATCTGGTTGAAATTTAACAATGCCCGATTCTTACGCGGCAAAAACGATCAGGGCCTATAGACAAAGGATGGAAATGGTCGAGGCAAAACGTTCCGCTAATACTACAGCGTTTAGTGTCACCGCAGATATGCCATCCACGAGTAGTTTGCAGTTAAATGCAGACACAGCGAGCATTGTAGACGAGTGGGTTGTATATCATATAGTGATATCATTAGTTTCGACTGAAAGTCAGCTTTTGGCCAAAGCCGAACTCGATTGTTCGGCTCTTGCCATAACCTTCGGGCGAAGCCGAAGGTTCAATTAATCTTAGAAGATCGACCAAAAGTATATATGACAATGCAAATTCTATACCGTTACTTAGTTTTTTGCGTTATGGTGTTGATAACATTTATCCATTAAATGAATAAATTACCGTTTTCCAGAAATGATAAACTGAATTTTATTTCATTCGTAACAGTTCGTGCGTTTTCGGCACTTTTCGGCGGCTAAATACAAAGCTTCGGCTTCGGCAGATTTTAGCCGAAGCCGAAAGCGTATTTTTTGGCCGAAGGTAGCCGAAACCGAAGCTGAAGTTTCGGTCGAACTTAAGATATCATACCGATGAAGTGCGTACAATAATCTATTTTCGTTGTTCCTGGAACATAATCCCCATGCATATTTTTAATTTATTCAGAGTCTCCTTTACAAATTTTATAAATAACAAAATCACAGTAGCAATCAGCAGCACTCATTCAGCACTTTCTATCCGCTGTTGAATGAAGGTCTCTCCAAGTGTCCAATTTTTCTTTGTACGCTGCCACGTATTACCGCAGAGTTTGATTACGTCAGCAGGATTTAAGGCGGTGTTTTGACATACCCATTGTCATATATATTTTGTTGACGTTATGTTTGCACCCATCAATTAGTTAATGTTGAATATAATCCGTGATACTTAATTGACTTGACTACAAGGCTTGTATGAATAATAAAGACAAATGATTTTTTCTTTCTTATAATGAGACATTTTTTTGATTTTTAAAATAAAATTCGGGCCTTGTATATTTTTCAAAAACAGCAATAAAAGTCATTTGTGTTCCTTCCTTAATTGTTAGCGTCTATAGTATTTGTTTTATTCGTGATTAAGAAGCGTGTAAGAAAGTGATAACTATAAATTGAAAAGAGTTAATATAAAATGCGCTTCCCAGTATATTTTAAAACTCTTCGAAAAGCAGTTTTCTCAGATTTATGCAAGATTGAATTAAAAAGTTGCAAGCAAGACATTTATAAGCGGACACTTTAAACTTATTTTAGTTTCACAATTTTGTGTAGGTACTTTCATGTCAGTATATTCCGAATGATAATATATATAGCGATGTTTAATGAAGTAGGTATAGCTTGATTGTTACATTTTCTGGAGAGTAACATTTTTTATAGTAAAAAAAAACTGTACTGAACAAAAACTAAAGCACTATTATAAAGTTAATGAAGTTATGATTGGAGGAAAATATGTTTTTGCTCAAAGGCACTATTTAATAATTAACTTCAGAAAGATCTTTCATCAAATGAAGTATAAAAGTAATTTACAAGCTTCAGAAAGCTTTGCTTCTTGCTCGTTTAGTTGGTTCAATTTCTTAGAATCCTAAACACTTGGAAATGATGTTAATTTATTGATTTTAGACATATAATGTAACGAAATGAATTAATTTTAATAATTTCCGGATGTAGTTTATAGTTCGCTCTTATGAATAAAGTATTTATCAAAGCTGATTGCACACGCATTGTAAAATAATCAATGTTAATGCACTTTTTTAGGAACTGATAAGTATTTTAAATGCATTATAGATTACGAGTTGAGTACAATGTTTAATCCGCAATAATGATAACAAAAAAGCATAGTTATAGAAATATAAAACGTTCAAAAATAAATATTTTAAAAAAATCAACAAAATGATCAGAAACCTCTATTTTTTACACGTACAATAATTTTACGCCCAAATTCCGAGCGGTACCGAGTATTTACGTAACCCGTTTAAGGCTCTCCAATGGTTATGGAATAAATAAACTTTGTTGGTTGGGTTTGGTTGCTCAGGTTTAACTCAATATTTACGATAAAAATGATTCATTATTTAGAAAACTAATATTGTGATAAAATTATCCTCTGCTTTATGGCCTCGAACAAGCAACTCGATTAGGCTGGAATAAACGATTTATTATTATTATTTACGCCTGTTAAATGAATCTGCATGACTGTGCAAACTATGATTACATTCAAGCGCCCATCGCATGATAAACAAATCGTAGTCCCGACAGATCAGCTAGATATTTATTATTTTTATGGGTTATGTATAAAGAACGAGAAATAATATTGATATATTTGAAAAAATTAAAAAAAAAATTTAAAAAAAAGAAGATTTTATTACATATTTTATAATTACTTAATATTTTTTTTCTCGAATGCAATAGAATTATGTCATTATTCATCCACAATTTTAATCATCAGAGATGATTTCATCGCCGTTCACAATATTAATTTATATGTGCATAGATCAAGGTATCCTTCCAAAATTATGGAAGCAGGCATATATCACTCCAATCCACTAGAATGGCTCAAAATGTGAAATTGAATAAGATTCACCAATCCTCTCCATAGTTATAAAATTTTTGAAAGTTGTATATATGTTAGTATGTAATCTCGCTTTGAGTACCACTACACGATCGCCATCTATAGACCAAATTTGATAATTCATTTTTGTTTTTTTTTGTTTTTCAATTTTTTTTAATCTTCTTATTTTGACCGGTATATTATATTGGCAATATTTGAATATGTCCAAGACCACAAAATTACTACCAACAAATGGATGATGAATCTACCAACAAGGGCACTATTATTAAACAAATGAAATGGATCTACCAACAAAGGCACTATTATTAAATAAATATCAGATATCTCATAGAGACAAAGCTATTTTTTATTATATTTAATGACGATTTAAAGTTATACCTAAAAATTTCCAGGCTTTCGGACTGCTATAATCTTCGAAGTGACTTGAACAAATTTCATGAGTACTGTATCTTTAACAAACTATTTATTGGTTTCTCCAAGTGCAAATTCATAAGTTTTACAAAAAATCACTATAAATATGTTCACTAGTATCTCATCGGTGATAATGAGCTGCAAGTCGACCATATACAAGACTTTGAGTATTATTTTTGACTCTCATCTTCGTTTTCACATACACATTGTTAACATAATCTGCACAGCTCAAAAAAAGACAGGTTTTGTACTTCATACTAACAAGCACTTTAAAAATCCTCAAACATATCTTTGATGGTTCCAAACTCATATCCGACCACAACATGAATATGCGATCAACATCTGGCATTCTTGTTATAACGCATACGCTGATAAATTGGAAAATGTTAAAAAGAAGTTCATGTGAATTATGAACTATAGATTTCAATTACCCCGGAAGCTCTATGTAAATTATGAACAATAGATTTCAATTACCCCAGCAGCTTTATGTAAATTATGAACTATAGATTTCAATTACCCCGGCAGCTCTATGTAAATTATGAACTATAGATTTCAATTACCCCGGCAGCTCTATGTAAATTATGAACTATAGATTTCAATTACCCTGGCAGCTCTATGTAAATTATGAACTAAAGATTTCAATTACCCTGGTAGCTCTATATAAATTCATTCAGCAAATTTAATATTCAAAGTTTAAAAAATAGACGAATAGCGAATTGATATCTTTAACTTGTATGAAATCTGTCGAAACCAGTTTAATTGTCCTCCCCTTTTATTATTAACAAATTTCCATGTCCCATCGCGAGTATCATGATCGCAATCTTTCTTCAGCATTCTTAGAAGTTGTACCAATTCGAGATTACGCTCTCCTATAGTGAGAATATGCCGAGCTTACAATAATTTTTTCAACAACATTGATATATTTTCTGTTTCATTATCTATATTTAAAAACCAAATTAACAATATGTAAATGATTTTTTCATGTTTTGTTTTTATGTTCATAACATTTTTTACATAGTAGGTATTATGCTTTGATTTTTTTCCGTATCGTTTCCTTGTCCAAGTGAAATATTTTAGGGTATAAGTTATTTTTCATCATTTATTTTGTGTATGACCAATGCTAATAATATTTATGTATGTACCTGTAATACTCGTATATCCAATGAATAAATAAATATTTTTAATATTTGCAAATTGCGATTTTGGAAATTAAAATAATATTGTACTCGGCATTTGTAATAAGAAATAAAAAAATAATAGAAAAAACTAATCGATAACAAAATAATTTATCTATGTTTTTTTCAATTATTTTTTAATGTATTATAACGTATGATCTACACATTTTTACATATTTTTATCAACTATTAAAACTTTTGCATTCGCTTTAATATTTGTTAAATGTCAAAAATTTATTCATGAAAAATAGGTTCATTCGTTCAGGTTATATATGCATAAGCTTTTAAATTCAGTGTCATTTCAAATTTTACGTAGACGGAACACGTATCGAAAACCTATTTCACAATTTTGTTAACGTCGCGAAATTTAAATGCATTAATATTTTGATTATATTAAATAATATATTCTATTAGGTATGTCAAACAATTTATTTAACGTATCAGTTTGGGAAGGAGTAGCAAAAAAAAACAGCACATAAAATAGCACATAAGACAATTCTTCAGGTAATAAATGGCTGTCCCTTTAGATATTCATCAGATCATATATTAAAGGAGTACATTGCCTTCGACATAAGATAAATCTATATGTTGAAACTCGTCCAATATTTCCACGCTAACAACTCATCCCAAGTAATAAATCATGGACGCAACACAACGAACATCTACACGCCAGTTCCGAAAGCAACAACGACATTTTATCAAAGATTCTACATGTTCTTAGCTCCGAAACTGTACAATACACTCGGAACTAACTGGAAATTGTTCACTTCCAATAAGATTACACAAATATTGTCCAATTGGGTAGAGATCAATCAGAAGCATCTCTATACAATATTCTAACGTAAACATTATACAGTACCTACACGAATAATTTACTAGTTATATAACACTCCCTTCACATATTTTCTTTGTTTATTTTTCTCTCTCTTTTTATTTTTATCCCTGTCGAATCTTTATCTTTCTTAAATTAAATAGCACGAACAGCATGAAAAAAAACTGTTTACTTCAACACAGACTGCAGTCTAGCAAAGTAGCCAGGACATATGTACATAAGCACGCTGTATATATCAGAGGTGGAGTCTACTCCACCCCACACAATAAACTATGAATATTTAATTTCAATATAATTGTATCTCATGTTTATCATGTTATTTTATAATATATTAACCTCTGTTACAACAAAATCATGTACGTCAATAAAGTTTAATAAATAAATAATCTAATAGGACATTCGTAATAGGGGTATCTTGAAATTTTATCGAACAGAAAATATTATTTTCAGTTATGATTTTCTCTACAAAGTGGATGAAAGGCCCTACTGAATAATTCAAAATGAGATTTAATGACTCAATTTTTTAAATAATAGAAATAAATGGTTTTTATAAGATTTATTTAAAATAAATTTACGTAAGACAGAATATATGAACAAAATAATCTTTGTTCGATCTTGATAACTATCCAACAATCGGCGGTCGTTGTGTGCGCAGTATGAACGCGACATAGGATGGTTCCTGTCTACTACCTATCCACTACCTCTTCCAAATATGCCAGAACACGATATTTTCTATGGTATGTTCTCTATGGTGACCAGTTGAAGTTGTACCTTCGAATTGCCGCCAAGTTCGTCCTGCTGTGGGAGCGAATTGTTGGCTTGAATTATCGTCTTGCTATGTGGGACTGATAGTTTATTGTGGGTGTTTTGGTCCCTCGTTACCATGCGTGCAGAAATCTGTACATTGTGCGATTGTGCATGGTGTTATTTGACACTTTTGCGCGATCACCGAAAGTGCATGTCCAAGTGTACTTCACGTTGAACAGCGTTGTACGTGCCCTTGAGCCAGAAGACCTGTGGATCTAGTGGAAGATGATACCGAAAGAAGCATTTCAGAGGAGGGTCGTGTTTTCTGATTCTGGCGGTCCTTCACCCAGCCCCTGTTCACTATTCCTGAATTTATTCCACCCTTCCTTCATCCCTTATTTCCCAACCCCCAACGTGTAAATAATCATATTAATTTTTGATTATTCTGGTTTGTTTTTTGTTTATCTAAACAAACCTTGCCATCATACCGTCTCGTCATATTCGTACATCTTCTCATAGATGCTGGACCATATTTCAGTTCTGGTTTACCTAGTCGTACCTGGTATATGCATATTTTTAAATAAATACATTTTTGGGTGTGCAACGTGCCTGGCGCTCTGCGTGAAGCTCGTTATCAGGGGGACAGTCGAGGGAAAGTGAGCGGGGACGGTCTCCTGTAAGATGAATAGACCAAATAAAGGAGTTAACAGGTTCCTATTTAAACGCTGCGATCAATATGGTTCAATACTGGGAGGAATGGAGACGTATTATTTCCTCTTTTGAGAGTTATTTATATTTTTTATGTACGATAATTTTTGTATTTTTATGTCTTTATTTAATATATTTATGTATTTTTTTAAATTCTTCTATTGTAAATTTACATCTATTTATAAGTTTTACTCTCTTTTTACTTTATTTCATATTTTATAAAAAAACAATTGCATATTTTATGGTAATATGTAAAAGTTTTTAACAAAATTTTAATTCAATTTTGAATCTTTTATGTGTAAAATATGAAACATAAAATGTTATTATATATAAATTTTTACCATTAAAATGGAATTTAAAAGAGCTGATTAATTAATACCAGGGTAAAAATATGTTAAATAAAATTACTAAGTAAAATTCGTTGGAAAAACAACAATTTCTATTATTACATGTAATATCGTATAACTGTATATTTATAATAAATTACCAAATAAGTATACTTTTAAAATTAGCAATATTAACTTGGTGGTTAAAATTCATATTTTTAATTTATTATCTTAGTTTTATTAACCACAATTGAGTTTAAAAAACATCTACCGGTTTCGGAAAACACCTTTTCCTTCTTCAGGATCTTCAGGTCATAACTAACTAAAAATATAGCATTGTTTCTTCACCAGAAAATGAATTTAATCAGGAAATTCTAAACAGCCAACTAAATTTAACTACGAGTCCTATTCTAAAATTTTTTCCCAAAAATTATTCGACTAAATTTGTATTGAGCAGCAATTTGAGTTAGGTACTAAATTTTTTTTTTTTAAATTTAAAAATAGATTCTGGTGAAGAAACAATGCTATATTTTTAGTTAGTTATGACATCCTGAAGAAGGAAAAGGTGTTTTCCGATACCGGTAGATATTTTTTAAACTCAATTGTGGTTAATAAAACTAAGATAATAACTAAAAAATACCAAATAAGTAATTTAAAAAAATATTATACGTACATGTATCTTAATTAATTATTGTTTCACTTAGTAAATTTTAGTAACAAAGCATTTTATAATTAAAAATACACCTTTGATTGTTGCTTTGCAACCCGTTTTAAGATTCATCATAAGGATTAGTGGCAGCGATGTCAGCAGGAAAAAGGCTTTTTTAGGATTCCACCGAGTGGAATATTTTACATGTTAAATCCGATGAAACACAATGCGATTGCTAGAGGCGTAACGTATAGAGGAAAACATTTTTCCAGCATCGTGCATTGAAATCACGTAGGCTGAGTTTCTCCATAAATTATTCAACAATTTTTCCTAAGCGTCGAGATGATGTGTCGGACCTGCCCCCCGCGCGCCTGCAGCAACAACCCTCCGAGTACATAAATCTGCCGGCCCGACAATGATGAATGGTGCCCCATTAGCGCTCACCCGCATTGTTTGCCGGACCGGAATACGTGACAAAAATATTTTCACCGACTTTCAAATTGACTCGAATACATATTTTTGAAGTTTAAATAAAAGGGTTAGAAGCAAGCTAGGGTTGTGATGTGTTGCACTATAAATATTGAAAACTTTTCTTCTAAGTGAATTAAAACTGTCAAAACACGAGACTGTTAAGTCGTGAGTGCTCACTTCGGGCGCGGTCAAGAATCCTAACCGAGGCTCGGTATGTTTTGTTAAAGTTGCATACTTGAATATTTCAATTGAATTTTGGCATTTTCAAATTATACAATTATGAATTAGATAAATATTTATAACAGCTTACATATTACATTTTAAATTAAATATAATGAATCAATACGAAAGATATACACATAAAATCAATTTATCGAAAAAATATTTTTGATGCCACCCAAACTCGAAATAGGAACCCTTACTATCCAGGGAAGTGCGCTGACCTATTACACCACGTCAGCATCTAAATTCAATAGGAGGCGCCAAAATTTAATGAATTAATTCATTTTCATTAAATTTTGAAAACATTAATGCAACTTTTGTATTATTAAGGAGAACGCATTATTATTGTGAAGTTGCAGTTTTTCAGAACAAAGTATTAAATGAATCAACGAGAAAGATATACAGAAAAAATCTATTTATCGATAAAATATATTAGTTGCTATCGGGATTCTTGTTCGATAAAATATATTAGTTCTATCGGGAACTTGAATAATAATACGTTTGGTTGTTTTCCTTTAAAATATGTAAAAAATTAGATGATCTAAAAATGTATGTTGTAAAACTCGTACATTCGTGATAAAATTTTTATTTTCAATGTTGTGTTTGTTCTATTAATATTTAATATAATTTTTTTATCTACATTAAAATATAAAAATCACACTTTTAAAAAGCTTTCACACAGCTAAACAATAAAAATGACATTATGAATAGCTTCAATGTAACAGATTTTTATAACATAAAATGTTTAACTTACACGACACTTAAATTAATTGACGCTTCGTGTTCAATTAACAAAAACTAATGAAATTTAACAAATGACTTTCATTATTTTTGTCAGGGTTTGTGAAAAAGTGGGAGTACATTATTTATAAGAAAAATGTTCGGGGGAAGGAATATAGTTGGAATCCTGTATATGAGTGATACACGCATCGAAGGATTCAAGCTCAGACTGCCGGTTAGCGAAAACCGGGAGGAACCTTTACGTATCCGTGATCCGATATTATGAGACTGGAGCTGAGGCATCAGAAATCTTAAATATTCACGTAAAAAATAAAGATGAGTTTACATGACGAATATTGTACCTCCTCCTAACGTCTTGGTTACTAGGCAAGCACCTGATAAGCTAAATAAGCACGCAATTATTCGTAATATTATTACGTTCCCCCATCTATTTCTACGACTTTCTGAAAGTCTTGGATGTAGAGTCATTTGCCAGTTTCTTTAATTGAATGTAGTATCATTATGACTGTATAGTATTTGATTAAACGGCAAGATATCTCTAGATTAAGATGACTTAAGTGAATTTTGATGATTGACATGTATATTGACCATCTGCTAAATATATGGTCATCTCGCATCGCAACATGAGATGTTAAATGTTTTCTCTTTTATTATGTATTACATTACAGTCAAAAATTAAAACTGCCGCGAATTGTTCGTTATAATATAATTTTTGGCTATGTTTGCGATTTGTCAAAATCTGCGCGGGAATAATTCATCATAACAAAATTTTTTAATGTGTTCTATGTTAAGTGAGAAAATCATTAATTTTTTACTTAAATGCACATTATAGTGATAAAATAACATTTTTGTGTTTATTATTGTCTATTCGCGATTCTATTTCATCACATAGATGTGATTTTTCATCTGTTAGTGAATCATTTATCCCCAGTGATGCAGTATTCCACCTAAATCTGTTTTTATATTTTATACACGTAATTCTGTATTGTATTCTTTGGATGTAAGCGAATTGCAATTACTCACTGAACCAAAAAGTTGGATTAAAGGCATATTTTATTCTCTAAATTAATTATCAAGAGATAATTTTGCACGGCTACTAAATATTATTTTACGCTTCCATTATTACATTGAAAATAATGAAGAATTTTGAAAATGCCTTAATAAGAATTCTGCTTTTTTATAAATTTCTGAATAATTAATGAAAAATTTCCCAGTTTGGTAACGTTTGACAAATTTTTTCTGAGTAATAAAGATTATTTCTCCATGATAGGATGTTTGGATTTATTTTAGTTTAGGTGCTGCCTTATTATTCTATCGTGGACCTTAATAAATAAGGTATTAGTTTAAAAACTTTATTGTTACGGTGCACAAAAAGCGCGCCGTACACATAATATATGATACTTATACTTTTACCTTCCCTATACATTTATAAAATTTATATCTTATTATCTTTGTTGTTGTATGGTTGTCTTTTATAACGCACGGAATCTGAAGGCGAACAGCTTCATATAAAATCGTTAACACATTAAAACCGATGAGCTTGTTGCTGAAGGATAAGTAAAATATGTGTACTTTAGGAATGGAAATATTTAATGATAATATAAATATTGAAATTCGGCATGATCGCATCAATTCAACATCACATATATATTTTTATAAATACTTCTTGATAATAAATCTCATATTTTTTACACGTTTCTCACGATTTTCCTTAACAAACATTTTGTTAATGATTTAATGTGTAGTATATCTAAGTTATGTTTGAAAACAAATTATATCGATTTTTTAACTTTCATACACATTGCGATATTTGAGGGGTTAAGATTTATTTTTCGTTATTTTCACGAGACTCACGCACACGTTGCGGAACTGAAAAACATAACAATATATTAAAAAACTATTTGTCATTAAGTACAGAAAAATCCAGGAGTGTGCGATAAAGTAACCACGTTAATGTAGATACTAGACTTTTTCTAATGTAAGCAGTCATAAATCTTAAGATAGAAAAGCTGGAAACTTTTTTGGCACAGCTTTAAGAGTATTTAGAGGATTTTTGGTGCAAAATCCTTAATGTGTAGAATTAGAAGCCCGAAAAGTTTTCTGATTTAAATGTGTATCTATCGCAGTTACTCATACCAAAAATATTATGGCCCTTGTCAACAGATGAGATTTTCATCTCGATAGAATCTATCAGGTATTGTACTCCCATGAGATTCTTTGCAGATATCTCTCGGCTTTCATAGTCCACCGTGTACGGATATGTACGTTAATAGATTCGAGCATTGCCAACTGCCGCCAAGATAGGGTTTAATATTTGTTTTGTTTTGCGCCTCACTTCACACTTGCTGTACGTCAAATATCAGTACATTAAACGTTGATGTTATCCGTTCGTTTTGATTGAACTTGAATTTTTTTTGCTGCGTTTAAAATGAAATAAAACAAATTAAATATATCAATTAGAAAGATATAGAAACAAACTTAATTTATCGAAAATATATTTTTGTTGCTACCGGAATTCGAACCTTTCTTATCTGGGGAAATGAGTTAACCGATTATATTGCAACAACATAAGTTGACGACAAATTTTCGAACTTATATGTTGCACTTTCAAATTGATACATTTGTCGTTCCATTATTTGAAAGAAACCTATTTTATATTTACGGAATCTCAAACACCTTTGAGTAAAATCTGATAGGAGACGCCAGAATTAATTCATTAAAAAAATACTAAATATTAATAAAGCCTTTTAATTTAATGGCTTCTGTTTGTGAATTTTTTCAGAATTAATTATTTGTAGGTACCTAGTTTTAGGTGATGTTTGTCCACACGTATTGAGTCTCGCTATATGAACGTCGTATATACATCATATCTTGCCCTACCAATCGCTGAGTTTATTTCCAGACAAAAATCTTAACCTGTGTACGCGGTACTGAGATTTATCTCAACTAAATCTCTGAGACTTATATCATAGTGTCTCATTTCATGGACTTATATAGAACTTTTTCTGCAGTATAGGGTATCCAGTCGAAAATTTTCAAGTTTAATATTAAATAAAAAAAAAAATTTTTTTCTCATATTTTATTTACAAAAAAAGGGAGTTTAATGATGAGGATTTTACGTTTTATAATCAATATTGTCTAAATGGCGTCCATTTCTCTCAAAACACTCTTGCTATTTGCGAACACGCGAGAACAAAGCGTTGATTCAATGGCAGCAACTTCACGGCGGATATTTTCTTGTAGTGCCTGAATTGTTCGAGGATTGTTGCTGAAAACTCTCGACTTAAAATATCCCCACAAAAAAAAAATCGCACAGTGTAAGGTCCGGTGACCGAGGTGCCCAGGGTATGTCTCCGTACTTAGTGATTAATTTATTGGGAAAAATTCCCCTCAGCTTCTCCATTGAAACTCTTGCTGTATGTGAAATGGCCCCGTCTTGCAAAAATTGTATTCTGTTGTTAAAACCAGGAAACAGCTGCAGTTGCGGTACAAAAAACTCATCGATCATTCGGCAATACACGTCAGCAGTGACTGTCTCTCGCTGATTAAAAAAATAAGGGCCAATTATCCCTCGGGCAGAAATTGCACACCACACTGTCGTTTCTGGACAATGCAAACGTTTTTGATAGTGTTCGATATGAAAATATGCTTCGTCAGTAAACAATTTGTTTCCAAGCGTTCGTTCTATTCCAACACGTTCCAGCATCATTTCTCTATTCTAAGGTTTCACGTAAGCTCCTCGCTAAGGTTTCACGTAAAGAATAGTCATTTTCATTAAGAAACTGCATGATTTGCAGTTTGCATGGGTAAAACTGTAGTTTCTTTTTCAAAATAACGTGCACTGTTAATTTTTTTATTCCAGTACAGGCTGCAATCTTCCTTATCGATTTACGCGGATTGCGCATAATTTCACGTCGAACTTTGTTTTGGCCACATAAGCCACATGTTTTGGCGTCGCTGCTGACGTTGATGGTCCCGGATGAGTTTGGTTAACCATCATCTCTTTTTGTTTAAACTTTTGAACACAACACCAGATTAGTTGCGTGCTCGGCTCATCACTTACTCGTTGAATATTAAAGTGAGTACAACAGTAGAGCGCGGCGCGCACGAACCAATGAATCACCGCACTTTAAATATTGCTCAACCGCGAACGCGCGGCGTGTTCCTGACCAGTGACTCATTGCGACTGGCAAATCAGCAAATTATGCGCGTCGAACAATACAACTCCCACTTACCTCACCCTGATGGTTTACGAGCAATTGCAATTTAATCTTGAAATTTTTCCGCTGGAGACCCTATATTATTACGCTAAATACTCCAGATTGTTTCTTCCGGTTTGTAACTATTTTTGTGTTTTCCCTTAAATCAGAGCGATTTAACGTTATTAGATTATAGGCTTTTACCCCCTCTACTCTAAATATTTCTGTTTTTGGATAAGTACAATTTTGTTTGTGTTCGTACAAAGTATTTGAAGAATGATCTTGAAGAAGAAATATATGTTATTAGATATAATATTTTAAACTTATTTTTTGGTCGGATATGTGGTTTTGAAATAAGCAATGATGTCACAAATTATAATACCCTATTTCAATAACTATTTTTTAACAATAAGGGTTTGGATTATTAAGATAAGTAATAATTTCGAAAATGAGTTCAAGCGACGTGGTAAATATAAGAGGCAGAGTAATTTCAGGAGCATGTGAATTCAAATTGAAACATAAATGAAGGTTTTGTGTTCTCTTTAAATATACGCAGAAATTAAAAAAAAAGTACGTGATGTGTAATTTATTTTTACTGATACCATATGATCTCTCCCTTAAACGTTATTTACGGTATTCGTAATTAAAAAATATTTAGTTAATTCACGATTTTTAACATTACATTTACGCATTAGCAGATCTTTGTTTATTGTTTATCCAAATGAAACGGACAGCTTTCAATGCATTTAAAAATAAATTAAAATAGAAGACAATAAAATTATAATTATAACGACAAGTGAATAAATTTTTTACCAGTCATGCATATCATATTACGACGTGCTTGTTGGTCAGGCGGTAAAGATATTCATCTAGTGATCCTGTGCTCGGGGGTTCGATCCTCATTTCAGAAGACCAGCAAGTTAGTCCCATTTTTATAGCACAAGCGTTTAATTTGAAAATAGTAAGAATATTTAATGTTTTACATGTACGCATCTCATCTCTATTTAAATAAAAAATGATCGATTTTTCTATGATTTATACGGTGGTTAAAAATACGTACCTACTAATTTAGTGCAATGTCGATCAACGATGTTCCACATACAAAATGATTGATCAACATATTATTTATGTATACTTCAAGTGTATGTATATTGTATATGTACTGTATATTGTTTAAAAAAAACTTCTTTAGTATTCAGTAGTGGTTGCTTATAGTAGTAAAAAAATTATAATTAAGCACCTGAATTGTTGAAAGTTTGAAATTGTATTAAATTTTTTATACTTTGTACAAATCCATCCGATAATATTTAAAAATTTGAATGGAGTATTATATCTGATGTGACATATTTGTATGTAAGTATACAAAACTTTTCCAAATATATTTTTGTCTGTGACAAAAAAATGCTAAGCCGATTACTTATCTTTTTGTATAAACTGAGTAGTTGGCCACCAGATTCCTTATTTATTTTCTCAATAACAGATCTTCACATTCCTGGAAAAGGCAACGCGAATCTTCAATCTTTCTATTGGTATAAATAAGAAAAAATTATTATTTTTCGATGAACTTGTTTCTTGAAAAGAAGATTTTTTTAAAAATAAATTAGTTCGCTTTCTATTAATATAATATATATTTACGTTCGTACATGTATGATTTTTTAAAAAATAAAGACACCATTGAGAAATATATTAATACGACAAACTTATTGTGATAAAAAAGTACGACATAAAATAAATTCATTTAATTTCCATATATAATATATTAATAAGACCATCATCAATAATATCAGCTATTGCTGGATGAAGGCCT
The DNA here is from genome assembly GCA_022840565.1 of Eubasilissa regina. Lineage (NCBI taxonomy): Eukaryota > Metazoa > Arthropoda > Insecta > Trichoptera > Phryganeidae > Eubasilissa > Eubasilissa regina. Next base: position 15,938,551 of record JAINEB010000018.1, on the reverse strand, counting down.
CACCAAATGTCTCCCATTTTTCTATATTAATTGTTATTTAATCTCTGCTGCTCTAATTTGAGAATGTCATCAGTCCAGCGGGTTTTTGAGTGGTCTATCGGCCTTTTGGTTTCCTTCGGGTACTACTAGGTAACTGTATTCGTCCAATGTTTATTCATCCTCCGAGTGATGGAGCCTATTGATTGCCATTTCATTTTGTTTACGAATGTATTTTTATAATTTTATAAATATTTTTTACACCCTTTAATAATTTTTGGAATATTGTTTACTCGGGTGATAAAAGTGCAGTCCCTGCTAGTTTTTCGCGCATCAAATTTGATTATGTGACTGGTAATCTAAGAGGCGAATCGTGGTTTCAGATTTGGGTTTATCGCGCAGCCAATCTGAGGCAGAGGATTTTTAAGGCAATCGCTGATCCATTATTCATGCCTCCGGTGAGACGACCTCCGCTCCCACGAGGGTGACATCAGCTGCTAATCTCCGAGGCGGATGTCTCTTTCAACTGACGTGCTACGTCTGAGTGTGGTCGTCTTTTGATCTACTATACAATGCGGTTGCCTGCTCTATTCGCGATTCTGGGCCTTGCTTAGCTCGATGAGAAGCGAGAGAGACTCCGGTCACATCTCGGGCTTAGTCAGTCCATTCAATTGAATTTTACATTCTTCGTCATAGTACAAGTTTTCACTAATGTCTCTAAATCTTCAATTTATAAATCAATTTCAATAATTCTTAATGAATAACGGAGTCATTCGCTAATTTCATTCATCACTTGTGGAAATTATAAATTAAAATAATTTTAGGATATTAGTACAAATTTAATGTATAAATCTCAAAGTAATTTCCAATCAATGTGACTTACTTAATGAATAAATAGATCTTATAAAATATTCTAAATTTAGAAATGTTCATGATGCTTGAAAATATTATATTTTTGTCAATTCTGAAAAACAGATTAGTAGTATGACAAGAAACTAAGTTGAAATCAATTGAAAGTTCATTATACGGATAAAATTTACGAATGTAATGTAAGATTATCATTTTCAGCATAAAAAATATTAATTTAAATTATTATATTCAAGCTTATGCCATATGTACTGGTATTAAATCAAATTTAAATATTCAAATATAATAAAATATTATACTAGTAATGGCTTTAATCTTTAAATAAAGAAAATAAAAATATAAAAAATGCAAATAACTTTTAATGGAATGGCAGGTGTAATATCAGTTTATCACGCACAGCAAATAATATACACGAAATCACTTCTTAAATTTAATAGGTGTATATGTCGTGCACATTTCACTAAGCTCAAAATTATCATCTACATTTCAAAGATTCTTATCCGGAGCTGATATTTAAGGCTTAACAGTTGCATTAGTAGCCCTCGCCAAAGGATCACATAATTATATTATGTGATGATACGCCATTCGTGACAAGAATAACGAATGCAAAAGATACTCCATGACTTTCATTATCAGAATCATCTTCATCATAATAGACGATATCGGTAAAAAATGTCCTTTCAAAGAATGCCAGTGTCGAAATTATAATGGAAAATTGTACATTTCCTAGAACAAAAAGTATTTCATAATGCAACTTTGGAACCCATATTTTACAAACAAGTGGACGTGAATTTATTTATCAAAATATGAACCATTTTTATATTACTAGAATAGAGCCACGGCATCCGTCCATCACATGTCAGACTTAATCTACCAGCAAATGTCAAAAATTCACCATATTATCCCCAGTCGCGCTGCTATCGGTCGAAGAATAATATCTGTGATACCACAGTGAAAAAAAAAGTGGCGTGCGTTTATAATAAAATAAATGACATTAATTTCGTAACATCACAAAGTAGTTAAAAATGTTTATTTCTTTCATCTTCGAGTTCATAATTCAACTCTAACAGAACACTATATATAATTTGGCAGACTTTTATGTATCTAGAGATAGAGTAGTTTTCCAAATTAGGTCAGTAGTAGGACATAGTACACAGATCTCAGCTTTATACCTTCCAATTTTTAAGACGAGAGTTAGAGTAAATAAAATCATTGATCTCTTTATTACTATCAAGACAATTAGTTCTCTGGATTTAGTTAAAGTGATATTCTCTAAGTATTTTTATCCTTTGCAAATTTATTTCGTACCCGATACTAGGTTGCTTTCTTAAATTTTGTGGATAAAATCTGCCATTTTGTCAACCAGCCATCTGAAAACTTCTTACCGTCTATTGAAACACCATTTTACCATCCGCCGGTGTCCACCTTATAACATATTCTCCAAAGATATTGAAAAGGTCAGGAGATATTACACAGCTTTGTCGAACCCTTTGTCGAAGGGTTGCGATGTGAAGTTATTATCCTTACCAGTTGTGGTATTGTGTACACATGGATTTTGTATTAAGACTATCAGCTATACAGGGTGCGCCGTTAGAATCCAGGCAAAATTGTATTTGAAGTTTCCGCTATATTTGAATTCAGAGTTAGGCGCTAGTTGGCGCTAAAGTTAGCTAAATGTGTCAATAAGACTTTCATAACCTTAAAATGGTCGAGCCTGTCAACTCAAGCATGGAGTACGATAGAAGAGCGGCGATTAAAGGAAGCCTTCGTGGCGGAATAACTCCCACCGAAATTATTAAATTCTTCAGGTACCCATGATCGACTGTACATGATTGTATGGGGCGCCCATAACCCCAAGGATGATCCTGTGGTGGACAAGACCAAGTTTCCGGCCAATATCCACGTCCTGAGCGTTGTCTCAAGTGAGGGTGATGTCATGCCGCTGCACTTCTTGCAGAAGGGCAAAACGGTCACGAAGGAGTTTTTTTAGAGTTCTGAGGACAGTGGTAAGACCGTGGATGGAGACTGTGGCATTTGGGTTACTGTATATTTATCATCAAGATGGAGTACCGGCTCGCACGAGCCATTTAGTGCAAAAATTGGCTCTTTGACAACGTTGAAATGTTTTGGTCGAAGGATTTTTAGCCTCCTAACAGTCCCGACTTAAACCCTCTGGACTACTAAGTATGGGCCGTTGTTGAAAGACAAACTAACAAATCTAGGCACCCTAAGGTCAACTCCCCCTGGGCAGAGTTTACGGCCGTGAACCGCGATCAGTTGAAGAATCCCAGCAAGGATCCTTTAAATGAGATATAACAGTATTTTTTGGTATCTTGGTATATTGGCTTAAATAAACAACTTTTTGCAATAACGTTTTTTTGTCCGGATTCTAACGGCGCACCGTGTAGAAACTTCTGTCTCTTGCAGGACTTGTCAAAGACATTATCCAAAGGCTAAATGCCTTTTTACACATGTGGATGCCACCCGTGCGCTATCATATTAAATTATAAATGCTATAACACAAGTGACACTATGAGCCAGTACATTATAAATGACGTGTAGTATCGGCGAAAAAGAGGTTTTGAATCAAACGAATTTTTTGTTTTGGATGAGATTTAAAAATAAAAGACGCAAATGATTTTTAAAAATGATTGCATATTAGAAAAAAAATGAATAATTCAAAAATATAAAGTGAAATGCTGTAGTTTTTTTAAAATAAACGCAAGAAAGAATAAATTAAATATCTCACCGTAAGATTTGTATATAATCCAGGTACCTTATATACTATTACTTTAATATTGCAAATGAACTATTATAAAGTTTTTAAGAATAATTAATTTTATACAGAAATGATTTAACCTCTGCATTACGAACTATCAGGTCACGCAAAATCTTCAATATTTACGTATTTGAAATACTTTAAGGAAATTTTTTGGCAGTTTCAATACAAAAAATGCATTACATGACTAGTATGAGTATTTAAACTCATTCGAAATATTTTTATTCACATTACCATTACCCTAGTCAAGTTTGTAAATATTTGAGCAAATCCCCCATAACAAACCTTTTGTTGGTAACGATTCTACGAGCCGACACGAGGTAGGTTTGCTGAGCATCGCCACACCTGAGCTCGAGGTATTCGCAGGTAATAAAACCTTCCTGTGACCTACCGGGACTAAGGCAAAGTGCTAAGCTTAAGAGAGTATCAACAGAGGATATCGCGCTTTGTTCTGACACTAACAGTTTTATTATAAATATATTTGTTTTCCCTTAATTTTTCCTTTAAAATTTTAATATACAGAGTGGGCCAACTTGCACTGACTGATGTAAAATTTGTAATTTTAATATTTATTAAAAAAATATATATCACGTGAAAATGTACTTTGTTAGATTTTTTTAAATCAATGTGTGGAAAATAACACCATTTAAATGACCTTGATTTTCTTATAATTGCTCTTTTTAAAGTATTTTGCATTACATTACGTAACGTTTCTGTCTCCAAATTTGGTATTTCTGTACGAATATTTTGTATAAGCTCCTGAATTGTTGCTAGTTTGTTCATGTAAACTCGGCCTTTTAAGAAGTCCCCACAAAAAGAAATCAGGCGCCGTCAAATCTGGGAAACGGGGAGGCCAAGCGAACACTGCATTTATTAAAATTAGCCGGTCACCGAAAATAGATCGTCGCGAAACATTATAAAATTCAATAATTTTAACGCGCTCTTGTACTGGGTGTAGCCATTATACACTTTCATAAATTCTTTATTATCTGCAAAAAAATATATAATTCAAAATAAACCCCACCAAAGTTATAAATAAACAGTCAGCCCAAATTGGCCCACCCTTTACAATACCTTATGATTTTGTACTTTAAATGGCTCTGTTATGTAAATTACAAAATAAATTAATATTTATCTTGTTAAATATAAATTTACCAAATTAAACTAATTACTGTTCAATTGGTAATTACTGAATTAAAATGAACTCATCTGTTATTGTTGTTATTACTAAATTTCAAATCAAAAATTAAAATAACAAAACCAAAATTTTAATCATAAGTATGATCATTTTCTAACAAATGAATAGAAAGATCCGAAAAACCACTATTATTCAAATAATTAAAATGTTCCTTTACCCTTATATTAAGATTTCGACCTATTTTACCAATACAAAATTAGGGAAATCATTTGTTAAAAAATGATAATAATTTTGACAAAAAAGTGGGATTGTCTATTTTACATGTAAATGGTTTTGGTCTTAAATCAAATAGTTTTGAATCATTGAAAATAAATAAAGCATGTAAAACTAACCGAAAAATTATGGACAACCGACTTAATTTGACCACAAGTCCCATTCTAAAAAAAAAATTCATAAAAATTATTATAATAATTTTGTATTATCAAGTAACAATTCAAGTTGGGTACTAAATTTATTTATTGAATAATTATTGTTTTTCATAAATAGATTCTTTTGATTATGATATCCTGAAAAAGAAAATTATATTTTTCGAAACCGGTAGATGTATTTAATTCATTTAGTGGTTAATAAAATAAAGTTAATAATCTAAAATAACTTATTTTTTAATTCTACTCGTTTTATTTAATTGATACACGTTTCGCCTTATTCTTAATTTGCCTTATTATACAATTTTATTTATCAACAATATAAAAAATTACTGTTACATAACGCAAGTTTTGGTGTTTGTATTTTGATTTTGTTACAAAAACTGTTACAAAAAAAGTTGTTATACAATACACAATTTTAGTGCATTGTGCATAAAGAACTCTTGAATAGTGCTCCACTTTTAGGTACATGAGCTACCATCTTTAGAGTTTCCATTTCGGAGACTATTCAGCACTCGTGCATATATTTAGACTACTCGGAGACTTTGCTAGAATACGATGTCAGTTTGGAACCGAACCACCATTAGTTGTCGTTTCTAGCGATGGCGAAGGACTGAGTTTTATTTCCTTCCACAGTCAAAACTCCCAACTACAGTAACAATGAAACTTTATCGAAAATAATTTATTTTACACTACAAACTGGTACCGATTAGCGGGGAACCTAGACATGGACAAAATAACAAAAGTAAGAAAGGTTTATAATGAAAGAAAACGCTAGGTGTTGAAGATAGAAAATATAATTATGATTACTTAATTATTGTTGAAAAATGGCTAAAGCATCAAAAACATGTTACGACATTTTATCCTACGATGTTTTTAAAAAACGATAATTTAATAAAAATTAAATATTACTTTTTTTAATCTTTCAATGATGTTAAACTGCTCGTCGTGATTTCATCGTGACTTCACACGAGAAGCTTCTCTCTATAATACGATTTGTGATGTGACATATGAAGGAAGAGGAATGTGACATTAGTTTTACAATGGCATTTTGTTTTTGAAATTGAAAGATTAGCGTGATTTTGATGATGAAATTTGTGAACAACGTTAATTTAATGTTGCTAGTAAAATTATAATAAAAATGGTTTTAACTATTTTTAACATTTATTTTATTATGTGTATTATAATCCGTCAGTGATTTTTAAAATAATTAAAAAAATGTACGTACAAGACTGCAAAATTGTAATCTAAAAACTAAGAGTTTATGCATAATTTAAACCGAACCGATTAATTTGAAAAGGTAGCTTAGTACCTTAGTAATTTATGTCAAGAGATTTAAAAGTAACTAAATAGACAATTCAAACTTTGCATGGAAATCAGTTTAGGTTGTGGGAGTGAGGGGTAAAACATGCGAGTAAACTGTTTAAACGGGTTTAAATTTTCATAATTTAATATTTATTGTGGGATAAAAAAATAATATTAATGATCACAATGTCCAGCACACAAATTGCTTTATATTCTTGCTGCTAGAAAATTGTTTATACCTTACATATCGATATTATTTTAGAATTATTATAATTGTGACTATTTTGACGTTCATTTTGATCAATTTTTTTTACTCCGTAAATGATTAAAGTCCACATATTAACATATATACAACTTTAAAAAAATTTATATATATGGAGATTGATGGGTGAGACTGGTGAACGTTATATTTATATAAAATGATCACTTATACCAGCTGAAGACATGTCGTAAACCCTGTAATTACCCCATACTTTCATATATTTTCCATTAAATATAATATAAAATAGCTACGTCTCTATGAGCTATCTATTATTTCATTAATAACAGTGTCTTTGTGGGTGAAAATCCAGTAATTGTGTGTTCTAGGACATATTCAAATATTGATTAAAGGATTCTTAAAATGTTTATATTGATCATTATACTGACAATTTGAGTCTCGAAATACAATTTTAAAATATAAATTTGAGAATTTTTATCGATTTCCTATAGACATTGCTCTTGTATTTTCTGATATTATACTTTCTCAGATAATGAATTATTAGGTTCTTTAAATTATTTTTATTTTGAGGAATATAATTTTTCTATGCTGAACATTTTATTACAGCTCTTATCTTAATTTTTTCCAATAATTTTTTATTGTCATGTTCACGGTATTGGTGACCGTATCTGACTCGTACTTTAAATAAGGTATAAATACTTAAGGTATTTATTATAAATTTAACTTGCATGACCCTTTTTCTCATTCAATTATGAAAATGATTTAATTTAACACTCTTCCTTTTATCAGTGATAAAAAAATTGGATATAATTGTTCTTTGAATATTCCTGTAAAGGGATATTATGAAATATAGGTCTTAACCAGACTCAGTCTGCGGTGAGAAAAATTCTTCTACATTCATTTTATTTTTTAATTAAAAAGTCTTAAGCTATTTCCACCACAATAATATGTCCGTTGTACATTTAATTTTATTGTGGTACACGGCGTCCGGAAACTCGTACTTTGGAGGAAGGGGATGGATCTGGATTACATTTTGGGCTGAAAATATTACTTTTTTTTTTTTGGGGGAAAAAAATTGATTATGTCATCAACAGAGCGATTTTAGATTAATTTTTCATTACATTCCGTGAGTCACGTAAATCGAAACAAAGCAAATATTTAAACTGGCACTGAAAAAATTACAAAACTGTTAAAATCATTATTTTATTTTCGTTTTCTACATTAATTTAATTCGACATATGTGAGATCCAGAATCAAAAGCAGATATGTCCACTTTACTTGTTTTCGAGTAAAGTGCAAAAAATCATTTGGAATCATATTGAACATGACCAGAAACCACAGGTCACATGACCAAATACTGTCGTTTTATTGGCTGAAAACATATATGTCTGAGTATTAATTGTCTATCGGACTACGATTGAAGTAACAAGCAAAATTTAAATGCGTTTTTTATACAAAATTCAGCAATATTTGTCTAATTTAGATAGGTTAGTCTTATAGACAATAATTTTCTTTATATTTGTACATACTTAACTCAAAAATCATAAAAACTGGACATGTCTGATTTTGATTATATACCTCACATATATCGGTGAGATCGGTGTACTTTGCACTGTGCTACTCATTAATTAATTACGCTATTTTAGTTTGGGGAGGAGCAGCAAAAACAATACTGGAGTCGGCTAAAAAAGCACAAAAAACAATTCTCAAGGTAATAATTGGTCGTCCCTTTAGATATCCATCAGACCTTATATTTAAAGAGTACAATGTCCTTGATATAAGACAAATCTTTATGTTGAGACTCGTTCAATATTTCCATACTAACAACAACTCTCCCCAAGCAATAAATCATGGACACAACACTAGACAAACAACAAACATCTACACACCAGTTCCGAGAGCAACAACGACCTTTTATCAAAGATTCTACATGTTCCTAGCTCCGAAACTATACAAAACACTCAGTACCAACTGGAAATCGTACAATTCCTATAAGATTACACAAATATGGACCCAATATATGATTCAATCAGGTAGAGATGAATCAGAAGCATGGATATCCAACAATTTAATATAATGTATACAATTCTTTTACTAATAACTCACTAGGCCTTCAACTCTCCCACTCCACATATTTTTATTTTATTTTTAATTTTTTATTCATATTTAATTTATCTTTTTATTCCAAACAACACCACAACAGCACGAAAAAAAAAATTGGCTACTTTAACACAGACTTTAGTCTAGCAAAGTAGCCAGGACAACGCTGTATATATCAGAGGTGAAGTCTACTCCATCCCACACAATAATCTATGTATTATGTATGTTTATTATGTATCCACCTCTGTTAGTACAAAAATACGGATGTCAAAATATATATAAATAAATAAATAAATAAATATCACATTAATGGTTTCGCAAAATATATAAAAAAATACGATTCGCGGTAATGTATAATTTTGTCGAAAATGGGTATTTGTGCAGATGTGAACGGTAGACAGTTATACAAGGCTACAAATAACAAGGACTTTATTATTATATGAATTCTTTATATTATTATTAACCCTTCTTAGCTGTGTCTTGGGTTTTTTTATATAATATTTTTACATGTTTTATATTTAATTGAACGTACTACTCAGTAGTGACGCGTGATTAAAAAAACATTAATGTTCTTTATATAGTGTCCAGCGGAAAAATTTCAAAATTATATTATAATTGCTCGTAAACCATCATGGTGAGGTAAGTAAGAAGGGTTTTGTTCGACGCGTGTGATTTGCTGATTTGCCAGTCGCAATGGGTTACTGGTCGGGAGTGCACCGCACGTTCGCGGTTAAGCAATATTTAAAGTGCGGTGATTCATTGGATCGTGCGCGTCGCGCTTTTTGTACTCACTTTAATATTCGAGTGATGGGCCGAGCACGCAACTAATCTGGTGTTGTGTTCAAAAGTTCGACGTGAAATTATGCGCAATTCACGTAAATCGATAAGGAAGAGAACAGCCTGTACTGGAATAAAAAAATTAACAGTGTAAGTTATATTGAAAAAAATCTACAGTTTTACCCACATAAATTGCAAATCATGCAGTTTCTTAATGAAAATGACTATTCTTTACGTAAAACCGTAGCGAGAATGATGCTGGAACGTGTTGAATTGTGTTGGAACACGAACGCTTAGAAACATATTGTTTACTGACGAAGCACATTTTCATATCGATGGCTATGTTAATAAACAGAACACGGAATACTGGTGCCCCAAAAATCCAAAGGAATACCATAAAAAACGTTTGCATTGTCCAAAAACGACAGTGTGGTGTGCAATTTCTGCCAGAGATCCTTTATTTTTTTAACCAGCCATAGACAGTCACTTGCCAAATGATCGACGAGTTTTTGGTATCACAACTGCAGTTGTTTCCCAGTTTCAACAACAAAACATAATTTCAGCAAGACGGAGCCACTCCACACACAGCTAGAGTTTAAATGGAGAAGCTGAGGGGAATTTTTCCCAATAAATTAATCACCAAGTACGGAGACATACTCTGAGCACCTCGGTCACCAGACCTTACACCATGTGAATTTTTTATAGGGATACCTTAAGTTAAGAGTTCACAGAAACAATCCTTGAACAATTCAGGCCCAAAAAAAATATCCGCCGTGAAGTTGCTGCCATTAAACCAACGCTTTGCTCTCTAGTGTTAAATTTTCGCAAATTTAAGTCTGATTGCAAGAGTGTCTTGAGAGAAATGGACGGGATTTAGACGATATTGTTTATAAAACGTAAAACCCGCATCGTTAAACTCCATTTTTTATAAATAAAATATGAAAATATCATTGAAGTTTTTTTTTAAATTTAATATTAAATATGAATGTTTTCTGCTGGACACCATTTATAACGTACTTGTATACTTAAACTTTTAGTAAGCTTTTATTGCAGTCTTGGGACAGGAAAGAAAGCGTATAGAAGATAGCGGAGCGTAAAGATGAAGAATGAGAGGAGCCAGTCGGTGGCACTTGGTCTCAGTCTCGCCGTGGCTTAGCAGAAGAACTGGCGTCGGTGAGCGTTCAGGCCAGACTAGCATGGCTGTTCTTAGTTGAAGCCTAGAACCTAGATACAGATGTCGCTCACGTCTTTGATCAGTTGGGAACGGCGTCGATCGCGGTAAATTTGAATCGCCGTCACCACAAACTAAACATCCGATCTCTGTAAACCGGAATTCGTGAACATGGAGCATGGCACACAAAATACATATTGGTTTTTGGTAATATTAATCAAATTTCTATAGAGTATTTGGTTATATTAATATAATTTCGATAGAGTATTTGGTAATGTTATTATAATTTCGATAGAGTATCTTCATACTTGGATATCAAAATAACTTTTATTAAATATTGGTGGTTCACCGCTCGAGCATACGAGTAAGTTTGGAGTTAGCTATGGTTGGTTTAGCTGTCCGTAAGCAGAATGCATAATAAAAATGAGTAAAAATTTGTTGATTGCTTGTATGATAAAAAGTACTGTCAGTAAAAAGTATTGTCAAATAGGTGACTGTTTCCTTAGTAGTTGCACTTGCGGTCATATTTTTTGCAATTTAGATCGTAAATCGATTTTTTTTATTAATATGTGTAAAATTATAATTTATCTCTATGAAATAGAAAACACCTGGAAAAAAGAATGATTTAAATGGTTTTCTAAAATCATATCAGAAATTTTAACTAAAAGAGGAATTCAGATACATTTAAAAATGAAATCAAGTCATAGCTCAGTTAATAAAATGGCGTATATGGTGACTGTTAAAATGAAATCGAAAACTGGACTCCAAAACTGACTTCCTTTTACCTTTTGATGATTCCAATGAATAAGTATCCAGCAAAAATAAATAATAATGTTTTTTTCTGTAACACTTGTTTATTTACAGTGCTATATTAATAAGTAAACTAAATCATTACCACATTTTAATACTAAATTATAAATACTCGTAATAATAAATGTAAATGATCTTAAGTAATATTAGGACGTGGCCATCCACAATTATAAAAATAAATGAAGATAGCTGTGAATTTTATAGAGAAATTTATTCATCTCCGAATAAAAATATTGTTACAGCCTTCAAAGAAGGTAATAAAATTGGAATTTATCAAAATCCTTAAGAAAGCAAGCCTCGAATTACAAATGTACTTTGGAAATAAAAATAGTAATAAATGGGAGGAATAATTAATATATTTGCTGAGTATTTTATATCTGTGTAAATATAAGACATATTAAATCTGGTTGGTCCTTTTAATATAGGTACATTAACGAAATCATAATATACCTGTTGTTAACATTGTGCCTAATGACTTTGTGTATATAAAAATAATTCGCTCTGTGGAGACAAATTTGTCAGTCCGGATAATAAAACACCAATATTTTAAAATTTATATGTTACGGTAATAGCTCATTCACTTTGCAATAATTTCAACTAGTATTTATCTGAATGGATATAAATGAAACAATGTTATAACTCTACTTAAGTTTATTAGTACTACTCAAGTTTCGAGAGAAACAGTAACTCTCGTCGACAGGTAAAGTATTAAACAACTACAGACAAATAAAGGAGATAAGTGTTAAGTGGTAGACATGCATATTAATAGAAATACTTACATAGTTTTTGTATTCGAAAAAAGTTACAAAATTACATTACTAACAATAAACCCATACGCATTATATCCACAATCCTAAAATTATTTGAAAAAATTGTATTGAATAAGGTAATAAATCACACAAAATATATAATTCTTAATCTCTGTCATTAGAATTTTGTTTCCGGCAGGTCGACACTAATAAATCCAAAGATTACGTGGCTATTTCTTCAGGAAATAAACTTGAGATAATAAATTCATTGACTTCGTCATTGACGACATTTTTCTACATACTTTGTAAAAATTAGGAATCAGAGGCAAATTGCAGGACTGGTTTAAATTTTAATTACCTGATAAATTTTGTATAAAAATCAACTCTTACTAGTCTTATAAATTCAAGGCAACAAGTAGCGTACTATTACTTTTCGTCATTATGGTAAATGACGCAGTTAATTAATATTTCCTTCCGATGTCACATACGCATCAAACTGCAAGAATATTGAGATAATTTGCACAATTGTTGAATAATGTATTGGCGCAATCAAATAAACAAATGTCAAAATTTTCACATACTAAATAAGTACGAGAATTTTATATATAATAAAATTTTCATAGAAATTTTGTAGGTGATCTGAGTGTACTCCTTAGTACTAATTTCTCATTTGTATCGATCATCCAAATATAAAATACAGCAAAGAAGTGTCTTGGATCCATATTTTAAATTGCCAAAGAGTTAAAATTTTTCATCAGTATTAATACTTTGTAATACTCGAGTGAGAAATTAATTTGACATAACTCACTACTATATTCTCCTAGTTCTATATAGGTACATACATACATACAAAGCATCGAGAGAATCCAATATAAATTCTTAAGATTCAAATTAAATTTAACATCAAATTTAAATTAAATTTATCCTTTACATTATTACAATTAACTCAAGAAAGTATTATATATATATATATATACTTGATTTTCAATATAAAATTATTGAGAGATGAGTCGGAGTCTCCGCATCTACGGCGACACATTAATTTAATTTGACATATTTTCTTATCACAATTTCCGAACAAATTACCATATTTCCTCATCTTTACTTGGGCTGCATAGGTTGGGTGAGAATACTGTGAAATTGTTGACATGTTTCATCAAAACTCGACACCTTTTAAGAAACACCCGTAGTCAGTTATAATTATTTTGTGAAAATAATTTTCAATGCGAATTTCGCCCACATATTAAGATTTATTTTCACTGTTTTATTTTTTTAATATATTTTTTCTCACGTGCTTACATTTTAATTATACTATAATTTAACATTCAATACTCATTCTTAAATTTTAACCATTTCAAAAATTTTAATTTTCAGTTAGTACCTGTATTTTTTAAAAACATCGTACTACCTTTGATTATTAATTTACTGTGATTATGTACCAATCAAAATTAAGCAAAATTGGCACTGTTCGCTTCCGAACGTCGAGAGTAATCAGGTGTCACGTAAATGGACATCGTTAAAACTCAAGTGCTTCTGTATTTATCCGGTAGTTCTAAAATCTTTTTAATAATTAATTTTAATAGGTTTCTCAATTATCAACTTGTAACAAATATTTCTTAATTCTTCAATTTTGTTTCATGTTATTCCTTAATTGTTTTAAAATGTTTTTACATTACATATTAATGTCATTCTAAGGGTATTTATTAGAGTCGTTAATAAGACTGGTTATATGCATATTAAAATTAAATAAATGTATACTATATACTTTTAAAATTAGCAATATTAACTTGGTGGTTAAGATTCATATTTTTTATTTATTATCTTAGTTTTATTAACCACAATTGAGTTTAAAAAACATCTACCGGTTTCCGAAAACACTTTTCCTTCTTCAGGATGTCATAACTAACTAAAAATATAGTATTGTTTCTTCACCAGAATCTATTTTAAATTTTTTTTTAAAAAACAATTATTTAAAAAAATAAATTTAGTACCTGACTCAAATTACTGCTCAATAGTCAATTTAGTCGAATAATTTTTAGGAAAAAATTTTAGAATAGGACTCATAGTTAAATTTAGTTGGCTGTTTAGAATTTCCTGATTACTTTTACATGCTTTATTTATCTCCAACGATTCCAAATTATTTAATTTGTGACCTACACCGTTTATATGCAAAATTGACAATCCCAATTTTTTATCAAAACCATGACTATTTTCTATCAAATGATTAGCAAATTCTGAAAACCCACTATTGTTAAAACATCTCAAATGCTCCTTTACTCTTATATTAAAATTTCTACCCGTTTTACCAATATAAAATGCAGCACAATCCTTGCAACTAAGTTTATAGACGCCAGAATTGTTAAATTTATCATCTTTGTCTTTAGAATTTATGAGTAAATTTCCTATACTATTATTTGTGTAAAATGCTGGTCTAATGTCTCGTGGTAGGTGTTTAGATATTTGTTTCGAAAAGTTATTTATGTATAAAATCCTACGCCAATTATCATTATTATCATTATGTTTTATCTGTGATTTATATAAAAACTGATTATTATATTCTTTTAATTTATTTTTAAAATAGTGTCTATCAAACATGTATTAGTCCCGTTATTAACTGCTATTTTTTTAATTGTATTCAATTCAATATTGAAATTGGATGTTGACATAGAAATATTGACTAAACGATGTATCATGGAGTGGAACCCTGAATTTTTATGTGATAATTGATGATTAGATTCATTATGTATGATAGTATCTGTAAAAGTTGGTTTTCTAAAAATTTTGAACTCAATTTTATTATTATTTTTAATCAATGTTAGATCCAAAAAATTTAGGGTAGAATTATTTTCCATTTCTAATGTAAATTGTATTTTATTATTAAACGAATTAATTAAATTTAGAAATGTAGTTAGTTGACGTTGTGAACCCGACCAAATACACAATACAAAAAAAAAAAAAAATGTATACTAAATTTACGTCATGGATGACCTATCGTTTGTGGCATTTCTTGTAAATTCCAAGAGTAGGCTCTGCATCGAAATTCAAATGGGGTCATGATTACCTTCCACTAGATCTAATTCCTTCCACCTTTCCATGGATCACCAATTTTCATGATCTGCAGTCCGGTAACATGAAAAAAATTTCTGAAGATTTAGAGTCGTGTAGTTGAGGATAGACGCTTCTCCTGAGTATGCGAATTATATTTCTTACTCCGGCGTAGTGTCGAATTTAATTGTATCCTTTGTCTTAATTATAATTATATCTTTTGTCTCAGTTATCATAAACATTATTTTTTTAAGGAAAGATTATTGGCAAGTCCAAACAGTTCTTATGAGTTTATTGAACTAGTTGGTTAATATAAACATTAATTCGTCTATGCTGGGATTCGGGATCTAAATGTAAACGACGCGTTTATTGACTTGACATGTTACTTAAGGAATACAATAAAAATACGTGAAAATTAAACTTGTATAAGGCGGTCCTCGGCTTTCGTACGTAATTGGTTCCTGAAATGTGTACTAAAGTTGAAATGTACGAAAGTAGAGCGATGTAAAAAAACATGGAAAAATGTTTATTAAATATTTATTTTAGAATGAGGTGCATTAGCGTAAGTAAATAACACTTTATTGGTATGTATCTGATGTTTTATTTATAAATTTATCAAGAGTTAGTTGAACAGTACTTTCCTATTTCATTTCTTGATAAAGTGTTCTGTAACGCGATGTGTATTTTTCTATTGCCCTTCGTACATGAGATACACGCTCTCCAGGTTGTCAAAGTTTTAACAGTGAGTTCATTATCAGCTTCTTCTTTTCCTTCTCATTCATTTTGTAGTTCATTTATCTTTTGTAGATTAATCAAATCTTCATTTGACAATAGTTTTTAGTGAGATTCCATTATCTAATTAATATCTTCGTTGTTGACATTGAAGTTAAATTGTATGTCATTCATTGTATGTCATTTGAGTTGTTATAGTTTCAGGTTTTTCTTACTTCACAATTATTTATTATTTGTGGACATACCTTTTCCAAGATAAAGAAACGAACTAATATCAGAGAGGAGAGAGTGTGAATATGGAAGTACAAGCATTTTTGCGATACATATAAATAAAAATCTAAATTTTAAATATGTACAAAATAGCGAATTGTACGAAAGTCGAGGCCCGCCTGTAATTAATTATCTAATTATCTAATACAACATGTGAAGCATTATCCTCTTGCGTTCCCAATCTCTCCGAATCTATGTTTCAGCACCATAGAGAAAGATCAGAACGATAAGGGTTCAGACCATTTTGTTTATTTACCCTCTAGTTACGCTCTGTTTCTTGCTAGATTTTTTTGAGATTGTCCACGAATTCGAAATAAATACAATTTCTCATATTCTCATCACGCTTAACGACATGTTGCAAAGATTTAAAAAAAAATTAATGCATTAAAAAAATGTTCTCTAATGTATTTTTTTTATTACCACTTTAGAAATTTGCGCAAGCTAAACAATAATATTTTGACTGAAGGAAAACATAAAACTCTACGAGATTTCAATATCCTAAAGTTGTTCGGAGTAATGTGCTCCATCGTACTTCTGTTGGAATCGTTTTATATCCCCTGGGGTATCAGGTGAAGACTTTTCCAATTTAATACATACGGAGTCCTCTATTTACACAATCAATGGCAGAGGGCGACTTACCACCCTAATATGGTGCAAGGAGCGAGAGTAAGTTATAATTATTTACTACCGATTCACGAAAGTATTAAAATAATGATTTTCACATACATGCACATTTTGATTTATGTGTTATTTGATTTAAGTGTGATTAATTTTCGTGCAAATTTGAGAGAAATTTTCGTTTATCGCAGATTGGGGTTCAAAACTCACCATGAAAGTGAGTTTATTTGTTTAATATTTGTTTTTACATTTAATGTGTACCTATATTTAAATCGTACCTCAATTGTGGTCGTACTATTGATTTCATTTAAGTTACCTCTATTCGAGGTAAGACCTAAATGAAACGAATAATAAATATTTTTAAAGAGAAGACTATATTATTTGTGAAGCTGTAATTTTTTCATAACATAGTTCTGTGATATTTTAATACAAATTAAATGCGTCAATTAGAAAGATTTACATAGCCTCGTAAATAGTCGACAAATTTTTAAACTATTAATAATGATAAATTAAAATGATATATTTATTTACAAATTGAACTTTATCGTAAAGATGTTTAGTTATCCATATTATAGTGTAATTAGTAAGTACGCAGATCTACAATTTTTTTATTGCACGCATGTTTTAGAAATAAAAAGTATTGCACTTTATATTGAATATCCATTTATAAATAGAGAAATTGTTCATTCAATTAATCCATCTACGATTAAAGCTCAGGGAGAAGTAAACCGGGGAGACCTAGCGTTGAGAACCAAGGAACAAATTAAATATCAATAAGTCCACGACATCTTGAGTGTTGTTAACTTGGCGACATTTCTCCTCACAGCTCCCAGTACCGGGTTTAGTAACTTCGCTCTGAAAGTTTTATGGGGAAGTAAAGTTGGTGTATCTTGGTGCAAAGTTGTAAAAATCATGGAGTCGGCGATAAACTTTTACCCTTGTCGTATAATGCAACATCATAAGAAGAAATCTTTTATATAAATAGCTTGCTTTTACATACATACATTCTACACACGGTAGTAAAAAAATAATTACTACATGTCTAAGGCCGTATATATTGTTTGGTGTATTTCACTTCTCAGAAAATTAAAAGGGAATAATATAATAATATATTAAAAATATTATCCTGTATTATTATTATTATTAGCTTGTAGTGTTAAAATGTCATTAAACATAGATTATAAATAATTATTATAAAAATGGTGTCCCATGATGCACTTTATTTTTATATGTACTTTGCAATGCTCATTATAAATTATGATATAAATAATTAAATAAAAAATAATAAACGTACCTCAAAAGTAGCGGTGTACAGTTCATATATTAAATTAAGCTATATGTACTTAAGTAGAATTCACGCGAAATCAATTAAAATGAATTATTAATCTAATAATATTATCGTCGTATATTCATATTTTAATAGTCTATCATATGAGCATTAAATTAGGTTTATATAATAAGAAAAAACTAAAAAAATGTGCGTTTAGTAAAAAAAATTTTTTTTTTTTGGATTTATTTGACATAATTTTAGAACAAATAATTCCTGTTTCTTTTATGGTACTTTTTTATGTCCGGAAACTCATGGTTAAAAAAGTGAGGTTACCTCAACGTTTAATAAATTAACATTTAATGAGATTTCAAGATATTAAAAGTGTATACTAAAGTTTTAAAAATCCACTGAAACAATATAAATCAAAACCGTTAAGTATCTCCATTTTCATCAATAGTAAATACAACAAATATAACATATACATAAAAAAAGAGTGTCCAGCGGAACATTTTCAAGTTTAATATTAAATAAATAAAAAAACTACTGTGTTATTTCCATATTTTATTTAAACAAAATGGAGTTTAATGATACGTATTTTACGTTTTATAGACAATATCGTCTAAATACCGTCCATTTCTCTCAAGACACTCTTGCAATAGGACTCTTAAATTTGCGAACACGCGAGAGGAAAGCGTTGGTTCAATGACAGCAACTTTACGGCGGATATTTTCTTGTAGGGTCTGAATTGTTCGAGGATTATTGCTGTAAACTCTCGACTTAAGATATCCCCACAAAGGTCTGGTGACCGAGGTGCCCAGGGTATGTCTCCGTACTTGTTGATTAATTTATTGAGAAAAAATCCCTTCAGCTTCTCCATTGAAACTAGCTGTGTGTGGAGTGGCCCCGTCTTGCTGAAATTGTGTTCTGTTGTTGAACCCGGGAAACAACTGTAGTTGCAATACCAAAAACTCGTCGATATTCGGCAATACACGTCAGCAGTGAATGTCTCTCGCTGGTTAAAAAAGTAAGGGCAAATTATCCCTCTGGCAGAAATAGCACACCACACTGTCGTTTTTGGACAATACAAACGTTTTTGATGGCATTTTCTTGGGTTGTCGGGGCACCAGTATATCTGTGGGACAGGTAAATCAGCAAATCACGCTCGTCGAAGAATATCCCTCCCACTTACCTCACCCTGATGATTTACGAGCAATTACAATTTAATTTTGATTTTTTTCCGCTGGACACTCTATATTAACATTATTACTTGTTTTTTTCATAATTTGTTTTTTTAAGCTTTTTATAAACATTAACTTTTTCGAGCAATTATAATATTTTTTATAATACATAATTAAATTTAAAGAGCTAACGGCTTTGTAGCAGAAAAACAACTACAATGTGGAAAGACATTGTATATTATAAATGAACAAAACTTTATAATTATGCGGTGACTGGAACATTTTTTAAAGTTAGTATAATTTAATTAGTATAATTATAAGATATATTAAATTTGTAGCAAATGTGTTCAGATAGTATTAAATAGCCAAATAATGAGGAAAAATATGAATTAAGGTAGACACGAATAATGCCACCCCCATAATTCACGACCTTTCTTATTTGTTGAATGTATATATATCTACATTTATAACTTATACATATTATTTGTATGCAAAGCAAACAGTTGATGTTGATAGAAAAATAATTACCAAAAATAGGTGTTCATTAATTAATTCAAGAAGTAATTATGTTTTTTAAATAATATGTTTATGAAACTGAATGTTTATAGAAATATTTATGACAGTATTTTCTATAACTATTCCATTCACCGAATTTCATAATCTCCCATGTGTCTGCGTATGAAATTACTTGAAGTATTGAATTTCATGTCTCATGAATAAAACAACTGAAGCTCATTTTTCCCAAGGTAAGAATATATTTATAGAAAGAAAGATAAATAAAATCAAAATATAATATTTAGGCAATACTAAATCTGCTTGAGATTGAATAGATTTATGCGAAACAGTTTCTTGTTTAGTTTGTATAGAGTGAAAAGGCAGTCTTTATCTGAAGACAAAGGTTACGATTCCTTATCCCAAAACCAGTTAGTGAAATTCAGGTTAGTCAAATTTTAGAATCGAAATTTTAAAACAGAATCTTTTTTTAATGCGGTAATCCCCGATTATTTTGCTTTAACAATAGTGTATTGTGTATCCTTATTACATTGCTGTAGATGAAATATACATTGTATGGAAGCCGTTGGCACAAAGCAGCCATAATGACCGCTCGCCGTTCCAAGCAGCAAAAAGCCATCGGCTACCGTCAATTGATTTTCTGCTGTTACTATTGCCCTCCCTGGAATTGTACAAAAGGTGTTGTTACGTATCAAATTTGAAATATATATATCCACTTAAGGACATTCTTAAAAAAACTGAAATCATATTTACATACTTGATTATTAATCAAACGTAAACATTATGAACAAACGTTATTTTTCATCTGTCATCTCGCGTCGCAGACTTTTTTTTCTTATCTATGTTCGCACTGTCAAACGACAATGCAACCATAGATAAGAAAATAAAGTCTGTGACGCGAGATAACAGATGCTCAATATACTTACCAGTCGTTGAAATTCGTACGATTTCGCTAATGTATATTTTTCTAACTCGTAATAAAGACGATGTATACTTCATTTTGTACTGTTATTGAAAAGAGAAAACATTAAGTAATCTTAACCTAGAAATATTAAAAACATGTTTGATATATATTCGTTACTTTGGCGAATATACCGAATTTTTTCTTACTGGCAAATGACACATACCCAATGACACATACGAATAAAAATCTTGTTTTTGTTATTATGCTATTAATGCAATTAAATTAAATGCTATTAATTAATGCTTATTAATGTCGACACTTTGATTTCAAGTCATTAATTTCCAAACTCATGTCGGAATATTAATTTCTTTACTTTCTTCGTAATAAAACTAAATTGGCTGAAAACTATATTCGCACGTCAATATCCATTGAAAAACCTGTGATTTTAAATAATTATAAGGTAACTTTCTTCACAATATTTAAAACTGATTTACACACTGCATTAGCTAAAAAAATATCACCATTCTTTATTAATACTGCTACGTTAATATTAACATCCATCGCTTTTGAAAGTTGTTATTGATAATCTTTAACATATTATCGATTTCTCAGAATAACAAGGTTCCATCTGAAACTGACACTGTTTTAAGATAATGAGCTCGAAAGTGTTGATTGAATTTCAACATATATTCATGTATATTTTGTTTTGAGTATGCAAATTTGATTATTTTTAAGGTCTTAACATATTTTCAGTATTATCAATGACCACTTTATATGAAAAGACGCTAGAAGGGGGGACCCACACTCCTTCCCGGAACAGTTGTAAAAATTTCAACTTATTTTATCGGTTCCACACACAGTACTACAGAAACCCGAAATGTACAATTAATAAATACAAAATGAAGGAGATAAAAAAACAAAAGCTAATGTAAGAGATTGCGAAAACGAACAGAGATTTAAATTTTAACCTTCCTGCGCCCTTTTAAATGCTATCTTTATATATTTTAAAATACAGGTATCTAACAATATTACAAACAAACAGATAATAAAGTGTTATGTACGGAAGTAAAAAAACCAGTGGGTGCAAGATAGCCATTAAAGGGCTAACTATCAAGTACACTCTCCCATGAAGGGACTTGGACGAAACACAATGATGTATGAGTCACGCCATACGCGGTACAGGCCAACGGAGTTACGCACGATTTTGTTTATTTTAAGAATTTGACTTACGAAAAGTGAAGTGTCCGCGTTCTCGCTGACACGATCTTGTCATCATCTACCTAATACAAATCCATATACAGCTTGAGATTCTTTGCATTACTGATCAGGTCCGCGTTTTCCAAAAAATGTGACCGACGCAAGTCAAGGGTCACCAAAAAAGATGTGTGGGTGGTGGTGGAGGGATGGGTTAGATAGGAAGTAGGAAAACCGATTAGGGAGAGGATGATGAGAGGATGGGTACCTTCGATAGCGGTAACAAATTCATGGCGGTGTGCGAATAGAGATTTAACACGAAGAATCACACAATACACTTTCTCTTCTCGACCTCCAAAAGGACAACCAAAGGAATAATATGGACCATTGGGTCCAGTTAAGCCTCCAATCACGCGATTACGGGCATCCCTAATTATCACGCAATGCCACAAGATGTGTTCTGGAGTTTGATTCACTCGCTCACATACACACCACGGGGCATCCGTGAGTCTAAAATCTAACACCACTCAGTGACCACTGTGAGATGACGGAAATTAAAAATAAAGAAAAAGCACTGTAAATTAATAATAATGATTCATAAATTGAAATAAATAACTAATGCAGTTGGAACTGCTCTAGCTATTTCATTTAATATCCATTAAATAGAGTTGGTGTGTATAGAAGAAATAAAGAATAATGC
Source organism: Eubasilissa regina (assembly GCA_022840565.1). Lineage (NCBI taxonomy): Eukaryota > Metazoa > Arthropoda > Insecta > Trichoptera > Phryganeidae > Eubasilissa > Eubasilissa regina. Next base: position 15,915,810 of record JAINEB010000018.1, on the reverse strand, counting down.
ATTTGGAACCCATTTCACGCAATAACTCAAATCACCTTAAAATGTTAGTTGGAACCTTGTTATTCTAATGGGTCGGTATAGTTATTTACCAAATGAAGTTATCGAGTTATTCGGTGTAAAATTTTGTGACATTCAAATTATTATATAAGTAATAATACATTTATTTTTATTTTTTGGGTACACGAGACGAGACAATTGAATAAAAAAGGAGAATTCAGGAGGAAAACAAATCATCAAAGTCGTTTCTTACGTCAAAACTCTTGGAAAAACCTGAGATCTTATTCACGTTTTCGTTATTTGATTCATTTGTAGAGTAAAAACGTTTTCCATAGAAAGTAGTCTACTCGCAACTCTGATTGATGTGATTCTCTACGTGGTATGATTTCCGTTTTCAATTATACGACGGTGAATTATTACTAGACATCGTACTCTAGGAATTTCAATGAGATATCTGTACCAGCGTTCAAATCCATAGACTACGAAGGAAACATTTTATGTTTTCACATCATTTCATCATCTGCACATTCAAGCTTCACAGTCGCGAACCACACGAGTAGATATGACTTTTTTAAGTACGCCCGAACGTTGATAATATTATTTTGAATTAATACTGAGCATTTGGAACGTGCTTACCTCTATATACCTCTATAATATATACCTCTATAGTATATACCTTTATAAAAATAATTTAATACCAAAGACGTGTTATTAATTAAGTAATATGTAAAACCCATTCTAAGACGATTGCAAAATATGTACATGGGACGATTAACTATCATAATAGCATCATTACAGTACAATCATATATTACAATCGATGTATATTTTTATGAAAAATTCACTTTTTCATTCAACTTCAGAATAAAAAATTCACCACCCAATTCACGTATTACAAAGGACTTCAGCCTTAAGCAATGTATCGGTTTCTTTCTAAATATCTAAATATTTTGAAATTTACTTGTAATATGTTCAACACATAACGAGAATTTCATGTACGAGTATAGTTGTAAAATTTACATATTTTTTGGAATAAACATGTAATTTCGTAGTAAATTAAGTATAAAATATGAGAAAAAACATAAAACGAGATCGAGAGACTTTAATTTAAATAATAAAACATACAGTACAATGAAAATAAAATAGGACCAATAAATATTATAATAACACATGCATTGAAAATCAAAACACAAAACTGTTGATGTGATATGAGATCTAATAGTACATTTTGAGTCTCAGCACAGGTTTGATTATAACATTACTGTATATATAAAAAATGCTTAAAATGTAAAGGCGATGATCTTTCAATGAAAGTTTGACATCTGAAAATTGCTAAAGGTACGTGTATACTGAATGTGTCATTCTGGTCATTCGTCATACAGACCGCATACAGAGTTATATAAATCGGTGTTTTGTTCGCGGATTAGAATGAAAGATCATCATGGACACGGACCTTTAGGATGCATTTTGAGAGTATCCAAACCTTTCAAATATATATCATCACTTGTACTGTCGCATAAAACTATAATTCAAAGTAATCTGGAACTAACCTCTATGAGAAATCCGCACTACCAAATGTATACGAAAACTATTGAGAATGACTCTAGTCTAGAAAAAGAATGTTTCAGATCACTGATAAGATAACTAAAAAGTTATGGTTTGAACGGTGCTTTTGGAAATTACAAAGATCGAGTGACATATTTTAATATTCAAACATTTGGTACGGAGAAATATTGATGATTTAATATGCTATTACAAAATTATCCTTAATTATTGTTACTTGTCTTCTAAGTACGTCTTCAGTGTATACCTCGTAATGTGAAGGTCCAAGAAATAGACTTTGTAACAATTATACATTTATTACAATACGATACAATTTAGTACAAGGTAAGTCACTAGTATAGGTCAAACGATTAAGCCAATGAATATGCGGAGAAAGAGCGCCGCGCCTTGCCGCGCTCCGCTCTTTATATCCTCGCACACACGCGCCGGCGGTGCGGTATTCAGACATATACACACACACACACATAACTATACAATCACAAAGACATCACAATTATGTTGACTCTCTTACGTGCCTAAAGAAGACAAATTTTGTTTTGCTGATTACACTGTACACTGAGGAATTCCCTTAGTTATAAAGATATTAATATTTTATTACTGGGCTTGTCATAATTTAAAAATGTTTCCTTTGTACTTTAGTAACTTAAATATATACATATCTATGTGTAATTTATTTTTATCATAACGGAATCGAATAGCGGCAGAGTTTCCCGAGTGAAAAATGTAATATTTTAAGTTACTGATACGCTAAAAATTAATGGTTTCATATTGGCTTGATTTAATGTGCAGATATAGAAGCATACGGGGTGTAACAGATCTAGTCTACAATACCTGATTAAATTATGAGTCTATATGATATGTGCCTAATCTCAGCTATGTCAGAGATATAAGCATTTCAAAAGAATCATCAATTATGTGATTATTTAGATTAATTGAAATATGTTATTGATTCCAAATTATATATTGAATACAAAAAATTAAAGGTTATCGTATTTCGAGCAGCTAAACTATTTATTGTTATATGATTTAAGGACTGAAACAAAGGCATAGATTAATAATCGAACATTTCTCAAATATTTATTTAGAACTACGTAGACTTCAAGCTTAATATGATTTTGTAAAAATTTAAAATAGTAATATTTTACGTAACAGGACAGAATTTACACATATTCCACGAACATTTTTGACTCCTAATTTAGTCAGGTACACCCTGCCTAATAATTATAATGATGTTAAAATATTCATTTTTAAATAATAAATAAAAATATGAAATTTTGTGATATGAAATCCACTTGATCACTTAGCAGATATGCCATTCTGCCGCTGTGCGACTCAACTGTACATGTGTGATTTATTTTATCATACATATGTCAAGATTAGGTCATTTATTTTAATTAGCAAGCTTTGCTGTTCTGCAGTGCATCAATAAATTCAAGTACCTAATCAAAACATATTAATATACAAAGCGCGTATTTAATAAGTAAAAAAAAAATTAAATTACACCAGGTAGTGTTAGAAATTTTATACCGTTGAAAGCCTTTGACATTTAAACACAGTTAATCGTTATATATATATCGTTGCAGTAGGGCGTGACTGACAACCTTTATCCCTTTAGATGGGCGGTCTCATGTTATAATAGGCACGCTGAAAAATTAATGATGTTATTTATAACGCCGTAAATTATTGTGAATTGGCTGCACTTCTCACCAATGGCGGGAGAGCTTGCACCTACGAGGGTACTGTAAAAGCTTTTAAGCTTAGCGAGCTGGCATGAAAATATAAAAGTACTTTTAAAATACATGCACGTATTTATTTACATTCATTTTTGTACAAATATACATATCTTTGCGAAGTATTTCAGTATTTTGTTAAATAAATATTTAGAAGATTTTAAAATTTCTGTACCTAGTAAAGGGATAAGAAAAGTAAATGGGTTCATTATTAAGGAGAACACATTCTTATTGTGAAGTTGTAATTATTCAGAACATAGGTCTGTGATATTTTTAATATTAATTAGAAAGATATACATATAAAATCAATTTTATCGAAAAATATTATTGTTGCTATCGGGATTCGAACCTGGATTCAAATAATGGAACGATAAATGTATTAATTTGAAAAGTGTAATATATAGGTTCGAAAATTTGTTGTCAAAAGTACTGTGTGCATAGTCGATTAATGCACCTTCCCCGGATCGAAAAGAATTCAGGTTCAAATCCCAGCAGCAATAACAATATTTTTCGATAAAATTGATTGTATATGTATATCTCTCTAATTAATACATTTAATGAGTATTTATTTAAATGGGTTCGCTTATATTTATAACTAAAAGCATTTTTCTCTGTTTTGATTATCAATATAATTTTGTATACTCTGTAAGCTGAAAATATAAATATTAACATGGTTTTTAGTTAAACGGGTGTCTCACGCAACTTTTTTTTGGGGGGTATAGATTAAATATGTAAAATTTAAATTTTTTATTTATTAGTGATTTATTTATTATTTACTGTTGATAAATAATTGTCAATTAATCACTCTGACCAGGTATTATTCATAATGCTACATATACTCCGGGAAATGTAATTTTTTAATTAAAAACTGGATATTTTCATAACATTTATCAAACCAGACCTAACCGCATGTATTTCTAGATTTTATTCCCTTGTATGTGATCGCTTCAAAATGTACAATTTATTTATTTGATTATGTTACATACTACTTTTTAGCGATTAACAAGATCATATAAAAAAAGTTTAAAGTGAAAATAAAAATATTGAGTCAAGCCCAATGTGTGTTTGATGAATTATGTTTAAAGCAATGTGCTCGACTCTCGCGTTCGTCAAGGATACATTTTTTTATCATCATAAAGGGTGTCCAGTAGAAAATTTTCAAGTTTAATATTAAATAAAAAAAAACTACAACGTTATTCTCATATTTTATGTAGTTTAACGATGCGGATTTTACGTTTTATAAACAATATCGTCTAAATGGTGTCCATTTCTTTCAAGACACTCTTGCAATCGGACTCTTAAGTTTGCGAACACGCGAGAGCAAAGCGTCGGTTTTTGATGGGCCTGAATTGTTCGAAGATTGATGCTGTAAATTCTCGATATAAGGTATCCTCACAAAAAAAAGTCGCACGTTGTAAGGTCAAGTGTCCAAGGTGCCCAGGATATGACTCCGTACTTGGTGATTAATTTATTGGAAAAAATTCCTCTCAGCCTCTCCATTGAAACTCTAGCTGTGTGTGGAGTGGGTCCGTATTTCTGAAATATGTTCTGTTGTCGAACCCGGGAAACAGCTGTACTTGCGGTACCAAAAACTCGCTGATCGTTCGGTAATACTGTCTCTCACTGGTTAAAAAAATAAGGGCCAATTATCCCTCGGGCAGAAATAGCACACTTCGTCGTGTCTTTTTTGGACAATGCATACGTTTTTAATGGCGTTCCCTTGGATTATCGGGGCACCAGTATCTCATCTTCTGTTTATCAACATAGCCATTGATATGAAAATGTACTTCGTCTGTAAACAATATATTTCCAAGCGTTCGTGCTGTTCCAAAACGTTCTAGCATCGTCCTCGCTAAGGTTTCACGTAAACAATAGTCATTTTCTTTGAGAAAATGCACGATTTGCAGTTTGTATGGATGAAACTGTAGTTTCTTATTCAAAATGACGTGCACTGTTGATTTTTTTATTCCAGTACAGGCTGCAATCTTCCTTATCGATTTACGTGTATTGCGCATAATTTCACGTCAAACTTGAACCACATGTTTTGGCTTGAACATAATACCAGATAAGTTGCGTGCTTGGCCCATCACTTACTCGTCGAATGTTAAAGTGAGTACAAAAAGCGCGACGCGGTTGAATCAATGAATCACCGCACTTTAAATATTGCTCAACCGCAAACGCGCGGTGCGCTCCCGACCAGTGCCTCATTGCGACTGGCAAAACAATACCTCTCCCACTTACCTCACCGTGACGGTTTACAAGCAATTACAATTTAATCTTGAAATTTTCCCGCTGGTCATACTACATTGGGTTTTAGGAATATGAGTATCTTCTTCACTGCTCGCTCCTACTTTGTCTATGTTATTATGTAAAAAAAATATATTTATTTATAGAGCACAGACTCGTTCTAAGTTAGATGTAACAGAATAGAGTCAGGAACCACAAGCACTAACCCTTTGAGTTTTTCGTACACCATTGTTGCAGACTTGAGCACCTTTAATTCTCTGATAGTGTTCCGTATACGTAATATATTTTTTTTATATAGGTGAACACATACACTTCCATACTTATATATAAAATGATTATTGTTAAATGTGGTATATTGTCAGCAGTTTTTGGTTTGTTCCCACCCCTTAGCCTATTTCCAATCAGTACATATTGTTCCTTTGGCTCGATTGGTTGTTTTGAAATTGTGATTTGTCGAGATTTGGAGAGAAAGTGTCATCCTCGCTGTGATCAGTCGTGTTGGATCACTTCTAATACAAATTAAATGCATTAATTAGAAATTATTAAGGAGAACACATTCCTATTGTAAAGTTGTAGTTATTCAGAACATAGGTCTATGATGTTTTAAATACTAATTTAATGTATTAATTATAGATATATACATATAAAATCAATAAAAATGAATTGATAATTCTGGCGTCTGCGGTCGGTTTACTCAAAGGTATTTGAGATTCCGTAAAAACAATGTAGATGGCTTTCAAATAATGGAACGACAGATGTATTAATTTGAAAAAAGTGTAACATATAGGTTCGACAATTTGTCATGAAAAATACTGGCGCTATAACACAATTGGTAGTGTACTTCCTCGAATTGGAAATAGAGATCCAGCTTCGAATCCCGGTAGCTCAAAAATAATATTTTTCGACAAAATTGATTTTGTATGCATATATTTATAATTAATACATTAAATTAGTATTAATTAGAAAGATATACATATAAAATATTGTTGTGTTTACCGGGATTCAAACCTGGATCTCTTCTTCTCCGGGGAAATGGATTAACCGATTATGCTAGATCAACACAGTAAGTAGACGACAAGTTTTCGAACTTATGTTTCACTTTTAAATTGATACATCTGCCGTTCCATTATTTGAAAGCCACCTTCTTTATATTTATAAATTGATTTTAAATGTATATATTTCTAATGAATACGTTTAATTTGTATTAAACATTTCACAGACCTATGTTCTGAAAAATTGCTACTTCATGTTCTCCTTAAAATACATGTTTGTCCTCAATTCGGTTTGGTGTTTCGTTGTATGGAAATACGCCGCGATTCGGAGTGAAATTTTTGTCATTATTATCAGTGTTTTATGCGATCATTTTGGACGTACACAACAGCGTATTTGTATGCGCAGTTATTGAACATTGAATGGTGGATTCACCAGAGTTGCCTGTCGTTGCGTTTCAATTTGGGTGATAGGTGAGGGTGATTTGATTCATCTGGTGAGACGAGCTGTTTTTTTTATCCCGTAAGCCATTCTAGTCCGCTGTCGAAGGATTCCCTCATCCCTCATTCCGATTTCTTATCTCTTTATACTTTCCGGTTCCATCATTCACCATCGTGATCGGCGACTTGCGTCGGTCACATAGTATTCCGTGTTGAAATAATGTTAAATAGTAAATTGTGTTTAGTAATATAACATAGATATTTTTTTTTGTTTTTTGTGTTTTGTGGATAAATGTGTAAACATTAAAAATTCATACAGTTGGTATCAAAATAAATATATCAACAATTATAATTTTTTTTCGATGAAATGAAGAGGTTAGTGCTAAATATTAAATTAAAATTAATTTTAAGAGAGTGACAAAGATCACTACCCACAGTGAGATGTGTTACTCCGAACGTGTAGATGTATTCTATAATACGTGGTCTGGAATAATACTCCGATCGTGTAGATGTATTCTATAATACGTGGTCTGGAATAATAACTTCATTTGCGCCGAATAAGAAAATAATTACGCCGTTTCGAGCGGTGCTTTTGTTCCGCCGCCCGCCGGTAGGTGGTGTTAATTGTTTCCTGTGACAGGAAATACGGTAAGATAATTGAAAGTCATTTTCAAAGCGGTGTTGAGTATTGCAAACAATGAGGTAAAGTGGAAATTCAAAAGCGACGTTTTAATTGTCAGTCAGTGATAGTAAACTGTCGTCGAAATATGCCCACTTCGCTTTGAATAGTCCACTGAATCTCTTAGTAATAATTATAGATAATCAAGAAATCTGCTAATAAATTGTTGTTTTCTTGTACTTGTAGCATGCACATTACAAAGTCGGGCGACGGGATGACATCGCCATCCTTTACCACTAGATCGTCTGCAGTCTCCGCCCGTACTGCATTTGTGAGAAGTGATTTACCGACATCACCTCACCTTGTGATGACTCAAATTTATACTGAATTGATTGGAAAAATTAATAGTGTAGTGATTTTTTAAGACATAAATCAATTAAGTCTTATATTCTTGAAATAGAAAAAGTTACGAATATATAATAATGACGTTGGGTGGCTGTTACATTGCATTTAGAGGTACATCTAATAAATATTGAAACTTTTCAAAGTATAGTTGCCATACCGATTTCTTTTAATATTTTTTGATTTATAACTATACCTGAAATACCAATTTACGTTTATTATTTGGATCATTTCAAACATGGAACCAGTTTTTGTAAACAATCCGCAGTTTTTGTTAATTATAATAATATAATAATGATTATAATTATTTGGACTATTTTAACTGGTTTCAGTTCGATTAATTTCATCGGTACACTTGTTGACGAATGGCGTTTGCACCGGTGATAATAATAGCTAATAATATACACATGTGTATTGTGACATTATAAATTAGGGTCACGTTCGAAATTGTCCCGTCTTTTGTCTTATTGCCAAGCATCTCGAAATGACAAATAATTGCCCTTACGTTGGTATCGCAATTTGTTTCGAAAGTTATAAAAACGGTCGCCGTCTATGGTTCTTTTTCAAATCGTCGAGAGAGCTGTCTGATTTGGTGGTTCAATTGCCGCGACCAGCGTTACTAAAATGTAACCGTGTGCGATCCAGTATAACCACAGGATAAATATTTTATGTTATTCAATCGCATGGTGAACAATCTTTACAGGAATCAATATGTTTTCCTTTGGTTTCTACCTTGTGCTCGTCACTGACTAGCCGGTGAGTGGGTAGAATGCCGGTCTTTGCCCTCACAATATATTTATATGCCTATTTTCTTAAGTATACATTCAATAAATTTTCTGGGATATTTATTTGAGACCTACTTATTCCATGCGGCATTCGTGTGTCGGATGTTTTACTATAATACCATACAGTACGAAAGAAAACGAAAAGCATTGTATGAAACTTGCGACGTTATTCAAGACGCAAACCACACCGCAATGTACCTCATCCTATTAAACGAAGAGAATGCGTGATGTTTATGTAAACGTTTTGTGTCGACGTACACTAGTGGGATTGTAGCACAAACTATTCTATTTTAGTAAAAACATTGTATCAAAAATTTCTGAGTAATTCTAATTATTAGTCGATAGTATTGTTTTACTATCGGATTTCTCTAACATAATAAAAAGTGTCCCAAAATTAACGCAAGTTCTGCAGTAAATTTTTGGCAACCCTGAAAAAAAAATTTGACAGCTGAGAGTTTAGGGTTAGTAAAAATAGGGCGTTACACGGTGCAAAAACGTGTTTTTATCATTGAACAATATCTCAAAAATAATGATAGTTTGGCGGCCGGAATTCAAAAATTTAATACACAATATGGTCGGAATAGTGTTTTAAGTTCATCAACTGCGAGGAGATTAATTGAAAAATTTAGAGAGACTGAATTAGTTGGAGACGCTAAACACACTGGTCGTCCAAAAACAACCCGTTCAAATGTCAATATCGAAGCAGTGCGTGAGAGTATTGATGAAAATCCCGGAACATCAATTCGGCGTCGTGGACAAGAATCGCAAATTTCAAGAAGCTCTCTACAGCGTATACTCACAAAAGACCTGTGCCTCCATGCTTACAAAATTCAATTAACACAACTACTGAAGCCTAATGACCATGCACAGCGAAGAGAGTTCGTCGAATGGATTATTGAACATCGACAAGTGGATGCTGATTTTTCGAGCAAAATCATCCTAAGCGATGAAGCACATTTTCACCTTGAAGGCTTTGTTAATCGCCAAAATTGCTATGTTTGGGGTTCGAAGAACCCACATTTGCTTATTGAAAAAGTAATGCATCCACAACGTGTCACTGTTTGGTGCGGATTTTGGGCTGGAGGTATCATTGGACCATACTTTTTTGAAAATGAGGCTGGTCAAGCAGTAACTGTTACTGGTGCTCGATATCGCGACATAATAACACAGTTCTTTCTATCGAAATTGGATGATGTTGATGTGGCCAAAATGTGGTTTCAACAAGGCGGTGCCACACGCCATACAGCCTGTGAAATCTAAAGACTAAAAACTGTGTTTTCTATTTAATTCAAATCATGCGTTAATTTTGGGACACCTTTATTTCTCTTGGAAGAGAAATTTATTTAACTAGTATTATGTTTTATAAATATTTTGTTATTTTATGTTTGATTCTTTTGAAAGGAATTTATATTTTTATATGTATTATAACTGTGCGTTTTAAAATAACGTTTTAATAATATTCCATTTACTGGGTAATACTGGAAGAGCATATTACAAGAGAAGTGACGATTAAGAATAAAAATTTAATAAAAAAATGCAATTTTGACAATCAGAAAACATAAAAATTGGTGCCTACTGTAAGGGGAAATACTTAACTGTAATCGACAAATACATAAAATTGAAATATTATAAATGTTACCTACTATTATTATATTTGGTGCCAGCTACCTGCTATTTAGTAGAGCAGTCTTTTTGACCTCAGTGTTCGTGGTTGCCTCTAAGATTTCTGTTTATTAATACAATTTACTAGGAATACAAGGGGTAAAATTATAAAAATATGCCGAATTAAAATACTATAATTTAAATCATTAAAGTTTACATACAAACACTAAATAGGTTTTCTAAGGAACAGGTTATGCAATAGTCATAAATGATATTCGAACTGGAAATAATGGTTCCCTGGCTAAAAATTAACACAATATGACCAATAAATAATACTTGTGGAAGGGTTATCAAAATCATAGACACACAATGTATTCCGTCGCATGAAGTCTCAACAGAGTATAAATTTTTGAGATACCTAATGAGCAATATTCACATAAAAAAATATAAATCAACAATCTGATAAATATTTACTTCGAACAATAATTGAGCAAAGTAGTAAAATTATCCTGATACGGTTATAATTTAGCGAGGATCTTTAAGCAACCTGAATATCATAATCAATCATTATAAAATGCCACGAAAAACAGTTTATATTTGCTTAACGATTGATATAGTTGTCAGTTTACATACGTGATATTGTAAGGGGAAATATGCGAAGATATAATATGATAATATTGAACAGAGAAAAGTTTCACGTTTACCGTAATTACATCACTGAATATTATAATTATTAGAAAATAAAAAAATGTATTAATTTAGAAATATTGTCCTTGCTGAGGTTTCGAGATTAAGTATACGATAATTGCATTAGTAAACAAGGTGAAGAAGTATTAAAAAAAAAAATTGTTTGTCGTCGATTGTCTGGACTAACATACAACGGTACCTTTAGTCATAATGCACTATTGCAGAATCAAACGAACCAGATGACATGCACTCGGAGATGCTACGGTGATAGAATCCTTCCGAAGGAGGATGCACTAATGGTGTAGTGAAGTGGTCCTAATGACATGCACGTGTAAAGCCACGGCGATTGAATCCTTCGTACTTTCTTGGATGGATAATGAAGATGAGGCCTTCAAGAAGGGACAAGACGAAAGTGGACCCTCAAGGTGTGCAGCATTTATGATGCGGGGTATGCGATGCCAGATTTGAACACGTCCGTCGTCAGATGGGGTTTAAGATGAATTCCGACCCGTCGGTAGATTGCGATAGTTACTTATCAAAGCTCCGAATATCAAAGAGATTTTTATAAAATTGTGAAGTTGGCGATATGTGAACAATACTTCAAATAAATAAAGCCCGATAGATACAGTCATAACTATCACTTGACTGGCGATTATTTAAAATTGTGCATATGTTACAGACAAAGTGTAAACTTCGGAAATGTATACATTAGCTAGTCAACGTATGCACCAACTATGAGTTTTAATTACAGTATACGTAAAATAATTTATGAACACTAGTTATTGCATGTATTCAGTATTCGGTGTCTGTTAAAGTATTCACAATGTTCACCTAATGTACGGTACACTGAAGTTGCCATATTAAAAAAAATGTTTACTTATTTTTGAGAAAAATCAAACATAGTAGCCAATATTATTTTCAGTGAATATAAAATATATTTTTTAATAAAAATATGCCTACGAATAGAATAATGCTATCGTTTTTAACATGTATAATTGTTTTAAGTGACAACATTGCAATTTTTAGTAATATTTTACATTGGCAACATTATTACCGGCTGTGGAGTGCGTACGTGTTATTATTATTATCCGATGTAACCTCAAAGTTTAAACTTAAACCACATCTCTTCTGTTATATAACTATAAGTTATGTAAAAATAATATGTGCTTACAATTACGATTGCAATTTATTTTATTAATTCGTTGCATAATTATTATTCGAATTGTTAATGAATAGTAAGGTAATTGTAAACTCGTTCATATTTGGTTAGTTGTCAAACACGCTCGTTTGACAGATCTTATTTGTTCACTATGTGACCAGCTCGCGTCGGCGAGTTCATACACTCACTAGTTAAATTATACTTTATCTAGTGAATGTATACATGAAGTACAGCAATGTAAGCTGTAACTAAAACTCATAGTTGGTGCATACATTGACTAGTTAATGTATATATTATTGAAATTTAACACTAACTGTAACATATATAATATCCTCTGGCAATTAGTGTATAGCTACGCTTTTGCAACAAGCGTGTTATCAAGACCAAATCTCGGGTGAGAACGGTGGGCCTAATTACGTACCCGCTAACGCAGTAACAACGCAGCGCGCATGGGGTGTAATTGTGTGAACGTAACACCGCTATATGTTAGAAAGCGAAGGATGGTAATGAGAATATTTTTGAATCGCCATCGAAGACGAACAAAATGACCTTTGATCTATAACATGGAAATACACTGGAATGAGACAATTTCTATTCTTTATTAGGATAATAAAAGAGGGCGCGTAACATGGGAAGGTGCTATAACTTGTTAAAATAATCTAATGCTGAAGAAGACTTGTGTTCTCTGAGGCGGCTTTTAAAACGTATTGTATAATAAGTAAAGCTACTTCTATTCACAGTAATTCTTGATTTATGGGTATACATAAATCTTAAAAATATAACGTTACCCTACATATGTATATAGATATATGTATGATTATTACGGGTTACATATAAATAATGTTGGTCTTATTGAATTATGTAGAATCATCAGAAATAAATAAAGCTCGTAAATTTAACCACAAGACCTATTCTAAATAAATAGTCTAATTAGGTCAATTTCTACATCTTTCATCATGACAATTTATTTATTTAATAGTAACAATTTAAGTTGAGTACTAGATAAATTTTTGAATAATTATTATTTTAATATATATATTTTTAAAAGCATTAGAATAATGTGACAGTTTATTAGTCAATTTGACATCCTGATGAAAGAAATGGTATTTTCTTAACTGATTCAGTGGTTAAAAACAATATTAAATAATCTGTATGAACGCACATATATATATATATATATATATATATATTTCATTGTTACGAGGTCAGTTTTAGTTATATAATTAAAAATCGTTTAATTATTATACATGCAGTATGTATTATACGTATATTTACTATATTATTTTGGTGGGGATGTTTGTCTTTTTTCTATTAAAAAATTCTAATTGAGTTACTGTCACATATTCGAAATGTGAACAAAATGTTGCTACACATTAACATATTTTTATTGGGTTTTATACATATTATAGGATTGATGAATAATTTTATATCTATATTGAACGATGCTTATAGTGCTTTAAATTTATTCTTGACCACTTACGGAGAATTTTCCATTTCAGCGAATTGTATAATAATATATGGCAGACTCAAATCCAAATACATGAACTGAGGAGGCACGTTTTACATTTGCATCACATGTTCATTTTTACGTACAAAATATTTAAATTCATTCAGTGACTCGAGTTGCAGAATCTGAGTGAACGAGAATTCAATATCGTAGCTGAATTTAGAACACCTTAACTGGAAATCTTGTACCTCATAAAGCACTCGATCGGCAAGAGTCTCTTTCTCATGCACCATTTTATAAGACGACTTTCATGTTTAAACTTTTATGGACGCATTAAATTCTGTCGAGATATTAAATTTTCTTCCGAGATGATACGTGGTTTACTTCATAACATGGAAATTTTTCTTTACAAATATGTGTTCCGCGATGTAAAACTTTATTGTGTCAGAATTTTAAAGAGTATTTTGAAAATACATTAAGGGGCATTTGATTAGTTGAGCAGTAGGAATCTCACTTATGTATAACAAAATAAAGTATTCAATCGATCGTACAGTCGCATCGTCACAGGAAATTTGAGAAAACTCGAACAGGAAAATTAATTTTGCTGGAGATGAATTAAAAATGGTGAATGGTAAATGAAAACAAGCACATCATTAAGGTTTAAAAATAACTTTAAAATCCCTAAATGTAACACCAAACACTATCAGCAAAATTCTATATATTTAGGGATAAAAATTTCATATTATCAAATTATTGTAGTGTAATCCCTCTCCAAGCATAAGAGCTGGTCTTCTTTTTGGAGAGGTAAGCGAAGTAAAAACCATGTATGTATATAACATTTATTTTGCCACTGTATTTCGCTAATTAAATAAATAAAAAAAAAGGTATATATTAGGTACGTTTACAATGCAAAAAAGCAAATCTTAAATTCCGGACATAACTATTCCTGACTCATGTTAATAAAATACATTACAATACTAGATATCGTCTGTTTTTCCAGCTGTACGATTGTGGGTTGTCCGCGAAACAAGAAAGTTTCGTATTTATATATATTTTCAGTATCATTATATAACCATAAAAACTTCAACACTTTCGTCAACACAAACAATACAATTAATAAAAACAATGACTTTATGATGACGTAATGGTTGATGATAACGAGATGTGGCCGGTTGTATAAATTAAATCCGTAATGTTATATAATACCGTTACTTTTCAAAAAAAAAAAGGGTAAACTTAAAAATAATTCAACGCTTGTTAAGAGGATCTAAAACATTTATTTGTAGACAGTGGGTGAAATTAGGCGAGTTAAGCCAAGAAAAATAACAGTATTGTTTAACTTACATGGATGTTACCGCAGATGTTTCGTGAACATTGGTCTGTACAAGAAAAGGTACCCGTGTATAACGTTTGAATCCCAAATGTATTGTTTCTGAATTCAGCGCTAAAGAAAGAAATAGAGACAGGTGGTTTTAACACTATTTTTCAGCAAAAAGATATCCTCTAAAAAGGATTCGTTCTTCAGGTACTGTATCCGAGTAAATTGTTAATTAAGCACTTTTTCACGTAGATATTTAGAGAATTCTCCTCTAACACCGAAATGTAATATTTTTTCTTTATGTATGCATCCCATTCACAGTAATTTTTTGATTTGATTGTTTAATTTAAATTTAAAATTGCTCCAAATATTTAAAAAATGAGTGATAAAATTTAGGAAATCTGCTAATCTGAAAGATACAACATAAATGCAAATGTTTTAGAAAAAGATATTGAGAATATAGTCGATAGTAAGGTGCACCAACATATCGATTGACCTGGAACTTAGTAAACGTAAACGATTCTCATCGACATATCATCGATGTGCTCTGCAACTCTTTGGATATGTCTCCAAAAGGTAGGGTTGATAGTCGGAAAAAAATAGAATGAACTCCCAATCGATCGACGGACAAGTAAAAGTGCGAACTGACCCCGACAGATGCGCTTTACTGTGCGAAATACCGAGTGAGATGAAGAGAATCACCGATGCGACCGGAAGCGACAAAAAAAAGAATAAATTTCTCTAGTTTATTCAATATATCATGTTGACGTATTTGAAGAGCGCCCCCGGAGCGAATAGCAACAGCAGTCTAACTGTGGAATGGTTATCACAGCCCGGAAGCCCATAAAATTTACAGTTACAATAAATCTGGTATGTATTATGTTGTCTCCTTGAGTTCACGAAGTTTGACGTGAGATCTAGTGAAGATAAGCGATTTGGTATACACACGAGAAAAATTATTTAGATATAAAAAGGTCAAGTCGTAAAAAAAACAATAATCTTTTAGAAAATATTTTGTGCATTATTCCGAAGTATGTATAGAAGGGAAAAATCATATCGCACTATAGGAAAATTGATATTAGTAAAAAAATATAAGTTATACCATTCAAGTAAATGGCATACGAGAGTTAATGAAGCGGAATTAAATGTAATTATTCGAGTTTATTTTTAAAAATTAGTCAATTCACCATGAATTAAAGTGGAAACAAAATTATGGAAGGTGTTGTATCTGAATTATCTACGCTATTGTTGTTTTCTTTAAAAAAAAATGTTTGTGTCTTTTGGAAAACTTATTAAGGCTCTGAAAAGCTTATTAATCTTTCAAGACAGGAGATGTTAATAACAAAATTCTATACATAAATCTATCTCATCTGGCGGTTAAAATGCAAATGATTGGATTTGCACGAGTACGTATACCCCCAGTTATGAATTGGTTTAGGAAATTAGCATAGCTAGATGTTTCGGATGGTCGTTAAGTACAACATACGAGTCCATAACTTGACAATATACCAACACTACACATATAATACATAAAGTATACACCGATGTACGAATTATAAGTACGTATACATAACTATTAAGTTAACTCTTATTGATCTTCATAATATATTGTAGTTTTCTGGGCTATTCTGACGTGTATTATCTGGCCGTTATTTCATATTCTATTGGAAGGTCCATCATCAGGGTGCATGTCACTGAGCAGCGACACATATAACCCTCATTGTATCATTCGTGTAAATAACCTGAAGTCATTCCAATAGAAATTTACAAAACAGTTTTAAGCGCGTGCTTGATCGTCAAGTTATGTCCACTGGTCAAATAATTTATCCTTGTGTACTGAAATCTCAGCAATTTTGAAGTCGAAAAAACTAAGAAGGACAGATGTCGGCTGTCAGGTATGACGATTCCAGAGCTCTCCGTATTGTTTATGAGGTAACGCCAACGCCCGGGATAAGCACGATGTGAACGTTGGAAGACAGAGCGACCTGGAGAATGGTTGTGCGGTCGGTCATTGGCCTGAAAAGCCCTTAGAGCCAATTAATAAACACGTCTACTGGATAAACCATAGATAGACTCTATCGAAAAATAATGTTATCTCTTCATTGTGATCGTCAAGGGATCGATAATTATTTGTAATTAATTATTCAAAGACAACATTAGGTACCTCAGCTAACATGAGATTTTAAAAATCGCCATCTTAAATTAATTCTTTTGTATAAACCATTTTTGTAAGTCATAAAGGTTATCAATTATGAATGCTGAACTCCACTGTCTAGTCCATTTGTTTTATAATTTTTAATTCAGTGCCAAAATTAATATTTCATATATTTAATTACGATAAATCATTTTTCACAAGAGTAAAGCTATCAATTCAATAATTCATCGTTTATTTAATGTACCAATGTCGAATATAGATTTCCACATTGAATTTTTAGAAAACATCTTGAATAGGAAAAAAGAGAAAAATAGAAGAAAGAAGAAAAATGGAATTATTTATATCCTTCTTCAAAAGATAATCATAATAAATAACGGCGTAGAATATTACATATTATATAAACAACCTTTCAGATAAAATAACTAAAAAATACCAAATTGCATTAGATGTACATATTATACTATAATAATAATTTTGGTATATGAATAATAAACTACATATATAAGTACCTAAAGACAAATATAACTGATTCAATAAATCTGGTAATCAAATCTTCAAATGAAAGGATTATTCCTACAAATTTATATTGATTATATTGGCATTGGTTATATCAATATTAGAAAAAATAGGATTTAAATATAAAGATAAAAAAAATTATTACCTCAGCATTAGCAATTTTTTTGAAAACGAAAATGACAACATTTTTAACAAAAGTAATATTATTAAAAAAAAAAATACTAGAGCAAATAAATTATTTAAAAAAAATAAATTATAATCAATTAAACATAGCAAAATACTAAAAAATAAAAATATACAATATTAATTTTTTATCTCCTCTTTTATGACTGCGACCGCACCTCGATCCCAAGTCAAATTTTTTATATTTATTTTTTGGATTATTTGTTTGGATTACCTGACGAAGATACAGCGGTGTAGAAACCGGCCACGTCAATGTAATCAAGGTAGTTAATATTCTGTAAATTTAGTTACATTAATTGGAGATAATTTGTTAACTTTTAAGAGAATTACTGTCAAAATAATGTTTCCTTGTAGATAAATACGTAAAACCTTTAAATGCTACTTTGATTAAAATATTTGTATAAATCTTACATAATATGTTTGTATCATATTTTCAAACGGATAATTATCATAAATCGTATCAATCACTAATGCTGCTAAAATACTTATTTTGGGGTTGAGACTATTAAAGGTAGGATCAGGTATTCAATTTATTAGACCCCATGTTCCGGTTTTGCATCGCCTATAAATATGGTTCTTGGCATACTTTGTTTTACAGAAATAATGTTAATACATAAGATATTGTATATTATTAAACTTTATTCAAAATTGAAAACACCACATAGGGTAAAGGTAGGATTCAAGGGTTTTGATATAAAAGTATCTATCCAAATCTGGGAACTGTCGTCCACGGATATTGTCCCCTGCAAGGGACTATAGTACAGAATAGATGGATAAAGTGTCATAATGTTACTTCTACTCTCGCTACATAGAAATTTCCGAAACTGGTGTGTCTATTTTTTGAGGCGAGAAAAAAAAAGTCAGGCGGGTACACAAATATATGCGTGCAAAGAAGTGAAGATAACCTGAAAAAACTTATGATGCTTGGCTTTGATAATTCACTTACAAGGCGAAACGCGTTTCAAGTAAATTGAACGAATAGAATAAGAAAACAAGTGTTTTACTTTCACATATGTGATAGACAAAATATATTGAATTCTTTTAATTTATGATATTGGTTTACTAATATTGAATACAAAAGAAATTTTGTAACAATGTAAGATAATAGTTAATAGCTTCTAACAACAAACCTAAAATAATGATTGGTGCATTATTTATTTAGGTGATAACACCAGTAGAAGGGGTAAAATATACATGCGGAATAATCTCTATTTTTCGAAAAACTATTATTTAGGTGTCTTAATAATTTGATTAAACCAAATGGTCATTAAAGAAAATAGAATACGATGTACAATTTCAAATACAATAGTATTAAGTTTGCACCCTTTTGTAAATTTTTAAATTAGATCAGTATTTATTTCTGGGATAAATTTATGATGAAGACCGATATTTTCTTCACCTGTAATCTTTTCCATCCAACAACCCTCCTCCGCTCCTCCACGTAACGTCCCACATACAGATTACATTGACCCCTTCCAATTAAGCATAGGTAACTCGAATGAGTTTATTAAAAAAATAATTAATTATTTGAATCAAAAGTGTGTATTAGATAGTAGTGTTTTGTAAGGTAAATATTGTAAGGTAAATTGATCAAATATTTGTTAAGTTTTTCAGTTTACACTCACCAAATCATTTTTTTTAATCAGTTCATAAAAATAAAATGACTTATTAAATATAAATAAATATTCGTTTCATGTTTTGATTATCTAAATACAAGACATTCAAATTAATGATAATATTTTGGAGAACTTGAACAGCAACACTTATTGTAGTTGTTAATTGCAATTGTACACTATAACTTCTTTCGTTATTTTTGGATCTTTGAATCGACTCTTTTTGAGTTTATAGGATAGAGCTGGATTACCTTTACTTATTACATTTTATTTAAATCATATGTCGTTTCTAGTTTTTAAAAATAACACTATTCGGTTGTACCTTGTTTATTAGATGTAACTTGTTTTTCATAACCGCGTTAATTCTGCCAAATAACGAGAAAAAACTTTAAAAGTTATCTAATACACTTGATCATACCAAATTTTTTGTCAGCTATTTCTTTGTTCCAGTTAACATTTTTCAAAAATGGTTTACGTATCAGTTTATTTTATTTTTAAAGTATCCAGAATATTCCGCAGGTTCCTTCGCTTCACTTGGCATAAAAAATGAAAAACAGTAGTTTGGGAGTTCAGAGATCCGGTCGGAGGGTTGTTTACCCATTGGTTCAAAAAACTGAGCAGACATCTCTGAAGCGAGAGACGATTTATGGCACACATCTGAGATAATATTTTCTTTTTTTCTAGATTTCCGTCGCGTTTAACTTCATAATGTTCATTTTTATATTATTTTTCGGACTGACGTTCATCATTATTCTGTAGATAATATATACAAGTCTCTATTGTAGATATAAGAATAAATACAATATTAAAACTAGTCGGCATTACTGCTTGAATTCCACCGTCAGATTCCATCCATGTCACAATGCTTAGGGCCGGTTGTGTATAGTAGTAACATTTTACTATTGTAAAAAAAGTTACTAAAGTAAAAATTATGCTAAAACTGGTTATTTTATCATTAGTAAAAATATTTATATTAATAATTATACAATTCCTCATTTTACATTAATAATTATACAAAATACTTGGTTTAAACCACTATTTATTAATTATTCTACATGTTTCGATACCTATGGTATCATTTTCAGGAAACAATGTATACTGAAATTAAAAAAATTAAAATGTGACTATTTGCAAAGACGATTTGATTATTTATAATATTAAGCTTGCTATTAACACTTTATCTTATTTCTAAAATTTCAAATTTATCTAACTGTAAACCCCTAGTATTTGTATGTATCATTTCTTAACCCTTATTAATATCAAAGCAATGGTTAATTTCCAAAATGAGATTGGAAAATTCTGAATAGTTATTGTTATTTAGGCATCTCAAATTCCTCCTTAATTCTAATACCAAAATTTCTGAAAGTTTTAAATTTAATAATAAATTTGTGTTAATAGAAAGCTCAATATTATAAATAACCAAATCCTCTTTGCAAACAGTCACCGTTTAAATTTGTTTCAATATTTGTTCTTACTTTATTCACTATTTTATATTTTTGTTTTTATCTATCCTTGTATTTTTTAATTTCAGCATATATTGTTTTCTGAAGATGATACCATAAGTATCGAAATATGTAGAATAATTAATAAATAGTGATTTAAACAAAGTATTTTGTATAATTATTAATAAAAAAAAATTTAATTCTCGAAAGTACATCCCGTAGTAAACTCGTTTTACTCAGCGATATCCGATAGTAAAAACGAGAATTGATAGTTAAATATGGTGGACATAGTGGTTTTCACAGGTGTTCCGAAAGTCATCTGACAAATTGATACTTTGAAAGTTGCACTATGCGACAATTAATCATTCAATATCCCGCTATTTTAGTGATGAGAGTTCGTCCGATGATGATCTCGTTGTTTAATATAAAAAAACTCACCATCAAAGTGACAGATTTCGAATGGCTAGGCGAAAAAATTCATAGAATAAAGCATATTTCATAATTATTTGTCACATCTATAGACATCTCTTCTATGCTTTGATGTATCAACATGTATGTAAATTTGATGTATCAAAAACCCGCCAAGGATTTTTACTACGGGCGTTAGTGAAAAGTTACTATAGTAAACAGTTACTACTGATCACACAACCGGTCCTTAGCCTTCGTATACCATCTTTCTTATCAAACTACAAACTTAAACTTTGTTCATAATTGTTACATAATATGATCAATATTTTTCGTCAAAAATAAACATGTCTTCTATCATTGTTGTTTTGAACATGTTTACTACAGCATTTTATAATCGTTAAACTAAAACCTCTTCAATTCAAGGCGTTGTTAAAAATATATAATAATTTGCGATTTATAACATAATCTCATTTTTGCTTCAGATGATTAAGATCTGCCGTGTGTTTGTATATTTAAAATATAACACGATTTTATTTCAAAAATTTGACCCCAAAACCATATGACGTGCTAGGGTTGATTTGGTAACAAACAAAATACCATGTTCACAATATTTCCGCGATAATAAAGTGTGCTACCTGCTTCGGTAGTGTAGGCTATCTCAGTTCCCAAAACTTTTCTCTGTTTCCTTTTGTAACGTGATATATATTTTAAGAGGGAAAATATTTTCGTCTTTTGTCCTACGCTTGTCTTTGTGAGCCGGCATCGAGGCCGGCGTGGGCGGGGCACCCTTAAAGAAAGACCATTCTAATATTTCTCCTGAAAAAGTTCAAACGGCTTCTGATACAAAATATGTATCTCCATTCACGAGGAAAATTGCTCCACTTCGGTAATATTTAGAAATGTGATGGTGGGAACAAAACCGGTTCGAGCGCAGAAGTTCTTAGACAATTTCGGGATGAAATAAATCATGGGAATTTAAAAAAAACTCGTAGATAAGCTGTATGATGTTCGCCAAGCAACATCGTAAATCCAATTATTTTTAATTACCGTTTTATATTTCTTAAAATATATCTGTGTACACACTACGTAGCCTTAAGTAATAAGTCTTTTATTTAAACCCTTTTCTTGCCTCTTTTTCTAAAAATATTTACAATTAGTTTTTAAAAATTACCTATTACATCTCCTCTCCTCTCCATATTAGCTCTCTCCTCCTCAACTCCACTCTCATCCCGCCTCCCTCCATGCAATCGATTTAGTTTATTACTGAAAATGACGCAGTAAGCATTGAAAATGTTTTAGTTTTTAACTAATGTGTTATAGTGTGAAGTAAACGACGTTGTGTTTTGTTTGATTGAAAAGGTAATTAATTTTTCTCCAAGTTTTTTTTCAAGTTGTTAAAAGCATGTATTGTAAGTTTTAAAATAAGCAAAAGTTTTTCTGCAAAAATTAAATTTCTAAGTATTTTTTATTACAATATTTTGATTCTCGTAAAAAAGTGACACCCAAAATATCAGGTATCCTTTTGTAAATAGCAGATTTATTTTGCATCCATTCTTATCCATTATATAAGTAGCATCATTATATAAGTAGAATCCTAAAATATACAAATGTACAATACGAGTAAAGATAGATAGATATAATTTGATGTATCCATTTTAATGATGATAACAATGGTAGAACTTTCATCGTTGGGTTCTTGTGTCAGATATGCACAGTTGAGAATAGTAGCTTCTTCGAAAAATGAACTTGTAACTTATAAATACATGTTAGTACTATGTAAGCAAGATCAAGGATTTCTCTTAAATATCGAGTGAATATTTAAAAATAGTTTTTTTCTCTTATTTTTTTGTATTACCTACACGTATATTTTACATAGTATTTATGTTCATAAATTTCTTTACATATATATAAATACTAGTGATGAACTCAAAATCACTATCTGTGAGCCAATCACTGATATCTTTGAGTCACACTCACAATCAGTGATTCGTGATGCATTTTTTAAATTTTTATATTTGGTTGTGAACCGTGATTCGATGCCTGCGCATTTGAGATGAAAATATTCATGAAATCATGGCGTTATAATTTGTGAAGCGCCATCTAATAGATTCTGCCAAAGCATTTTACACATTTGATCCGAAACGCCGAGAACTTGACCAAAAAACTAAACTCACATTTTTTAAAGCGTTTTTATTATCTTTATGATGATATTAAATTAGATATATATGAATTATTAAGACTAGAATATGTTTATTACGCAAATGAAATTTAAATAATATAAATAAATATACTTAAAATTAAGTTTTTTATTTGTTTAATTTATTGTGATATCGTGCGGCGCGTGTGTATTAGTAATGAAACTGTGATCGCAGTCACAGTTTTCAATCACTGATATTAAACTCCATAAGGAAAGCCCAAAAATAGTTTTGAGAGTTATTCATAAGAAGCTCCTTCGCTAACATTCAAATAAACTCTTCAAAAAATGTCTTGTCATCGGTAAAATATATATATTTGGTACACTAAAATTCTCACTTAACAAGGACACAGGCTAACTGTCACTATCTCGTGCCAAAGAAAATTAAACAAAACTTTTGCACAAAAATTTCATTTGTTTCTAGCACCAAAGATATACAACAGTCTAAATGCAGAGGTGAAAAATTGCAACTATAGTCTTACATATTTTTCAAGAAAAGTGCAGTTCTGGCTCCACGAAATGGGAAAAAATTACGCCCAAGAACTTTTAAAAGTACAAACTTAAGATTAAAAGTACTACAACAGTGCCTATATATTGAATATTGCATTTTCTACTTTTCTCTGAATCTTTACCTCTCTACCTTTCTAGTTGTGTTAGTATATTATTTAACTGAACTTTTTTCAATCTTTTTACATTGAACATTACAATTTTACATAAGTTCACATTATATTTGTATATTATTTACTTATTTACTCTTACTTTACTAACTCTTTTTTATTTTTAATACATTGAACAATGCAATTACTTTAAGTTTTCGAATGTATTTATATGCTATCTAATCGTATCTTGTTTGACTTATTATATATATTTTTTTGTACATTGAACTTTGTCTACTATTGTACCAGAAAAGCACTGTCTGCTATAATACAGTAAAATACTAGTGTGGCAGGCAGGGTACCAAAATATATGTCTTACTTTGCTATAATATAACACACTGTACTATGAATAAAAAAAAAAATACATTATTATTATTATCGAATACTAATTACAATGAGTCAAGAGTAGCATTTTTTCTCATATATTTACATAGGATATATTTTGTATACTTTAAAAAATAGTGATGGGCGTAAAAATAACATATTGCTGTTGTGTTATTCAAAGATAAGGGCTGTATTATGAAAATATGACAATCTTTGTAGTTTTTCAGATCGAGCCTCAAACTCCCAAAGATTTGATAACTATGCTAAAAACTTCAAATGGAATAAAAAATTACTCATACATAAATATTCCTGTATATTATCCATTAATCTGTTAAACTGATTACTAATTTATTAAAAATATATATTTTTTTGATTTATTAAGTTTAAACACATACATTTTTTCTAAAAGGCAGACAGTTCAGATAGATTAAATAAGAATCTATTTAATTTATAAGTACTTCTTCTTCATTTAAATAGCCAATAAACCCTTCAAGAGTGATTTGTACCATTAATCAAGTTAAAACTTTATTTTGTAGAAAAAAGTACAATAATATTATTGATTAGGAATAACAAGTATATTGAATAATAGAATAACAAGTCATTGTCATTCAAAAAATTTGCTTTTATATAGATTAAATGTGGCGAGTTAAGGGAAAGAAGATGACATAAGTTAACTGAGAGTTGTAAATTACCATTGGCGAGATTACTGTAAAAAAAACCTATGTTACGTAATGGACAGGCAAAAAAGATATGGTCAAGGGATTCTTCCTTGACACCACACTCACAAATTGAGGAATCTATTAAGTTCAATCTGAATAATTGTGAGGCTACTGGCAATGCCCAATTCTCATTCTAAAGATATTTTATATTGTTTTTTAGAGAACCAGGGAATGCGGCGAATAGATCTTTGAATTATTTTAAGTCGATTACACTTATGATTATTTGGATCCATCCACTGTGCAGTCTAAATAGAATTCGTACGTTTTTTTTTACCATATTAAGTCTGTCATACATCGGAATATGGAATTAATGAGGGAAAACTCCGGAAATAGTAGCCTCGTTGGCCAGTTTATCAGCACATTCATTTTCAAATTTTAAGTACATTAGAAGAATTTATTTTATTACAGGCATAAACATAATATTTACTAATGTATTTGATCTAGTTTAGAAATAAATCAATCTAACGATAAGAAAACCAATTCGTAGTGTTTCTTGTTTAGACTTAAGTTAGACGCAATTAAACTAAAAGCAATTAATTTGCAAGTCTCGCGGGTAGATCGCTGGCTCGGTTCTAAGTAATAATAAGCAGTCTTAAGTGTTCATTTATTGCTGAAAAGGCAAAACGCTGACAAGGTTTCCACATTACGTAATCCATCGTCATCTGATAGTCACATCGTGCATGAGAATGGAAGATGAGATTAAGAAAGCTTCATTAGGCTGCCGTCTTACTCATTTCGAGACCGAGACCTTCTTAGACAATATATAGTCGGCGATGTGCCGTTCCATCAAGGAACGTTAACTCGATGATCTGCCGCCGAATTTTACGGAAACTTCAGGAAAACGAAAGACGTATAATGTACATACTTTATATGTACGTCATGGTTACACACTATGTTCGCTAATCTGATAAAAAAACTTTTTTCATTAAACGTATTTATTTTCTAATGGCTAATAATACTCATTGGCAAATATGTAATTTTTTCAAAATATATTATGTAATACTCACTGATGAAATATGTCAAACCATGCGATAAAGTATATCATGATACTAATTAAATATATTGGTTAGAAAGATATACATATGAAATCAATTTAATCGAAAAATATTATTATTGTGCTACCGGGTTTCGAACCTGAATCTCTTTCCAAACCGGAGAAGGTGCATTATCCAACTATGCTACAGTGACAGTACTTTTGACGATAGATTTTCAAACTTATATGTTACACTTTTAAATTAATACATCTATCGTTCCATTATTTGAAAGCTTTGAAGTACTGTCGTTGCAGAGTAGTTGGATAATGCACCTTCCCCGGTTTGGAAAAAGATCCAGATTCAAATCCCGGTAGCCCAAAAAGAATATTTTTCGATAAAATTGATTTTATATGTATTCTAATTTATTTATAATTAATACATTTAATTAGTATTTAAAATATCACAGACCTTTGTTCTGAATAATTACAACTTTACAATAAGAATGTGTTCTCTTTAATAAAATATATCATGAATGCAACGATGTATGAAAACAAATAGGATACTATATTTATGATATTTGAGGCGAAAATTTGTGGTAAGTCATAAAATAATTTAGCTGAAATTATAATTGTTTTTAACAATTTAGGTTTTGATTTTTTGATACTGAACGGTTTTAGAATATCTTGAACTTCTTAATTCTTTTTTTTCTTTTAAATAGGCAATTTGAACTTCTTCAACAGGATTTAATAAAACTACTAATTATTTTCGGATGCGAGATATTTAAAACGTTTACAACTACTAAGTACTGCGAATCCGAGATCGTATTACAGGAAAAAAAACATTATTTTGAAGCTTGCTTCACATTACTTGACATTTAATGCGACACATGAAAAAAAAGTATTTTTTCTTAAAATATAGCGAGAATTCTAATTCAGAGCCATTATTCAAATTTTAAATGTGTATCTCTTGATAATTAAGAAACAATGACAAAACTAGATTTACGTAAAAAATTTTTAAAAATAAAACCATAGTTTTGTATACAAAAATATTTTACGTTAATTACACATGAAAAATAATAGCAATTTGTTAAAGCAGTATTTTTGCCTAAATACGAAACATAATTTGTATCAGAAATATTTCATCTGTTAAAATAATGAATGGGAGTTGAAGAGTATGTAGCAATATGGGACAAGCAAAAATTCACCGGATGTGGGATCGATACGATGTGTAAACTCAAAAACTAGAATATTTGTTTTCAACGATGTATTAAGTCAACGCTGTTTATCCTCCCACCCCGAGCTGTCAATCCAATATAACGAGCCGTTTTAGTAATGAAGGTGTTTTGACTCGTTTGCAGGTGTCGAGTGGACAGCTGAAGGCCGCTCCCGCCCCCGAACCACTGCCTTCTGCCCTCTGCCCCCTGCCCCCCGCCCCCGCGGGCACGGGTCGCCCCACGACACACGATACGAGGGAGTAATGACAAATGAATGGGTATCTTACGTCATCGCAGATACTCTTGCCGGCGGAAATGAATGGTTAGTCTTTTATTTAATTAATTAAAACTAGAACTACAGATTTATTGGAGTTGAAGCTACCAGCAAAGTAGGATATCAATCTACGGAATATGTATCTGGTAATTACTGAAAGAGAATCATAACAAGGACACAGTTTTGATGTAATAATAAAACATGGATACCGTACAGAAGATATTTTTGAAGTGTTATGTTATTAAACGCGAACCAAATCCTCCAACACATTTCTAGAACATCATTCGACACATGACTCGTTCCAGTAAATTTAACCAATACCGATGCAAAATTACGCATGGAATCGATAAATGACTCTTCCACACTTTACGCACCGTTCTATCAACCACCGGACTGGGACCTCGAAAGAGGAGATAGAGGGCGTGTCAACACGCCTTGCGATATTGGATATTGGTGCGCCTCCTCATTCCGAACATTCCCTTCTGCCTCTAGTCGCGGCCCGCGTCCAGCAGAATCGCGAAAGACCCCAAAGAGTCCACAAAGGAGATTAAACGTTTCCCTCAGACTAAAGCCCAGGACGGCGTGCGAAAACTTTCTAATGGGACTGTGTCACCACGAACTAACAAATGCAAAGGCACCTACATTGAACGGGACGTCGCGATCTTTATCATGTTAACCGTCAGCCGCGTCTAGCCCAGTGTAAACCCACGTCTAAGTATTAAGATTATGCGATGAATCTCTTCGTCGGTTGTAATCGAGAAGAACGACTTTCCTAGGATAGATCGCCTACGACTCCTGTCTAAGAAGCCGAAACACAATTAATACAATTAGTCTTATTCGATTTTTTGGCGTCAATGCCAACATCACCTTTTCATCGATATTTCTCCTTTTATGCCTTATAAGCTTCAATAATACCATGGCTAGCAAATAAACTAATCATTTTAATCCCCACAAATTCTGTAAATTCAGAATAATATATTAGATATTATAATAATTTCTTCTCTAACACCTATTTGTTTTATATATAATGCACCGCTTTTCAATAAATCTTTGTCTTAATATAAAATAATACATTGTTTCAATCGAGTGATTTTTGGCAATAAACCTATTTATATATATTGAACCAAATATGCTATAAGTATCCCCCCTGAAAAAAGAAGCTTCTGGGCAATAATAAAATAAAGTAAGTTACATTCACCGGATGACTGATATATCGTGGTGAGATATTTTGCAACAGAGAATTTGAAAAGGCTCCACCGACGATCTTTAAGAAGGACGCTAAAAATAAAATGGCGAAATAAACATGCAAATGGTAGTATGCTTGAAAAAGGAAAAATAATTAACCATCGTTCAGAGATAATTTGGACGGGTTGGCAACGTAGTGAGAATGTCTCAAACCAAATTACCAAAGAAGATTATGTATTTTCAGCTGCACCAGGGCAAACGCTCTCTACGAGGCAAAAGACTAAACCTTTAAAAGACCAACGATAAAAGCGACACTTGGAAACTAGATGCATGGGACAAATTTAACTGGAGTGGCATCTAAGACTTGGAAGTAGAACGCAAACTGTAATCAAGAGGAGGAAATTCAGTCTTTCTCGGACACGAGGGATAGTCGATGATAATGATGACGGTACTAAAAGAAATTCAGATATATTTTCAGTAAAATCTATTAAATAATTTTTTATACTTAATCCCAAAATAAGTATTTTTATTTTAGTTTTATCTGTGGCTACTTTATAACTATCCATGTGTGTATTTATTAAGAAATAATCCAGACAAATAATCATGCAAATTTAGATGTGGAAATTTTTGCTACAAATTTTCGAATACTCAAGGCAAAAAAAAGCTTGAAAATCATATCAGAGCAAGAAAGTAATGTAACATTTTCTATTCCGTTATCTCCACCAATTCGCAACCAACTTCCATACTCTAGCATATATTTATGATATGAAATAAAATCGAGGCTTATTTCCCAAAGGGTCTCTATTATAACCGATTCAGTAGATAAACTTTGAAGATGTACAATTCATTAATTTAAAAAATTGTAAATATTGTAAACATTTGGAAACACATTATTATTTGATATTATTTTCAGGCGTGCTTATTGAAATAATTGAAACCCAGGAATTGTGAAGAGATTTGAGAAAAGCATAAAATGTAAACAGGTAGTATGTATGTTGATACGTGTGTAATATAAACAATATTTTGAGAACAAAAACAAGGTCTTATTCCGCACACGTATTTGAAAAATGTTTAAAGATTTTTCCAATACAAAGGGAAATAAAATAAAGTAAATGCGGTACGGCGGCGAGGCCTTTTGGTTTTTGTAATATTCCTGGAACCGATTGAAAGTGAGTGTGAAAGGGGTTGGAAGGACGTGCGGATATTGATGGAAGTTTTTTGACCAATCAAATATAGGATGTTCGTATTTTTACTTTGTATTTTGTTATATCTTGCATTGAGAAAAACGAAAACAAAATACATGGTCCAGTAATTTAAAACACCATTTTAGTATATTCGTTAATAACTATAGCATTATTTGATTTGAATTTATTAATTATTACTAGATACTCATAATGATTTAATTTTAATTATTTTATTTATATTTGAATATTAAATTAACAACACTATACTTAACAAATGATTTGTGAATGTCATTTATAAAATGTATAACATATATATTTTACATTATAAAACTAAATTCAAGAATTTTTCAATGTTCAAGTATTGAAAGAAATCGTTTACATTGTGTATATTTAAAAATGTATAAATTATTATGTAAATAAGAGCTTTGAAAACAAATGAATGTGAGATAAGCAAAAAAATATATTGTGTCCAAATTTCTTTAAGAAATACCTTTAATGCCATAAAATAAATATATAAACCAATTTTGAAAAATAATCCGAGTGTTTGTGTTTGTAAAATTATTAGATATAACAATAATTAACAATTGTGCTAATATAATAATTACAAGTCTTGCTAATTCCAAACTGTTCTCAATTTAAATTAAGAAATACAGTATTTTTATTTAATCAATTGCCACTATTTCCTAACTGTTTTCTTTGCTTCTCTAAATGACCAAAAGTGTACTCAAAATAAAACGTTTCACGTATTAGGTTTTGTGTTGATTAAAAAGTCTTTAATTTATTGGTGATACTGTCATGGTAATACAATTTAGAGACAACTTATTTAATTTCAGTACCTGACAATTCACTTCATATATTGTGACACATTTCAGTAACTGTCTGTTGGCATTATCAAGCATGCACGATTATTGAAATAGACAGTCGTTGAAATATGTGCAACGTGCATGTCACAATACATATTATCATTTAGTGGATATTGATAAAATTAATACTGAATTATATTTAACTATATTTTAAATCATTCAATATCGAATCAGTTTGGTTTCATCTATATAAAAAAATGATGTAAAAAAATATGAATAAAGATTTAAGTTTTAAAAGCCGTCGTATATCAAAAATTTTCTGATAGACCTGTACTGGCTGTAATCATAAGAAGGTTGCGAGTGGACAAGAGAGTTTCACATTTGCTCAATACGATTTCTTTCTGTATCCATATTATTCAAGCACATTTCTACGTGCCTTTTTTAAAATAAAAATGTGTATACTATAACTAAAATAAATATACTTTTATGTGGAAAGGAAAGTGTAGTAACTGAACCTGCCAAACACCTGAAAATTTCAAGATTCAGAAATAAAAAGCGTCAGAAAATCTGATATGATATTACTTTTCTGTTAAGTTTAGGGAATTGGTATTTTTTCCAACAATTTATTCAAACAGTATTAGGATCGACAGATTTTTCATGTTTGAATCACAAAGGATACGTTAAATGGACGCGATATTTTTATAAAAATACAAAGCATGAGTATTTCGCGTGTTAAGTAAGCCACTACGTCAGAGACGCGAGCACGTGGGAAAAAATGTAAGGTGATTAAGAAACTTAGAAAGTCAGAAAAGTGGTGGTGAAACCTGTACCAGAAAGATACCGAGATGTCTTCCATTCACAACAATTTTTTTTCCTCATGAACAAATCCATTTCATAAGCCTGCGATGTTATAATTGTTTATATTACTTTGTATTTATTAAAAAATGTCAATCAAGTTTGATTACTTCAGAGTCGTAGCGAGTTTCTTAAATAAGTTAGTAGATAAATGAGCGACTTGTTGAATTAATTGTTAAGTATTGACAACGGTATTTACAAAATTAAGCCAAACCAAGTAAAGTAATGAAGCAACGTGTTTTATATAAGAAATTAATTCCTCTCTCTTATTTATTTTCGTTTCGATATCAGCTAAGGGTAAATAAATTCTCGATGAAATACTGAAGTTTCAGTCGCACAATTATACGGAAACAGTCGTTGCGGATGAAAACATCGTATTAAATTTGATTGCCATCAAGAAGTTCTGAAAAACGTCTCTCCCAAATAATATCCGCCGCTCCCGACGAAGGTGGGCCTCCGGCTTGGCCGACTTAACTTCTCAATGAGATAAACGAAATTAAGAAAAGATGCGCTTACATCCGCGTACCTTAAACTCGATGTAAAGGTAACAACTAACTTCCTGGAACTTTAAACATTTCGTGAAAGTATGATGCGATCATTCGATATTCGTAAGCCGCTGACTAAATGTTTGATACAAGATTTTGACGATATCGTATTAAATATTTTTTATTTGAGAGACTCGTGGTGCATAATTTCGCTTCAATTCAACCAATGGCTACGTCGATGAATCGATTATGGATGCATTTTTTTTATTTATTCTCATCAAGCAATCGAATTTGTAAATCGAAAGCTCATCGTTAGATTTTTCGTAGTTATTACAACTAAAATCATAATCACTGTTTTCAAAAAAATCTAAAAATTAAACACGTTCAATTTAATTTAAACTATTTATTTATAAGTATATTTTCTTGGTATCAAGTCCTCGTACTACATCTGGATAAAATATAATATAGGTATTTTAAATACTAATTAAACGTATTAATTAGAAAAATATACATATAAAATCAATTTTAGCGAAAAATATTATTGTTTAATTAATATTTCAAATATAACAAACCTATGTTCTGAATAATTACAATTTCACAATAAGAATGTGTTCTCCTTAATAATATATAAGTTGTATCAATGTGTTCAAAATTTAATAAAAATGAATTGTTGATTCTAGTGCCTGCTATCGGTTTACTCAAAGGTATTAGACATTCCGTAAAAACAAAGAAGATTGGCTTTCAAATAATGGAACGATAGATGTATTAATTTGAAAACCGTAACATATAGGTTCGAAAATTTGTCGTCAAAAATACTGTCGCTGTAGCATAGTTGAATAGTGCACCTTCCCCGGTTTGGAAAGAGATCCAAGTTCGAATCCCGGTAGCGCAATAATAATATTTTTTGATAAAATTGATTTTATATGTATATCTTTCTGATTAATACATTAAATTAGTATTTAAAATATCGCAGACTTATGTTTCGAATAATTATAACTTCACAATAAGAATGTGTTCTCCTCAATAATATAGACATTGTTACTCTATTTGGCTTGATGTAAAATGTGTTCATTGTCTATTGTCTAAAGAAAAATTATATTGTGTAGCGGGCATTTTCATTTTACGCTGATTGAAAATGCCTCGACCGTTTTAGGTTGAGTTGTCTGGATGTCAAAAAGTCTCTACCTAAATAAAATCTAATGTTTTTATGTATTAATACGTAAAAAGTTAAATACTATTTTCATGTACACGTGTAAGTAATATACATATATAATATATTGATAGAGCAACTTTTGCCGACATTTAACCATTTACCAACTTTATTCAAACAATCGACCCTGTTTTACGTCATGTCCCGATAAAAGTGACTGATAAAATGCTTTGATATCTTAATTATATAATAAAATACGTATGTTCGGATGTTCGTTAATTAAAACAAAATAGACCTTACTATTCCAAATCATTATTGGATTAACTAAATTCTAAGATCAGAGTGATAATAAAGCTACTAGACTTTTTGTTAAAACAAAGTTTTCTGCTCGAAAAGTATCACGAACTTAAACCGTGTCCAGCGATCTTTTCTTCTGTTTTATACTTATAAAAGATTTCTTTACTAAGATAAGTTTGTTAGGTTTTACCCTTGCTGCCATAGTATCTGTGTGTGAATATCTGTTACATAATTCTCAAAAAACAAGGTCAGGTATGAAGGGTTCATTATAAACAATGGCCAGATCTTTTAGACGCCATGGGGTATGACAATATGGTATGAACAGGTAATATAAGATAAACGAAAGACAAGCCATAGGGTATAATAATATGGTATCAGTAAGTATTATGTGCCTATACTAGATACATAAGTTAGATTTTTTTTATAGCACCTACTTATGATTAATAAAGATATAGACTTATTGTGACTGATGAAAGTCACCGATTACAATGGTGGGTGATGATGGAATCGGACGAGATGGAATATGAGGAGAACATGAGTGAATATATAATTGGAAGGAGTAGGGAATGGAACAGGGAATTGAAAATAGGGAATGATGAGGGTAAGAAAATTCCTTCGGTAGAGGACCAGGATGGATTCACAGAACCATAAGGACAGGAAGGTTTGTTGGTACCATCTCTATAATCACAGCGGCATATGAACTAGTGATCCAATACAAATAATCACATGAGAAAATTTCGTCTCCTCGAATTCAAAAACAACCAATCGAGCCAAAGGAATAATGTGTACTGATTGGGAATGAGCTAAAGGGTAGGAACAAAACTAAAATTGGTGACAATAACACAACATTTTACAATAAAATTTATTTCAAGTTATGGAAGTATATGTATACCTATTAAAATAATAATAATTACGAATACGGAACACATATTATAATCAATTCTACATCTCTAAGAATTTCATTAAGAATTTCTTTGTAACTCAAAATGACTCGCCGGGTGTAATTAATTAAAAAAAATTAATAACTTCTCCATGCACCCGTTGAAATCCGTGATTTTTACTATGTTAATTTTTACCACTGTATTAAAGAATTTGTCTAAATACAACAAACGTAAAAAAATATTCGTTATTTTCTTCATTTTGTTCAGCTTGTTTGCTTAGATACATAGATCTCCATCATCACTCTCCACCTCCAACAAAATATAAATACGACCGATGAAAAAATGTTTGCTTCCGATTAAGCGATTGATGTGGTATAAGAATTAGAAAGCTCCATTAAGATTTTTCTTAATAAAATATAGTAAATATATAAAATAAAATATTTGGAATCTTTGAAACTAACAAGCTCTTTAATAAACTATAAACGCTTTCCGCGTATATTAATGTTGTCGGTTTGCGGAGCGCTACCAGAAGAGATTATATGGTTGTTGAGGGCCTGGCTTAATAGCAAGGTAACAATAAAGCTCGTTTTGGTCCTCCATAAGCAACAAGTATATAACGTTGATTTTTAATACTTATATATTATTACTTATGCATCCTTTATATCATAATATTTTAATATTAATTTGTAATTTCATTTAAAAAAGATATCCATATTGAATTTTCTTTAAAAGAGAGCCTAAATCTTTGCCTTTCGCGGTTAGCTTCCCCGCTTGTGATACGGAGTAAGTAGGTCCACCAGGGAGGTTTTAATTTTATTTATTTATCTGAGTTTATGAATATTTTTTCGAAATCGGAAAAATTTGTGACATTTATGAATTAAAACACTTTGTAACAGTATATGATATCTAAAATTTTTAATTGGCTTTTTTTCTTTTAAACAGATGATGTTGAGAAAAATGTCGGGACTGCCGTAGAATATTATTGACTCGTGAGGATCTCAATTGTGCGATCTAATTTATCGAGTCACTCGTATGCAGCGACCGATATTTGTATGTTATGCGATTGGGATCAGAAGGTTTTGTATATGGTGAGACTGAAGAACCTAACTCTCTTCTAGTCCCACGCGTGTTGGTGCATGCCGTAGTGTATATAAAATAGCGTGTGAGAATTCATACTGTGCCTAGAGCTAGGTATTAAAATAAAATAACACTTACAAAAGTTGACGTTTATTGCAGGGTAATTTACAATGGCAAGTACTACGAGTATAAAGTTACTTGCGCAAATAAAGTTGAAACCTGGAGTGGCTCGCTTGAGGTGTTGACGAAAGAACGGTCTGCGGAGAAGTGGTTGGGTAGCTTCTAGGACTCGTTCGACACGATGTATTGGCATCTGCTAATGGTTGGTGCATTTCGGAACTATATAGCTATCAAGTGATCTGTTACGCCATGTCTGTGAGGCGCGAACAGGACCACCACAATAAATATAACACGTGACTTTGAGCAAAACCTACATAAATATGGTAAAAACAAAAAAATTTCATAATCAGAAGACGGTTAAGTGTTATCCCTTTCTACTAATAAATTCTCATATAATGAATTAGAATATAAAGTAGGTATAAATTTGAAATCCTTTGGGTCAACGTTGATGAGTTTCTCCTGGATTTTCTGGATCATAGGTTTAAACCAACTTCAATTAATTGTTTTCGTGGAAAACTAGTATTTGCTACCCAACCTAACCTAACTTAACATAACCCCTAGTGGTTTCATTGATATAATGAAATAAAAATGTTTCCGGAAATAATAAAATAGAAAAAATTATAGTTTTATCTCCTGTGCAAAATCTAATGAAAAATTACTAGTTTATAAGATTTCACATACGCACGGGCCAGCAGAGACCGTGTTGCGTTGGCCACAATACATACCCAAGGCAAAGCTAGTGTGATTCGTTTTATGAATTTACTAATCAATAAAACCGACTTTTCAATAAAAATGTATTATTAAATACAAATAATACAAAATGTAATTAGTTAGAACGTAGAAACAATAAATAAATTTGAATTAACAAGTGTGGTGGAAATATGAAGAAGAAAGGAAGGCACTCACTTTTCATCTGACGGATGCTGGTTCATTGATAAATTCCTCTCTACCACTAATACAAGCGTCGCGGGCTTTCTACAATGCTAATATTCGCGAAAAGGATTATGATGTATATGCGGGATTAAAGTTAGATTAATTATAAGCGTTAGCGGAGTGAAGCGACGGTAGTTATCCGTACAAAAGTTCCAAGCGCACTGAACTTGCTGCAGTTGGAAGGCTTTAATCACTGCGACATCTTCTTTCTTCCTTGTACTTAAGGATAGGTGAGGAAAAAAAAGGGAAGGAGATATGCAGGTTAAAATTTGGTAAACCGCAAATAGAATGCATGCACGAGGCAACAAGTCAAACGTCAAAAAACGTAACAGAATTTAATTAATTTTAAACGGGTCTAACAAAGTCCATATTTTGGATGTATTAAATAAAAATGAATTATAAAATAGTATAATAATAACAGTGTGATTAAATTTATTTAATTATTTACCATCACGCAGTTTTTCCACGGGGATAGACAGAGAGAATAGAGAGCCACAGTCTTAACTCTATATTCATACCTATTTTCACGCATGCTTACAAAAACTTGACATGATATATTATTAATTTTTAATATAGCCATATTTTTACAATTTGGTGGAATATTTTTTACACCATAATGTATTTAAATAACAAAGAAATATTTCTGAATAAGGAAAAAAATTCCTAGACTGTAATGAGAATTGTTGTGGAAACTTGTAAGTGAATGCTAGGTATCATTAAATTATACTTTTTTGTTTTTACATTTTTTTTACATTATTTGTTTATTCACTAAATAAAAATATAATAAAATGCTTTTAGATTGCTGTCTATTTGCTATCTAATTAAATAATTAATATGTGTTAATCTATAATACTATCTTAGAAAAATTACTAGGCGTGGATTTAGGTTATGCTGTAAAAGTACGATGGGCTGTATTCATCTAAAAAACATACACTCTTTCTTTGTAAAAAGTATACCTACGTGAGTTAAAATTTTCATTCTTGAGAAAAAATAATATTATTACTATTATTTTAAGGAAATTCTTTAAGATATTTAGTGGAGTGTTATAAATATTTTGTAATATAAAACAACACCAAGTTTAAAATGTATTGGAAAGCATATATTCAAGTCCGCTTTAAATACTCATGTGTGCTGTTTTGCAACACGTGTATTCAGTATATCGTATGTAAGTAAATGCATTTAGTAGGTATTATATCCGATCTTATATTTAAAGAGTACAATGTCCTAGAAATAAGACAAATCTATATGTTGAGACTCGTCCAATATTTACATGCTAACAACAACTCACCCTAAGCAATAAATCATGGCCATAACACAAGACTAAGAACGAATATTTAAATACCACTTCAGAGAGCAACAATGACATTTTATGAACGATTCTACATGTTCTTAGCTTCGAAACTGTACAACACATTCAACACTAACTGGAAATCGTTCACTTCCAATAAAATTACACAAATATGGACCCAATATATGATTCAATTGGGTAGATATCAATCAGAAGCATCGATGTCTAACATTACAATATAATCATTATACAATACCTACACTAATAATTCACTAGTTTTACAACACTTTCACTACATATTTTTATTTTTTTTATTCCTGTCGAATCTTTATCTTTCTTGAATTGAATAACATTACAACAGCGCAAAAAAAGCTAGCTACTTTAACACAGACAGCGGTCTAGCAAAGTAGCCGGGACAATGCTGTGTATATCAGAAATGAAGTCTACACAATAAACTACGAGTATTATACTTAATTGCAATATAATAGTATCTTAAGTTTATCATGTTATATTATAATATATTCACCTCTGCTACAACTAAAACATGTATGTCAATAAAGTCTAAAATAAAAAAAAAACATATATATATATGTACCTACACTTGTGGCAGATTATACGAAAAATTAATGCGAAACCCATGTGCTGCTTTATTTGATATTTCACGCGTATTATTTGATGTACATTCATATACATATATATTATATATCAAATAAATATGTAATATAGATTTATTTATTAAAGTTAAGCATAACTTTTATTGCATGGAGTGTATGCCCTTCCTTGTTACATATCTATTAATGGTGACAAATATGTTTTTCAAAAAACCCACACCGAGTACATGGTTAAAAGAAATAGCGACTTTAGTCTAAATGAAACTTTTCGTAATTTGAATATTATTCAGAACATAAGGGTAAAGTAATTAATCGTAATAAGATGGTCGGAAATAATACGCTGTTTTCCCTCGGTTAGGTTGTGGGTGCGACGCGGGTTGCCACTTGGCATTCCCCCCCTTTCGCAATTGCCATCAAATTGTGAATCCACTTTTACTCGACATCAAAATCAAGTCAGCTTGTGCATGAATAAAGTTAAAGGGTCGGCCCCGATACTACAGGTCGAAAGTTTGCCACGTGATCCAGCGATCTGGTGATTCAGGAGTTAAAGATTACGTCCAAAATTTTTCCCCAATTTATTTAATGGAAAAACATATTTGAATATATATTCGTTTGGATATTTCTAAAAACATGTGATATATCGTCACTATGCGGACGATAAGAATTTTTAGTGTGCGGGGAAATGCTGTCAGAATAATAGCCAAGCTCATGGTGACAATAGTATTTATTCTAGATGATTCCATGCAGGACAATATTTGATGTTAATTGTTTCGCGGTTCGGAGCTAAGAGAGCGGGCCCACCGTGGCGCACGACAGTTATCTCTTTCACACCCTCAGTCGTACCAACTTGACGCGCGTCTATGCATTCATCACCAAATATATCAGTGATGAGAAAAAATGCTACTCTTGAATCACTCGTGTGATTGTTATTGGTATTCGATAATATCAGTGATTGGAAGCTGTGACTGATCACAGTTTCACTACTAATGCGCACGCGCCGAATGATATTACAATACACGAAATTAATAAAAAGTATAATTTTGAGCATATTTATTTTTATTCTAGCATTAATAACTCATGTTTATCTAATTTAATATCATCAGATAAAGAATGAAAACGCTTTAAAAATGTGAGTTTATTTTTCGGAACAAATGCGTAGGCGCCGAATCCCGCTTCACAGCCAAATATAAATAAAATAAAAAAATGAATCACGAATCACGATATTATCAGACATTCAATCACTGATTGTGAGTGTGACTC
The DNA here is from genome assembly GCA_022840565.1 of Eubasilissa regina. Lineage (NCBI taxonomy): Eukaryota > Metazoa > Arthropoda > Insecta > Trichoptera > Phryganeidae > Eubasilissa > Eubasilissa regina. The sequence goes on along the minus strand of JAINEB010000018.1, from coordinate 15,876,025 downwards.
AAATATATCAGTGATTGATTCACCGATCGTGATTTTGAGCTCATCACTAATATACATATCAAATATATAAAAATAATTTTTGAAGTAATAAAAATAAAATACGAGTTTTGCAAGTTGTACTTTCAATCAAATATAATTCAAGCATTACAAATCACACAGGTAAAAGTTTTTATATTAAAAATGATACTAGGAGACATGATATACTAGTTTCAGATGGCCTTGGTTATTGTATATTTAATATTATCGCGCGACTTCGTGGTTTTTTGCGCAATATATAGCGCTAATGAAGCAATTCTAAATATGTATTCAAACTTTTCAAGATATTGAAAATCATGAAATGTGAAATTATTAGTGTGTTTGTATTATTATATATTCATATTGTAGCTTATTTTATTCGCTACTAGCGGTTTCTACCCGGCGTTACCCGGAATTTAGATTAAGTTGAAATGTAAATACTCGTATTTGTTTTGCGAAGGCCTTAATTAGATAACGATGTATGAAAAATTCTATTCTGACAGGGAGAAATTGAGTTATCCGGGAGAGTGAGGTTACCATTTTTTCAGAGTAGAGTTCAATATAATATATATTTATTTAGGAGGGAGAGGGTGCCTACCCTTTTGCGCAGAGTCCTAAAGATCAACTATGCAAACTTTGAAACGGATGCCATTCACTATTATATAATACAGATTTAAATCATAAGGAGTTGATAGGTTGGTCAGGGGTAGGGTGAATTTGTTTTACTTAAAGGGTTTTGAAAAGTAATTGTGAAAAATAAGAGTAATTGGAATTTGTTATAAAACATATTTATATCTCGAATCCATGCATACGGCCTTCGGCAAACATTATAGACACGCTATAATAACACGCTAACCCGAACAGTAATTCGTATGAGTTGTTGTACTGAATTCGTACAAGATTGCACGCCACTTGCTTGTATTTCAACCAGAGTTCGCAGATAAACATGGTTATAAAGATTGAAATTATTCAAATACAAATATTTTTAGTTCTAATAGAAATGGGAAAAATTCAAAATAAGTCCTTATAATATAGTCCTATAGAGCATATCATTGAATACTTAAATATCATATGACGGATCACGTGACATAAATAAATGTCGTAAATATATATTTATATGTCACACAATTCTCATATTACGTAAAGATGAAAGAAGTAATGAATACCTCTTCTGATCAGATTCGGAGAATACAATAACGTCTAAATAAACAGGAACAGGATATGACGTTAGTGTAGTTGATAATTGTTAAGAAAACATTCAGGGATATCATTATTCAGGCGACAGTTTTAATGTAATTTGATGTCTATATTATATTTAATACATTTCGTCTAACCTATTAAACTTTACAGAATTTAAAAACGGAAAAGATAGACAAATCTTGTATTTAAATAGAAATTGAGCTATCGTTAAGTATTAATTTTCATGTGATTCATTAGTAGTATATTAAATATTAATATTTGAAATCAGTGAAATAGCAAAGATAGCGAAATAAAAGATCTTATTCGTAAATTATAAAAAAAAAAGTTAATGAGAGAGTTACACGTATCACGTTACTGTTTATATTTTCTCTCTTTAAAATTAAAAAAAAAATTATATACACATAATATTTTTTTATCATTCTTCTCGAGAACATTTTAATGTGTTAAAAATAAAACAATCGAAATATAAATATTGAATAATTTCTTGTTCTCAGTATAAAATTACTATTAAACAAGCTCAATTTCAAGAAGATTAATTAATATCTTTAAAGATTATCCAACAGATTATTGAATTATTCGTAACATCTTTTGAATTATTCAGGGTACATAGAATTAAATTAAAGTAAACAATTCTCTATCGCTAACTAAGACATTTCATCCTTTGTACTACCTACTCAAATCAGATTACCAAATAAATCTCATTTGTCTTATAAATTGCTTCTGTAAAATAATCTCAATGTTTCTCCTCTTTACATTGGAAACTTAATTAAAAAGTAAATAATGATTGCCTTCGAAGTGGTTACGCTGCAAGATAAAGCTTTCACGCTTAAACAAAACTGAAAAAGTCTTTGAATTAAGCCCGGGCCATTCATCGACTGCCGGGAGAAACTTCCAGATAAAAACATACATTATGGACGTGACTCTCCTGTAAAGGAAACATGCCATTAATTTGCCTCCCTTTTTCATAGATTATTTTTCTTTACGAGTAAAGGAAAATAACCTATGAAATTCTGGTTGCGACTTGCACATACTAATTTATTCGTAACTTATTTAATGGTGTATTACAAAAATTGTTTTGAATTTATATTAAAAATTACTTGAAAAAATAATCAAACAATGTACAATTTAAGAGGTAAAATTTGTAGTTGCCTAACTATTATAATATTAGGTATTAGTCGAAATCAAATTTAATGATTTATAAAGACGATATGAAGCAATACTTTACGAATTTTGTTTTTCGAACAAATATTTGTTATATTTCCCTTTTTTCGAACAAATATTCGTTATTTGTTATGTTATGTTATGTTTCCCTTTTTTCTTGGTACTAAATTCCTAATCTGTATTTATATTGATTTAAAATGCACTGTTATATTTAATAAATGCTAACAAATTGTTTGAAAAACTGTGTCTTAATCTAATTAAAAAGAAATCTGTTGTATTCTTCGACGTCCTCAATGTTAGACGAAAATGCAGACGATATTATTTTATCACCAGTCGTACTAGGTTTACTGTAATTGTAAAATATCGAGTAAGCGATAAATATGAAATATCACAACAGCAATGAAGGGTATTAAAGAATTTTGAATATTGCAAAATATAAACTCGTACACAAAATTTATTAAAAATCACAATGTTTTTTATGCGTTTAGTCACACGTGACGTAACAGGTAGATGTATCTATATGTAGATAAATATTTAATTTAACTCAAAATAGTTTAATTGTGAGTAAATAAGCAAATTAGTTATTATTATTCGATTAAATATTTTCACATTATACTATAAATTAGGATGTAGTCATTGAAATGTATTAACTGGCTCGGCGCAGTAAGTATTAAAATAATCTCACGGGACAGCGTGTGGAAAGTTTAGAGTTTTGACCAGTTAGAGTGGAATAGATTTAGGATATGTAAATGTGGGTTTGAACCGGCCCTATTCTCCGTTTGGCTGGTGGCAGTACGGTGGCCGTATGGTTGGATTAATTGAATCCGGTAATAAATTGTTGCCAGGCGGGCTTTTTGCCCAGTCTGGCCAGTACATTACGGTTAATACGGTGCTTTCCGAGGTGATAACCGACACATTGGAAAACTTTTGGAATAAATTTAAATATACGGTTTCGGATACCCTATGAAGATATTTTAATATCACTAGCTTACAAATTTTTTTCGTGTATAGTTTTCTGGGCTATTTTTCCGTATGTGTCTGATCTCTTTGCCTGACGTTTCTGATCCCATTATTATCAGAGCTCTATTAGTATCGCTTATTAAATTTATTTTCAAGCTTTACAGATATTTATACAAAACTTCGACATTTAACTAAATTAATTCAAAATCAATTAACGAAGCAAATACAACCAGTATAATAAATGTAAAATTATTGTTGTAATTTTCAAACTAGAAATAATTTTTTGCACTGATAACATTACAAACATTATAAGTAAAGTTTTTATTTTTGCATACAGATGGATGTTCGGACGAGTCATCAGGATTAGCCAGCCCTTAGAAATGTTCCGGCCTCCGTGTGCAGTACGCTCGGGGAGCTGGGGCGCGCACGGGGCTTGCGGGGGCGCAGTGTTCTAGGGCTGCGGCCCCTCCCGCGTGTGTCCCGACATGCGCCCACCGCCTCCCCGCCACTCCCGCCCGCCGTCTGCCGAGCGCATGTCCCTACCGGTCCACCAGACATCTCTAATTCGGGGAATCTCACGATCACCACAGCGCAGAATATTTATCGATACAATTTCATCACCGTGTACTGACGATCGATGTACTCAGTCGACGTATGAAAATGTCGAGTCTACACGCGAGCAGCCAATCACCTGGAAAAGTGGAAAATGGGCGAAACAAAAGAAAAACAGTCCCAAAACTCCCAGAACCAATACATATATTCATTCAGTATACAAACGAACGAGACACCCACCAATAGCACGTAGACGCTTATTCCGTATTTTCACGGTAGATTCGACCGACAGCTGCCCTCTTCGGTCTAATGGAACCCGCTCGCAACTCTTCCGAAACAAACTAGTCTATCTCAAAAATCATTTACAGTACTTCAACTACATAGTGTCCTTTATCTGTGATGTGCAGGACCAACTGTCACCCTTAGTTAATCGTAATAACTTTAAGTGTGCGCCGAGTGTTAGAAATGCTTACAGTAGAAACACGTTCTTCTCGGTCACTGATCGAAAACTTAGACATCTTCATAGCGAAAAAAAGATTAAATATTCTAGAAAAACGAAAACCATTATAGTGAATGACCCAAAAACATTTTGTTTATTCTCTCCTCGTGAACACAATAACACGATCAATGGTAAAGGTTTACGTGATCGCCATAATTACGGAGTTTCAGGGAGTGGCTGCGATAATAAAACAGACGGAAACATTTTCCTTTCTTTAAATTTCTGTGATACGCAAAACCGGTACGTGCAGAAGAAGCGCATGATACATGCTAAACACGATACCGAAAATAACGGTTTGAATAGTGAGTGCGCTGTTTTTAGAACTAACAATGTTTGTCTTCGATCGCACCGCAGAAGACTTCAAACAAACCGCGATAACAATGCTAACATATCGACAAGTAGTTGCACCTGGCTCTCTTCGAACCGCCATTCACATGTACATTTAAATACGGACACACACAGATGCAGAAGTCAACATGACAGTCATCGACTACCGAGGCCGCCGTCTCTGGAAGATATTGAAAAGTCTACCACTCGAATTTTTTTTCAAAGACCCGCTGAGTCTGCGGAGATTATCGATGAAAAACATCATGAAAATATGGAAGAACGAGGGCGAAGAAGTGATCGGAAAAACAGAAACAATCACGATGGTAGAAAAAAGGACAAGGACTCTCGAATACCGTGGCATCGTCGATGGGTGGGCTGGTGGGCTCTTTTGCTGTCACTGTCGATGACCGTCGGTGCAGGCGGCTCGTCGCTGCCCTTGCACAAGTACTCCACGCGGGTGGTGCGCACCAAGTACGGTCCGCTGAGGGGCATCATCGTGCACGCCCACCCGCCCGTGGAGGCTTTCCTGGGGGTTCCCTACGCCACGCCACCACTGGGCAGCCTAAGGTTAGTTTACATTGTTTAATTTCATTTTATTGAAAAATTCCTACCTCAACTACCCTTACATACCCCTATAAATTATAAATTATTTTAAAATATATTAAACATATATTTTTAATCGCGACTTTTACTCACATCTAAGTAAAAATCGTACGTTACATTAACAAATAAATAAGTTGGTAATATTTTTACAATGATATTACAATATGATATGACAATAACAACTCTGAATAAATGCAAATATTCACATATTTACTTCGTATCTCTAGCCGGATTCTCTCTGGGAGTTGGTTCGAATTTAAAACTTGAATTAATTACATCATTTTCATATTTAATTTGAATAATCATCTATTAATATATTACTCTGAATACTATATATACTCTGTTGTTAAACCGCAAAGATACATTCTAAATAAATAAAAGTGTACCATTGTATACTGCTAGTGCAATAATGTAATGTAAACTATACAAATAAATTTAAAAAATGTAAATCAAAACTAGAGAATTAGAGTTTCAAGGTACGTGCTCTGAAGACGGACCCTCGAGACACATAAAGGTTAACCCTAATTGGTTGGTAAAATCTTCTCCCCATATAAATTCAATGAAAACGTAAATATGAATGTCTCGGCTAACTGCATATTATAATTTATCCAAGCTCCAGTGTATTTTACGCTCTATTGACACGCACCATAACAAGTTGTTTAGAATGTGATGATTGATTACCTTCTCTTCACGTACTCTTTAAATTAATCATAAAGTTGGATATACACTACTGCATTACGTTTTTTTACACCTGTTAATTTAAAAATAACGTTATTTAATTATTATTTATATGATACGTATCTTTATTTATTGCAAAATAAGTAAATGATAATAATAAATAAATAGTAAGCTTAATTCGTTTTGTTTATGCTAAATTTACACTATACAGTCTCATATTATCACTCGAATTTAAGGTTCAAACAATGTTGAAAAATACTAATACGGTGTTCCATCATTCTAAGGTTTTTGTCGAGTACATGGTTTTGTCGCTTTCTCGGGAACCACTTATCGGATCTTTCGCAGTGAGCTGATAAAACGGGCTTTTTGTGAGGAATGTCATAAATTATACCGAGACATGTATTCTGCAGTTATAATGGAAATTCTTCGTCGTGCAAAAATTTCGGTCGGATAATTTATTCACGCGATAAGATTACTTTTTAAACCGTCGCGACGCGGCGGGCGGGCGAGGGACGCGCGGGGGGAACGCGGCTCGCAATTTAAAATAATCGCTACCGCTTTATTGGATGAGTGAGCGCCTATATTTATATTAATATATGTATGAATAATAAACTATTAAACATTGAAAACAATAAAGCCTCAGTATATAACAAACCACTCGGAGTGGTACTTAAATTATGCGTATACAAAATTAATAATTTTTAGAGTACCTTTAAACCGTAATCATCGATTTACACAGCTTTTATTAATAATATAAAAAAACTTTTATTCACATACGTACAATGTATTGTCAAAATATAGTAACGAATACGGTTCAACATTTTTATTTGATGTGGATATTTGAAATTGCTATAATTTACTGCATACGCCATTTAAGCTCACACTAAAAAGTTATCATAAAACATGAGAAAATTATTCCGTTGGCAAATATTCGTTCTGCGAAGACCCACGCAAAGGATATGTTTTTTATTGGCCATCTATTTTTTATTCACAATAAAAGCGTGTTTTTTAATCCCCACCCCCTCCCCGCCTCTCAAACATTTTAACTTTCATATCGTTTGGGAGCTTTGAAAAGCCTTTGCGGAGTTTCCAATCGATATAACAATTCATCTCGGAGGAAGAAAAGGGATTTGGTTGGAATATTGAAATATTGTGATTGTTCTGATTTTAGTATTCCAATTCGATGACAACGGATTTGGTTCTGCGGTACGCGCGCTCAGCTATATTTTAAGTTAACTAAAATTGTGTTGTGATATATGAGTATCATTGATTATTCAAAAATTTATTAGTAATGGCTTTGATATGTCTGCTGATTTTTTTTTTTGATATCCAACATATTTTTTTGTATACGATAATACTATTTTTTGTTAGGATGAAGGTCAATCCTGGCTTAATAAAAATTGAACGTAGCAGTGCAAAAAGCAGCCATCTGCAGAAAACTCAAACTACACAAAAAAATAATTTTGTGAAGAGTAACTATTCAAATCACCACAACTTGTACGGAAAACTGACAAATAATATACATGTAGGTATCACATTTTGTAAAACTTTTAAGGGGATTTAAGAATAGATTATAGAAATTTTGATGTTTTCATGTATGAAGTTCTTTTAGATTTTAAAATAAATTTGGCGATCAAAAAACTTTCAAAGGGATTATTATGAATTTTTTTATGAATGCGGACTGTTTAAACAAAATATAGAATTAACCTTACTGCGTCCGATAAACGTGAAAAAATGTTTTTTTAAACGGTTGTTTTTTGTTCGATTGTGTCAGAGAAAAAAAAAACAGATTAGTGAAAAACGTAAAATTCGCAATAGCCCAGGTGACGTAGATAACCGTATCTACATATACAATACCATGGTTTGACATTACAAAGGGTGTCGAACAGGGTTGTGTAATGTCTCCATGGGTATGAAAGAACTGCAATATATGAATGTAGGTGCAAAAATAGGCGATTTGATAGTATGCTGTTTATTGTACGCCGATGATGCAGTACTGATGGCGAATAATGAACAAGAACTATACAGACTGTGAGTATAATATACGATGCATCCAAGAAAAACGATCTTGTGATGAATGTTAATAGGTTGAAAGTGATGGTATTCGAGAAGAAAGAAAGTAAAGCATCGTGCAAAATACTAATAGGTAATGAATGTTTGGAACAAGTAGATGAGTTTATGTATTTGGGAATAAAGTGAATGGCGCTTTGAATGAAATTATATCTAAAGAGAATTTGTCAACCGAGGCAAGACTAGCGGTGTACAATGGAGTCCTGGTACCGACACCGATGTAGAAGTGAGGCCTGGATCTGGCAGAAGAGGAACGAAAGTAGACTGAATGCAGTGGAAATGAGAACCCTTAGGCGTATATGTGGCAAATCTATTTATGACAGAGTAAAGAATAAAAAAATAAGGAAAGAATGTAAAGCTGATGTTAGTACAGTGAGTAAGAATAAGAAAGGATCACATAGGTTGTTTGGTCATATGGAACGGATGAATGAGGAGATAATGTTAAGAAAGATATATGACGCAAGTGTTGATGGCACCAGAAATAGAGGAAGTCTGCGGAAGACTTAGTATGATCAGGTAAACCAGATAATGGAGGATGGTTCTATTAGAAGCCTCAACAATCGGCGAGCTTGTATGGGAAGATGTATCAATGTGGATGAGGCGAGAATTGTGTGTCAGGACAGAGGAATGTGGCGCTCTATCCTCTCTGCCTACCCCCGCGGGGAAGGGGAGTGATGGTAAGTAAGTACATATACAATATATCGATAATGTTGTTTATAACATTGTTTTCATAATTTAAATGATGAGGATAAGGTGTATTACGCTTTGAGATTTGTACATCTTGAACGATGGTATTGATATTTGGGTACATGTACACACATATATATCAAGTAAGCATTGCTCAGGCTATACTCTTGAGTAATACACCGCCTGACTTTTCGTGTCCTCCAGAGCCACTTTTTATGGATTTTCAGGTTTTGGATGTAAGTCAATTTACAAACTAACTAGCTTGCATAGGAAAATAAGCACTCCTGAAATATATTATCCCACAAGAGTAAACAATCTTAAAATCGTTCCGTGAATAGAAAACACTTTTGATCAAAGATTATCCATTTATCAAGGTCCCAAAATATATAACCAAATTGGAGATAATATAAAAACTTTAAGTTATATAAAAGGTTTTAAAAATAATGTTTTAAATTGGTTGTTAAAATTAGGTAGAGGTAACTTATACGTTGCCCTTTCAGATTGATACATCAGTCGTTCCATTATTTTAAAAAGCCATCTTCATTATATTTACGGAATCCCAAACATCTTTGAGTAATCCGACTGGAGATGCCAGAGTTAATAAAAATATGGAAATGAAAATATTTGATGAATCATTGAATAATATAATTATTAAATTATATCTGAGAACAATTAAGGGGTAGGTTAATAGTACTTATTAATTAGAATGGAGAGAAAAAATAATTAAAGTTTTCCCACCATTTTAGCGGACTTTAACAGGAGTCAGCAAGGCATATTTTATAAGAATAATGATAATCTTTGATGGTTGAAATCTATCTCACGTTTTTCTGATGCCCCACTGATGAATTATCGTTTTCATATTTTTAAATAATTGTAATAAATATCTCGTGTCCTTATCACATCACTTTATTGGCGTCACCATGGCGACCTCTCAATCCTGTGCTATATACTCCTCCCGTGCAGCCTCTCTGTACTTACGAGAAGCGCAGAAATCACTCGTTGGTAGGATGACTCGGATGGTGATAGGTTTTCTAGTATTGCCACGAGCACCTTCCAATGCTCCACCCATCTGGAGGAGAGCGGAGCGGGAGGATGAAGTTTCTATTCGAGACTTGTTGCAGTTGGATGTCTGCTCAGCAGTGGCTCCACTAATAGGGCCCGACTGGGACCGCCCGGGGTCGTAAAGTTAGAGCACGCTCCGCGGTGTCGCCCCTATCCGTGGGGATGGCGCTTATCCGTAGCAACCACCCGATCGTTCTCCTAAATTTGCTAAACCGATCTCGCAACTGCGGTCACCTGGCCTGCCGACAGCTCACTCGTCTGTGGGCGGTTCCTCCTTCTCCTCCACGTCTAGTAATCGAACGACACCTTGTGTATGGTTTTCAACAATCGCAGCACTGAGAAGTTCGATGACGGATTGCAGCCACCATTGTCTCCGTGCTTGGGTGAACCTCGCTGACAGATTGCCCAAGTGCCTATTTGTAGGTAAATGCTCCCCCCATTGAAGAATATCGAGCTCACGGCAAATCGACTTTTTTTGAGATTGCATAATCTCCCCATTTTTCTTTGTAGCGCCTTCTTGCGCGTTGTTTCCTTCTCATTTTCACGAGCTGCGTCTTGTCACCATGCGTGAGTGAAAGCCATTATCTAGACTCTCGCTTGCTCTATTGCCTGCGACGTGTTCACGCTCTTGGTGTAAGTGAGCGCAATACTTTCGTTATCACTGCTAACGGAACAAGAGAGTCTGCATGGTCTCTCACTATGTCACTCGACACACGAGTGAGATCTGCTATCTCCGCTCTCGTTCGCAGCTCACGTGACGTTCCCGACATAGTCCATTTCTCGCCTGCGTTGGGCGAGCTAGGATCTTTAACCGCTCTATGCTTGCGGTTGAGTTCGACTCATGCTCATATGCTTGGTCCATACGAAGTTCATGCTTGACCAAAATGTGCGCCCGCTGCTTCCTGGGATCCTTTGGTAATTATCAAATGCGCATTATCTTGCCCTATGAATATCTGAGGTATCACAAATCTTGCTTTTTTACCAAAATAATGCTCATCTCCTTCCCACCGATTTACTTGCTGTGAAGTTTTTAGAATTTTTCTAAATCTTATTTAAATATAAGAAATAACTCTTCGCCTCTAGGTCTCGAGCCTCAATGTAACGTATTCGAAGTGTTCGTTAAAGTCCAATATTTAAGATATAGAAATATTAGTGTAGGCCCTGCACCTTCGTAACCTACGTAGGCAGTTTCTACAAAACCTTAATATTAATTTGGCCAATTAATCATCTAATGGTAGGATAAATCTCCACGTTATGTCCGAAATGCCCCTGTTTTTTTAAGATTTGCAATCTTGCATTTTAGAAGTGCTTGAATATTGTATGGATTACAACTGTCCTACAAACCTATTAAGCATTGTACGGATTACAACTGTCCTACATACCTATTAAGCATTGTACAGATTACAACTGTCCTACATACCTATTAAGCATTGTGCGGATTACAACTGTCCTACATACTTATAAAGCATTGTTACGTGAATAACACCGAATAATTTATAGTATGCGACTAAATAACGATTTTTGTTTCGATTTATAGTTCTAAATACATGTCATGAAATAATTGAATTAATAATTACGTGAATACATATAAATCCTTACTTCGTGATGTGTGCCGTAAGATGAAATTTTCTACAATGGTAGTAATTTGTTAATTACAGTACGCGAATCATTCGTGTGGATACTAGTGGTTAAGCCTCGCGACAAGTTCGGATTGGGATAAATTATCAATTCAACCTCTGTTTATAATAACAGACAACAATTCATCTCTACGCTGAAAGTATCCAAATTACACGAATGGATAGGTACTCTTTCAATTATTAAATAAATGTACACGCGTGCACTCTCGAGTAATGTGTATTATTTCTAACTATAAGGTTGTCACTTCGGTTCAAAATGTAATTAATAAAAGAGACTGCCGGTTCCAAATCAACGGTAGTAAGAAGAACATTCTGAACTCGCTTATTTTGGAACTTATATAATTATACTTGATTTCTATGGATAATTAAATACATAATTAATTAATTACATGGTTAAATAAATAGTTTAATACTTAAATAATATTTAGTTGGTTTCGTACTTTATTGGACACGGAAATAACGAGATACGTAAATAAATGGAACTAAACAATTTATTGATGAGAGGATGAATGATTAATTTATTAAAACGGGACAGTTATTAAATAAAGTAGATAACCATTCAATAAATTAAAATAATTTACAGGGGTAACCGCACAATTAGAATAACTTGGAATAATTCATCTTTTAATCATTTACATTCAAATTTCTCCCCAAGTGAAGTCGAATTTTAAATAGTCTAGAGACTACGCTAGTTATCGAATGAATAGAAAATTGCACGATGATTCGAATTATACAATAATATTTGTTAGTGGTTTTAATTATATATAAGTATTCAAAAATAAATCCCAGTGATTCCGGGAGTGTCAGCTTCGGCGTTACAAAACTCGCGATTTTTAATTAGAACACTGGACTTTCGCGAATTCGGCAGCGATAAATGTAACTCGATGACCGCTGAATTCATTTTTAATCGCCCACGGCATAGTCACGAAAAAGGAAACCAGATTTCGTACCCCGCGCTACGTTACGGTCATTACTAGACAAACTTATACCCCTAGGCACGCGCTATCCGCGAGCGTCTCGAGAACCGTCTCCTCCCCCATCCTGACAACGACCGCCACACGTGCGTTCCATCCCGCGACCGAAAACTGACTCCCCCACCTTTCTCAAACACCCCCCGCCAACCACACAGCTTCTCATAAATCATGTGTAGTTATGCCGCTGTTGGATTTAATATATTATATGTGGATAATCACAATGCTCATCCCACATTTTTATACTCACTAATAAAATTTTACCTTTCATTGAGAAGCGCGTACAATTCAACATAATCTTGGGGTCCACAAATTGTCACCGGCACAATTTTTAACATCATTGATTGTACGCCCACGTATTCGCCACAATATCCGTGCTCGGCTTTCCCGGCGCGCCCGATGTGGCGCTCGCCGCTGTCCCCGGGGGCGCGATTGATGCCGCGGCGCTCCATGTAGCATTCGACGGTGTGGCGAACGGCACCCACAATACTTCATGAAAGCAACTTATTTATCAATTCAGTAATAAAACTTTAATTAAATTTATTAGTTTTCCAGCTACTTTCTAAATATCTATTACATTCATGAACTTAATTATAAATAATAATTAATTAGCGAAATATTATGGCATCACATATTATGAATATAATTATATATATATATTTTTAAATGATTCGGCTTACCGAAGTGATAAATGAATGTTCTCAGGTACATGCCTCCTGTTACGCCGAGCCAGTGGCGCAGCACGCGGTTGGCTGACCGGTTTGCTCCTGCGTGTCCCCAGCTGCCTCCGCCCCTGCCCACCCACCAAGAGGCTCTACTGCAGCACCCCAGGGCGAGGGTGGCACACCTAGAAAAGTTGCTACCTCTGCTCAAGAACTTTTCCGAAGACTGTCTTTATCTGAATCTCTATGTACCCAAGATTGGTGAGTCTAGTTTTGTTTATTTCTTAATAGAATAACGCTGTAGCTTCTTTAAAAATACTGCTACCTGTCTCTTAATTATAAACTTTATCTCGAGTCTCGGTGTGAGGTTTGAGAATAATTAAGTTATTTATGTATGAAAAAAATACAATAGAAAAGTTTTAGTCTTCAATTAATTATTACTTATTTTTGGTCTAAGATAAAAATATATTTTTTTAAAACGTTAAGGATGTGAAGATATTTACCAAACAAATCGTGTGTCAAGGCAAAAGATTTGTGTATGCTCTTCTTCGCCAGTCTTTCAGGAATGATAATGCGTGCGGATGCCAAGTTAAGAGAAATACAGATTTACTAACAGAATAAAAGTAAAAGAAGAACTCAAGTCACAGAATAAAGTCTTGGCAAATGGAAATATATTTACTAAAAAAATAAAGCATCGGATGAGGGAAATAATCTGCAGAGATTGAATCTAGTCATAAATCGAAATTATAAAACTCGAAACCTTTTTACATATAAAAGTATTAGATAATTTTAGTATAAGTTTTAATACATCTTTTAAAACATATATTTATATTCAATCTAATCATTATGTAACTTTTAGAGTTTGCTGGAAACCAATTGAAAGTAAATAAAATATTTATGCGAAGAAATATTATTAATTGATCCAAAACTAGTGGCCCAAGTAGTTGAGGAAAAAAGTTTAAATTTATTTGGCGACGGGCACAATTTTAGAAATAAAATAAAAATATTGATGAACTGTTAAATATCTCTCAAGAATTAATTAGATTAATTTATAACATAATTATAATAATTTTTGAATTGATTCAAAATTTTCTTATTTAGTTAGTTTGTTGATGTCAGTAGTATTTTACTATAAATGCATGTACATATGTATGTATTTGTTTTAATTTCATCGGCAACCGTTGGTTTACCGAATGAAATAATATCTGAGCGAGGAGAATCAAAAAAATCTTTTAGATAATTTTAGAAGACGCGTGCGTATCATTGAGCACAATGATATTGTCCACAAAAACCGATATCACCGAATAACAAAATGCTTAAAGAGAATAATTTTTAAAAAGTTTAATATTTATTCAAATATATTTATCCTATTCTAATTAATTTTATCAGCCTGAACTTTAGGATAAGGTTAATTAACTAATTAATAAAGAATACAAATAAATAATAAATAAAACATGAAATACAAAACAATTTTATATCAATATTATTGTTAATAAAACCAAGCTGCGGTTAAATTTAACAAACCCATTTGATAAATACTCTTCGGTAAATTTTTATTTTTCAGCAAAAATTATTAAAATGCTTTTCAAATAATTGTGAGAAATAAAAAATGTGATTAATAATAAAAAAATATTTTGTGTAATTTGGCATTAGTTTGCACTTTATTGTTTGTCCATATTATTGTTGTTTTACATCGACTATAATTTTTTATTACGCGAATGCTAAAATTGGATAATGTCGTATAATTTAACAAAAATATTTATATTTTGTATCTCATTTCTATTTTCAAGTAGAACCATTCCCATTGCACTCGGTCTACATTCATCTTTCCTTTACCACATCCAAGTTTTGTTGGTATACATACCTATATCAACGTCGGAAATAAGCTATTACGTGAATGGTGTAATGGATTACAAAGCACCGTTAACCCAGACTATTATTTCTAGCAGCCATTCCCCTCTCGCGTTTTCACCCATCGTTCCATCACCTTAGAGTTAGTCCTATTCTGTCGAGATATTGTATATCCTATTTACCAAATCTCACCCAGATATCACTATACATATCATATTTAAATTTAACTGCATTCATCAAGGGTTACTTATATAATTATTTATTTTTCACTGAGAGAAATTTATTAAACTAACCATTCATATTTAAGATATAAGAACAATTAGTTGTGTCATTAAAGAATTTGATCTGTTTTCATATTACGGTATACAAATCATTAAAATTACTGAAAACTAAAGTTTGGTAGTTCAAACATTACCAAAATTTATTTTGTTGAGATCGCTGGTAATAAATACATCACCATCACCTGTCATTATTATTATTTAATTTTAACATTTTAATGAACTGAACCGTCATTAAAAAGTTGTAGATATTTTTTTATGGATATCTTTTCTATTTACAGGGGAATAAATAAAATTAAAAGTTTCACCGAAACGGGACACAAATAGGCCACCGCGAGTAGCTCGCAACCATTGCATGATTTTCTTTAGATCCTCCAGGGTCCCGTGACCTACAATCAGGCCTCGGAATAATGAAGCTCCAGAAAGTAGTGCTGCATTTTTACTCCTTTCCGACTCCTGATTAAAAAATAGGGTAAGTAGGTACCGCGGGTTTAAAAAAGGTTGCCATCTTTTTAATTTTCGCAATGCGATGCGCGGGGTTAATTTAATTATATATTTTTTATTCAATGTATATTAATTTTCTAATTTCATTATATTCTTATATTCATGTTTGGCTTTAATATAGAAATCTCATGATATTAAATACGTTGTATGTGTATTACATTTATTTATAATTAGTTAATTTTTTTAAATCGCCTGAACAAATTCTCTGCTATAAGTAATTTATAAATAAAAGGCTTATGAATATTTTTTGGGATATTTTTAATTTTAGAGAAACAAAATAAAGCAACAAGAAACAGTTTAAAAATAATTTTTTTATTAAAAGTAAGTTTTTCCTTGGGTGCACTGATGAGCACTAGATTAGGACTTCACATTCGAAGTAAATATTATAGATTTAACGGGAATTTTCTAGATTACTTGTGTAAGGAAAATGTAACATCATTATATCAATTATACTCAGTTCGCTGTTTTTTGGTGATATATTTGCTGTATATGGTATAAATTATCTTTTGATTTAATGATATTTTTATATTAATAAAATGCAGTCTTAATTTGAGTAAATGATGTGAAATACCAAACAACAATAGCATAATAAATAAATATAATCCATAAATAGCAAAATAAATATAATAACGCAATAGATTTGCAAAATATATTGTAACGTACAGTACGTATATACATGTGACACAAATACGGATTCTGTGTTTTCGACTTTTCGATTCCCGGGACTCGAGAGTCAAAATTCTTAAGTCCCGAGAATCCCCGAGATCGTGAATTTAATTTAATTAAAAAGAAACAGTATTTTAATAAATATTCATATGTATGATGTATGTTAGCTATTGAGGATTGTACTATGTGTAAAAAAATCATATAGGTTAATATTAATTTATTAAAACAAATTAAAATTATTTTATGAAATACTTATTGATTCATAATGTGGTAGTAGTAGTTTTTTTATAATTAAACTAATTATATATATATATATATATTGAACACAAAAACACAAATCTATAAAAATTACAAAAGTCTATTTGGTTAAAGTCAACTAATAATAATTTCATTCTACCCAAATTTTGTTTCCAAGGATGACATGAATTTATTTGTTTATATCAAATTTTACAAGAAAACTTAATTCCCCGTTTGAACAAACCAAAAAAACCATTTACTTCAGTTTTTTTCCGTTATTAGTGAATATATGAGGACTAATTTTTCCTTAACCTGTTAGATGTCCAAAAACTTTCTAGGTGAAACGGCATCATATTGGCGCCAAAATTATTAAATTTCAAAATTCACTGGCTTGCTTTTTACGAAAATACATGAATATGTTGGTGTAACTAAGAAAAACGTAGGTATTATTTCATCATAAGCGTCCATCGAATGCAATTTTGTATGGTTTTGATATGAAAAATAGGAAAAAGTAATGTTTATAGTGTTGTCAGGCCTTAACATGTAGGAAATTATTATTTATTTTATATTTGACGGCATCAGATTTTATTAATATTATTGTGTTTAATGGATACTTAAAACGAAACAATATTGGCATTTCACATCAGTACACTTCGCACTAACAACATAGCACTGACAACATGCATAAAATATGCCATCGGTTGCGGAAACGGCTAATGCTGCATAACGGCGTACTCACTGTATTTGTAGTAAAACGGCTGTATTTTAATTAAATTAAACTAAATTAAAAATAATATCTTATTCACTTGAATTACTTATCAACAAAAATGAGAAATATCGCGAAAGTACGTCAAAATCTGACAATTTACTTAAATTGGAACGTTCCAGATATTTTCTAACTTATTGCGTCGTTCTCACCATTCAACTCATGATAGGACTCTGCGGTAGTAACGAGCGTATCGGGAATGTCTAAAAAGTTGACTATATCTCCACTTACGAAAAATATATCCTTTGCCTTTTTGTAAAAAAAAATTGTAAAAGTAAAAATAAAACGAAAAATTGTTTCGAAAATTTGATAACTCTAAAATGAAAAAATGTTAGCACTTTGATGTCGATATGAGAGTGCGTGTTAGATTTTCAAATGTAATTGAAATTGCGATCGTTTTCGTATAAATCACTATTATCTATGGTATAAAATAAATTTGGCAACAATAGTGAGCGTCAACTATCAATTTTATGTGGAGGAAAAGTGATGATTTTTACACTTGATTTTGGAGGTAATTCGTGGTGTTCTTGAGTCATCATCATTGAATATCACTACTGGAAAGAATAATTTGGTTTAAAATCAGATACGCTGCGCCCGTGATATCATCCGTTATTTACTGATGCCGCACGCAGTCACGTGGGTGTCGACCAACGTGACATTCTGACGTTTATCGCTGTTTCTTTCTATGTCGCAAGTATCCGACGCGGGCCTTCATTGTCATGTCTACTTAAATATGGTACGCTCTTCGCTGGATTACTACCTGCTGTATGACAATAGTACCTAAGATGGAATTAAGTCAACCTGTTTGTAATGAATAATATCGAGAAAAATTGGAGTCTCGGGTTATCGGGGGACACAGAATTCCTAGATACAAACAAGTAAGATTTAAAACAAGTACATAAATAAATAAATGCAAAAAGTATTTTCCAGTTCAGGTAAACGTAAATTTAACACCCTTTATATTTGATTAATACTGACTAGCAGGAATCAACCGACTATTGTCAGTAGCTGTCGCAATACCCCTGTGGGCAATGCAGGCGTGCATTATCGAAATATTGCGCTTCGCGGCCATTTACTCGGCTTTTTCACTCATTTCTCTCACTTCTTTTTATGTAGACTGCTTTGCTAGAAAACGCAACATATGTTCAAAAAATTTCGAGTCGCTTCAGTCTTTGTAAATAATATATTTAAGTCATTTGGCGACCTTGATTGATATTTAAAATGCTTTATGTAGCTATTATTCTTAATTATTTCACATTTTAAAATGTTCTTAGATTTTCACACGCGTTGATATTCTTCTATAAACAGTTGTCAGGGTTATTCTGTCATATTAGTGCTGATGATGGAATCCGAAGCGTCGGCCAGAAAAATCAGATATACACAGCAGATTAGATCTGAAAATTTCACATAGTAGATTTCATATTTAGTTATTTAATTCATTTTACAGATATATTTAAAACAGATTAAAAATAAAGGTACGTAAAAAATAAGAAAAAAAAATGGTTTATTTGAATTTATCAAAAATAAGTAAATATATACAAAAATTATTTACTTTCAACTGAAAGGGATTTATTACATTGGTATTTTTTTATAATTTCATTTCCTCTCTACCAACTCGATAGTGATGTAGTACGATCATTTGTTTATTTACTAAGTTGTGCAATTTTCATTTAAACTGAAACTAAGGCTACAGCTAATCAATATCAATGATCAAATCTGAAATTATTTATGCATACGCAGAATTTTAACAAACAAAGCAATTTTCAGATATTTTAATTTATTTTCAAATCCACCTGACAGTGAGGTTATGTCAAAGTATATCTAATGTAAAGAATTGTTCTTTATTTTCTCTGCCCCGCCCGATAGATATAACATGATGATAAAATCACTTCAAACCTAAAGTACGTTCCTTTTTAATTTAAACTGAAGAGGGTTTATATTTTTGCGCCAACATGAATCGTAAGATCACGGTATCAAAGCAAACGTATCAACTAACCTTACATAACAAAACAGATATCGGTTATATGATTTTTATATTTAAAAAAATCATTTATATAATGGGATATTATCATATAATTAAAAATTAATACCTTTTGAATGCTGTGTATCTAGAGCCGCGAACATAATCCAATACATAATACATAATCCAAATTATTTAAAATAACGTGATATTAAAAAAATTGCACTTGGCGTATAAAAATAATTGAATAATCGATTCGAAATAAACTTTGTGAATCAATCAGCTAAAATCATGAACGTAATATAAATAAGCCCAAAATGTCATAGTTCAAAAGCTGAGCTTGATTTTTATTTTACGGGATAATAATGTGCAAATATTAAGTATAACATATTCTTATTGTGAAGTTGTAATTATTCAACATAGGTCTGTGATGTTTTAAATACTAATTTAATGTACTAAGTATAAAAATATACATATAAAATCAATTTTATTGAAAAATATTGTTTTGCGCTATCGGGATTCGAACTTGGATCTCTTTCCAAACCGGGGAAGGTGCATTATGTTACATTTTTTCAAATTAATGCATCTGTCGTTCCATTATTTGAAAGCCATCTACATTGTTTTTACGGAATCTCAAATACCTTTGAGAAATCCGATAGCAGACGCCAGAATTATCAATTCTTTTTTATGAAATGTAGATGGCTTCAATGATATGATAATGAATTAATACATTAAATTAGTATTTAATGTGTAAATATGTTATGAAGTTATAAGCATGGATCAATTTTAACTCTCCCACGCATGCAATTAACACACTTCTGTTTTAGAAAAAATGTTATTCGAAAGCATATATATTACTCGAAATAAATCGAATTACACAGTTTTCCAATATTATTCAGCCACGTTTTGGCAGAGAGCTGTTAACGATGTTGCCGTATAAAATAATTGATTTTAAATGGTCGTTTTGTTCGCGAACTCATCCATTAGCTTCAAGCCTTCATTATTCATTATGTCAATTATATTTAGACTCGTTTATTAAAAACAGTAAGAGAACCATTGTTTTCATAAGAGTGGAGCAATAACAAATGGGAAACTGAATAGAAATTGATTGAAAAAGGTTAAGCTATTAAAACATCCATAATAATATTACGCTTCCCTATCTTTACCTATGACTTTCTGGATATGGCTTCAATAGCATCATTATGGCCGCATAGTGCTTGATTAAACGGTCAGGTCGGTGAGACGCGAGCATGGCAAAAACGAACATTTTTGTTTTTAATGTCTCTAGGTGTTTTTAACATCTCTAGGTTACGATAACTTAAATACAATTTCTTAACAGTACGTAAATATATATTCAATTTGAATATATTGTCTTTAGTACAAGTAATAAAAAACATACAAGACATCTGTCGTCTTCTCTTATCTACACTGTATATGGCATACCATAGAATTAAGCACTTTTCCGCCAGCGTGGCCTAGCAACAAACAATCGGCCATAGCCGATTGCTTATCTCCGAGTTTTTATTATTCATTTATATAAACAATGTTGAAATTCAATGGTGAATGTCGTGAATAAAGTAGAGATTGTGTCTTTTATGAATTGATTTAATATTGTCGGTATTACAATAATAATAATAGATCGCGGATTAGTGGACAAGTGCGAGTACAGTCAAGAGGGCGGAAATTCATGAAGATCTTCATCTTCAGTCACAAGAGACTGCCGTGAATGATGACGGCCGACATTATATTTAAAATAGATACCAAAAATATACAAAACTATTACGAATTTTATAATAATTGCTTTCTCATACATAATAATATCTACATAGTGAAAAGTATTCGTGGTAAAAAGTGGTTACGCGTTATTTAATAAACCTGATCTTAAATCTAATAAATTGAATTAAATTAATAATTATTTCTAATTTTTGATACTGTTAATTCTTGATGGAATTCCATTTTAATAATTTATTAAAACATTATATATTATTTGATGACAATTACCGGTTTCAGCCTGTCACGGTCATTTTCAGACTTGTAAATTTTTCTTTTAAGCTAGGATATTTATACAATTCACTACAAGGGTGTTTTTCTTATTGCTATGCACCTATTAGACAACCTACACTCTTTTGATAAAAATGGAGATGTTAAAATCCTACAGGTCTGTAATAAAGGTACTAACTAGATAGACTAGAGTCATTAGAAATTAATCGCTTAACTAATAAAATTCAAACTAGAATATGAATAATACAACCAATGAATAAACAATTAGAATCAGGTGCCATTCTCCATTAATATATCAATTATAATGTAATAATAACGTAAACATGATATATATATATATATATATATGTATATACATAGAAGACACATAATTAATTAAAGTACCTAAATTCTTACTAATATTATATGTAAATACTTTTGACTTCCCATGAAAATCTGTACATTACACATATTACTCCCAAAAGAATAATCACAAAATTAACAGAAGCACTCAACTAATAAATGGAAATTTATTTTAATAGTTCAATAAATACCAAACCTGTAAAAATTCCTTTAATAGTACTTAACAACATATAAGGGAAAATCTCAACATTAGAGTCAAATTAGCACCAACTTTCAAATTATATAGACACTGAAAAATGCCCCAGCACTGAATTGTATAAATATCCTAGCTTAAGAGAAAAATGTACAAGCTTAAAGATGACCGTGATAGGCTGAAACCGGTAATGATCATAAAATAATAAATAGTGAGAAAAAGTTAAAAAGTGATTTAATAAATCATTAAATTCATAAACACATTTTTTTTTAAACAGATAATATCAAGAAGATGACATTGTCCATTCGTCCTCTCAACTTTCGCTATTCAAAAGTACTAGCAGTAATATATACACATCGTGATGTCGGTGTTGGACGCAAAAACGGAAATCCAGCGGAGCGGTTGATTTTCGCGGGGGCGAGCGTCGGGCGCCGGGGGCCTAGTGGGTGGATGGGGGTGGTTTGGTTCATACGAGAAGAACCTGAATGTAGTACCAATCGGGAAAATAATAGTTCCGCACTATTACAGACCACAACCAAATAGAGGCTGTAAATTTCTCGAATTTAGTGAGATGCATAAGTGGATATGCAGATTTGTTAGAGATATAGAGAAAAAAAATATTTTTAATAATTTATTATGTTTATCGATCTTTGAGTAAAATAATACATTTTTTACACAATTTTTGTGGTAAAAATAGTTTTTATGAACGTTACCATTTGTTTTTTTTATAAAAAAACAGTAAAAAAAAATTTAAATTAAATTTTTAGTCGGGATTAAATAAATACTTAAATTTGGTAACAGACACATGAGACTCATCTAAACTAAAATATTTTAAATGCAAGTCGTATGTATCTCTAATCAAAGTATTCAGTTTTTACCTCTTTTCCCAATACATATATACTTGATTCACATTTAGGGATCCGATGTAAAGCAATTACAATATATATTAAATAACTGATAAAACTCGCGTCTTGGTATAAGATAATATCTCTTTTTACTCCAAAAAATTACAATAGTTTAAAAAACTATTAAATAAATAATAGAGACGAAACTATTTTTTTAATTATATTTTAATAGAAAAATATGGAAGTATGGGTAATTACTTGGCTTACGACCTGTCTTCAGCTAGCTTAAGTGATCACTTTATACAAATATAATGTTCACCATTCTCACCCATTAATCAATCTCCATATCTATAAAATTTTTGGAAGACGTATAATATATACGTTAATATGTGGAAACACTTTGAATACCATTACAATATCGCCATCTATGGACTAAGTTTGATATTCATTTTCCCTGAAACAGCATATATGTCACAATAAGAATCTTATTATTTTTTGAAATTATTTAAAGCAATATTCTTTATTAGTAAAATGTTTTTAACACATTATATTAGAATACGCCTGAAAAATGAATATTTTCTTATTTTGACCAGTACATTATTAGCAATATTTGAATATGTCCAAGAACACACAATTACTGGATTTTTACCTACAAAGGCACCATTATTAAATATATATTATTATATGGAGATTGATTGATGGGTGAGAATGGTGAACGTTATACATATTTGTATAAAGTGATCACTTAAGCCAGCCGAAGACAGGTCGGAAGCCCTGTAATTACCCATACATCCATATTTTTCCATTAAAATATAATAAAAAATAGTTTCATCTATTTGAGATATCCATTATGTCTTAGTTGAAAATCTAGTAATTGTGTGTCCTTGGACATATTAAAATATTGCAAAAAACTATTAATCAAAATCTAATGGTGGGAAAATTTCTAATGGCTTGTAATGTAAAACAACGAAACTATAGCAGAATATATTTAACGAAATAGATCACCATTAATAGAGCTTTTTCGGCGAGTACCTTCTTCATCCGACGCTGTTTCAGTGCTGAGTGATTAGTTGATGTCTTCTCATTTAGCCACTTTTACTATTATTTAACTGGAATTATTTATAAAATTGAAACATAAATGGTTCTTTAATAAAACTATTGTTTTTTCAGTCCATCGACTATTGAATTTAAATCTTTCCAGTATAAGTCAACAGAAGGAATGTTTGTAATACATTGCCTTTAGTTTGTCTAACTTTCAGAATAAATAGTTGTAGGTATCAATGGTTCTAGGTGACGTTTGTATCACGTATCTATTCTCGTTTTCAAATTGCACTTCGTGTACACGTGATTGAGTTTTTGATTCTTTCTACCAATATCAAACTGATCTCTGATCAGATCAAAGTCTTAATGTGATACATGGTACTGATATTTATCTCAATTGAATCTCACAGTATCTCATTCAGTAGATAGAATTGCAAGAAGCATATATTACACGCTTATATCGGAGAATGGCAAGCGTTAAATGAATTCTTTGCGTTTTCTTTTTCGCTATCCTAGTCATCAGTAGCAATAACCAAATAGAACTCCCTAGCATTTTGGAGGAAAAGCGCGGTTCGACAGATATTTAAACATGTTTAAAGCGGCACAGGTAAGCGATATGGAATTACGCCGAGCGATCCCAAGCGACACGCTATCGCCGGGCATTTAACTTCTCTCCGCTCTGAAGGCAGTTGCAGTGTGGTACAGTAGCCAAAGCGACTCGAGATAACATAGAGAGTATCATCCCACTTTCGGATGTAACTCCCCGAAGTTCTTTGAAAATGTAGATATTAAAATAGTTTTTAGCGTCGTTCTGGTTTGAATTTACCGATGGCACTGTATACACTGATTCTTTGAGATGCTATGCTATGAAATTTAAAAAATATACGTATATTAAGTAGGTGTATAGAATTCTAAAATAATTTTTGAAATTTTAAATATTTTTTAATTTCTGCATTTATTTATTTATTTTACAAATATAATTCACAAATGTTAAATTGAACTTAAAACTTGATTAAATATGTAGGGGGTAGAATTTAAAATTCACCGCCGTCTCAGCCGGCATCGATACTAGCGACATAAACGACGCCAGCTGTCGTTACAGGTCTGGGGCCCGATCCCTCATCGACGATCTCTCTTCTATTTCACTGCTCCGCAACGGAGGTCTTGCCCGACCTACGTGCGCCGAGCGATACCGCCGACTCGCTTCGCTACATTTTCATAGTTCACGCTCACTTTCTACATCTCGTCATTCTATCTGTTTCTTTGTTCTATCCAACTGTCACAATAAACATCAACAGGCCAAATCATCACTCTTTTATTTAACCACTGACCTAACCCTCAAAAATATTAAAAAGTTGTAGCTTGCTACCTCGCCTTAAGAGGAGAATCTGGCGTGTAGACAAGGGAAGATCATTTATATTGTCATTAAAATAAATACTTTTCGTTATTTGGTGGATTTTCGTATGTATATAATACAATAAAGTACTGCTATGCTTATGCTATGGTTATGCTGAAAAGTTTAAAATATGAGGTTGTTCTTAATTCTACACGAAGATTATTAAATGAAATAACTACATAGTTATAATGGTTTTATATTTTGGAATGTTTAGACAATTTATAATCCTTGTACTTTGTTGGTCATTATGACAGAATTTTTCAATTGTATTTTCTTTTTTGGTTTAATATAATTATTATAATCATTTGACGCTAGGAATATCCAGGTTCAAAGCTGACTAGATAAATATTCTAAGCAGCCCAAAACTCGCAATCTATCTGCATCTATCTCCACTGTATCTGCTCATCTTTTTCATGGGATGCCTAGGGGTATAGCTGCCTAGAGATAATTAATATATTTGTTTAATATGATCCATCCTTTCCAATAGTGTCATATTAAGGCAAATAAAAATGGTTTTCTGTTTGTTAATAAACACCTACTTGAGCTTTCACATTTTTAAATGCAATTGTCGTTAATATTGTCACGGTACAGAATACAGTTCAGTTGCCAAAACTAATGCATGGAAGTATAGGTTGGTATTGGAAAAAAAAGAATAGAAGAATATGGTGGATGTTGTGGAAAAGAAAAAAATGTGGTTTCTGAGGTGTAAATATGTATTTTTAACAATTAACTAAAATAAAACAAAATTTACAATAAATAAATTAATAACTCCACCACTTAAATAAAACTACCCGTAAACATCGCAGCAGTAAATATAGACAGAATGGGTTTCTTTTTATTATATCTTGAATTTATTGATCCAAGATATAAAACACGATATGGTCCGTTGAGCAATTCGCATAAGGGCTCGGTCACTTGTACTTACCACGTAAAGTGTGATACCGAGTCCGTCTCGACCTTGGACTTCATATCGCGCTCAACTCACCTTATTTTTGGGATTCCCCGGGTACAGAGTGACTAATAAATAATGTATTGAAATATACTCGTATACCGTTGTCACACACGCTACATTTTGGGCTTCCTTAACTTTAATGTTTTTTTAAATAACATTTTGTGTCAGTATTTTAGAAGTAACTGAACATAACGTAAAATAAAATGCAAGCTATGCTATATATAGATTACAAAATTTACAAAGAGACTTTATATTTTTGTAGATTCAATGTTAAATTATGAAAACACAAGTATTTTCATCAAATACTTACAATTTTAAATACTAATTAAATGTATTGATTAGAAAGATATACACATAAAATCAATTTTATCGAAAAATATTGTTGTTGCGCTATCGGGATTTGAACCTGGACTCTTTCCAAACCGGGGAAGGTGCATTATCCAACTATGCTACAGCGACAGTTATTTTATATGTATATCTTTCTAAGTAATATATTTTATTAGTATTTAAAATATCACAGATCTATGTTCTGAATAATTACTGCACAATAAGAATGTGATCTAATGAAAATATAATTAACTAAGATAGTCTCTAATAGGATTTAAACTCATGTTCCCTATTATCAAACCCTTTTTATTTGTATTTATTTACTACATTAACTCTTCTATTTAAGGGACCACTGCAGTATATGAAGAGTGAACATTTGAATAATTTATGAATAGAATTCTGACATTTTTTTCTTTTAAAAAACTTATAGAAATTCTTGATTTTTTAATATTTAATAAAGACTATTCGTCTAATGAAAACTTTTAATTGATGCGTCGGTTGATGCTTTACCACATGGTGCACAAATAAGCGTAAAATTGCTCGATATATCGGTTATCATAAACATTCCGAACATGAAAAATAATAAAACATGTCATAAACTTCTCCTTCAAGTCATTTATCATCTTCTTATCTACTGACGTATCAAATTAAAAGACCTTTTCCGAGGAAAGTCTCCCCTTTGTCAAGACAATATTTACAGTGAACTACCCGCAAGATTCATAACCCATCAGAGATACGGATGAGATAATATTTCGTCCTTTAGCGTCTCACCGCTCAGCATCTTTATTCACCCTATTGTGAGCATCAACCCCTTTCTAGTGTCACTTTAAGATCCTTTCCTCACCAACCGAGTCGGCGTTCTCTCTGCCCGGTGCGGTGTAAAACGGTCGGAACTAAATTCGGGAATCGCAGAAGAAGGTATCAGTCGGTTCAATTCCTTAATGTTCTTTGGCTTCAGCAGCCTGAATGCTTCTTCCTTTTGGTGGTCACATGACCCAATTATTCTGCTCCCATTCACTTAAGAAGGTTGCAAGCCAATCTGGTACTCACCCACCCCATTAGTACTGTCCCCTTTGTAAGATGATTAATCTTTAGCATACGACTAGCGAGAGCCTTCTTATAACTTTGTAAATTGATTGAGGTTGACTTATTGTTAAGTGTTTTTACATAATAATTAATCAACAATTATAAACGAACAAGTAATTTATCAATCTATCTTCACAAATTAAACAAACAACGTTTACCGAGAAAAAGCTTCAAACGATGGAAAAAATGCAATATATATTGAGCAAAAATAAATCTCTTTATCTAGGAACCAGAATAGTTATCTCATAAATAATGTGGTATTTTTACACTACATATATTTTTAAAAATTAAGATAAACAAAGTTATTTTTTAATCTAAAATATAGTCTACACTTACACACAATACACTTTCATTTTTCTGGTAGACTTGCAAGATCCCTCTTCCAAAAATTCACTTGTGCGTGTCGAAAAATACTCCTCCAGTACTATTCTCGTCTACAGAATTAATATTTTTTGCGGAATAAATGATAATCAGATAGGGAAATGTCCAGCGAATATGGTGGGCGGGGCATCGTTTCCAAAAAAGGTTTATTCCTGAGACGCGACAGCAAAGAAGAGCTCACATTCACTCTCTGCACGCGATTAGTCTTTGAATGTTTGCGAGGAGCCCATTGACCTAATTTGCTGACTTTTCCGATGGCACGCAGGTGTCGATGCATGGTTGAATGACCAAATCCAAGCTCCTCTGCTAGTTACAATGGGATTATGTTCCACCAGAATTTGTAGGACGTTCTCATCGAGCTTTACAGATTTTCCAGGACGAGGCTCGTCTTCTAGGCGATTGGGACGTCACATAAAGAAAACTGATCAAATGATATGTCACTTCATCTCTAGATCATACGTGCGATACACTTGTACACAAAATTCAAATTTTAAAAATTATTTGTAATATTTAAATGTTATAATGTAAATATAATATATGATACGTCGCACTGGAGAAAAATTATTGTTTGAACCGAAAGAGCAAAATTAAATTTTTCGTGTAAGAAAATGAGAACGTGTAGTATTACATCAAATATGGGCCGCTTAACGAAGCGTAGAACAAAGTTCGGTGATTTCCGCTGCAACTTTAGAGAGCAGAATTGTACCATCAGAGTAATTGGCCGCGAAATATAACTGCGGATGTTGAGAAGATAATATAGTTTGGGTCAAAGCTGCTGCTGCTGTTAGTTATCCGGTCCAGTCTTGAGTTGATCTTGTCTTGTCAGAGAACTGTGGAGCTGGTAAAGACATCGGTTTTATTATATACATTTTTGTTGGTTTATTTATTAAAATGTTATTAATTAATTTTCTGCGAGACTAATAAAGATATTTTTGTAAGATGTAAAAAAAACCTTGGTTGACCGAGTTCTGGTTCGTATAATAAATTACAGTAAAAAATTATTAGAAATTGAACTTTGATGTTTAATAATATTCAGAGATTATAAAAGTTACTTAATAACGAAAATTGAGGTGATAAGAACACTTAAATTTTGTTATAAATTAAATTAAATTAAAATCATAAATTATTTGTCAGCTAAAAAAATTTATAAGGCCAGTGTGGATAGCATAAAAAATTATACGCTTCTAAAGATAAATGTGATTGTATATAAAAAATATGTTTGTAGAACGTTTAAAAAGTTACAACAAAATGAGAAACAGTTGATCAGTTTAAATATTTATTTACAAATACCAGTGGAAACGATATTGAAATTGAAGGAGAATTGGCATCATGAAAACTGTCATGAATAAGATAAACTAGAAATGGCAGAACCACTAAAAAATGAACGTCAACAAAAATGCGTCTTGTGAATTCACTTGAATTTTTCAGAGCACTATAGAATGTAGAAACGTGGACCCTGAGATAAGAGTAAAGAAACATACTGGATATGGGAAGAGATACTGGCGTCGTGTGATACGTATCCCGTGAACGGCTAGACGTACAAACTTGTCTCGAAGCTCAAGATCAAAAAATATTGCCCATCTTGTCTAGAAGGCAAATACTGGAGTACTTTTGAAATATAATGCGACGACATGAAGGTAATCTGGAGAAACAATTGACACTCGACAACTTTAAAGGTAAGAGACCAACAAGGCCCTGTAAGGTGGATCAAATAAAATAATACAATTTCAAACAATTGGCGTTGTTATTTTCTGGCATCAATCGAAACTTGTCCGCGAGAACGGTCTGGTCTTTATAATCTCTCTCTATTTCTACGGAAAATAACATATATTCCTGTCGGCATTTCAAAAAAACTTATAGTTTTTGGATGGTTTATTTTTGATTATGGAGTCCCTTTTTAATGCATCGTTTATTGCCTCTTGAAGTCACGCACTCGACTACACAGTGTACATTTTTGTTATTGTCTTACGAAATTATTGCGATTTTTTTAAACAAATTATTTTCTGATGTATCTTATGTGTATAAAATAAGCTATATTATGCTCGGAACCTACTTACATATTATGCATACACGGTATATTGAATTAGATATCCGCAAAATTGTCAAAATGATAATCCTGACATTAGTTTTCATTAACGAGATTCCAACCACTATATCAACAAACTTTAGTAAACAAATACTTCTCAGATCGATAGTTAAGTTTAAGTTATTGCGGTATTGAAATAATTCGATACGAATAAATTGTAGTATTAACTAATAAAAGTGAATCAATAATAATTTTTCTTAGGTATTCACGAGATGTAGAAAAATAATATATGTTATAATCTGTTAACAGTCACTTTATTTGAACCATAAATATGGATCCAATATTGCATAATAATTGAATAGAGATCAATCAGAAGCATAGCTGTCCAACATTACAACATAATCATAATACAATACCTACACTAACAATTCACTAGTTTTACAACACTAACTACATATTTTTATTTCTTTTATTCCTGTCTAATCTTTATCTTTCTTGAATTAAATAATATCATAACAGCGCGAAAAAAACTGGCTACTTTAACACAGACGGTAGTCTAGTTAAGTAGCAAGGACAATGCTGTATATATCAGAGGTGAAGTCTACACAATAAACTACGAGTATAATACTTAATTGCAATATAATTGTATCTTAAGTTTATCATGTAAGAGCACACATATGTAAAATATGTTAACTATTTCCTTAGCTCAACCAAAATTTGTGTTAAAGGAGATAGGTCCATCCGTTATATCCAACAGTAAAATCTGAATAAAAATTTTAATCTCAATTTATAAATAAGCTTTTATAACTATAAAAGCTCATAATAAGCTGGAATGGGCTGGAAGTGTTATCATTTAAGACAAGATACTAAATTAATATAAATAATTAGAGACTACTTCGTTTAAACCACTATTTATTGATTTTTCTACATGTTTTGATACCTATGGTATCTTCTTGATGCGTATGGAAACAATGTATACTGAAATTAAAAAATACAAGCATAGATAAAAACAAAACTATAAAGTGGTGAATAAGTAAGAACTAATATGAAAACAAATTTAAATGGTGACTATTTGCAATGAGTATTTGGTTATTTATAATATTTAGCTTGGTTACTTTATCTTATTTCTAAAATTTTAAATTGATCAAAATGTATACCTCTAGTATTTATATGTATAATTTCTAAACCCTTGTTAATATCAAAAGAATAATTTGTTTCTAAAAGATGGTTTAAACAAAGTATTTTGTCTAATTATTTATATAAAATGAGGCCACCAAGTAATTTTGCAAATATTGAAGAAGTGATAAATTAATATTTTCCGGGCAGTTTTCCTATTCCAGGCAACTTTCCAAAAACATAATGATCGAGATGGTGGTGGTTATAGAAACAGCAAGGAAGATGGCCACTTAATGTCACACTTAACATTGAAGTTAGTCGAAGGAGCTGAGGAAGACCGTTAACGACATGATTGTCGATACTAAAAATTCTGAAAACCCTAGACCTAACAGATTTGGCAATCAAAGATCGTAAGACATGGCGCTCGCGGAATAGGAGAGCTGAGTTTCAATTTAAAAAAAATCCGAATAGGCTTTATCAAACTACCAACCTAAGAATAATGATAAAATAATGGTTAGAGTCAAAGACAATGTAAAATCATTATTTTAATAATAATTAATTAAAAACAGGTAAAATTAATTAATTAAAAAAATAATTAATTAATTAATTAAAAACAGGTACTAAATTAATTTTTTAAGTAATTGTTGTTTTTTTTTAAATAGATTCTGGTAAAGAAACAATAATATATGTTTTTAGTTAGTTATGACATCCCGAAAAAGAAAATGGTATTTTTCGAAACGTAGATGTATTTAAACTCAGTTAAGTGGTTAATAAACCAAAGATAATAAATAAAAAATATGAATTTTAACCAAAAAGTTAATATTGCTAATTTTAAAAGTATAAAAACAGGTATGTTTTGACTGACATTACAAATCAATGAAATTTTAGTCATAAAAAATTCACGCGACTTCGAAAAAAAAAGACCAACGTGTTTTGTGTCTGTGAATATTTTTACAATGTGTTTTACTTTATCGAACGTATTTAATATTTTTCACTCCAAATTTAGGTTACCCAGCTAATTCGAAGTTATATTTATTGTATGTACTATATATTAGTTTTTAAATAAATTGTGCAGTGTATATACCAAAATTAAATGATTATAAGCAACATGTTTGAAAACAAAGCGAGTCCGCGAAGCGGACAAATAATAATAGTACAAGAAAAGTGAAATATATAGGATATATCACCATTATATAGATGCTTTATGAAGCCATTACAGTGATATGTTTTTAAATTATTCAAATTCGAAGTAATTAAACCCCCGTTCGATTAAATAGGTGGGTAGGCTTTGCTAGATGAAATATGCCGGTAACTACTGAGAAACGATTGTTAGGGGTAATTTATTTTGATAAGCATTTAAACTATCTAAGACAGGAGGATTGAGCAATATATATTGCGACGCCCTTTTGCTTTTTCTTAAACTAAAATAAACTTGATAGTGTATTATGGACGTAATGAATTTCCTAAAAAATGGTAGAAGTACGCGACAAAGTTCATAAATCATCACAGAGGCTATGTTATTTGGGAAAAATGTTACTAACGTTGGACGTGTATTTCATGACCTAGAAGGAACTAGGTACCCGGGAGTAGGGGGAAGGTATTGTATGAATTGAATCGTAGCAATTGGAGTAAATTTTTAATAAACCAAGTATTAAATAATATACTAATAGAGCTTTAGCGCTCCAACGTTCACATAAAAAATATTAAGCCATGGTGAAACTGAAAATATTTATGGTAGGTATATGTACGAAGTGAAAATTTCAGACACAAAGATGTTCGAGTGGTATAATAATAATACTAATACTACTATTACTAATAATAATAGTAGCTATAGGACAAATCTGAGCTGTAAGGCGAATGAGTTTCTGGAAACCGCACTCAGTGCGCGGTAGTGTAGAAATCGACTATCGCCGGTTGTTTGCTGCTAGGCCCTGCGGGCAGTTATGTTGACCGCGAGGCTGCCAATATTAACTGCTGCGCGACCACGGTCAGTTTTTCAGTGTGGAGAAAATAATTTATTGTAAAAAAAATATAAAGTTACTTTTAGAGCCTGCGGGGTGTTATGGTGTCCGTTGCGTGCGCAGTCAGTGTTTTCGTATAATCGAGTTTCAAATTTATAATACAATGCATAATTTATTATTGAGAAAAGCTTATCTGCTGCTAGGCAGTTATGGTGGCCGTTTCAGGACTAATATTGACCGCTGCGTGACCATGGCTAGAGTTCTACCATTAAATATCGAAATGTTAGTGACCAAATCTGAATAGTCAGTTATTAAACTGATTAATACGTCGGTCGGTAATAAATTGAATATATATATTGGTTATAGTTCTACTACGTTGAATACATCAGTTTTACCACATTTCTACTTCCTTCTTCTTGAATGACGATTGAAATCCATACATTGTACTTAGATTTTAAACATCATACATGGGTGCAAACATTTATTATCTCCTAGTGTCCTTTGTCGAGAAAGTTATGTTATTACGTTCAAGATAATATAAAACTACCTTCGAATACACATTTAACTTTTTACCGTACAAAGTGTGACATCTCTACCATTTAAGATAACATTTAGTAAAGTACTAAAACTAATGGTTTATGTCCAGTCGTGTTTATAAAAACATTTTTTTGATTGTCAACCAAAAGCAGTTTTGCTGTATTTTCGAAAACGTCCAATTCAAAATATACATTTTTGTAAACATTTTGTCAGTTTGAATTTCTGCGGTTTCAATACAAAATATGTTGGTGACAGTCGTTATGCACTGCAGTTGTCATCGTTTCCAAATGATTTATGAAAGCCTTTGAATTTTCATGCCATGGTAAAATTTTTTTCGTAACAAATCAATTAAATTTATTTGATTCGCAGAATATTGCGCTCAATTGATCATTTTCCGTGCAATATGAAAAAATCTTTGACTGATATGTGTTTTTTAAATTATGTACTAATTAAAATAACAATGCAATTTTACTTAGAAATTAAAATCGAGCAAGCTATATGTTGATGAACAATTTTTAATTAACTTTTGACACGAATTTCTAACGTAATTCTTAATTCAATTTTGCATCAAGAAGCAGAGTAATAAAAACGTAAAGTTTAAATAAGGAAGCACTTAGACATAATTTACAACAAAGTTGAAAATCTTGTGTCGGCCTTTCAGCCCCTAATGCTGTACATGGACCTTTGAATAAATAGTCCTCAAAAGAGGTCACAGTCTACTGCCGTGTCAAAATGAATGAAGACGCTCGGATGCGGATGGTGGCAAACCTAATTATAAGGAAGTCTACGAAACAAATAGGAACACGTTTGTCGCTCCTCTTGCTTGATGTTCCCATTAAAGGTAAAAGTAATTAATGATTCAGGTTGTTTGAATCGAGATAAGAAAAATATGCTTTGAAACCTCTTTAATTATTTCTGTGAGCAAGTAACAACTTTTCATTTGTTTTTAGGTTATCGCTTCAATTTTGGGAGGCAAACATTATTTTGTTAAAATATTGTTACAGAAAAATTATATATACAAATATTTCCGTCTAACTATGATTTGTAGAACTGTCAAGGGTTGAATGATTAACTCACGTATATATAAATATTAATATAACATCCAGATCTGTCCGGAACGCTCATAACTTATTTCGAACTGAAAACGGATATTCCAAAATATCGAACATCTTAAACATCTTTTATTATTATTTGATTTCTAGTAAAATGAGGAGAGCGCTGTACTAAATTAATTATTAAATTTAAATAATTTTTCTATCTACTTACTCCTGATGTAGCGATGAATTGCGAGTGAAGATTTATAGTTTTGATATTCTGCTGTATCGAGTCGGTACTGACGTACGTAATATAGTTTTCTTTATTGAAAAATTTATTGGAAATACTTAAATGTTAAAATAATATTTCAGGAATATTTCTGTCAAACTAATATATACATTTATTACGGTCTAAAACCCTTCTTAGGATAGGCTTGAAAGACATGTTTAGATGTCGGTACTAATAATTTAAACAATTAACATACTAGAGTACCTCAATATTATAATATTCTAATTTTCAAATATTTGACAATGAAAATGGTTTGAGTTCTCTTTGAAAAATGTATTTTAGAACAAAAAGGTCGCATATCCACCTAATTCGTATATTTTAGGAAATTGATACCACTCCGATATTATATTCAATTAGTTTTTTTTTTCAAATATCACTGAGCGTGAAACTCAGAAGAGCTGGACAGACAGCTTATCTTATATTTAATATTATATATAAGATAGGCTATTCGTATTTAATTCTTTAAAAGGATTTAAGGTTGTTTGTACATAAACTTAATTTTTTAACTGCCAACTCTATTTGAAATGGAAAACACCACATAGAGTAAGACTAGGTTTTAAGGGTCTTGACTTATCTACTAAAAACTGGGACCTGTCGTTCGCAGATGGCAAAATGATTAAAAAATATGACTTTAATCCTTGCTTGTTTGTAATGTTCAAAAGTGTATATTAACACGCTTATGGCTTGGCGTGATATACAGAGTTTGGCGTGTTAATGCGCTCATGTCATTTAAAATGTACTTGCTCACAATCCCCAATTTTTCAACGTAAATAGATATTTACTGTTTCCGAGATAAGTTTGTAGAATTCAACAATCATATTTGTGAAAATAAAACACTTGTGTTTTTATTCTACTCGTCTAATTTATTTAAGACGCGTTTCGTCTTATAAGGGCATTATCAATGATAATGATACTATTGATAAAAAAATATATTTATTTGTATTAGAATTTTCTTTTAAATAATTTTTTTAATTAAACTTTTGCTTTATTTATTCAAATTAGAATTTTAAAATTTTCTTCAATTATTTAAGAATAATACTTTATCTTTTTCCACACTTTTATTAAAGTTCTGTATATTCTAGAAATACGATCAGTTTATGTAAAATAGTTATATTGTTTTCTGTAAGTATAGATTGGATCTTCAATCTTTTATGTTAGTAATTTATAAGTTTTTAGAATAAATTATATCAATAATCATTTAGATACAAACGAAATCATATTTCTTTTAAAAGAATCATGGTTCACTCTGGTTTCATTAAATCTGCCCTTTGAAGTAGGTATATAATATATGCATGTACCTAATGCCCATGTCTGTTTTTAAAAATTATATTTTATTAAATTTACGAAATACTACTATATAAATTATTATTAAAACGTCTTACGCATAAAAAAAAAAAATATATTTTTTTTCAATATTTGCTTTCTAAAGACATATTATACGTGTCGTTCCAATTAATTTGAAAAAATGTAACATATAGGTTCGAAAATTTGTCATGAAAAATACTGGCGTTATAACACAATTTGTAGTGTACTTCCCCGGATTGGAAATAGAGATCCAGGTTCGAATCCCGGTGACGCAAAAACAATATTTTTCGACAAAATTGATTTCATATGTATATATTTATAATTAATATATTAATTTAGTATTTAACATATTATACAATAATTATTTTTATTCATTTCATAATTGATATATATAGTTATAATATTGTTTTCAGTAGCACAAACTAATATTTTATTTAAATGTAACCAAACTAAATCACTTAATCCTGATAATTATTTATAAATTATGGGAATACAGGGTACCTCCAAAGTAGATATCAGAACGGAATAA
Organism: Eubasilissa regina; assembly: GCA_022840565.1. Classification (NCBI taxonomy): domain Eukaryota; kingdom Metazoa; phylum Arthropoda; class Insecta; order Trichoptera; family Phryganeidae; genus Eubasilissa; species Eubasilissa regina. The sequence continues at coordinate 15,839,318 of JAINEB010000018.1, read as the reverse complement.
CAGCAACCCCTGTCATGTGGATATCAATTAGCCTTGTAAAGTACCTAAAGGTTTATAGTATCACTCCACTATATTGGCACTTGTAATTGTTTAATACTAACAAAATGAACAAACCTGCCACACGCTAATATCTGTCAATGTTTTCAAACAATAAAATAAATGTAAATGTTTATTTCTAATTAATTCAAAAATAAAACTATTGCGTGTTGCCAGGTACAGAATATTGTATTTGGTTATTTATTTTAACTATTTATTAATTCTGTAAAAATAAAAAAATTTGATATAAAATTTTACGGCCTTTAAAAAAGTCTTGCTTTGATCATTTACTAAAATGCTTTTATTTATTTTATTTCTCCATTCACTTGATAACTTTTACAGCCCGCTCAAAAGAGCAGAGAGAAGTAAAGTTTTTATTAAATTGTCCGCAATATTATAAGGCTACGATAAGATAACTTATGATGATATTACGTAATATTACCTGGAGTGAGTAAATAGCGAGTAGGTAGATATACCTTCGTAGCTTACTGAATTATTGAACGAAGCCACTCGGCGCGTCGGCTGGAAAACGGTTTGTTAACAGAAAACTTTTTTTTACATATTTAAAAATGTAAATCATTTTATCTGAATGAAATAGTTAGCATTTTAATTTTGTAATTAAAATGTCTGTACTGTTTTTAAAGACAATACCGTAATACGTATTTCTCTTTTATCTCACCATCAGTAGCTTTAAATATAATGTTTGTCGATTTGTGACGACATTCTCAATTTTCAAAATTTAGTAAAAAATATTATTTACAATATACAATCAATTAAAACTATATCAGCGATGAACACACCACGTTAGTCCTCGCAATTTTACATACATCATAAATATGTTCGTACGGCAATAGAATTACAATTTCAGAAATTCTGCCTTATTTTCATGAAACTGTTTGATATGGGTAATAATGTTTATATTGCAATGAATCATGAGACAATTATCGAGTAATGTTCTATTGAATGGAGTGGTATTTATTGAATGGGTACAAAAAGTTTCATGTAATCTCGTGTGAATCGTTTGTCATGATCACGGAAAATAATTTCAATTACTCAATAGATCCTTGCTATTAGGAATTTCGCAAGGAGCAAATTTATAAATACAAAAAAAAAAGAAATAGTTTTTAAAGTATTACGAGATCAAATTAAATTTGCTCAAATTAGGACTGAGTGACTTATTATTCTTTTCTAGAGATATTGTTGGTAATGTGGCTTCACATCTAGGAAAAATAAGAAGTGCGTAGTCTCTAATAGATTAATCTAGAAATAATACTTTTTTAATTAATCGAAAAAAAAATTAAGGGATCGTATATTTATTAATTTGAGTATTTTATTCGAGTGCTTTTGAAATAAACAAAAATAGATTTCAAGTGTAGCGTTATATCAGAAAAGAATTTTTATTTATACATCTTAAAAATGTTAAACCACCACGATCACGGATTTAACAGCAAATTTCTCTTACATTTACACAATTTTCACAAGCATTTTAAAAGCTTTCAAATTAAATTTAAATACAGAAAAATAATTTTACTTATACGCTTGTACATATTATTATTAATTAAGGTAACAATGCTATTGAAAACATTGTACTAAGTCGATTTTCAGGTATATTTTATATGTTATAGAGAAATAAGTGAAGAAAAGGTGTACGCAGGCTTTCATTTGTACATTACTGTAATATATTAGTAATTTATAATATATTTGTATAAAATTTTTCCTCAAAATAGGCTAATTTCAAGGAACTGGATCTGTATGTACAATTGTAACATTTAAATGTAAAAAACGATTCACATACTTTCACCTGAAAATCATTATTTAATCAAACAAAATTAATATAATTTATCTTACACTATCTAAACGACGGCACTTGATCAATGAAAATATATTTCTTTAAATTTCGTAGTTTTTATAGACCAAAACTATGTCATTGTCAGAGTAACGATTTGGAAATTCAATAGGATTTGGCTGTTCTCTGTTAACAAAACAAAATGTTATTACTCAATTTATGCAAATCTGCCTTCTGAAGAGCTGTCAGAATACCAACCTTTGACGACAAACATCGACGGTTCTTATCCAAGTTAGTCTTATTTTCATATTAAAGATCTTTGATTTAATTTTAAAAAGTATGAATTTGGATGTATTTGAAAGACACATCATTATTTTTTTCCAAAAATGAAAGAACCATCAAACCTTATAAGAGACGAATTGATATCGTCAAAAGGCAGAATCTGTTCCAGAAATATAGTAAAAAAAACGTTCTTTAAAAGAGGATAATATTAATTGATATTTCATAAATGAAATTAACAGCACGATTAAAACTGTTCGGTGTATTCATCAGAAAATATCTGGGTGATTTTGTAGATATTATGATGTATGTATATATGATTATTATTATTATGAGGGCGCACATTAATTTATATGAAAATAGATATGATTATCTGTAAAATGGTCCCAGACATATAATACAACTAACATCGAGCCAAACATTTCTGTTTTTGATAAGGAATGGTTTTTAAATAGTATTTTAAATTAAGTAAAATTATTTAAAAATATAATAATTCTTGTTTCACATTAATGTTAGTTTTAACTCAGAACTAATTAATATTTATTTACTACGTTTAGTTAGTTTCGTAGAAATACTACAGGATTAGACTTGATATATGAAAATCTAGTAAGGTGAGTACGAAAATAGTATAATTCTTACAATCTAAAAAAAATATTACATTATTATATTGATATATGATACATAGATACATATATACACAACAGTAAGAGTTATTCGTATTAGAGTAGCTAATATTTTTTTTCTGCATTTATTAATCTTAAATTTAAAATCTATCTAATGCATAATAATAGTCTTTATATAATAATCAGCATAAGCAGTAGTATTCTTGTTTCTTCATCTGAAGGCCACGGATTTGAATAAATAATAAATATTATGTTTAATAATTGTAACACCTATTTAATTTTCGTTGAACCCAAAATATTATTTTTATAGATGGAATAATAATATATTTTAATTTGGATTTGGATAACTTATGTTATAAAAAATACAGGAAAGTTATTTTTAACAAATTTTGAAAATAACAATTAACAAGGTGGATATTTTATCAAAATAGCACAGCGTAATTACAGTGTAGCATGATAATACAAGAGTTAATAGAGTTAACAGTTCGGTAGTTACGCCGCGTTTTCATAAGAATAAACAAACATAATGCAGCAAGGTTCATACTGTTAGCATATGACGTTCATCTTGTTAATAGATTTCGCATCATCGCATTCATATTTCTACCTTTGCACGTTAATCGGTATTAAGGCTACCGATATTACCCTCTTTTAACCCCATAATAACTGTTAATAAAATATAACTATTTTTTTTATAAATGTTCATTCTTATTATTTATAAAAGCGAATAATTAATTTAGCGGCAACACAAGATATATATATATATATATTTTAATATTGTCCACTTTATTCTTTAGAAATGTCGAATCACAATGTAGAACGAAGCGAATGAGATGAGGTAAAATAAAATCTTAAATCCAGTGATTTGTTTGAAATGAACACAATTCGAAATTTTAATTCCAGATGAATTTTTACAATAAGATATTCAGACAGGATAATGCGACCATTGGAAGAATCTTAATCTTGATTTCAAAATATGCCATTCAATCTTCTCATATACATAAATATATATGGAAAAAACTTGCATTCGTTTATATTTTTTACATTATGTGTTATCATATTATACAATATTTGGCATATGATAAGAACATAAACTTGCAAATAAACTCGTCTATTCAAACAATGAAGAGAGTCTATCAAAATAGCCAAAACAACATGAGATCCCAAATCAGATGGAGGCGTTAATTTCTTACAAGATTTATAATTGAAATATATACCTACGTATTCTTCTTTACCCATAATAAATAATAAATATAAAAAATGAATGATATCGTCATCGAATAACATGACTGCCTAAATTATACTCTTAAATCGCAAGTTTTAATTTATTGCAGAATATCTTTATTTTACAACATTTTATTAAAAGTGGTTTTAATGCATCAAAAATATTTCCATAAATTTTGATGATACTTTTCTATGCATTCTATTACAAGAATACTACAGAATGTGCGAAAAAGTATCATTAGAGTTCATATAATTAATATAAAAGTTCTCACACCTTAGCATGATGTTACTCGACTTTATACTGTTCTAATAGTTTACCATGAATGACTCTAAATGCAACTTATTGTGGACTTTGAACAAGATACCTATTCCTTCGAAGAATGATCGCAGACATCGTCGTGCGATACAAGTATTAGTTAATGTTGGAAAAGCAGTCTGCTGTTAAAACGTTCTTGTCTAAATTCCCGGTGTCAACTTAGTTTGTTTTCAGGAAAAAAATCTTTGCATTATTAATTAAAGGTGATATTTATTTTACAATTTAAGAATTGTTTATTTTAAAAGACAAATACTGTATTGTTATTTGACAATCCCTTCCCACTTAAGAGAAGTGAATAGTATACGCCGAAACCGACATGAAGCGGATTGAATAATTGAATCAAATTATGTTTGGGTTCGGTTAAGAGAGCGGATCTGTCGGATTGTGGTCGCCAGAGGATTGCTGTTGGATGTTTCGAAATATCCATAACTCGTCGTTTACTTAAATATCTACGTGAATCATTGTATTTAAATACAAACTAATCCTTGTTTCCAAATTCTATTCAATCTGTCAATTCGATTTATAAGTGAACTCTCATATTAACGGATAAAACGACCCCTTACTGAATATATTTATATAAAGCGTTAAGTGAGTAAAATATTTACTTATACCGAAAGCATATGCAAAGCGTCGCGCCGGTATCAAAATGTCAACGAGCTCGCGGGTAAATTGATAAATTCGCGGGAAAAATTATTGCGAATTTCATTTGCCTAACAACCCCGTGACTGGAGGACGTTCCGCCGCGCGCCACCGACGCGCGCTTCTCCGACGCTGACAAGGGCTGGGGATGCATGGAAGGGGAGAGCGTGGAACGTGCGCAGTCAGCTTTATTAAGATCCCCCTGCCGCCTTGCCCCTCGCTCTTCGTCTTTCCCCATCGCCCACACAGCCACCACCGTCTCAAGTTAAAAGCTTAGGCACTCAGTCAATGTAATATAGCCTCCTATGACATAAATTTAGTCAGAGACTCGTCAAAAAATGTAACGCACATAATAAATCGGAAGGCATCAACTATTAAAATTATAAGATCCATTTTATTAAACAATTTTTTAAGAATTTTAATGTTGGTTTATTTTATATTATTTATTATTACACGTGCATTTCATCTATTATCTACCTACCTCACCAGATCAGAGTCCATATCCAAGTAGATTGATTATTTAAAATAAATATATGAATAAGTAAATCGGTTAAATTAATTCTTATTCAATGCACATAAATCGCTCGTTAAAAGGAAAAAGACCTATTAAGGTTTCGCTTTTACCAGCTGTATATAGCTGTATGTCTGGCCATAGATAAGATAAAAATGATTTCTTTAAGTTACAATTCTTAAATTTCATTTAAATTATGTTGGCCGCCAAAATATTTTATTAATAAAAAATTTAATATTATTTCTTCAAAGAAGGTCAAATGTAACTTTAATGTGAATTGTGTATTTCATAACATTTATATATACTCAAATTTTAGTAGTAATACCAAGAAAGGTCATATTAATTTGTATTTTATTAATTAAAATCGTACACAGAATTTGTGGAAACAAATTTTATTTGTTCGATAATTTACAACTTCTTTTAATAAAGTGTATTACAAAAAAAATCTGTAATTTATGAGGTCATTCGGGCAATCATATTGATAGTTATATTTGTTTATATTTCTTATTAATTTAATTACAATAATAACTAATTGAATTGAAAATCTTCCCATAGCAGCCACAGTTGTGGTGACTTACATAAAATACTTTAATTTAAAAAGGTGTAAATATAGTTTATTTGTTTATAAACTATTTAATCCCGAATAATATTTTCAAGACTCAAATGTCGAAATCTTGGATTCAAATATGATAACTCTCGAATCTGGATTCGATTGGATCTTGATTAATTATAATGCAATGATTTACGCATTAATGTTAAACTGCTATTAAGAAAAAAAATAATGGGATAAATTGATCGAACCTTCAAAACTCTAATAAATTAATAAATATTTGATTTGCAGATATACCAGGTAATCTATAATATGTATAGGTTAGAGTGCTCTAAGAGTGCGCACCGTTCACAATACGCACGCTAGATGGCATTTGTGGCTAACTTAAGTTTCTATCTGTCATTTGTGACGAACATCGTAAATAAACCGAAAAGATGGATGTCATGTAAGTTTTCACAATATTCTGTGTTTTGCAAAATTATTTTTACATTTTGTAATTTGTACAATGTGTTCGTTTATGACGATATGGGCTATTTTTTTCAAAATCGATAGTGTAAACCAATGTTGCAAGCATCAACTAGCACTGTGATTCCCCAATTCTAGCAGAGATATTACTGCTTGTATCAAATATAAACAATGTCGATGGCCTGTAAGAGTGCGCAGGCCTAAAGTTTGTAAAAGTAAGCACGTACTTTTCCAGATCTATACGCAGACCGATTTCCGAATTTGATTTATCATTACAAGACCTGATTTTACTTGAGAATGTTAGATTTAAATAAACAGAATTGATACGTAATAAATATTGTTTTTAAAATGTCTTCACGAGAAAAAATGTCATGGATGAATCTGATATTTCGATAACCGCAAAGGTAAGAAATTAGAAGTTCTTGCAAGCTCACTTTATAAGCAACAACTACTCGAAGAAGCCAAGTGAAAAATAAAGGTAGAGTGTAACTTTAACAAAAATAACAGAAAGGCGAAGGCAAATTTCAAGAAACCCAAATCAACAACTAAGAAAAAGATGTGGAGCTGCTCAGGTTGTAAAGAAGTCGACAAGGAACCAATATCCGAAGATTGGATAGAGTACATAATGTGTACTCAGTGGTGGCATGAAAAATGTATCGTTTATTCCGGAGTTGGTTCGTGCAAATGTGATCTCTATGCCTAGGTGTCCCATGCGCACTCTTAGGTTTCCAAGTGCGCGCTCTTACTAACATATAAATGTAAGAGTGCGCAAATTACTATTTTTAGATTTCATGATTTTAGTCGTAAAGCGTTTAAATTAAATTAAAATTTTGTATGCAGTAATGTTAGTAAGATACGGTATAATATGAATAAAAAAAGTGAATTTTTGTAACAATATGTGTTTTGTTGATATCATATCATGTGCGCACATTTAGAGCACTACCCTATATTCCTCTATTCAATGAAACAGTTAGTTTGTTTTAAATCCCTGAATCATCACCATTTATTTTCGATTGATATATTATGCGATGAGAGACGGCTTTCAGGATTTTAAAAATTAATTAGTTTTTTGTTTTTTTAAGCGTTTTAATGGTTTCTATAATAAGTAAATAAATAATTACATTAATTACGTTAAAAAAGAGAATTTATTGTCTTGACGATCCATTTCAATAAAATCAGCGACGTTTGGAGAGCAATAGAATGCCTCCGGGTTTGATAAGTAATTTTAATAAATAATATTATATTTGAGAATCTGCAGAATAATACAATCTTACCCACTTGATGATCTCGACCAATAAACCTTTACAGCCCGTGCTCATGTACATACAATATACAAGCCTTGTGAAGGGATTGACCGTGAGCCGCCCCCTTTTTTACGGTCACCTCAAGTACAGCGATTCCTATTCAAATGAAAGGTCATGCAATTTGTATCACGGCTTCTTGCGACACAGCGTGAAATAGCTGAACATCTCTCACGTCGGTGGAGGCTCTTCGGCGAACTGGAAAATCTTTACGGCCGTCGCAGACGTGAAGCGGAATTCGCCCGGTTCTGTCGCTACAAAATTATTTCATTGACAGAATATTTTGTACACATATCAACGTGAAAGTTTTTTTGTTATGTATATTAAAAATTAGATTTTATATTGCAATTTTTTAAGGAATTTAGAAAGTATAAAAATAAAAGCCCAGCTTTGTGTCTAACGCTGCTTTATTAGTAGGTAAATTTGGAAAAAATCTGATAAATTACATTGGAATAAATTGTGAATTTCTTTTAAACATAGGTGGATATGGATATCTTTTTGTTTTGAAAGTATGTTTTTCAAATAAAGTAACACGGTATCTACTTGGTAATAAACTTTAAGCACATGCCTTTTCGAATTTAATAAACTTTTGAAAATCATTTCGTAATTTAAAGTGGAAACTCAAGCTGTAGGCTATTTACCGCCCTGAGATAGGCGTGTTGCGTTATTCTTGATTTTTAAGCTACAAAGTTTTGTTACTGCGTATATAAAATCATTCTGAATTAAGTTTTCCTTTGTAATCTTCTTCTTCTTTTGCCGCTCTGCGTCCAGTGTTGAATATAGACCTCTCTTTTTTTATAGAATTCTTAAAACCTTTCTTTCTACGGTTTCCTTTCTCGTACTCTTTGTTTCCTATTTTTTCCAACAACTTATGATGTTATCTGACCATGTTAAGTCTTAGGTCAAGTAATAAGGCTAGTAACATTAACATAGTTTATATATATATCGCTTTTTATGCAGTATAATGTTATTTTAGTAAAAATATCACCGGAAGAGTGCTTTACTCTTGTTAATTCTGCACCAGTATTTAAAATTAAAATTTGTTAATTGAAATTATTTTTAAATGCATTTTTGTAAATATATGTATTTCAATCATTTTTAAATAACGTTTCTATTACATAACATATTCTTGCTAACTGAAATCGGTATTCTCATGAAAGATCGGTTCACAACACTTCTTGTGGCTAACCTGAAAATTTGAAACCTTTCATTTGTCTGGAATGCAAAGCACTTGTTGAAACAGAAGAAATAATAATTTAATTTTTTTAGACTCGTTATAAATTATAATTTCGTATCATAAATTCACTTTTTTAGAGTGTAAATTTGTTTCAAATTATGGGTACTCATCTATTTTATCATTCAATGTACAAGTTTACGATATACCTTACATCTGGATATCATATGGATGGGGTATCCGAGTTTTAATCGTAATACGCTATTAAAATGTTTTGAATAAATGTAGAAAAATAGCTGATAATTTTTTGTACTCATTTATTACCTAAATTTCAAATAGTTCCTAAAACTTTTTCTAAAAATATCCAATATTTCTGAATTTCAAAGAATAACGATTTATATATTATTAAATAAAAGTAGTTCCGTGCATTCTCTTTTAGTAGAATCCAATTATCATTAAAATAATGTATATTGTAGCATTCGAATTTCTTACATTAAATTCTGCAAGCTATCAAAATACAAGTATATACCTGGTTTAATGGTAAAAAAACACATGTATATTTCAAAAAAATAACAAAGTAAGAGATTATTTAGCAGCAAAACCACCTTTTCTAGGTGAATATTCTCCCGGACCTTGAAATTGTTAAGGATAATTATCTCGGACCTTTGATTATTTATAATGGTAGATACAACGCAGAAATCAAATGACGTTTGAGTAAAGCAAATAAATTATGATATTGAAAGACTGCGGTGTATCTAAACCTATGGTGTATTCAATATTTCTCTATTGTTTAGAATCGTACGTTGTTAAAGCAAGGAAAAGAAGACGGATTGGTACCATGGTGCTGAAGATCATACAACACATACCTACTATAGACAGCAAACGCACAAATATCTCCATTCCGCAAGAACTACGCATCAACGGTAGACTCGCAACCATTTACAAGAGGCGTCATCCTCCAATTTTGTGGACATCTTCATTCCTCCATTCATTCACTCATTTATTATCATAAAATGGAAGATACCATTGAGAAGTTTGCTGTGATGGGTCAAGTCGAAGAACGGAGAGGAAGATCCCCCACCCGTTGGATCGACCGAGCGGAATAAGCAACAGGCACTTCTCTGGTGACAGCGCTCAGATCTGGGGGAAGCCGATTAGTAGAGGAGAATAGGCAAGAGGGTAGGAGTTCACGAAGATGGCGATACTTAATCATGAGGCACCGACGAGAAATAAGTATTTATAATCCTAATAAACTATAAAAAGATCACTCATTCTAAAATTACATATAATTATTATTAAAGGTATTTGAGATCCCGTAAAAATAAGGTAGATGGCTCTTTCAAATAATGGAACGATTAAATGTATTAATATAAAAACATATAGGTTCGAAAATTTGCACCTTCCCAGGTTTGGAAAGAGATCCAGGTTCGAATCGCGGTGGCGTAACGACAATATTTTTCGATAAAATAAATTTTATATGTATATCTTTCTAATTAATACATTTAATTAATATTTAAAATATCACTGATCGTCTGTTCTGAATAATTACAACTTCATAATAAGAATGTGTTCTCCTAATAAAATTAAATGATTAGCGAATCTAAATTTTGATCGGCTATTAACATATAACATGATTTGATCTGAGCACAATTGGGTGGATCATTTTATTTAATACAATTCAAACACACACGAACATATACATGTTTTAGATTATCACAAATTGTAAGGAAATTAATAATATCAAAAAGATTTTAATATTTAGACTTCATGGGTAATATTTTTGATTTCTAAGATTTCCTTAACTTATATTAGTTTTGTTGAAATTTAGTTAGTAGCTCTTTACACAAAGTAGAAAGCTCGTCTGATAATAGTCAATAGAAATAAGTAATATTCTTACTAAAATGTTTTGACGTTAAAATGGAAAAGTAACAATGCTTGTCAATATTGTAGTAGTAAATGTAATGTAATAATTGACGTGTACAACCTAAATAAAAACAAAATAAATAATACCTATACCAAAAAATAAGAGCAGAACTCAATCAAATGTCTTGCCAGTCTAGACTTCAAGAGAAAACATGTAATATAAAAATTAACTATAATATTTGTACAAATTACACTAATATATTTTCAGAGTGAATTATGCGTTGAGTTATTTTTAATTTATACTATTAAAAATTACATCGCAATCACTTGGGGGAGAGCCACACAAAAGTTCTCCTTATAAAATTTATTAATACACTTTGAAAGCACAGTCGTACGTTATCTTGTAAATTTAGGTTTTACGTACAGACAGTAGGTATTAGTTTAAGAAAACTGTACATAGCATAAATCATTATTGGGTTTTAGAAAAAAAACCCAATAATTATGTACAATTTTTGATTATTTCGACTTAATTTACGAATTTCAAATTGTTTAAATGAATTAAATTTTACGAATTGCTGGGATCTTCACCGTATTTTTCACAAATACTGATTAGTGTAAAGCTTCTTTTGTGATAGATTTTTTCCTTTTTCTGTCCCGATGTCGTTAATTGGACCGAATAGCCCGAGTGCTGAGTTCTGAGTGCCGAATACCCCGCGGCGTGGGAGAAGACCAGGTTGCGGGCCAGCCCCGCCCTTATCTGTCCCCGGACACACTTACTCCGCAATAATAATCCCCGGGCTTTATGACCGAGCAATTACATGTTATAAATTAAAGTTAAGTTCTTTGATTAAGAAACAAGTTGAAGAATCGTTGATTTTCATTGTTTTGCCAAATAACGTTTTCCGAAGGGGGGATGTAAAACGACTAAAATTAAATTTCGGCCGTGGAGTATTTTGTTGCTTTACAATTACCTCATTTAACGTGGCATTTATTGTATTCAAACGGGATATTAAAGTTGTAATGTACAGTTAATTGTCTTACCCGTGACAATTTACCAATATTAAACTATACTATATATAAAGACTTGTTTCAAAAGTAAATGCTAGGTACTACAACGCCGAAACTAAACAGATACCTACGAGTGATTACAATTCTTATATTCTTAAAAAAAATATTTTGAGAATTAAAGAAAACTATGAGGAAATTTTAAAACTACTTGTATAGAAAACAGATTTCGAGGCTAAATTGTATTAATTAAAGAACCATGAAATATCCAGGAGAAGTTATATTATCAAGACGCTGAATATAAAAAATATTTTTGTAAACTACCTACAGTACACGGGTATCTATGTTGTCATACTTGTTCTAATAATATTTTGAATTACAATACAATAAATAAATAAATAAAAAATAATATAAATCGGATGTTTATATGAATAATATTCAAGTTCTGAGAAATGAGAGTTCATTTTTATATTTTTTCACTGGTGAATATGGTAATATTTTTATACAGATCTATCTTATTACATATATTACGGATATACAATTCTTTAAAGAGGAATATTTAGAGAAATTTTTGTTTTAAAGAAAAAAAAAGAGATTTTTTTCATTAAAACTTAAATCAGAATTTTAGTAAAATTGAAGATACCTTACTTTACCTCCCTAACCAACACAAGTTGTAATCGAGTTACGAAAAATAATTTTGTTTTTTTTTAAATTATAAATTTATTACCATTTTTCTATATTTTCAATATTAAATGATATTTTGTATTTAAATTAGACGCAGGTGGGGTTGTACACTACTCGTCTTCTGGATTCAGTGAAGTAGAGTTTGGGTTATTTGTAATTGTACAGGGCAAACATATATCATTGTCGTATATACCTAAGTAAAGGATCTCAAGATTTATTGTACCTTCCCCTTCATTGCATTTGTCAGTCCATAAAGGAAATTCAGCAAAATGATTCAGATCAAATTATTTATTTGAATAATGTATAGAATAATGTAATATAATATAATAATAAAGGTGTCTCGAAAGAATATACAATATACACTTTGAAGGATTATAAATTCAATATTGATTAAGCTAAATGTATGTATTTTTATTTAAAATTAATGAAGATAACCTAGGTTTTTTTGATTATCGCAAACGTTAGAACTTATCCATTCTGGACTAGGCATTTTTGATAATCCAAATGGCAAATATTTTGTATTTGGGTGCATTGCGCCTTAACAGTCGCCATTAATTGTTTAATTAGCGTCGGATTTTCACTACTAACTTTATCATTTATGTGTCGCTTTAAAAGAAGTGCAATGGCGCGAGGTTCGAAAAATGTAGGGATATTGAATTTTATTTTTTCGACCGATTCATCTATTGGGCAAGATATTCATCAAAATATGTCCTCATATCACAATAGTAGCGGAGATATGCTGAAAATAAAACTCCTCATTAACAACTAAAACTTTTCTAATAATCTCACTTTAAAATGTAATGGATGCTCGATTTTAAAACTCCTGACTCCTGCAAACATTTCATTGGGATATCTGTAGTATTATACATGTAATTTTGGTATACTTTCCTTTATATTGTCATAAAATATCGTATTTGTCACACTAGGACATGGCCCTTGTTAAAGTGGCTCTTCTTTTTCATCTTCTTTTTAATCTCAATGATAACAGTCGCGATCATGGAACAATGATCATATAAATGATTTGACGCCACCTACTTCAATCATTTGCGACGAATGTGAATTTGTTCCCGTATGCCTCTCGTTTTCACGAATGCTTTTTGTTCTGAGGCTACTTGTTTGAACATAAATCATTTTAATATATCATTGGTTATGTATGGCAGATCTTACTTGCATAAATTAATATTATAATTTTCAATATTTGCAAAACTGCACAACAGTTTTACGTAGTTGCAGTTTCCGCATTTTATATTGTAAAACGCCCAATGGGCCTAATCTCTATGCCATCACCATTCTGAAACAGTTTGGTTCCACAGTTTCTCATGAAATTTTATCTATATCAACTGCCTTTTTAAACTTCAGTCATTGTATGGTAGCTCTTACTTCTTTGCTTCAAAATGATTGAATTTTGTACAGCTGTTACGTAGGACATCTCAGCAGGTTCTGGATTAACGTCAACAAATAAGAAGCTGCAGTAGTCTTATCGTACTGTAAATATTTACATAATCTTCGTGATCGATTCTCTTCTATAGTTTTGAATGGTCCAAGTGATGTGTGATTAATTTTTTTTTATGAAGATCCTCAGTTCTTGTTTTGTTTTGTGAGACTTTTATTATCGGTATGTTCTTCCACTTCACAGAACTTCCTACTCTAAAGATTTTTCTTTTCTACAATCATATCATTCAGATCTTTCATAGAAGGAATACCTTCCGTGTTTTACAGGTTTCGCACCACTGGACTTCTTTTATGGAGGTACGTTAAAAATAAGGTTTATGAAACAAAACCGTTAATAGTGAAAGAATTAAAAGCTATTTGATAAAATACGCCCAAATGCAACTTTAAACCTTTCACATTTTTGGTACATCCTGTATGTGTAATAAATTGTATTAACATCGAAAATATATTCAATTTATCAGTGATTTTAAATGTGTGGTAGTAAATTTCTCATTTTACGGGTTAAAATTATTTTCTTTTCTGAAACATATTTTTGTTTGATAACTTTACACATATACAAACACATATATTGCATATATTTATCTAATACCATAGATAGCTTCACATATATACTTCTAGTGATGTGAATCTTGTTTGTAAAATCATTATATTAACATGTAATTAAATAAATTAAGTGGAAACTACGTAATCATGTATAAGTTAATGCATTAATTTAAAAATAAAATTGATTTAACAGGCCACAGATTAAGTATGTATTAATGCTTCATATTAATCGCGTGATGCTTGTAGAAGGGACAAGATCTTTTAACTCTGCTGAGAATTAATGGCAGGGGGCCGCACCACTTGGCGTGAGTGTTCTTCTCGGGGCGCGGCGCCGGCGCCGGCGCCGTCCTGTATTACCTATGCAATATACATAGATTGCACGGCGAACCGACTGCTAGGCCCAAGAGCATTGCACACATTATTTTCACTTGCGTGCTTCTTTTTCAAACATAATATCGTTATTTTAAAATCCAAATCAAGTCGTATTAAAATAAATCTATTTGACATTTCCTAACCAATATGTGAAATAAAACCAAATATACCACTTAAAGGTGAAATCAAACAACTCTCATTTTATAAATATATAGTGATAAAAGAGTTTCATCAAATTAATACTTTATACTCTTATTAGTTAATCTCAGATTGCCAAAATGTAACGAAATCCTTAAATATTCCAATTAAAGTAAAAAAAATAAATTATTGTGGTAATCTTGACAAAAAAGTTTTGATGTTACAAAGTATATTGCCAAATATAGCACAACTGCTAAAATATAGCACAAACACGGTTTTGGTAAATAATTGAGATTGTCAATTTTGCACGTAAACGATGTTGGTCATAAATTAAATAATTTGGAATCGTTAGAGATGAATAAAGCGTGTAAAACTAATCAAAAATTTATAAACAAACAATTAAATTTAGCTATGAGTCCCACTGTAAATTTTTTTCCTAAATTTAAAATTAAATAGTAAATTTGTATTAAGTAACAATTTGAGTTAGGTACTAAATTTATTTTTTAAATAATTATTGTTTTTTAAATATAAATTCTGGTAAAAAAACATCATATTTTGATTAGTATTGATATCCTGGAGAAGAAAACGGTATTTTTCGAAACCGGTAGATGTATTTAAACTCAATAAGTGGTTAATAAAACAAAGTTAACGAATAAAAATAATGAGTAATAATATTTATTACTATCTCTAATTTTAAAATTATTTTTGAAAAAAATTAAGAATTTTTAAAATTGCAGATTTAAAAATTAAAATTAATATTTTGAATAAATGAAAACTATTATGTTTATTTTTATATGTCATAATGTTAAATAAATAAACTTTAGTCATACAATTACTGAATTACGAATTAATATATATATAATTTTAAATTAATTATATTATCGCTTTATTAGGCAATTGAATTAAGCTCTAAATCAAAATAATGATCCAACTACTGATTGAAAATATAAAATTTCAGTGTTGATGTTACAAATGAAATATTTAACAAACGAGACGTCAGAAGAAAAAAAATATATAATCCCAAAATAATTTCTCTATCCTCTTGGGAAAAGCAGTGAAGCATTGCGTAATATGTTTTATTTCTGAGGAAATTCTTCCAGGTTCCAGTTCTGTACCCCGGAGACCATGAAAAGGCTCAAGTCCTGTTATATTATTCATGGAAAACATACACGAATTTACAAAGAAATAATTAATTCCAAAGCTATTTATTCATACGTATACTGTTTTTAAGCTAATTCAAAAGTAGTAGACAAAAACACTCCAATTTTTATAAAATGACTACATACCGGTTGTAGAATAATATTCAACAACATATTCTTTTTATTTTGCAGTAAATACTGCAATGTAATAAACTTACTTTTGTGTTGGAGACACGCTTTCGTAAGATAATAAGTCAATTTAATATCATGTCAGAAAGTAATTTAAATTACTTTTTTTATTTAGCAAGCGTTAAGATTCATTTGCTTGTCGCAACACATATTGTTTCCAATAATTCAGCACAAAAATAACTATATTGAACATTATAAAAATTTAATCATAAAAAAATAATATCACATAACATAACACAACATATTACTCTCATTGAGAGTAGATAAAAATGAAGAAGTATCAAAGCTAAGGCGTGAAAAGAACAATATTGTGTAGGTGTTGATAAAATGTAAAAATATCACGAGAGACTCCCTTTCTCGTGATAGATTGATGTGAAAAACTCGTTAGTAGATATGCGGTGCGGGGGCATAGAAAACATTGAAAAAACTTGGCGTTATCGAGGATGGATCATTTAAAGAGTTATACCTATTACTGAGAAGTCAAGACGGATCTTCGACTGTGATTAGCGATGAAACAGGTTTTTAGGTTCAGGTCAAAACATCAGTTTTCTTTCAAATTTCCCTATGTATGATGCGCAAAAGGACACTGGGATATTATATACAGGTGTAACAAACCTAGTCTTCAATATTTTATGAGTCAAAAATGTTCAAGGAATATGTGCCTAATCTCAACCATGTCAGAAATATGAGCATAAAAAAAACTACATAATTTAGCATTTATTTCGATAAATTGATATATTTTATCGTTTACAAATTATATATTGAATTTAAAAAATTAAAGGTCATCGAATTTTGAATGACCAAACTATTTTTCGATTTAAGCATACATACATTGATTAAGTATACATATAGATTAATAATGGATAAATTTCTCTAATATTTACAATATTTCAAAGTACGTAGACTTAAATCTCAGGTTTGTTACACCCTGTATATGATAAAATTTGTAAAATTCATTTGATTCTTGGTTTTGTTTATAATTTGGTAATATTACGAAATAGAATACTACCTATAATTGAACAGCTAAATTCAAACAATGCCATATTTTGCTCAAAAAAATGTATATCAGAATTTCCTTGTATTAGAATTGGCTTATTTATTAGAATTTCCTCCATAAATCAAAGAGAAATGAACAATGTCCAAATTTAAACATAGAAGATACATACTAGGAAATATTACTTTGACTGTAAATAAAATAATTCTTAAAATTAGATTGTTTGTCTGTACTTATCTAAGGTACAATTAGTTAGTTATAGTTATCAAAGAGTCTTCAAAATTTCAAAGGTTGTTGGTTGTCAGGAAAAAACGTAACTAATTAGATGCACGAATAAAGGTGAACAAACAATATTTTTATATTAAAAGTCAAAGTTTTATTTCGTTTACCTACGTAAGATCACAAAAATTGCTTGCGAGGGATTATTTGTTGGAACTATTATTACGGAATGAGATTAAAATTAAATTATAATATCAGTTAGACTGGTTGACATCAAATTCATTCCTTGAGAAAAAATATCATTACTTTATGTATTTTATATACTTTGCGTATTTTGGGATGCTAAATACGAACATATGATTCAAAATCTTTCAGATTTTGAGAATAAAACAGTCGGTTTTTAAGAAAAAAAGATTTTCTTAAATTTAATTTATTTTTAGATACTTCAAAATCTTCATTCTGCCCTTAATTTTTTTACTAATAAATCAATAATGTCATTTTAATTTCTCCTCAGGTGTCGCCAATGCGCCTTCATGTTCACGTTTAAGTTCAATTCCAACTGAAGGGCCATAGATCAACCACAGACTGATATATCAGTCCAGATTAAACAATGTGATTCGTGACCTGAATTCTTCAAAAATTGAGCATCTTCAACAGCAGTACCTTCTTGATAAATTAATAAATGTATCGTATTACAAATGAAATGAGTCAGTAATTTAAAATTTTTGATTTTGAAATAAATACTATGAGCTTCTAGAAGATTCAATATAGCGAAAACTATTGACTAGTTAATGTTTAGTTCAGATGCCATACAGTCCATGTGAAAGAAACACATAAGTGGAATATGTGCTGATTGAAAGTTATAGCAATGCTCAAAGATTTTCAGGTAGAGTATACCTACTAAATTTTATCGCTTCCTATTTCAATGGGAAGTCGAGCAAGAAGCAGCCACTGGTAAAGAAGTGGCTTAACTACACAACGAACGTAAACAATTTATTATGCACTTGGTTTTGGTCGATAAGGAGAATTTTATTTTTAAAGAAGTAGCAAGATTTGCTTACCTGAAGGGAAAATTTTCCCGTATCAGTAATGGTAAGATAACGGAGGGAATTTTCGTTGTCACACAAATCAGACAAATTTTAAATAATACAATACACAGAATACATATAAAAGTAAGGTTCCTTATTATTTTTATGCGCAAACTCTATCAAGGTATCAATTAAATAAAATAAAAACAACATTGAAGTCATTTCATGAGATACAAAGATAAGCTCAACTCTATTCAAGACGTTATCTCAAATAATAGAAGAACCATTTCAGACAACTTTACAATTGCTTCAACTCTATTAACACTCACATTATACAAACAGCTAATCGCAATATTGATCAACCAAGTCGAAATAAAAGTTATACAACAATCAGAACTTTAATAAACAATAAAGCTTCCAGATCCATTGACTTTTTCGCAACTTTAAATATGGTGGATATGGTCTGTGAAATTTCGATAAAATGAATACAATTAGATTTTGTTGATAAAATATAAAACCATCCAAAATAGCGGGTGAAAGGAAAGTCCTGCAGTTAGATTTAGAATGAGCACCTCTGAATCTATAATATATATATATACTTAGTTCAGAGAAAATTTCCTAAGTAAGCGAAAAAAATTGTGCGTCATCAGTTATCGAAAATATAAAAATTATTTCAGCGAGATGTTTGCTATCTAGATAAGAAGTGCCGATCCAACATTGCCGGGTCGTTTAGCAAAATAAACTATTATTTCGAAGATGATAAAATGTTATCAGAGTAAATGAATTTATTTCATAATAAAAAAATATACCTTTGACGTATATTTATTTGACGTTTCTCAAAATTATTCACAATTGATTAAATTATTTTTTAACATATCTCCAGACCCTCCCAACTTGAGCACGCGTCCATTTCATGTGTGAAATTTTTTTTTAAAAATTGTGGTCTCAAAGAGTTTCACCACCACCCCTATTTTGTGAGATGCTTTAAAAAAAATCTATTATAAAGTACAAATGCACACTCGTTACAAAAAGTTCTCTTCGGATTCACTTCAAATATAACATCACCGAATTGAATTATAGTAGCACAAAGTAATTTTATTGGATTCAAAATTGTATTTGGTCATTTATACTACAAAATAATTTAATATATTTTATACTTTCAATTATGGAAGTGGAGAGTAAGCCCGGGAGGATAATTTATTTTATTTGTGATGGTCCAAAAATAACTGAGTAAGTAAATATGCAATGCGTAATATGTGATAAATTATACAAGATGTGAGTTATAGCTTAGTTAATAAGGTATATATAATTTATCTAATTAAGGTAAAATTTTAATATTCTGTATTTACATAGTTATATTTTCATTAGCTTCAATTTTTAAACTATGTACGTGAAAGCGTTGAACGTTATGAAAATGTGATGAATTCGTCCTTAAGTCTGAAGGTAAGTTTGCGCTGCTTTAGCTAAAAATTATATTAAATAAAATATTTAGCCAATCAATTAAATAAATATGTACATACCGACGTGCTTGTTTAATTTAGCAGTAAGATTCTCGCCTAGTGACTAAATAATCGGGGGTTAGATCATTTTTTCAAAGTACCTTTTAAATTAGTTTGAAAAATAGTAAGCATAAGTATATTAAAAAAGGAAAATCATCATTTTTCTTTAATATTTAACAAGTTTTGTGCTATTACGTGTCTAAATATATATACATTATTTTAAAATAATATTAAAACGTTTTTAATTACTATTGTACAACACGGCCGTTTTCCATGATTTGTATTCAGATCTTGAGCCGGGATGGTTGTATTACTTATTTTGTTACAGTTTTTCTAAAAATCTACGGCTCACTACTAAAAGAAGCACTGTTTTAATACGTTCGACATTTTATTATCGTTTTCCTAATGTTATAAATTTGTGTTTTGAATAAGTTCTTTTATGTGTCTTTTTAATAACGAGGCATAGTTTTATTGATATTCCTCTTGAGGCATACGAAGCACATTTATTGTCTCTGGCAGTTTCGCTGCCCATCGCGGTATATTGGGCTCGTTTAGCTGTCTTCTGCAACTAAGCAAATAAAGCATAAAATGAAATAAACGTCCCATTCAAAAATTATCATAATTTTATTATATATAAAATAAGACAATTTTATCAAAAATAAAGACTTGATGTCTCTTAAAAGCCTAAAAAATGTATAACGTCTTGCTGGATTATTTACGTTTTTTTCTTCGTGTATGCCGACGATTATTTTAAACGAATTATTTATTAAACTTAAATTGCGTATCCAAACTTCGTTGAAATATTTATTGTACTATATACCACGGACAAGCGATGTATTGTTTGTTAACTTTGGTTACGGTTGAATAGCTATCTTAATTAAACAATATAATGTCTGTAAATGGCTTGTCTCTAAAATACCCGATCTTTGAGAGACAGGCCGCAGTTTAGAAAAAGAAAACGGAACCGAAAATTACATACTTACAATATTGGCATCACATTAGTTTAAAAATGTTATATTTTTAAAAATCCTTTAAATTTAAATATAATATAATTATAAACTTAATTTAATACTATCATTAAATATATCTCCCATTTCAATGTTGTTGTCTACTTTCTCCACTTCTACCCCCCCGACAATTGATTTCTTTGCGTATTTTATTTTATGGTTCAGATAGTGTGCGTCCGAAGACGAAGATCAGTAGTATCAAAAATGAATTACAAAATGAAATACAAAAATGAATACAGACGAAGTTCAGTAATATCAAAAATGAATTACTCAAAGTTTGTTAGTTTCAAAATTTCTGATCAAGCTAGCTAAAGAGTGGATAGTTCGTACGCCAGATATTTACAATGTTATTTATTGTAGTTTTAAATGACTAATATATTATATATTCAAACATTTTTGAGTGTAATCGATAAAAAACCCTGATGATATTATTTTAAAATAGATGACCTTTCAAGTTCTCCTTCAGAGGGTGTTAATATTTTCTGAGAAGCAAACTCGATAACATCGTAACTCAAAACTCTGGTCCGGGTCGCCCAAGTCCTTGTGTACTCATTATTATTCCAGAATTCCCAATACAAAGTGTACACGAGGCCAATAAATTGCGTATAATAAACGAAACTTCGCCGTGTAAAGCGTCCTCAATGAGTCTCTTTTCATTTATAATAAATTGGCTATAAAGATGGCCAAGGTCTGCCGATTGGTAAAAATATAATAATGTAATCAAAACAAATAACATAACGACATATTATTAAAAATATTGCATATTTGTAAATGAAATATAATATTATACAAATTAAATGTATCAATTACAAAAATATACAGATAAAATCAATTGATCGAAAAAATATTTTTTACGTTTACGTTATTTTTATTATCCAAACATGTTATTAAGAGTTTATTAACCTAGACTTGCTTCGCGCTAGTATAGGCTTCAGTACGGTTGCTTAGCAACATATTATTACTGTTTCCGTAAATTTTTATGTATTTAAGTATTAGCAATACGCGTTCTGTACTTACTTACTTACTTACCATCACGCCGTTTCCCCGTGGGGGTAAGCAGAGAGGATAGAACGCCACACTCTTCTGTCCTGACACAATTTTTGCCTCATCCACATTCATACATCTTGTCATACAAGCTCGCCGATTGTTGAGGCTTCTAACAGAACCATCCTCCATTATCTGGTTTATCTGGTCGTGCCAAGTCTTTCGCGGACGTCCTCTATTTCTGGTTCCATCAACACTTGCGTCATATATCTTTCTTACCATTCTCTCCTCATTCATCCTTTCCATATGACCAAACCACCTAAGTAATCCTTTCTTAATCTTACTCAGTATACTAACATCAGCTTTACATTCTTTCCTTTCCGTTCTGTACAGTTTGATATATTGACAATTATTATTTAATGTAAATTACATTTTTAAGGAGAATACATTATTAATGTGAAGTTGTAGTTTTTTAGAACATGGTTCCGTTATATTTTTAATATAAATTAAATGTAATTAAATTAGAGAGGTAAACAGATACATTTAATTTGTATTAAATTATATTTAAATACAAATTAAATTACTCAACTAGAAAGATATTCAGAAAAAAATTATTTATCGAAAAAATATTCAGTTGCTACAGGGATTCAAACCTGGACCTTTTCCTATCCGGGGAGGCGAGTTTTTCATTTTCGCTATAGCAATAGAATACATTTTTAACAAATTTTGAACTAATATTTTGTAATATTTCAAATTGATACATCTACTATTCCATTTTTAAAAGCAATTAATGCCTTTGAGTTAAACCCGATAGAAGATACCAGAATTTAATGAATTTATCCATTATTAAATATAAACCTTTAATACAATTTATATATTAAGGAAAACACAATTAAATATTTTATCGATAGATAGATATTTTCTGTATATTTTTCTAGTTAATTAATTTAATTTGTATTAATTTACCATAGAACTACATTCTGAAAATGCAACTTCACAATACAAATATATTCGCTTTAATAAAATTACATTTTTAATATTTGTTGCAAATTTTACAACTTGGTTTATATTAATTTTAATATAGATTATTTAAAACTTTGTTTTTATATATATTTAATACATCAACCAATTTCGGAAAATATTATTTTCTTCATCAGGAATATATTGTTTGAGTTAGCGTACACACATTTATATGTGAAATATAATAAATATTATAACAAAATAACCCGTGGTAACTCGGGGGTAGTCAGAGAGGATAGAGCACCACACTCTTCTGTCCTGACACACAATTCTCGCCCCATCCACATTCATACCTTCTCATGTAAGCTCGTCGATTGTTAAGACTTCTAACAGAATATATATGTGTGTGTATGGAAATTCAAACAATATTTTAGTGTAAACTTAGTGTGTACTTGGATAATTCGCACGTACTACAGATTGTCGTCACGGTTATTCCCGATAGCAAGTTAAGAGAAAATCAATAGAAAGACGAGTAACATCAGAAAAATCAGTGAAAGCTATTTGTATTGTATTCGAAATATAAATACATGTATGTATTCTGAAGAGTTTAAAATTATAAACATTTTAAATTTTTAACTAGAATTAATTTGATAAATTACACCTAATAACTTCACTGACCAGGAACGTTAAGTAATATTAAGATAAGAATCAATATTGAATTGAAACAGAATTGAAAATTTAAATAAATATACTTTATGAATGTCCTTCTCGGTTATTTAACATATGTGTGTAATATATAGAAAATGATCAAGAATTTTTATTAAGGAAAACACATTCTTATTGTGAAGTTGTAATTATTCAGAACATAGGTCTGTGATATTTTAAATACTAAATTAATGTATTAATTATAAATATATACATATAAAATCAATTTTGTCGAAAAATATTGTTTTAGCGTCACCGGGATTCGAACCTGGATCTTCATTTCCAATCCGGGGAAGTGCACTACCTTTGTGCTATAACGCCAGTATTTTCCTTGACAAATTTAGTGCACAAAGGTAGTGCACTTCCCCGGATTGGAAATGAAGATCCAGGTTCGAATCCCGGTGACGCTAAAACAATATTTTTCGACAAAATTGATTTTATATGTATAACGCCAGTATTTTCCTTGACAAATTTAGTGCACAAAGGTAGTGCACTTCCCCGGATTGGAAATGAAGATCCAGGTTCGAATCCCGGTGACGCTAAAACAATATTTTTCGACAAAATTGATTTTATATGTATATATTTATAATTAATACATTAATTTAGTATTTAAGAATTTTTAATACATCGATAAAAGTATAATGAAAGAACTTTCGCGATGTTAGAAATCAGATTTACATAGTCATGTATAACTTAATAGAAAATCATACATGTTTATTAAAATATTTCACAAGATTATGCACATTTTTCAGTTAAAATGGAGGCAAAAATAAAAATTATGTATTGTATTTAATATGTTGTATGTATATGTAGTATTTTAATATCTGCCTCACTGGGCTTCGCCCGTGATGAGGCAATATTTTTACACGGTTTATAAATAATCATATTTTTCATAGTTGTCTCAGGAAATAAATATTGTAAATAACAAAAAAAATAATAATGCAATATTTGAACACATATAAAACAATACCTGAAATTTGTATTAGAATAACATATACGTTTATACATTTATTGTACATTACAATATTACTGTAAAAGAGTTGTGGGTAAGAGGTTCGGGATAATTATAAACTATATTAGTTGTTTTTTTAAAATACAAATTAAATGTATTAATTAGAAAGATATACCTATAAAATCCATTTTATTGGAAAATACTGTTGTTGCTACCGGGATTTGAACCTAGATTTCTTCTTAATCGGGGAAAATGCATTAATCGATTATGCTACACCAACATAGTGCACTAATGACAAATTTTTAAACCTATATATTACATTACACTTTTAAAATTGATACATCCCTCGTTCCATTATTTGAAAGCCATCTTATTTATATTTACGGAATCTTAAATAACTTTAAGAAATCCGATAAGAGACGCCAGAATTAATAATTCATATATATTAAATTTTTCATTAAATTGATACTTATATACTATGACGGGAACACATTCTTATTGTGAAGTTGTAATCCCGATAGCAACAACAATATTTTTCGATAAAATTGATTTTATATGTACATCTTTCTAATTAATACATTAAATTTGTATTTAAAAAAATATCACAGACCGTCTGTTTTGAATAATTACAACTTCACAATAAGAGTGTGTTCTCCTTAATAATATCAGTTGTGATTTATCTGATGTAGTGATATTAATTATTGTCACTCGAGGTGGGCCCTATTCTTCATTGTTTCGGTAGTCAATTATAAACCAAGCCTCTTATCTTACGGACTTTACACATATTTTCCCTGCAGCTATTCAATAGACTTCTTCCATCGGGATCCATTTAAGTGGCTTTTCCACTAGCATTTTGATTACATTTTTAAGGTCATCTAGATTTTTCTATGATATAAATATTTCTGTAATACATATATTTTTATGAACATAATTCTGTAGTAGCAGAAAGGAGCAGGAAAAAAAAGGTAGGAGTTTTCTCATGTTTATGGAGCTTCTTATTTTATCCCGTATGTTATTCCAACCACTCCATGTTTGAAGCCATAGAATGAGCATTTAAACTGACTTAAGCACTATCAGTCACTAAACATGCTTTTTATACTGGTGATATAAGATTAGGCTGAAAATTTGTAGCCTATAAAAACATGCGTTCATTGCTCAATAATAAGGGGAAAATTAAATAACAGATTATTGGACTTGTTTCATACCAGAATATGAAACAAGTCCAAGCATTTTACGCCAGATATGGTGATCCTGAACACCGGTGTTTATTTTATCGTTATATTTGCTTTTATACCTACCTACGTCATTTTGAAATAAATTCCGATACAAGTAGTGCTATTTTTCCATTAAAAACAGTGAAATTGTATCCATGTAATGTTCTTTTTTAAATACTTAATTTTAAATAGGATTTTATTTTCTATGTGAAATAAAATGTGCAATTAGAATTTTTCGGACAATTACGATATACGTATTTTTAATACATTTTTAACGTATTTTTCTATCAGATTTCAATTTCAGAAATAGTATATGTACAATTGATTTGTATAAAAAATATTTATACTTTTAATTTTTCAAAACTAGTGCCAGTAGAGTTTGAGCTGTTACGAAATGAGATGACGCCTACAAATTTATCTATACCGAGCCAATACTAGGAGAAAACTTGTACGCGTTGTCGCAGAACATTTGATGGTGGGGGCGATGCCGTAGTAACTCCCAACGTCTGATTTTGTGACGCTGAGGGTTTAAGTGGAAAAGATAAGGGGTGCAAGTGAAGATTTTTCACTTACACCTCCTTATCTATAAAAAATATTTGATTTATTAGGTACGTATATTACTAATATTCATATTTATTCTTCATTAAAATATGTTACATATTTATGTTATTTATTTATATATATATTCCATGCTACTTGTGAAGATACTTATGTTTTTGTTTTTTTTTAAACGAAGAACAACTTTGTAAAAGCCTAAAAGCCTTTGTAAAAGGGCGTTAATAAATAATAAAAGAGTGCAGTATTCGATTCCTTATATAGAAGACAAATAATATGTTCAATTGTTATTAAATATCCTAAAAAATTGATTCATTTCTTTATTCTAAATAAATAAAGAAAATGTTTTTGCATTATTTATTTAAAGGCATATATTTAATGTTGTTACATCACAGTATTCTAAGTTCAAAACATCATATTTTAATATTTTACATGAAAAAAATAAATAAATAATAATAAGTGCCTGTTGACACCCTTCTCAGTTCTTAATAGCCTTTAGAGTCTTAAATATTGAAAGATTTTATAAATTAAATATAGAATACCGAGCAAAAAGAAATAAGAGAGTGCCAATTTTTATCTACAACCTAAAATATTTACATTACGTCTGTTCCATTTGTATTATATTAATAGTATAACGAAATAGCCGCAAAATGGCGTAATAGAACTTTTTTGTTGTCCTGGGAGGCCCATTCTGAGTTAATAATCTGATCTCCGAGGGTTAATGAACGCTTCCATTAAACTTTATCCCCATTTTTACAGTGGCTTATCAAGCGGATGTTTTTTGTCATAAATTTTAGCAAGCATTTTATGGTCGAGAACAACACATTACTACAGTGTGATCACTTTTGAAGCTTTTGCCGAGGATTTTTTAATCCTCTTTATCGAATGGATGCTTTTACTCCGGCGTGAATATGGATTGAATGAAACAAAGTGCCCCGCACACCACGCCGTGACTTTAATCTAAGCAATCACCGTAACTCTGGTCGATTGAACATTTTAACGGTTCTAATCGACGTGTCACAATGTGTTTGTCATTAATATTATTATTACATACCATTTATATTTTTAGCTTTCATTATCTGAACCGATTCCCGTATAAAATGTGAAATGAAACTGCGTTTTAAAACGTGTCACAAAAGGCGCCTTAAAAAGTGTGTAATATTTTATGGAAGGTTTGTGGGTGGAGGTGTATTATATGAGTACTAGTATCTGCTCGTTGTTTCTTTGCAGACACAGACGATGATAAGATAATTCCACAAAACAAAATAACATTATCTGAACTTGAAATAAAATTCAAACGATGTTTCAAACAAGAGGGCTGGGTAAAATACAATGAACCATATACGAGATGGGTGGGGCAAATCAGAAAAACATATTTAATTCAGATTTCATGATGCACGTATGTGCCAATTATTATGAAAGCGGTCTAAGTCATGTTTCTTTCGTTTCGATATGTTTGAAGGTTTGCGATTAAATTAATTAAAAAATATTTTTATATTACACAACACAATGTTGACTTACTCTATTATCAAAATAAACACTAGCGGAATACTGTTGAACTTCGTAACAATACACTGAATATAACGCTTCAAATTTTTCATAATTTTTACAATTTAAAACCAATTATTTCAATTTGTTGACTTTCTTGTCATTCATGGCTATTCAATATTCTAACATAATCATTATACAGTACTTACACTAATAATTCACTTGTTCTACAACACTATCACTGCATATATATAAAAAAAATAAAAAAATATATGTATATATATTTATTTTTATTTTTTTTATTCCTGTTGAATCTTTATCTTTCTCGAATTAAATAACAGCACAAGAAAAACTGGCTACTTTAATACAGACGGCCGTCTAGAAAAGTAGCCAAGACAATGCTGTATATATCAGAGGTGGAGTCTATTTCATCCCACACAATAAACCACAAGTATATACTTAATTGCAATATAATTGTATCTTATTATAATCATGTTATATTATAATTTATTTACCTCTGTCACAACAAAAACATGTATATCAATAAAGTCTAATAAATAAATGAATAATAATGGGCACATATCTGAGATACGTAAAACGATTTTTTGAAAAATGTGACGCGTAAGGATTACACTTCACATAAATACTTTATTTTGTGATAAAAATGATTAATTTGGAGGTCTTCTTAGATGAATTTTAACCCAACCGTGTGTTCCAACGAGGTGAGCGATTTAATATTAGACCAGATAAGTAGTTCATTTACAAATATATTAAATAGATATAATAATTTCATTACTACAAATTAAAAATATTTTCCGTTAAATGAACGTTTTAAATTTCGTAGATATAATAGTGATCGTTGCTCAACTAGTTGATGAATTTTCATTTAGTTGACTTTGAAATCTGTACAGTTGTACAGCTAATAATCTCGGTTTACTCGTTTTCATTTATTATGGCATTTGGATGAAAATAAACATAATACTGCCAATTCTGATAAACTGATGTGTTGCGTGCTTGAATATTTGCGTTTAGTACACGCTATAAATGCTATGCTCGTTAATGTTTTTATTTTTCATTAACTCATTGGCCTACCGGTCGCCATCTAATGGTGTTTGAGTTTTAATTGATGTCCCATTGAAAAATACAATGGATACATAATGTTCACTTTATCTACCATTTATTTAAATATTTCCTGTAAAACAAATCAAAAGCACTATCGACATTTTGTGGATGTGTTTAAAACAAGACAAGAATAACCAATTCTAATATTAATTGAATGTATTTTGTATCGTTAATTATTTACCTTATTATTGTTTTAATTTTGATCATATTAAATATATAATATATCTTAAATACTAAATTAATGTATTAATTATAAATATATACATATATTTAATACATTAATTTAGTATTTAAAATATCATGTTGTGAATAATTACAACTTCACAATAAGAATGTGTTTTCCTTAGTAATATAATATATCTAATTAATTATATTAAGAAATCAAGGATATCCTCTTTTGTTAAGTGATACTTAATATATTTTCATATGTATAATATAAAAAAACATTAGTCAATAATTAACATTTGCATTTTTAATGATCTTCGTCTTTATCTATTATTATAAATTATTCATCGTCACATAAGAAAAATTGCGCTTAAATATGTATATTTAAGTCCCAGTTACCACACTAGTAAAGCCTCATAAAGATGAAATCTATTTTCAGATGTATTGATATTTAACACGAAAAACGTATTAGATGATAATGATGAAGTGATTTTTAAGAAATAGTAAAAAAATATTTTATTTTAACAATCTCGGAAATTCGATCAAAACCAGCGCGAAATTTTAAGTGAACACTTAATCTTTTCAAAACCATCAAATCTTCCCACTGAAGGGGGAGAATAGAGAGAAAGGCCTGAAATATAGACAAAGAGGCTGTTGACGTTAATCGGTATAAATCCTTTCTCAAGCGCGGAAGTTGGAGGACTTGTCCAAATTTTTTAATTGGTCCGATTATATCTTGGAGGGTAGTTTCTCGTGAGCCTCTTTGTTCGCATATAATTTAGTCTTATCCTTAAACATTGGTGGGTTAAGCTAAGTAATTTATATCTATCTTTATATTATATATTTCATTTGATTGTTTTACTTGATTTGTGTGCAGTTTTATAATAAAATTAAAATTATTAAACACCTTGATTAAGAATAGAATAGCTATCATAAAAAAACATTAGGTATTGTAATATAATATAATAGATATCTGTGATTTCGATACAACCAAACTCTGCGATAGTTTCTCGGAGCTTAGATTTTATAATTCTTACACAAGCACAATTTACTAATTTAATTTTGACCTCAATAAATAAGACAATTTCATTCAGTTTTTGTTAAGCCAATATAATATTTCATCTGATGAGAATTTAGCTGTAAGAAATTATTATTTGATTTAGAACAAAGGTTTAAAAAAGAAAAGAGCTGTCGCAGGAGTTTTGAAAGGGGTCTGTCTATTTATTAAGCGTGGCTGAAAATGGCTACCGTGTCTCTCTTACGGCCGCACTTCGGTCGGGGCCTCGAGGACTCTAGGGTCGCTGGTCCGGCGCTCAGCACCACTGCGACGACTAATATTTTTAGCAAGCAACTTACCACGATTTAACTTTATAATTGGCTGGCGGAAGACTGTTTGACTTCGCAAATTGAGTTAAGCAAGATGTAGCTTTGAGAGAGGCCGTACTTTGGGTCTGAGCTTCGCTTTTCGCTTTTACGCCATAAGTTTCACCTCGTGAAGTGATACGGTGAAGTAGATATGGGAAAATGAGCAAATGTTAGACTTTAGTACGTAGTTCAGACGCAGTTCATCCTAGTATTATATATATAGATACTTAAGTATCGTTAGTTCAAATTATTTTCATTGGGTTTCTTAGTACTTCACCTTTTCCCAGAGCACTTTTATAACTTTGCACCCATGTATCGGCTCCACTCAGTTAACAAAAATATATGAAATATATTTTTATATGTATTTTTAATTTTGGTTTATATTGTTTCCTGAAGAAGATACCATAGGTATTAAAACATGTTGATGTATCAAAAAATAGTGGTTTTAAACAAAATGCTTTCCATATTATTTATATAATATGTTGCCACAAAGTAATTTTGCTAATATTGAAGAAGTGAAAAAACATATTGAAATTTTCAAATATTCAAAAATTGGAAATCGAGATTATACGAGTATTAAATGAATTTCCAACAACTTCTTTCGATGACCTATGCCTAAGCTTTTTTTTATTGATTTAACATATAACAAAGATAATACGTATCTGTGGTATTACAGTATATTAACATTAAAAAGGTGATTATCATTAAAAAGGTGAGTATAAACAGACTAAGTAATCATATTACCATCACCACCCTAGCGCAGCAGTCAAGTAGTGTCAGTAATGAAAACGATTGATGCAATGTCCGGGAATGGAAATTGTCAAAAAAATAAACAATTTGATATACAACCAAATAACACATCATTCGACGATCTACAAATATACATCGAAGTACACCATGTCACAAAAGTCTACATTGTTGTCTAAACACATTATTTATATTGCCAAAATATAGTGAAAGGAATTTTGCTGAAAGAAGTGGGTGGCATTAATCATCCGATAATACTTGGATACGACGATCGCCTCGCAGCTTCTGGACGGTCGGCGCGCGGCGTCTCCATACGGCGGCGTGTGAGCTCGTCAGAACTGACCGACGTAATTACCTACAATAAATCATGTAAAATGACAGTTGATGAAATGAAATTAGCTTTTCCGGAGCAAATATATCACGGAGCTTTGCTGTCGACATACCGCGCTGAACCAAGAGACGCACGAGGCTTTCAATATTTTGAGGACCGCATTTTTTGAAATCTGCTACACGAAAATGATTATAAATACTCTATATCTTTAAAAATTTATTTACATTCGTATAATTGTGATATTTAGAAAATGCAATATCCGATTAAACAAAACAATTCACATTAATAAATACACTTTTTTAATGTAAACACTACCAACATGAGTAAATCAGTATAATTGTTATTCATTTTCATAGAAAATGAAAATATTTTTAAAAATTTATAGTTTGTGGACGGCCTGCTTGCATCTCACAAACCTGGCTGTCAAATCAGACACTTATTTCTCGCCACCTAGTACCGCCCGAAAATCTAGATAACAATACATCGCAACGCAACTGGTTCGAGAAGCCAGCTGAAGCGATCATTTTTCTCCTGGCCATCTTCTCGGACGCATCTCTCGGATCATCCAGTGAGCTTTGCTAGTCACGAACTTTAACTTGCAATTTAACTTTCAAACAATGTCAATTTATTTGTGCATTATTTGACAATAAACGCCCACCAAGTCCTGTTTCATTTCATCAACCTCCTCTAGCCGCAACACCAACACCAACACCTATACTCGCACACACGCTCTGTAAAATAAATATACACTGTGAAATTCATATACATGCGTGAGAATCTGAGGAGGATTTGAGCCCTCAGTGTGACCCACCATAAGCAAATCCTTAGAATATTCATAACCTACAAACGTTAGTCGCTCCATCCGAGTGACTCCCACAATATACAATCGATACAAATTCCTAAACTGAAGACCCCGACGCTAGAATGCGATTAATGTAATGCTACATATAAATCCCTAAAAGTTTAATATGAAGTGATTATATTTGAAAATATACATCATATTCTCTGGCTCTAGTATGGGTCTCGAGAATCGCAACGCAAAGACCGATGGAGATACACTCCATCGGTCTTTGCGTTGCGTGGTTGCAATCGCTTAAGAATGGACATGTCTTCATTTATTTTATCCTGCCATCTTATTGCGGGTCATTCATACGCTCTGTCCATAATTGTACTATCAAAATCTTACTAATTGTATATATTTTGTGACATTCAATTCATCAAATTTAATACACAGCTTCGAAAATTCTCTTGGGGATCCTTCTTTCAAATTACAGTGTAGTTTCATATTTCTTTGTTAGAGTCTAGGTGTCTAGAGAAACGGTCTTATTAGAATTTAATACAACGCTACGTTTTTCTGGACAACATGCTCGACTTCAGATGTCATTGCAGAAAACAGTAGTAACGAATGTAAATATATTTTTTATTTTATTGTCAGTTTTGTTTTGTTTGTTAATATGAGATAAGTAAATTTATTAATGTCATAAATTAGTAATTGGGTAATGTGCGGCTTATACGCGTGTACTCGGTTTTCTCTTGACTAAAATATAAAATGTCTCATTATTAATTACCAAATCCACAGATGAAACACCTGCACTGTGGTTCGCGGCCAAGATCTCTGTGTATTAATTAAATGTAACAATTTGTCGTCGGCGCGCCGCACCCGGCACCAATTTAGCCGGCTTGTCGACTGCAATCAACTGTGGCGCGCGGCGAGTCCGGTATCGACCGCAAACTGTGACGCGACCACTCAATTAATAGTCACTAATGGTCATCAATAATAACTTGTCTCTTGGACTTCCATCCATTTATTTATCCAAAACGTGTAAAATAATAGGTCAAAGTATATTGTTTACGTTAGGGCCTAATTGGAGTTTAAAAAATCTCTTTCGACACTAGCCGCAAAAATTAGGTAGAATTCGTCTCTGTGTGTAAAATTACGTTTTTACTTTTTCTTTACGAATTTTAAATAAATAAAAAAATGTTTATGGCAAATTAAGGCTTATAGAAGGGATATTTCAAATTGGTTGTTGAAATTAAGATGAGCAGATACTGAGAGTAAATTGATATATTATGGAATAATTCTTATAACTGCATTTTGTGTATTGTACTGACTGCATTATATGTTTGAGCTTGCATATTTTCCTTTACCTTGTATGCGCTTACATTCTTTTACATGTTATATTGTACATTGGTATTTTTTTTTCTCATTTTATACATTTTCACGTTAACTTGCCTAATATTTTTCGTTTTCTATTTGATCGTGTTTTGCCTTCAACGAGTTATTTAGTTTTGTAAAATGTAATTTGTTAGCCAATTTGTCTTAAAATAGGCTTACCTAGTTGGGCAATGTATTTTAAAATCTGTGCAAAATATATGTAACAAACTGTCTTTATTTTTTTAGTTGTATAATGCTGTATGTTATATGTATCTAAATAAATAAAATAAAAAGAAAATCGATCTGCCAAACATTATCATGGATTTTACCCATAATTTATAATGTATAATGGTAGTCGTTTTTGGATATCTTGAAGGTCATCACTTGTGTATCTGAAAAATAAATTTTAAAAGTAAAGAAACTAACGGTGGAAAATGGAACTATATCTACATAACTTGGATTTGATTTCCCTTTGAATGAAAAAATTGATGACCTTTCGAATATCATTTTTATCCATGGTTGAAAACACTCAAAGTTGTTGACTTGAATTCTTATCAAAAACTAGACTATTAAGCAGATCGATTTAAAGCTTTCAATCAATACAACCCCCTAGCGGCGATTCCGAAAACTTTTTAATCTGCCCTAGTATACACATATGTACACACACAAACTTTTAACGGAGGGTAGTTTTGAAGTATACCGGTTATGTTTCATAAAAGCATATTAAAATTTTCCGGAAGTTGTATCATGAGACCCTCTGTGGTTACAAACATTTGATATATTAATTTTATGTGCAAAATGTGACTGGTGTATAATTTTTACTATTCATAAAAAGTATATTGTATTGATTAAAACTGAAAAGTTTCTAAAACAAATTCCCATTAAAAGTTTTTAAGTAATTAAATAAAAGTTAATAAGCTTTACTGAATTCGCTTTTTTCAATTAAAAAATGGGAGGGATTTAGAATTTTCCAAGAAAGAAAAATCTTTTGTAGTGCACAGTGGGCAAGACGAAAAGAAATTTGTTTATTTTTAATGATATTACGCTAAGAACGTAATCATTATTCAAGAAGGCTGTCGAATTATTTTGAGGAATAAAAAAGAGAAATAAAGCTTGAGAATTAATAAATTATCATGTCTCAAGAAATCTCAGATTATTTTTCTAAAAGTTTGAATCGTTTAAAGTAGTACAAGTACGAGTACAAGAAAATATACTAAAAATTAAATACTCAAATTATTGGCTATCTTTAGTTTCCATAAATATACTAAACTTAAATAATTTTGTACTGTATGGTCGTAAGAATAATAATATTATATATTACACTAAAGCTTTACAAAGTTGTACAAAATGTTTATTAGTCTTATCAAACCTGTGCTTAGGCATGTGTCTTGAAACATGGCAACTGAATATGAATGTGTACTGGACGTTTTTGAAAGGAAAATTATGAGGCGTATCTTTGAAAATTGTTTTACAAGATGAATTTTGACATGGACGCTACAACAATGAGATTTACACTTTGATAATGTAAAATTGAAAGATTTTGGTTGTTGGAATGTGTGGAAAGGATGACCGAACAGTAATCACCGAAATCATTGCTGCATACAAGACCAATATGCTGCAGGAGCTCGGAAAGATTAAAGCCAAGATAGACCGAAAATTTCTTCAAAGACATCTGTCTTTGAAATTCAGGACTCGAAAGAAATGGCTCTTGTAATGTGGATTAATGGAGGAAAATTCTTGAAAAAATCAAATCTACCAGAAATAGATAGTGATGATGATAGTATATATTTACAGATACAAAAAAGATAAAAGATTGAAAGATATACGTATTATTTGTAATTAAAATCGCTTGAAATTAAGAAATACGAGCTTTTCTTTAATCCACGTAAATACATGTACGTTAAATTTGTGGTAGTAAAACTTCTTCAGGTATCTCGCGAAGCTACTTTAGATTTATTTTACACTATTTGTTTTAAAACATATCTTATTTGATATGCCTTATTTTTTTTACTATTTCCGAAGTAAGTTTGTAGAACTCCATAATCACATATGTGAAAATAAAACTTGTTTTTTTATTCTATTCGTTTAATTTACTTGAGACGCGTTTCGCCGTGTTAAAGCATTATCAATCTAATAATTGAACTCAACAATTTGTATTTATATCCATGGTAGGGGACAACTATTCTTTTTTATTTGCGTAAGATGAAATGGAACAATATTATTCATTGGAGGATTTCCATAAATTTTTGAACGCTTCTAATTATTATATGTAACTATTCTAGTTCAACACTAATGATATTTTAATCTACATATTACCTATGACATTAAAATATCATAATCCAAACATTGTTTGTATCTATTATGAATTTCTTTAGAAACACAGATTCGAATAGTTTTGGAATCACGGACTGTGATTGGGTCTGTGATTTGATGTATAATTTTTAATCTCCTTTTTTGTACATTGGAGACATATAATTAATTTTTCATTTACCTGGAAATACTTTGGATTGCAAAGAAAAGCTTAATATTTTTGTTAATGTGTTCGTAAGTTGGTTTCTACATTTAAATTAAAATAGTGGAATAATATTATTTGGGCCTCTTGATTTTTTTATGTCGAGTAGCCTATAACTACTATCAACATCTTCTTCTACGAAACTGTAATCATTGTAATGCTTCTGATCTCTCAGATATTGTATATTATATAACAAATAGCGAGTGATTGTGTTTGAAATAATTTAATAAGTTTGTACAAAAAAATTCTAACCTATGTACGTTCTGAAATATTTATCAAAGCTTCAAATTAATTTTATGAACACATTACAATATAAAGTAAAATCTTTAAGATATATTGTAATGTCTACTTTATATGTTAGTTTGAGAAATTATGTTAATGGTAAATATATATAGTTTTTTATTGAAATTAAGAACTATTGGTAAGATATTTTTCAATATTTAAACTTATGATGGTACAGAACTGCAAAGGCTTCTCGAACAAATTTCGAATTGATTACAAAAACAACGCACTGATGAGATAACAATATATTTCATCTACGCTAATGAAAACCCTGAACTAAGTGAATGAAGGCTGTTGAATTTATGAGACGTTATTACAAGTGGAACATTTCCAATTACTTCCTCCATCTACAGCTTCCAGCGTAGGCGAGGTCTTTTACTCGCGAAACAATTACAAGATAAGCGTCGAAAAAATAAATTATAGTCGGCTTCTCTTACCTGATACAATTTTCATTCCAGTTCTATTTTTGCCTCCGACCGCGAGACGGCAACGTCTTCCATTTACTAAAATTTGACGTATATTTTATCCGCTATTTAGAAATACTATTAATAATATTTTTTGTAACGTGTCACTGCGAAAAAGACAAAGAGTTTTTAGTAACATGTTAAATATTTGGATATTATTCAGGTTTAATATAATACCACCAATTTAAAGCCATCATTTAAGTATACACTGAATAAATTCGATGTAATATATATCAAGTTGTTTAAAAATAGATTTAATCGAAATTTAATGTAAAACAGTGTACAGATATTTAGTAACGACATTACATTATTATTATTTCATTTTGTCATTCATCTATACAGCTTTCGCATTATAAAGGCTAATTTATTTCAATTCAAAGTATCCACAAGTTATATCTCCCGACAATACTATTTCTCAAGGGGCGTCTCTGAATATTTTCCTTCCACGGCTTACAATGCCAGTAAAAATAATAAAACACTTAAAAGCGGCAACAGCAGAAAATAATTTTTTGAAAATATTTGCTTACCGTCCAATTTTGAAAAAAAACATAAATTTTCGCGTTATTTTGTTTTCGTGATACAAACTGTTTGTTGCCCCGAGTACGCCTCAAATATTTTCACAGGAGATCACATCGAATAAAATGAATATTTATTCGGTTGTTGGGCGAATAATTTGTATTACAGAATTTCCAACGACTGCCATAAATACCTCGGCGGTGCGCAAGTATTTCCGCAGATCGTTGTTTATCAAAGTATCCGGTAACGCGCGCGGGGACCATTGTCGTAAATCAATGGCGGGCATGATGACGTAGTAATGGTTCCCCTGTCACTCTCCATCTTCTCTCGCCCGTCCCACTCCCCCGCCCGCCGCCCGCCGGGGGTTCGTGGGATGGGCTGCACGGTTAATTGGCAGGTTGTGTAATTAATTCACGCTCTCCCTGATTTCATGACAAACCGCCTATATATAAAATGATACTTATCATTTGTCGATAGCTGGTGTGCGGTCAATTCACGGTCCACATCCCGCGTTAGCCAGCGCCTCCCTCGAACGCCCTCCCGCGAGTGATGACAAGTATTTTTTGAGGACAACTGGCAAGTGCGAGTGTATACTTATAACCGCATAACTTATAAACCGTACTTGCAATTATTATAATAAAATATATGGCGATGGTTTATAAAATTCACACAAAAACATTTCTATAAATTATTTACCCGTTATTATGAAAGTGGTCCAAGTCAAGAAATTGAAAAAAATGATTTTATCAACTATTTTGCGTCATATTGTTTTAAATTAGAGAAATATGATGCAAATTGTAACAATAATGTAAAAATTGAAGTGTATTGTTACGACGTTTAACGGTATTCTGCTAGTGTTTATTTTGATAATAGAGTAAGTCATTTCAACCATAAATTTTTTATTTCCTTATAAGCTACATGAAACATTTGTATATCAAAATAAATTATAAATATAATACACTAAATATATTTTGAAACATGTGTTGTGTAATTTAAAAATATTCTTTAATCATTTAAAACGCAAACCTTTAAATATTTCAAAACGAAAGAAACATGACATGAAATAAGACAACTCTCATAATAATGGGCACATATATGT
Organism: Eubasilissa regina; assembly: GCA_022840565.1. Lineage (NCBI taxonomy): Eukaryota > Metazoa > Arthropoda > Insecta > Trichoptera > Phryganeidae > Eubasilissa > Eubasilissa regina. The sequence goes on along the minus strand of JAINEB010000018.1, from coordinate 15,800,669 downwards.
ATTCTTTGATTCTTATCCGCGTTATACATAACAAAAAATATTTTATTCTGATGTTGATTTTATATTTCAATTTTTCGTAAACATATTAATAGACTTATTACGCGTTTTTTTTTATTTCTGTTGAATATTTTTTTAAATGGAGAAATCAACATGACAACAACCATAATGATATCTGTATTAGTTTCAACATTTGCTAACCCTTATCCTATGCTAATAACTACTTTTTGGATGTCTAATAACTATTAAAAAACATATATTGCTATTGCATTTACATCTATTACTATGCATGCTAAAGAGTGTCCAGCGAAAAAAATTCAAGATTAAATTGTAATTACTTGTAAACCATCAGGGTGAGGAAAGTGGAAGGGGTATTGTTCGACGCGCGCAATTTGTGGATTTACCAGTTGCAATGAGTCACTGGTCGGGAGCGCACCGCACATTCGCGGTTGAGCAATATTTAAAGTGCAGTAATTTATTAGTACGCGCGCGTCGCGCTTTTTGTACTCACTTTAATATTCGACGAGTAAGTAATCTTATCTGGTGTTGAGTTCAAAAGTTCAGACAAGAAGGAACAGTGGTTAACCAAACTCCTCCGGGACCATCAACGTTAGCAGCGTTGCTAGAACATGTGGTTTAAGTTTGACGTGAAATTATGCGCAATCCGCGTAAATCAATAAGGAAGATTGCAGCCTGAACTGGAATAAAAAAAATCAACAGTGCACGTTATTTTGAAAAAGTAACTACAGTTTCACCCATATAAACTGCAAATCGTGTAATTTCTCAACAAAAATGACTACTCTTTACGTGAAACCTTAGCGAGAACGATGCTGGAACGTTTTGGAAAAGCACGAACGCTTGGAAAAATATTTTTTACTGACGAAGCACATTTTTATATCGATGGCTATGTTAATAAATAGAACATGAGATACTGGTGCTTTGACAACCCACAAGAACGCCATCAAAAACGTTTACGTTGTCCAAAAACGACAGTATGTTGTGCAATTTCTGCCCGAGGGGTAATTGGTCTTTATTTTTTTAACCAGCGAGAGACAGCCACTGCTGACGTGTATTGCCGAATGATCGACAAGTTTTTGGTACCGCAACTGCAGCTGTTCCCCGGGTTCAACAACATAATATAATACCAGCAAGAGCCACACACAGCTAAAGTTTTAATGGTGAAGCTGAGTGAAATTATTACCATTAAATTAATCAGCAAGTACGGAGACATACCCTGGGCACCTCGGTCACCATACCTTCTTGGGGATATCTTAAGTCGAGAGTTTACAACAACAATCCTCGAACAATGCAGTCCCTACAAGAAAATATCTCGCGTGTTCGCATATTTAAAAGTCCGATTGCAAGAGTGTCTTGAGAGAAATGGACGGCATTTAAACGATATTGTTTATATTCCATTTTATATAAATAAAATATGATGATAATATTGGAATATTATTATTTTATTTATTATTAAATTTGAAAATTTTCCTCTGAACACTCTTTATTTAAAATCTCAATCAAAATCAATTTATATTACATTTTTTCATTACTATTACATACTTTCAAATATATGAAAATGAACTAACGCAAACGCTTTGTTTCAATATTTTCATTCTGGTGTCATCCACATGATCACTTTGGTACCACTTAAGTAATTAAATATTTCCGTGACTTTTTTAAAAATATTTCTCGATTGGAACGAAAATTCAAACACTGACAATACAATATGCATTAATGTAAAAAAATACGTCTTGGTTATACAAAATTATAATTTTCGAAGAGTAAATACATTTACTGTTACATAAATGTGTCATAAACTATCGGATTTATGTTTCCACGAAGAATGCGTGTAGAATGGCCCTCGTCCCGTAACTAATGTTCGAAAGTCCTCTCGTACATATGCACTTTATTACATGTATAATCATTAACTTGCCTGTGATTGCTATATACTTATAGAAACAACGAATAATCTAGAAGAATTATAGGACTCATTTGAGTCTTATATCATTTGTTAAATATAAAAAATACAATGAATCATTTCACTATTCATAGCGTCAATGGTTCTCGAAGCGAAAAGTTTAAAAAAGCGGAAAGTGATTTTAATTCGAAACTGAAATCTAAATATTTTGCTGTCAGGTGCGAATGCGATGTGTTGCAGTTTGGTTTGGTTCGTTTTTTGCGTACACCCATTATGCATCCCGAGAACTGTTTATCGAACATTTTCTGCAAATTTAATCAATTAAAAATTTTCTACAGCTGGTGTAGAATTCCCAATAAATGTTGATATTGATAAATAATTTGTGATTTAAAATAAGATAATAACTATAATACGATTAATGATAATAACGACGACGATATATTATATCGAGTTTTTTATAAATTGTGACTTAAGATATAATGAAAAAACAATTTTAAATCTTCTTCTTTACCGGTGGTCCCTCGTTGCGAGAATGACGTCTTCCACGGTTTACGAGTATGTACTCGACGAGTAATGACGAGTGTGTCGTCATATGGTTGATGAGACTTATTATTGAACCGCGCACCATTTCACGTGTTGTATACGTGCATTCTCGAGGGGTTCTAAACAACGGACCTTCATCCTTTTCCTTTCTTTTCCTCCTTTCGCAGTTATTGCGGCAGCCCTCTTTCGTTCGCAAGTTTTCTGGTGCAGTGCACTTGTTGACGCCACTGAACTCAATCATTGACCACCATTTCAAAGCTATTATATTTTATTTTCAGAGCTAATAATTTTAATTAATCATTTAGAAAGGTACACAGACAAAAATATCTATCTAAAAAATAATCTATCACCGGGAAACTCCAGCCCTTACCGAATCTTATTTTACCGGTAAAAAAATTTAAAACCGATTAGGCTAAGATGCCCTTAAAAAATTATCTACTTACGTTTGTTAAGTGAAACATCTATTTTTTCGCGTTTATTACAAAACGTTCTAACAATTCACAACCATAATCGATTCCAGGGAAAAAATAATTAAATAGTTATATTATTTAGCGGTAATTCGTATAATTTAGAAGTAATTAGTATAATTTATGAAAATAATTTAATATTATTGATAAAAATCTAATATTTATATAACTTCTAAATCATTTGCCAAAGAGAATAAGAATGTTCATCTCCGTCAAATTGGAAATCTATTTGAAGGCTTTTCTACATTGACTGAGACGATTAAACGATCGCTTTCATTCCAACTCCGACGATTCGGAGGCTCGGGGGGCAAGACGAGGAATCCGGAAACGTATTAAAATATTTCCTTCATCATCTGACGTCTCTGAAAGTAAACACAGAAATTGAAGAATGATTGAGCTAAAAGCGATATGCCCTCACACATAAATTCGTTCATGCGGTCAAATCGATTCCTTGGAATACTTGTTCTTAATATTATTTAAACTTGTTTCAATATCAGTTCAATTCATTATTATTTTAATCGAGTTTAAAAAAATGAATTGATAGAGGAGTGCTCACATTTTCACGAAATATAGAATGTTTGTTTCCAATATTGAGGTCAAGGGATGAAACATATTTGTAATTCAATCTGGGTGTTGCGGACGTTCATTGATTGTAAAGTGTGACGCGATGTACAGGGGAGGATTTCAGCATTATCTCAATCGTTAATCTAAAGCACTATAACAATTTAAGTTTGTAGCGCTTTCTCACTATTTAAGTAAAATTTCTAAGCCTTAGAATATAAAATAGTTATTATTACTTCGATGAAGCACAATACGTTAAAAAGATTGATAAACAATAAAATTTCTTTATACATGCATGTCATTTCTTCACAATCTAAAAATGAAATTATAGGCTTTATTATTATAAATTGCGAAGCATGTACTGATATTTATGCTCTCGCTTATTTTTGAAGCCTTCTGTTCCTTGATTAGCTGCCAAGTTTTGTCGGAAAACGATATTGGTTGGTAGTTTGTAGGTCGTTAGCTTCTTGTACAGAACTTAAAATATCATTTTTGAGAGGTTTCGGGATTTGGAGCGAATGTCGCTGCTAAGCTCTGGTTACTGGGATAGAATCTGTTCTTGAAACTCGCAAATGCTCTAACTAGTCTTGGCCTCCTTGGTTTATTCCGTCCAATCTTATTTATGGCTGTGATCACGAAATGAACCATGATTAGATAAATCCGTTCTGTGTATACTTGTTTACATTTTGATCACGGGATAAACTCTTTCTACCAAACTCAGCCTGAGATTGGTAGAAAGTGACAAAGACTCCAACATGTAAAAACGTCACTTAGAATCATATATGTATAGAAATGTGTAGAATGTGTAGAATCATATACGAAGGTATCAAATTAAAAACATTCAAATCGTTGTAACTGCTAACTGTTGGAGAGATTAAAATTCACCTAACCAACGAACGGAACATCAATGGTTATTAGACTGAAATTTGACGTATAATATACAACAAACGTAAAGAAAGGTGCTAGATGGCGAATCTCTAAAATTTGATGTGTACGCGGTGAACTATGAAAACCGAAAATTGTCTCCAGAGAATCTCATGGGAGCATAATTCAAAACTCAAAAGATAAGATAAAAAATCTCTAGTCGAAAATCTTATCTTCGGATATTTAAATTCACATTTTGCGCACATATAAGTATAGGTAAGGTCATATTATATATATGTTAATATGGTATGTGTGTACCAGATTTTTTTTTTATTAAATAAAATGTTTACTTCTTTAAGGTATTGCGTATATAATATATGCGCGTAACTAGTATCTTAGAGTTGTAATAAGGAATTCTGGGAGATTCTGGCGACGCCGGAATATGTTTCGATCACAAAGGATTCAGGAGGTGGTGACCTCTCCGCCCCCCGACAGCCTTACCTAGTATTCACATTAGTACACCGTTGCACGCGAGTCTCCAGGTGTTATCTACTCTACTCATGTTATTTAGAACTGAATTGTTGGTAAAACGAAAAAAGTTATTAGCTGAAAACCAGCTACACTTTTACATTTTAACTCATTATTGGGCAAATTCTTTTTTTCTCAAATTCAAACATTTAATAATTTTTATTAAATGTATATTATTTGAATAAATAATTTAAAATTAAAATTATAAAATATTACTCGGTTATATGAAAAAGCACGATTTTCAGGTGGCTGATTTATCGATTACTGAACACTTAAGACGATTATTTTTGATAAATACATTCATACTTCAAAATCGTTACTAAATTCCAAAATTCAACTTCAAAAATGTGATGACACTCACAGACGCGGCGAGTTGCGGTCGTAAACGCTCAGTGGCTATGTATAGACCAGTGACATAAATATTTTTTTACGCGCGATTGAGAGCCAACTTCAGGTTGGTGGTTTATTTAAAAGCCAAAGAATATTCTCAGAAACGACTAGAGCTAAAAAAGGCGTCAACAATATGCACAGCGTATGAATTATCGACCTAAGTGCAGGTGATCGATGCATCTACCGTTTTAGGCTTATGCTGCATAAAGGGTTAAAGATCGCATAGGTGTAAAGTTGAACGCTTTATTTTTGTAGGTTGGATTTTATTTCTTTGAACTGAAATTTGTGTATATATTTTTTACAAATACTATACAGCAGTGACGTGCAATCAGTATTTTAAAATGAACTATATAAAACTAGAATTGCTAAGAAAAAAATCTAAATAATATACGTGTCTTGTAATCTTTATATGACAATTATTATTCATGTTACTCAAATATTTTATACAGTGTAATGTTTTTTCAGATAAATATTTATTTTTATTTTATTGTCCACAACATTATAATATAATAAACGATCAAGTTTGGTATATCTGACAATGTGACACATTTTGTTTTTGGAACAGCCTTCGGGCACCTACCTTTCCGAATTTATCTAGCTTTCTGAAAATCATTTCATTATTTAAAGCGGAAACTTAAGCTGTAGCTTTTTTATCCGTCTTGAGACCTGCGTTATTCCTGATACTTAAGTTAGTAAAGATTTGATTATAAAAATCGGTTTGTATTTGTGTAATATAAAGACAATTTAAAAAATAAAAATACATGTAATACGTGTCATATTAATACTGAAACTATTTTGAAATTAGGTTAAAGGCTTCTGCTAAGAAAATAGCACCTGCTGGTCTCCTGGAATGAGGATAAAAACCCCGACCACTGGATCACTAGGCGCATGTTTTTTTTGTCCAACAACTTGCTATATATATATATATATATATATATATATATATATATATATACACATAACTAGGATGGAACATATTGATAAAATGCTTGAATGTACCGTTCTCACAGACTACCAAATATATAGACATGAACTGAAGGGAATTCCTTATTTAAATATTTTCGTTTTAGTGTCACTCACGTGATCACTTTGATATCACTTACGTAATCGAATAACTCTGCGACTTTTTTTAAATATACGATTCACGAAAAATTAAACGCTGACAATATAATATGCATTAATATGCAGAGTAAATACTTTTACTGTTGCATATATGTGTCATAAATTATCGGATTTATATTTCCACAAATAATGTGTGTAGAATGCTCCTCGTCCGTAACTAGCATTCCAAACCCCTCACCGAAATGTATATTTTATTTCATGTCTATTCATTTACTGGTCTATGACCGTACTATAACATTCTTATATAAGTCTTTAATGTAGCAGGTACAGGTGACGTTCTTATATTATACAATAGATAATAATTACTGTAGTCAATATTTAGTATTGAATTTTGTGTAATTAACCTGTTGCCTATATGATTAATGATTGTAATAAACCTAACAAGGGTAAATATATGAAAATAATTTTAGCAATAGCGTCATTTACGTGCTACGTTTGTACAATATGGAAGTATACCACAAGATATACGAGTATGTATATATTGTATACACGTCACCGCGATATGTTCGTATTAATGAAGATAAAATAATAGACCGTCAAGCAAAACCTAATACTGGCACACATCTTTCGCTTTTGAATTAAAGATGAATCAAAGACTGCTCAGAAAATTGCTACAAAAGTTTGTCTGATAAAAAGTTATCCTAGTCTATAGATCTGAGTGACCTTTAGAGAATTACATCTGAACAATCAAGGAATGAAATTGAACCATTTTCATGACATAAGATCAATAGAAGGGAGAGAGAGAGAGACTGCTCAAAGAATAACAATTGAACAAATATAACATTGTTTGGCAAAAAGTTGTCCCCCGGCCCATGGATCGGAATGACCTTCAGAAAATTAATTACTTCTGAATAATCAAGTATGTAATGATATTGAATATGACTTTTTTAACTTGACTAAGATGAATGGAAGAGAAAGACTGCCCAGAAATAAACAAAAAAGTTACCTTGTTTGGTAAAAAGAGACCTTCAGGGAATTTTTAGTGTATTTTAACTCTCCCAGTTATTCTCTAAAAAATTTCTTTCATTTTCATTATATTAGAGAATAGTTAAAAAATTAATTGTTTACATTGGCTTCTCATTTGCGGGAAATTTAAAAAAATACAGTACAAATTACTTACTAACTTAAAATATACATTCGTAAAAAAAGGTTTTTATAATTTTTATTAAATAAGAGTTTACAAAGAGAGTACTAGAACAATTTATTTTTAATTGTATTGCATAATTAAGAAATTTTGTCGCATATATACTACCCTTATAATTATTGTGTAGAATTGTGCGTCCTTGCTACGTCTGACCGATATTGGGACCCAGAAGGGTGCGCGTAGGCGGATGCCTTAGGTCAAAGTTCATTTTAATTGTTCGGGTGAATATTTAACTGTCACAAGTTGTGTAATGTATTGCGCGATATAACTATAAGGTAGCAGACCATCATTTCCGATTTTCCTAAAATCTGGATGAACGCCGAAATTTTAACGTTGTTTTGCTCTGAAATTCTAAATTATACGAATCATTTTATGATTTAAGCTACAATAATTTATCACAAATTCAGATATGTATCGTAGCCAGTCCCCAAAACAAAATTAATAAGGCACGTGCTTTTTCAATGTATATCATTCAAAATATATTTAAATTGTAGAAATAACAACGTATCGATTCATCTCACACATCGTCATATTAAAAAGTTGTAAAAAAATGTTTTAATTAATAATTTAAAAAATGAAAAGGGAGATGTTAATACGTACATTAAATAATATACTTTATTCCTTAGAACAAATAATTTGTGTAATAAAATAATAAAAATTTAGCAAGGTTAGGTTAAGTTAGGTATTTTTTATTGAACGAAGATATATTTTAAATACTAAATTAATGTATTAATTATAAATATGTACATATAAAATCAATTTTGTCGAAAAATATTGTTTTTGCGTCACCGGGATTCGAACCTGGATCTCTATTTCCAATCCGGGGAAGTACACTACCAATTGTGTTATAACGCCAGTATTTTTTATGACAAATTTTCGAACCTATATGTTACATTTTTCAAATTAATAACCTGTCGTTCCATTATTTGAAAGCCGGATTGGAAATAGAGCTCCAGGTTCGAATCCCGGTGACGCAAAAACAATATTTTTCGACAAAATCGATTTTATATGTATATATTTATAATTAATATATTAATTTAGTGTTTCAAATATCACAGACTTATGTTCTGAATAATTACAACTTCACAATAAGAATGTGTTTTCCTTAAGAAGATATATTCATTTAATGTTATTTTTAAAATATTTTAAAGAACTGACAATTCGTTTTATGGTACAAAGTATTTATTTTAATGTAAATGTCTCTTAAAATAATTCTAATTATTATGTCACTGATCCCTGAAAAAAATTAACACATGTCAAGTCATTTGTTCTATGCGTTAGCGTTGGATTAGTTCTGTTTAGCGTACATAAAATTAATTCTATTCAAGTGTTTGTGTTTTTAATTTTGTAAAGTTAGTGAGCAAGTGGACTTGGAGTTTCGTCCTGGGAGGCGACAAAGCCAGTCCTATTTTTCCAGCTATAGCGTTTACCGTTCTGCTGCTCGAAAATTGTATTAATAAAATCTTATTATTTTAAATTTTTGTCCTTCTCAGTAGTATATATTTTCCCTTCAGTACAATAGTCTTATTCCACTTCCATTGCTCTTTCTCGAATACGAGTATGAAGCCATTTTTTTATGTGTACTGAGAAGAGCCTTGAATGCCATAAGTTCATATTGAAACCTTCGTATTTTGAGGTCTTTCTTATCTGTAAGGTAGAAATAAGTCACACAGTGTAAGTTTAGGACTGTTTGGCGAGTAGAATATAGTAGAAATACCCTTTGTGATCAAAAACTTAGCTACCAATGTAAGTGACGTGAGTTATTGCATTGTCGTGAAGCAGCTTCTTGTGTACTTGTTTTTTAAATCGAATTCTTGTCATTTTTATGGAGTGTGGTCTTTCATTAACTGCTATAGGATGGTTCGTTATTAAACTGTTGTGTCCGTAGTGTCTCTTGCACAGTTTAAGTTTACACCATTTCCTTATAGTCAAATAATGAGATGATTATTGCCTTATTTGCTAACTTACTCGCCAATAAAAAAAAATAGGCGAAGCGCGGCATTACGGCTAGTCATTAAGTCTTTTTGAAGATCAAATGTTTGCGATGCGGTTTTATTCAAGAAAACACGATAATCAGACCCGGTGAGTGTATAGAGGCGAAAAAATATAGGTACGTTAGTTTCAATGCTGTGCCACAGCCTTACTAATTGCGCGGGATGATGAAACTTCGTATGTCAGCTACTATCGAGATACTTCATGTGTCACTTATTCGATGTAGTAGGTACTATTGCACGCTCAGAGATAGCGCCTGTATCACTGCAGGTGATAAGTGGCAGTAGTATCAGTCTTTATTGAATGCCCCTTATAATAAGAATATCGATGTGACACGCATTCTGTGTACGCATTTTTACTATTGAAAATAGATTATAGATAGATTAAATACTTAATATTCAATTTTTTTTTAGATGAAGCTTTATGATTATTTATGAACTGAATTTGTGATTTTTGTAAAAACTAAACAGTTAGTAGTGAGTTTTTCCTAAAAAATAATGTAAGGGTTTAAAAAATGAATAATTATTTGGATACTCAAAAAATATTTACTTATTGAATTTTATAATTAAAAAAAAACATTATTTTCTATTCAAATTGAATATTATATAATATTGGTCATATTCGATTGTTGGAAGTAAGCGCATTCTAATATTTCATATCATAATAATCCAAAAATTTTATGTCAAAAACTTATCCATAAATCAATATGTTTTATCTTTGGGGGTTCACAAAACAATATAATGCAGTATAATCCCGGTAGCTACTAAATATTTTTTCGATAAAAATATTTTTTCTGTATATCTTTCTAGTTGATTAAAATAATTTGTTTTAAAAATACCACAGAACCATGTTTTGAAGATGCTAATTCACAACAATAATGTGTTCTCTTAAAAAAAGTAATAACATGAATCATATTGTTGAAATATGTATTATTTTTATTACTGTTTTGACAGAGAAAGACGATGTTAAGAAAATCATAAGAAAGACAAACGTAGCCTGAGGACTATCAGCTGCGACAAAAAATAGAGCAGATGGAAGATACTTTATCGACAAGAATATTATTTTAGGAGAGAGAATATATTATTACTTCAAATAGCTGCCGCAATCAATGGTCTCTGTAGGTTCTGGTCTCTGTTAGATAATAGGTTTAATATTCTAAGAAAAGTTTCAAATTAAAAATATCGCCTTTAAAACAGTTTATACTATAATGGTTCTTGAGATTATGGATACATTTTTAGCCTCTTCTCTTTAGTTCTTCGTACATGTACTGTGAAATTAGCCCTCTCCGAGAATACAGAATAAATACTGCGACCGGTTTGTCTGTAATTACCATAGAATTAAATCCAATCAATGTTAACCATTTCTAGTATTGACCGAATACCCGAGGTTCTTTGCGCCACGATCCTTTGACTTCCACAAAAAGTGAAATTCATTTCTCTTCACCTCAAATCGAATTGGAAAATTTACATCATTCTACATGGAATATTTTTTCTTTGAAAGTAAATTGAAAGCCCCGAAGCGGTCCGGGTAATCACTTCGATAAAAGCTTGGGGCTTTTTTCATCGCCTAAATTTTAACTTCGCCATTTTATGAACTGTTTGTTCGCCCCCCTTTGAGATATAACGATTTGGTGAAAATGTTAAAAAATATATTAAAATCTGTAAAAAGTACAAATGATGATGTGCGTTATCGCCGTAATTTTTACTGTGCAAACAAACGCATGCAATATTCTGATACCTTATTTATTCTTGCATTATTTAGTTATTTAAATCGTTCTATTGTAAATATTACGATTATGCTGTTGTTGTAAGTAGATAATTATTTAAATTATTATATTTTTTCAGAGACGTATGTGTATGTAATGATTGATTTATCATGAGAGAAATGCATTATTATTAAGGTATATTTAATACTATTATCACAAATTTTGTATTAATCCACATATATCCACTATTGGTTAAAGGCTACGTCTCCCTAACCTCTGCCCTTCACATCGTTTTCCTTCACAGTATTTTCCTGCAATGCCGTTTTGGTTATGCTTTTATGCACAATGTTTTGGTTATGCACGATGACTTTAACCAACATTGGATATATGTGGATAAATACAAAATTTGAGATAATAGTATTAAATATACCTTAATAACAATGCATTTCTCTCTTGATTAATCAATCATTACATACACGTACGTCTCTGTGAAAAAATATAATAATTTAAATAATTGCTTACTTACAGACTAACAGTGTTACAGTATTCTAATTTTAAAACTTCTGACAAATGAAATGAACTTGTTTGTTTTCTTTTTCAGCAAATAGACCACATATCAACCTAATTCGTATACTCTAATAAATATTAATTTTACACTTCATTTCAATGTCATGTGTCAGAATGCTTTTAAATTACTCTGCATGTGGCACGCAGAGGTATATTTGTATAATTTATTTTTTATTTCAATTTAATTTTAATGATTTGTTTAAATAATTCGCCTTTTCACGACTACCAAAATGAGTCAATGATTTGTGACAGAATTTTCCAATTTACTGAAGAACTAAATGAAGTAGTCTCTGTCATCTTTATGCAAATACTGTTCATGCGTGTTCTTTTGAATTCCATTATCTGTCCTCGACTAAAGCTTTCAACACACTTGTAGTGCTTTATCCTTTCACAGAAGCTCACAGTAATTACCGAACCAAATAAATGTCGAAAAATGGGAACGCCAACATTTAGTTTAAAAGCATTTTTACGTTTCGTAGCACTTTTGATGACGTATGAGATACGTTGACACACATTCTTTTAGAGTTTTGAGTTGTGTCTATATTTCTTTAACAAAATGTCAGTACATATATTTTGGTCGGAGTTTCAAGTAGATACGTACAGTGTTGAAATATGAATTTACGTCTCACTTCCTCGGCGTGAGGCTGACATATTTGTGAAATGTTTTAGAATAATCAGAAATTTAACAACAATAATGCAGCCAACACTTTTTCCATTTTCTTGGCGATATTATTTCCATTGAATTTTACACAATTTTTTAAATCTGAGAAATTTTGTTCTAACAATTCACGCTGAAATGTTATCATGGTATTTTTCTTCATGTAAAGAAAATAAAGATATCCAACTTTTATTTATTAAATTTTCATACAAGTGAATATTATGTTCCAGGTAGATATTGTTTTTGAATAACTCGAAAATGAAATACAATTTTTTAACTTAGTTTTTATTTATAAATTATTTGATTTATTAAGTATAATGTAATATTATGTATGTGTATAAAATATGCATAAAATTCTCGCGTACTTCACTTTAGCAATTTCATTTCGCGTATTGTCCTGTAGCATCGGAATTATTGTTGGCATATTAGCGTAAATATTTCCTTAGTACCCCCACAGACAATAGTCGGGAGCCGTCTAATTAGGTGATCGAGGAGGCCAGTCGACATTACCACTTTTTGACATTATACAGCCGGGAAAAATTTCTCGCATAATTTCAAGCGTAGCTTGGGGTATGTATGAGGTGGCAGCGTCCTGTTGAAACCACACGTGTTGCAGGCCCAATAGACCCAATTCGGCCACCAAGAATTTTTCCAACACGTGACGCGTAGCGATCACCATTAATGGTTACAGCATTGCCATTATTACTTAGATACAATGTTTTAATACCTGAAACATAAAATTCCCCCTGTATATATAATATCTCAAAGTACTCATGTATGTAACGCGTAAGAAATTTTGAAAATAATGTACCAGTTTCCATTGAAATAAACAAATTAGAATATTGATATGTTAGTGTTGAAATAAAATAAAATTGTGAAGAATTAGACACGTAACTTTTTGTTCTCAAGGTACATTTTTCAAATACAGAATAATCAAGTCCATTTCTATTGTTAGAAATTATAAATTAGAAAACTGCGCTGTTGTACCGTAAGTATGTAATTATTTTAATTATTATTAAGGAGAATACATTCTTATTGTGAAGTTATAATTATTCAGAACATAGGTCTGTGACATATGGGTTCGAAAATTTGTCGACAAAGGTACTGTCTGCTGTAGGATAGTTTGATAAGAAGGTTTCTATTTTTTTTTATATTTCTGAAATAAAACGCTGTCAGTTGAATTATCTCATTTTTTTATTGAATCGATGATTGAATTTACAAGAAGTTCAAGAACAGCTTATGGCGAATTATCTTCAATGTTTCTCATAATTCAAACAATTTCTAACAGTATTTTAATTGAGACCAATGACAAAATAAATAACTGGTTTTAGAAAATTTTCCATTACCGATACACAAAAATGACTATTAGAATTCAATCATTCGATCACCGTTCAAGATAAACAGGATAAATGTTCCTGAAAAATGTTGAAGTGGACGACTCCGCGAATTTAGTATCATAAATAATTATTTTTTGTGTCTTATAGTTAGTTTAAATTAGAAATATAAATATAATTTATAAATGGTGGCTGGTTACTTCTAATATCACAACAAAATAATATCAAAAATAAAAGTTCGTCGTACCTAACTACGAATTTAAAATAAAATAACATATTTTTATGGAATCCGTATTTATGAACTGGACAGTGGTGTGGGTACAGAATAGTCACATAGCATCTTAAATTTCCACTTCGATACGACGTTTGACATGTATGGAAAATTATGGACAATCGCACGCACAATATAAAGTACCAGAGATATATCGTTTCACGTGGGTGGGGTACAATGGTACATCCACCCACACGATACTACTGTATATATCTTGCCATTTGCGTGTGTTTGATGTACAAATAGCACTAGTTGCGTTCATAGCGTTTTTATGGATGAGAGAATTTCAGAGACGTATATGTATTGGTTGCGTCTGCGGACAGAATACGTGCGGCGGTGACTCATTGCTTGCTCTTCGTTTAAACATAAAATTTAAACTCTTAAAATTGTCTGTACTGACCTTTACCCACTTTCTGGACAAATCTCACATAGACACCAATGTTCACTCCAATTTTAGATTACGGTGTGCGCATAAATTTTCATTTATGCAATTTTAAGGACCAATGCTATTATTTACTTTTAAAATTAGCAATTTTAACTTTGTGGTTAAAATTCATATTTTTTATTTATTATCTTTGTTTTATTAACCACTGAATTGAGTTTAAATACATCTACTGGTTTCGAAAAATACCATTTTCTTCTTCAGGATGTCATAACACAAAAAATAAATAAAAAATAATGCTATTATTTGTGTGCTGGGGGTGAAAATAAGAAAAACATTAACATGGGTGGACCACATTACTAATGTAGATGTATTAAAAAGCAAAAATAAGTCAAGAAAACTGATAACAACTATCGAGGAAAGCTGCGAACTGAAGACATATTCCCACAATAAAAAAATGTTGAGGTATAGCCGGGCGGTCTATCTTCCACTGGCCAGATCAGCAGAGAAAATATGAAATGTAGGTACGGATCTCAGAATTCACCTTGCTGACGACTTTTCTCTTCACTTGTGATAAATTTATAACAACTTGTGTAATTCGGATGGAGAGGAATCTAAATTACATTATTTAAAGAAGTTACTATTAATCACAGTCGTTTATTAAAAGAAACGGAGTGATCATTGCAATTGCAAACTAGAGTAATCGTAAACAGATATAGTGTCCGCAGAATGCCCGAAGTTGAGCATGTGGAACCGCCATCACGGTAGGTTTATAATTCAGCGCAGACAGAAAAATGGAACATCAATAATACAAGACCTTGGGCTTGGAACGCGCTTTCTCAACGTTTAGAACTCGTTACTTATAATTCCTTGTCGCCACGTACTGATTTGGAATGAATTGGCTTATATGCCTGGGTCATCTGTAGCCAGCGATTGAACACCATTTACATGTCGTTTGCGATTTCGTCCAATAATAGTTCTGGGGTTCTTCATCCCGCACCCAAGAGGGAAATAAAAAATAAAAAACCACCTGCGATTAGCATGGCCAATCGCAAGGCTTGTCACTATGCGAATGAATCTCTCCGCGGCGCGCGCGGACCACTCCACCTGAATTATTTAGATGATTTAAAGAATTCAACTTTACTAACGTATTTATAACGTTACAAATTATGATCTCTTACAATTTATTATGTAGGACAGAAGGCAGCATCGATGTAAACGGAAAGAGATTATCTTGGCTGTGCAACCTCAGAAAGTTGTTCAATATTCAAAATGTTAGTGATCTTGTACAGGATATATCAACATACTGCGTCATGGTTGGCAACCTACGATAGAAGATGGCACATGAAGAAAAACTTTTGTTAAAAATTGAATGCGCGCTATATTTTTTTATATGCGCTATGATGCCAAATCGTGTGACCCGCACATCTTCAAGGAAACATTGATAGGTATACGCTGTTAGTCTATACTATGTGGTTCTGGAGCAATTTTTAATGAAGAAGAGTTATCACAAGTTGGCGACAAGTGTTTCTTTGTGATTAGTGGTAAAAAGTCTAGTTTGTAAGATTGCGTATAGTAGTGTTTAAACAATTTTTTGATCTGATAATTAAGTATGAAAATAAAAAACATCCTTTTATTTATAATATTATGTCAAAGCTGATGTTAGTATAGTGAATAAGATTAAGAAAGGATCACTTAAGTGGTTTGGTCATATGGAACGGATGAATGAGGTGAGAATGGTAAGAAAGATATGATGGATCCAGAAATAGAGAAGACTTGGCACGACCAGGTAAACCAGATAATGGGGGATGGTTCTGTTAGAAGCCTCAACAATCGGCGAGCTTGTATGAGAAGATGTATGAATGTGGATAAGGCGAGAATTGTGTGTCAGGACGGAGGAGTGTGGCGCTCTATCCTCTCTGCCTACCCTCGCGGAGAAACGGTATGATTGTAAGTAAGTAAGTAAGTAGTCAATACTTGATAAGTAGTAAGTAAAATATAAAACTATTGATCTTAAAACGATTGTATTTTAAAATTGGTCGAATATTATGCGTTTTCTTAATTCTTATTTTTTTTATTTTGATAAAACGAATAAGTTGGGAAAATATACCTTTGTCTTTTTACACTTGTTTTCAACGTTTAAAAAATAAATTTGATTTTTCATAATCAGTTTCCTATTTCTAGATATAAGGCACTAAAGATTCAATGGTAACAGGCCACGGTGGATATAGATTATTATTAAAAAACCGTTTTTGTAGGTGATGGTAAAAACGTATCCCTTTAAAAAGTAATTAACGGAAATATGTCATGAAGTTTCGTAAAATAATACGAATTTAATAAAATTGTAAGAATGTATCATATTTTATGGATACATTTAACATCGCGCTACGTCATTATTGGCAGTTTGTGGGTTTCACGATACAGATTTCATCGGAGACGCGGAAACTTTTATAGTGATTGTCAGGAAGGAACAAATCTTATAATCTTACAAGAGAAAGGTGAGAGTTTTAGCGAATAAGAGCGTAAAAAAATGTCTGATGTCACATTACAGTAATCTTGATAACAAATAAACTAGTGTGAAAGAAATTATTTTCTTTGAAGGTTTTGTCGGCAAATTAAATGAAGAAAATTTCTAATTAATCAATTTCTTATACTATACTTCTGAACTATAGCCGTCTTCGGAGATTTAATTATTGCCAATATTAATAAGACACGTTAAAATTAAAGTAGAATTTTATAATAATATGGTACATGTCTCAGACATATGAATCATACCTCCCCATAGAATACATTGTAAATCTATGAATAATTTTTAGGTTCGTAAAAGTATTCATAAATTTAATAAATAAAAAATCTTCTGACAGTAAATCAAACTCCAGCCTCCCGCGTGGCAGGCGGGAATACTAACCACTACAAGCCAGAGAAATACAGTTATGATGCCAATATAGCTGTTCACAAAAATAAGTTCTTTATAATTATAAAGCTTGCTACAATGTACGTCAGGGTAAATATTTATTAAATAAAATTAAATATTAGTATTAAAGTATGATGTCAAGAATGTATAAATAATAAAGTACGTCAAAAACATAATTGAAAGCTTTATATACTAAGATACAAAAATATTTAAACATTTATTTATAATTCGATGGGAAAATAACAAGATAGCAGAGCAATTGCTTACCATTACCAGAGAGATACCAGGATCGATACTCGTCGCCTCCAACACATTTTTGATTAGATTTTGGCTGTCTTAGAAATCTAGGATTGGAGATCAATGGAAAATTCTTAAGGAAGCCAAGGCCCATCAGGGGTTGTAGAACCAATAGTGATGATGGCAACAATAAAGTGCAAGTTAAAGTGAGAGAATATAAAAATGCTACAAAATTTTCTTACGCAATTTTCCTAACAAATTTACCCGCTGAATAACTTGTTTAAATTTAAAAAATTAACCATCATTTTTAAGAATAAATATTTCAGTGCTTATTTATGAGTAGCAAAAAAGCTCAAAAGTATTTTACGTTAACCCTGTGTAAACGCAACAATTCTCTTAATGTTTTTCATTTTTTAATGTTTTTTTCTCTCCGAGAACATGATTAGCTCCAGTTGAAAAGCAAGTGGGTCAGTCTTTAGCCCCTTCATTATGACGCCTTTGTGAAGTACGATGCCTAGAATAGAAATTAAGCTGTGTGAAAATTAATGGAATTCTCTTTCTCTCTCAATCTTGTTGTTTCTCCGATGAATGCTTCTCTCGCCACCTGCAACGAAAACCCTAATAGAATATCTTCCATAGTAAAGTAGAAGTACAAACTGTGGTGGCACGTACAGAGTACAGCGGTAAACTTAAATTACATCAAGGATCTTCATTACATTTTTGATGGCTCGGAGCCACTCTCCGGGTGGCTCTGAACTTTCACGAGCCTTTTTTTTAAACTTCCTTAATAAAATACTTCAAACTTGTATAAACAATCACCTATTGTTGTTATGAATACACTCAAGTTCATTTTTTTATTCTTCTTAATTTTCAAAATAAAACTTTATACTACACACACGTTGGGTTATTTACGCTGCTAGTTTCGAGAGGTGCAGTCCCTCTCATCATCAGGTGATAATTAAACTAAATACAGTATTGTAGTCTATTCTGTCAATGGGGCACGGCTTGAGAAAAAGGGGGGAGATTTCGATTGTTAACGGGGATATGGATAGTAAAGGCGAAGTGTTATGGAACACAGGGAATGTTATGTTGTTAATTAGTGTTTTCTCTAAATTTAAATTCTTTAGTATTTTAGCAATTTCTAAATTGTTCATTATTAATCCATTAGAAGGTACCGAGTGGAGAAGTTTTAGTATATGACTATCGAAAGAGTGGTTTATTTCAATTATGTGATCAGAAAATTCCGAGATGTTGTTATTTTTTAGGCAGTGACGATGTTCCTTTATTCTCGTATTTAGATTTCTCGCGGTTTGACTTATATATTTTTTATCGCCATATCTACAAGCTATTTCCACTTTTTTATAATATAAAGAGTGTTTCAATACGAGTGCCGTTTTTAATTTTTGAATTAAACACATTATTTATTCGAAAGTGATAATATTTTTATTTCATTATAAGTACAAACGTTTCGATTATGTATGGAATGAAATGTCAGATAAATGCGCACCACGGCTCTTTTTGCAAACTCTTACTCTTTTTATGAAATTAATTATAATGTCGTTGCATAATTGAGATGTTATTGTGACAATAATACGTTGGATCGCTGCCTTAAGCTTTTTGATTGTTTGTGGCTTATTGGCGTACACATGTGACTTCAAAACACCCCAAAGAAAAAATGTGTTGTCAAATCACACGATATTGGCGTTTCTAACAAAATTTTCATACACTTACTGATGTTAATTCAACGAATTAACAAAATATCTTTGCTTAAAATAGTGTGCTGGTTTGAGTTCTTGAGTCAATTGGATCTTATAGGTATGCAGTTTCAGGTTTTTCACGAGAATTCGCTGTAAGGTGCTTCTTGAAATGCCTAACTCTTGAAAATGATGAATTATTGTCCTAGGGTTTTCGGTAACACTTTCTCCCACTGCGACTATGTTTTCGAAAGAACGCCCGCTATTTGATACATGAGTGACTTATTATCCACAATTAAATCAGTTCCTCAAATTTTTTAGTTAATCTTCTAACTGATGACTTATTTAGAACATAATTTCGAATGAAAATTCCTTGAAGTTTACGAAATACTTCATTAAAACTTTCTCCATTTTTATAATGAGTTTTAACAATTATTTTTATTAATTTTTGTTTTTGATTTAAGTAGAATTTTGCCGATGTTTGTGTTGGTGTTTTTTTTTTTGATGTTTCAAGTTCTTTTATTATCAAAAATGCTGTATTTTAATTCGATCCACGAAAGAGAATTGTATCTAAAATTCCTTTGTCTAGAAAAGTTTAATACCATCTGAGAAATTTTAAAAAATATTGATCGACAAAAAAATACATTTTCCCATACACAGTAGGTAGTAAAAGATTGCATTCAATTTCTTAGAGAGCATACAAACTCTGTTTGATGCAAGAAACTGGCAAAACTGAGCAATAGAGAGAGAAATTCGTTAAACTTTAAGACCTAAACGTATTAACTTTTGCAACGTTGAGTAGAAATGCCTTGAGTTTCTACGGATAACCTATTCTGTTTTTTTTATAGGTTTCTTATTTTAAAATGTTTGCAAAATCAAGTTGTTACCCACCAACTCTACTTTTCTTACGATAATAATTTCATGGATTTTAATAATAATGCGTGTATCGTAATATTGAACACGTTTAGCTTCAAATAAATCGAAGACAAATAATTGGTAAATTAATAACTCGTTTTTAAGAAAATGAATTTTGTACATGTAGTAAAATTAATAAATTGTAATTGTTAATTTAGTTGGAAGTTTTTGTATTTTTTCTGGTGGCTGCTATAACACGTTATTATATTCTTATCAATGTGGTCCAACGACTGTTGAGCAATAATACATAATACACTAAAAATATCTGTTTACTTTTTAATTAAATAATAATAAGAGAAACGTTTTCAGGAGTCGTTATCTTCTTTAAAAAGCTCAATTGTATTTTCAAGTGAAGCTTTCAATTTTTTAATGTTATTTTTTTTTGGTAAAATGGCAAATTTATTCTATGTCAACGGGCCTGTAATATTAAAAGCCTGCATGAAATTCTCAATACTGTCTCTACCTCAATCTGCCGTATCTGTCGGATGTATAATATGATGACTGTTTATTAGCGTTTGTTAGATAGATACGTATGTATATGATTTTTTAATGTATCAAATATTTTTTATGTTTATTATTTTTTGTATTTTAAGCCAATGATCTCTCACTAGTACGATTATATTTTCCCTCACTCATTCAATCATTAGATAACCAAAGCATGTAATAATGTATTAATATGTACCTATTTATGATAAAGTTAGAAGTAAGGCTTTTTATTAAATATTTTAATTATTTTAAAAGATATCTATGTCGACAGTACCTTGGATAATGGAAAATAATCTGGTAGACAGACAGATAAATAATACAGTACAGTTATTTAATGTGTTTGCAAAAATATAAACATTTAGCAGTATAAAGTTTAGAAAATTGTTTGGTTTTTCAGGATAGTCAATTAATAATGTATATTTGTGTGGTATGATGACGGGTTTGATCGGTCAGCCTATAGTTAAGAACATAAATATAAGATTTTTATTTAATGAGTAACGATAGTATACTGTTTATATTGATTTACTTTTCTTTCCGCTCTTATTATATATTTGTTCACTAAGAATTATCTCTTAGATTTTTATAATTTTCTTCTACATATTATAATTTTTGTATTATTAATTATATTATTATTGAAATATGTATATGTGTATTTATACTCATTATAATGTGTACTATGTAATGTGTATATGTACTCATTATAATGTAAAATTTATTATTTGGATTTATCTAAATCATCTGTTATAATTTAATAAATAAATGTTCACAGATCTCATTCTTATTTATATTGCTACAGATTATTTTTGTGAATTTTTATTGCAAATTTTTTTTTTGTTTCTAAAAATGTCATCAATCTAAGATTTCAATGAAATATGTAAAATGACGTCACGAATAGTTTGAATTATGTTAATGTAATGCCGCTAATTATAATATTTTCCCGAGTGCCTGAAAAAGTCTTTGTATTTTTTGTCTATGCATTAAGCACTGTGTGATCCATTATTGTAAGTGCTCGCGCACATGGTACCCGGCCAACTCTTCCATCGCGGCGTGCAATATGCAGTTACAGAGACGAAGTGTGTCGCCTGAAAACTGTCGCATTGTAGTATTTGCTCGTGCGCCGATTAAAAAACATTAATTATTATGTATGATGTTAATCATACAAACATTAAATATTGGTTTCATATATTCATTAAGTTTGTATCATTCTTAAAAAAAATGTTTAAATAACTAATTTTGTTATATGTACCATTTTTATATATATGCTTAATTACACTACATTTTTTCAATACTTATCTATTAGGGTGTATTTTTTTTTTTTTGTAAATAGTTTTTTTTACCTATATGGCCCGAGTTCATGGAAGAGATTTATAGGAGATTTTCGACTCGGGACAATCGAGATACGAATTATTTTTCCATGAGATGTTCTCTAGACAATTTTCAATTCACCGTGTACGTGTACCACCTATACAGCGTGTTTCAGAGATTCGCCGTCTCGCGCCTTACTTCACGCTCGTACGTTAAACGTCAAATGTTATTGTCGTCGTGTTCATCATTTGGGTGATTTTGAATCCCCAAAACGCAATAAATATTGGTTATTAGACGTCTTACTTGAACACGGTACTGAGTTACGAATGGCCATTATTATGAAAATGGTCTAAATCATGTTTTTTTCGATTCGAGATATATAAAGGTTTTGCGTTTGAATTGATTAAAATATGTTTTTATATTACAGAACATAATGCTTAAAAATTTATTTATTCTACAAGATTTATAATTTATTTCGAGATATAAATATTGAACAGCTTATTTGAACGTCGTAACAACATACTGAATAAAATGCTTCAAAATTTTCACAATTGTTATAATTTGCATCATAATAATATATTCAGCTAAAACAATGTGACGCGAAAAAATTGATAAACTATTTTTTTTCAATTTCTTGACTTAGACTACTTTCATAATATTGGGTACATATGTACTCTTATATATATATATATATATATATATATATATAAATGAAATGAATTAAAATTTATTTATATTTAATATTTTAAAATAATTATTTATTAGTGATCTGTGCATAGTTTGTAATATTGTTCCATTCTATGCTTGGAAAAAATATTAAAATTTTTAAAAGATAATAATTTGACAGTCTATAATTTTATTTATCCGACATTGATTGTTTCCATGCGCGATACTAAATTCTCATTAACACAGTAACAAAGATAATAATTTATTTCAAATTAACATGTTACGGTTTAATCGACACTAGCTACACACACATTTTCACGACGTGGCGGAAGTGCAGAGAGTAGCTCTATAGTGTAGGAATTACAAATAGTTTATAGAAAACTTTTAGACATATAATACGCAGATCACCGGATAATAAAAGATAGGTACACATGTGACTAAAATCTCACATTGTTGTACCAAAAATTATCAACATGTATTACAAATGTAAATTGATATTGTTTAATAATGTTAAAACGTTTCTAAAAAAATACTTACAATTATAATATATAATATAATAGTAAAAAGTTTATGTTAATCGATTTTGGTGGGAATTTAGGTACTGCGAATAACATAATATAAATAGAACAGCGATAACCAAAGAAGAATTCTAATATTATTTGTCCTATTGATGAGATAAATATAATAATACATTTATGTACAGAATACAGAATGCCTTAACATTCTAGTAACATAATGTTACTAGAATGAGTTCGAATAGAATAAATACGAACTCATTCTAGTAACATTATGTATGTTACTAGAATGAGTTCGTATTTATTATTAACGAGAAGTCTTGTAACATTGATTTTATCAAAGCGAAATTGATAAAAATAACATTTAATAAAATTTAATAAAATAATAATTAAAACACAACATTAACATTTAATAAAATTTTAACAATTTTTGATCAAAATATATTTTAATCCCGCTGTAGTTCTTAACATTTTAGTGATTTTTCATTCACAATCTAGACACTTCTGATTCTAAACAATTGCAAATTGTTAAATTTCAAATTTCTTTGGTTGACGTATTTTACACTATAATTATTCCTGAAATGAATCTTATCTAATTAGATATATATATATATATATATAAAATTAATTTTGATAATAAAAATTATATAATAAAAATGAGTTAGAAAATAAATAATTAATGTTGGTAATATTATAACGTGGTATGTATGCTGTCGAAGTTATCAATTGTTCAAAAATTAACTCTGTGTCAGTAGATTTTTAATACTTTTGCTTATAAACTTAAATATTTACATCTTATCTTTCGTATACATTATCGTATTATCAGGAAATGTTTAGAATATTCTAGAATGTTACAGAAAGTGTTACATTATTAAGCAATTCTCTGAATCATTTAATTATTCTAAGCACGTGGCCCCAGTAGGTAAATCTGTTTTGGCATTCCAAGTGACGCTCCGAGCACTGAGTATTTGAGTAATATATTGAAGAATAAGATAGTTCTGCGATTATTGTAAACGGGGATTTAATTACTGACATTAAACTGTTAACTGAACGGGCCAAGATGAGTCAACTTCGTACAAGGATTCAAACATTTTTGTGTCATATTTAATAATCAAATATTGTTTATACCTACATAGAGTTATTGTATGTTTATGAAGTTTTACTCTCCTCTAAGATTTGGAGATACGATAGATAACGAATGACAGCACGCTCCGCCCATATCCAATCAAATGATTTAATTTCGCACAAAAATAAAAATCATCGGCTTGGATCGATCATTACTACATTATTCATAATAAATATAAACAGTTTCATATTAGAAAGGGTATTGAATATTTAATTATTGTAAAAATTGGTAATATTTATACAACACATAAATAAAATCTAATGGAGAAAAAATATAAAATATATATGTATATATACGTCTGTATATATTACCAACTATGCAAATATTATGTATTAATGTTTATATCAAAGCAATTTTTATAGTATGTGTATGTATATAAGATCTTTTTCTCAGATAGTTGGATATCTACAATAAAAAAATATTAAAATAATAGAAATAAATTTAAATTCTGTATTTACATTGTATATATTGAACGATTTGAATATAATGAGACAATAAAAAAAGATTCTATAGACTGCATAATCCAAGCATATGGGCAATGAATGAGATAGTTCAACATAAGTTTAGTGAGTTTTCTCAACATAAGTTTAATGAGTTTTCTCAACATAAGTTTAATGAGGTTTCTCAACATAAGTTTTACTAACGCTCCTAGTATAATGTAATTTTGTCCTCAAAATACACGGAGAGTAGGAATAAAGAACATTGCAGAATTAGTGTTCAGTTATTAATTTAAATGTCACCCATTGTATTTCAATGGACAGTAGACTAAACCAACTGATTTTATATGAACCTCCGCATATTTCAAAAAATTAATCTATAGATATGAATGATAGAAAAGATGTACTATGATTAATTATAACTTTATTACGCTTTCGTTTATATTAAATTCAATCAAAAGTTGTTCACAGGGGCGCGCTTTCAAAAATAATTCATATTTTCGTGTTTTTTTTCACAAATATGTGGATTTTTATTATTCATTTATATCATAAGTTATACAATAGATTAGACTTTTTTAAAGCTATTACTAAGATATGACCTTTACATTCATATAAAACTAATAAACTGAATGTTGTTTTAAATATGAATTAAATATATTAATTAGAAAGATATACGTATAAAATCAATTTCATCGAAAATATTATTGTTGCGCCACCGGGATACGAACTTGGATCTCTTTCCAAACCGGGGAAGAAGCATTATCCAACTATGATACAGCGACGATATTTATAGCGACAAATTTTCGAACGTATAAGTTACCGTTTTGTTCACATTTAATCAAACCATTATTTGAAAGAGCCATCTATCTTCGCTTAACGGAATCTCAAATACCTTTAAGTAATCTGATAGCAGACGCCAGAATTATCAATTCATTTTTATTAAATTTTGGTGGATACATTGATACAACTTTTTTATTAGGAGAACACATTCTTATTGTGAAGTTGTAATTATTCAGAATATAAGTCTGTGATATTTTAAATATGAATTAAATATATTCATTAGAAAGATTAATTTTCTATGTATATCCTAAGGAATGTTATTTGCCATAAATAAGAAAATACAAGGATTATAAAAAAGAGCGCGATCATTAGATTTATTTACCGCGTGCAACAAAATTACCTTAATATAGATAATTCTTGTTTCTTCTTATAATCCTAAATTCAAGATTACGGAGATAAATCTGCATTGAAACAAATCAGCAAAATGTTAAAAATTAATAGAGTTATAAACCATACAATTTGCAATACAAATGAACTTTGTTTTAGTAAAAACACACGTCTTTAAATAATAAATTGTATTTTTTCACATGCTTTAAGGCTTCAACTACTATTTAAAATTAGGTTTGATATCAATAGCGCAAATGATATTTACATGTATCCCAAAAATTTGTATTTTTATTTTCTTTATTAGCACCAGATCGCCGATCATAAGTGGCCGTAATGACGTCTATTAATTTTCGTTAAAAATGCCGAAAATGTATGTTTTCACGCATATTTTACCCACGATATGAATTAATATTAAACTTATTTACAACATTAGTAGCAAATTTCATAAATTAGATGTTTTTTTACTGATTTAAGGGAACAAAACGTTTCTTGAACAAAGTAAATATTTTATACACGTTATTTTATATATATCGCAATTAAATATTTTATTTATATATAGTACTGTTGCATTTTAAGCACAAACTGTCTGATTCATAAATAGTATGTAATTATGAAATAGATATATCACCAAAACAACAACGAGGCGTTTTAAATCGATAATATTAAACAAAATAATAAATTGAAGTCGTCATAATAATTTTTAATTTAGAACATTGATTTTAGCGATCACCTAAATATATGTAGGTACTTCTTTGATTTCAATACATATGAATATATATGAATTAGATATTCAATAAATTATTTAATTTTCGATGGATTAATTCAAATGACAACATGTTTTTATTTAAATTCAATATATCGATATGGAAAATACGAATTGTTTTTGACACTTGTATCGAAGGCGAGAAAATCAATATTTTATTGTCGTCTCTTTCTTTTCAAACCTTCCTTTCTCACATGATTAACGATTAATGATTAACATCATTTATTATTTCTCCGATATTTTTGAAAATTAAACTATTAACCTCACCTTGAAAGCATATCTAATTTGTGTAGAATTTCTCTAATTTAAATATGAAAAAATTAAAGCTCGCCCTTAAGTAAATATTAAAAAATGTATATATTTGATATTGTAAAGATTCGAGTGATTTAGTCTATAGATAGGCTTGGTTTTTGTTAATGGATGACGTAGTAAATATTTATTCGTTCGTCTTTTGAACGGTCAAAATAGAATAATTTTTTTTTAAACAATGAAAGTTGAATTAATATTATTACTTATCATTGCTCATACTCTCTGCTTTTAAGCTTAAGAATTAAGTGTGTAGCTCGGGGGATATATTTTGCGGCGGGCCCATTGTTACAATCGTAATGAAGGGTGCCCAGCCGTCCGTCCGGTGGAATTAGGAAAATTGTATTTTTGCGTCGTATTGTGAATCGTTATGTATGGAAATATGCAAATAATCGTAACAACGTGTTTACGTATTTGTGTAGAATAATAAGGCATTCATAAATGCTATCTTGTTTTTATGTGAAATGAAAAATCGTCGAAAAATATAATACGTACTTCACGAATATGATAGAATACACAAATTGATTTGAAGATGTTCCAGAATATATATTATTATGAAAAAATACATTATTATTGCTGATAAATACTACTGAACATAAAGGAAAATAAGTAGTATTGATAAATAAAAACTACGATTATAACTAACTAGTGATGAGCTTAACCATTATTTAAACAGTAATTGTGACGTTGATTGGAAACTGATTATTCAAATTCGGCGAGCAATCACTGGTACAGTAGAGTCTCAATCTTCAACAGTCTCAGTTACCAATCATCGTTACGATCGAATACTAATCACACAATCAGTTACAATAAATTTAGCTCGTCAATAATTATAACAATATTAATTTGAAATGATTTAAATTAATAAATTACATTGATTGATTCTGATTTTGTAGAATTATAATATTAATATAATGTTAAAATGATTAATATCATAAATTGACATGGTGGTTACTTTGTGGTGTAACACAATTATTTCGTTGGAAAAATTAAAATATAATAACTAGTTTTATTTTTTAGATTCTCACTCTTAATTGAAATATTCTAATTTTGAATACTTCAACTGAATATATTGTTTGTTTTTGGACAAACTACCGTATCATTAATTTTTTTTATTTATTTAACATTTTTAGAATTCTTTTATAATACGCATTTATATTTACATATTTAACATTATTAAAATTACATGGTTTTTTTTTCGCATTTCTCACCACAAGAATGATGATTACTAAAGGTCAAATAAAATCTTCACATATTTTAACAAAAAAAAGTTGTAGAAATTATTTTGAACCTTGTTAGACTCAGTTGGAATCGTATCGCGGAAAATTCCGATCCGAGATTAAGAATTCGCTTAAAGTATTACGTTAAAGTATGAGCTTATTGTAGACTGCAGAATGATATTACTCCGTCAAGAGCCTGATATCAAAATGTTTCCTCAATAGTCTTGTAAATGTATTAAACGCAACAATCAGATTAATTTAGTCTGGCGAAGCAGCCGCACTACCTATAATTCATAACACGAATATCTTGACGTGAATAATTGAGGAATTAGATACTCCGAGCCCGCACCGCGTGAAGCATGTAGATACGCCTGTCATTCCATCATGCCGCACGATATTATGTGCTCTATAAGGACATCGTCATTAATCACAAACTCACTTCAATACATTGTCACGAGATTTTCCGGCGAAAAATGTTTCATTCCAAAGATCGATTTTTAGTTCAATTAAAAATCGTTCCAGGGAAAAGAAAAACGACGTGACTTAATTCGTTTTTCCGAATTTAAAATTTAAATTTGGAAGGATAATTACATTTTCAAATTATTTCTACCGCCAGGGGCGAGATGTTTCCGAGGCGAGTAGAGATGGGATCGAAATTGAAGACGATTTGTGTCGGTTAACAAGCCCCGGGCGGCACCATCGCGGGTTCCGCTATTTTATGAATATTCGATATCCTAAGATTTCTAAAGCTAGCAACATGGGACTAAGATTCACTGTTTTGTGCCTCGGTTATTGCAACGTTACCATAATATGAGCATTTATATGTGGAGAACAAAGCAATATATAAGAAAATCGACATGATGTATTTTACTCAATTGTCTCTTTTTAATATATTCGTATCTATGCATATTTACTCAATAATTGTTTTCACCATCTGCATGAAATATATTTTTTTAACCGTGAGTAAGTTGTGCTTTTAAAATATTAAAAGTTTCAATGCTTTTGTTTGAGACGCTATATTGTCAAAATTTATGATGACTAAACGTTTTCTATTTGTTTAGAGAAACTGATCGTTGAGGCACAATATTGGTATCAGTTTGAGGTACAACAGGTTCTGAAAATATAACTTTATTGGAGCACATATTAAATACAAGCCATCTCATAAATCCAGTTAAATGTGAATCTTTAATGTCAATGAAGCTAAATTATATGTTAATGGTATTACATAAATATGAATAACTCTAAATAAGTTGCAAGAATCAAATACAAGCATGAATATTTTAATAATAATAGCCAGAACAATTTTTAAAGAATCGATTAATAACAGTATACCTCAAATATTAGGTACTTAGCTATACCTAGAAATAAAAAAGGCGAAAAATCATAAACCTATTGACAATTTATAAAATTGTTCTCAATGGGTGTCCACTTTGTGGGGACTGGATACCTTTTCGATACTATCTATGATACTCGCGTGCAAATTTTGAGTTCTCCAACCCTATTTCGGTTATTTTCCCCTTGTTAGAATGCTTGATAATAATAATGAAATATTATGTTATGCGTACAGTTCACTGGGAAGGAAGGAACAAATTAAATTTATTATGTTAACTTTGCGCTTTGGGTAATTTCTAACTATGAATTATTTTTTTTAGGAAGCTACATACCATGTAGATATAACCCTACCGGGACGCATAGGAACAAATTTTAATTTTCGAACATAAATATTTCAAAATTTTTGTGATTCACTTTGTGAATGTCGAATGTAATTAAATTTTAAAAAATAAATTTTTAACTTTTTCAAAAAATTAATTAATTTAATTTAATTAAAAAATAAAACGTTTTCGACGCTCAATGCGTCATCTTCAGTAATAAACAAAATATTAAAACTAGAAGATAGACTATCGACTATATAGGGGAGGGAGAGTAGTTTTGAGGAGTGAGATTTCAGTGAAAAGTGAAAGTGGTTGTGGGCGGGGCTAATATGGACAGGAGAGGAGGTGTAATAGGGGGTGTTTGTATGTTAAGTACATTTTTATTGTTAATATTAATCTCTATGCTTTCTAGAATGTCTAATTTTCTCCTTTTTAAGCATATATGTAGTACTTTTACGTTGTTATGGAATGGAAACGAATATCCCTTTGAGCTTGTATGGCCTGCCATCTCTGAGTTTATGCTGAAGTTCTTTATCCCCTTAAGGAGTTCTTTTATTCGTGTGTGTATTTTCCTTCCAGTGTGTTGCATACTGTTTACTGACGATGACGCATTCAGCGTTGAAAACGTTTTAATTTTTAATTAAAGTGTTGTGTGAAGTAAACAACATTGTGTTTTATTTCAAAAATTAATTTATTTTTATAAAAAGTTAAAAAAAAAGTTATAAGTTGAATATAAATATTGTGACTTTTCAAATATGTGAGTTTCTAAAGTTTCTAAAAGTAAGTTGGACCTTTGTGGGTACTGAATAAAATATATACGCACCATGGTAACTAGTAGGACATATTTATTTAGTCATTATTTAGTCATAAATTTTTATGAAATTACTTTACGGTACGAGCTAACCAAAAATAATAAAGAAATGATATTATATTGCATGCATATAAACCAGACACCCAAACAAAAAAAAAAAATCCATTAAAGTAAATAAGTTTTTTTGCCAATTTGCCAAAGCTCGAGTTTAGAGCTACATCATCAATAAATTAACAGATATTAAGTCAAAACGCGATATTGCCTTGAATACTGAGTATCGTGTTCAATTTGGCTTTGATTTCAAGTTTGTCGTTTACAAGATCGGTAACGATAGAGATGACCCGCTTTGCATGGTTTAATTTGAAAACCAGCCAATACCAAACTTCCGCCGTAGGAGATTTAATCCCATGGTTAGTTCATTGCAAACTAATACAGGAAAATATAATAGCTTAAGCGGTGTACGCTGTATACTTCGTATCGGTTATCTTAACAACCAACACTTATTTAACGTCGCAAAATAGGCGCTGATCGGTTATATAAAATAATCAACTATTGAAGGAGTATTGATTAAGACTGTCAATCTAATAAGAACACATTTTGTTCAGGCAATTCAATGAAATTTGTTTACACACACTAATGTTGGTGATGAATGTAATATCTTATTTATTAAAAATAAATTTATTCAAATTAATAAGTTGTCAAATATTTTATAAAAGGAAAATGAATACTACAATAGATTGCGCAATTTTTAAAGGCTTATTCATCTTGATACGGAAATGTTGATATATTACCAAATATGAAAAATTGAAGTTTTAAATAAATAAATTATGATATTAATAAAAATACTAATTAAATATTTTGACAATTGTAAAATTTTTGAAAAATTGTTAATCTAATTCAATATAAATGCTTTCAGTCTTTAGAGTCATATCATAAGTATTCTTTATTAATCTCTTTGTAGATTCTTTTACATGTTTGTAGGGATGGGAAATTTACAGATAATTTTATTTTTACCTGTAATTCAGTAGAATTTTTCATAAAAGAACGTTTCACAGAAAAGTTAATTTGTTAAGGAGAACACATTCTTATTGTGAAGTTGTAATTATTCAGAACATAGGTCTGTGATGTTTTAAATACTTATTTAATGTATTAATTATAAATATATACATATAAAATCAGTTTTGTCGAAAAATAATGTAGATGGCTTTCAAATAATGGAACGACATGTATTAATATGAAAAAGTGTAACATATAGGTTCGAATATTTGTCATGAATAATACTGGCGCTATAACACAATTGGTAGTGTACTTCTCCGGATTGGAAATAGAGATTCAGGTTCGAATTCCGGTATCGCAAAAACAATATTTTTCGACAAAATTGATTTTATATGTATATATTTATAATTAATACATTAAATTAGTATTTAAGTTAATTTATGTTTGAAAAATACATATTAAGACTTTTTATTCAAACATAAGTTTATCATTAAATCTAAATAAATTCTACTTTATTTTCTACATCAATCTATGGTATCTAACTTGTATTCATAACACTTTGTTATTTTGTTAACAATTTCCTGATAACTAGTTCCTGCCTTATCTTATATCATCCTATCAATCAATCTATCCTGATTAATTTGAAATATTTAAATAATTAATAAAACATGAAAATATACATAGATGAGCTATATGTTCACCTTACTGGGTGATGAACACTAATTTCAAGACAGACTCTAATTTATAGAAGAAATGTTTTTAGCGTATTCGTTAATTTGGTTATCAGCCCAGTCAGTAAAAGAAAATACAATGAGCCAACTCCGCCGGGAATCAAACCCGGAGTTTCTTCATAAAGTATAATATTTTTCTATGTTAAGTATTATGAGAGCTATAAATCTTCATTTGTGAAAACTTTCATGTAATATTTCTGTCTATTCCGCTGAATCGGGGGGGGAGTTGACCAGTGAGGTCGTCATACATTCAATGTCTGTTAGAAAAAATCTATTTAAATTTTAAAATAAATCAAACAGTAAACTTTTTATAAATAGTAAATATAAAAACGTATACGATAAATGTGCTTTAATATTTTTCATTGATCATTAGATTATAATAATAATTTACATAGATTTACATTAATGTTTATATTATAAAATTGTATAAAACGTATTCAGGTCCTGACGATCTTATTTTTATTTAGTTATTTTTGACTGTGCACACTGTCAAACAAGTCAAAACAATATGTTTGCTATTATCTTATATTTGAAATAAAATATATATATTCGCAGAAATGCGAGTGTTGTTCAACAACAGGCTCAGAAACTCTTCTACCTAATATAAAAAAATACCGATTTCTTTAAAAAAGAAAAAAAATCTACTACATTAAACAATATAAAAGTGTGTGTTTAAAAAATGTATATGAGAATGAGAAATCTTACAATTAAACAAAATTACTTACTCTGCATAATAACGTTGTTTAAGTAATTATTATTACTAGTTGATAAGCTATCGATAACAACCAATTTCTTGCTACTAGGCTCTGCAAGTGGCTATCATGGGCGCTTCGCGGCCATTTATAATATTAAAAATACGTTCATTTTTGCCCTGCTCGCGTCTCACAGACCTGGCCGTTTAAGCAAGCACTTTACAGTCACAAATAACAATACCAAAGCCACCGCACCTAGAAAGACATGGATGGAGAAGCGTAATATTATTATGGATGATGGAAGCTTCAGGACTCCCTGTATATATGATTTTATTTTTCATCTGATTATTGTAGTATCATTGCAATTCTGTACGCAATATCAAATATTTTTATATTGGTGTTTGCTTTTTTATTCTGTTAAATAATATTGTATTGCAAATTAAAGTTCTATAATATACAAATATATATATACAGGGTAGAATTTATTTAGTTCAATAAATAGTCTTATTTTGACAGTCAGGAAAGTGAAAGATGTATGGCAGGCGGAAGAACCAAAATCAATACAATAATAATGAGATCGGAAATTTCTACGCCAGAGGTTAGCTTTTACCCCATTTATTAGAGATGACAGATACGGTAATGGTGCTAACAGATAGAGTTGTTTGTCGTGTTTCAGATTCTAGGTGCTCCGAAATAAGTTAGAGGAATTGTGAATCATAAAGATTATATGCATTTTTATTTACCTGTAACCTGTAATATGTTGTATAATTATGTCAAATATACTATACTAAATAAATATCATAACTCAAATTATTTTTTAAAATGAATTCTGGGTAACTCAAAAAAGAACACCTAAAAAGGTATGTATCTATTTTGAAATAAGTAAAGGGTGCCAGCAGAAAATTTGCAAGTTTAATATTAAATAAAAAAAAAAAACTACAATGTTATTATTACATTTTATTTATACAAAATAAAGTTTAACGATACTAATTTAACGTTTTATAAACAATATCGTACATTTTTCTCATGACACTCTTGCAATTGGACTCTTAAATTTGCCAACACGCGAGAGAAAAACGTTGGTTTAATGGCAGCAACTTCACGGCGGATATTTGTTCAAGGATTGTTGCTGTAAACTCTCGACTTAAGGTATTCCTATAAAAAAAAGTCGCTCGGTGTAAGGTCCGATGACCGAGGTGCCCAGGGATGTCTCCGAACTTGCTAATTAATTTATTGAGAAAAATTTCCTTAAATAGCTTCTCCATTGAAACTCTATCTGTGTGTGAAATGCCCCCGTCTTGCTATTGTTCTGTTGTTGAACTTGGAAAACAGCTGCAGTTGCGGCAATACACGTCAGCAGTGACTTTCTCTCGCTGGTTAAGAAAATAACGGCCAATTATCCTTCGGGCAGAAATGCAAACATTTTTGATGACGTTTCCTTAGGTTGTCGAGGCACCAGTATCTCATGTTCTCTTTGGTAACATAGCTATGAATATGAAAGTATGCTTCGTCAATAAACAATATGTTTCCAAACATTCGAGCTGTTCCAAAACCTTCCAGCATCATTTTCGCTAAGATTTCACGTAAAGAATAGTCATTTTCGTTAAAAAACTGCACGATTTGTAGTTTGTATGGGTAACTGTAGTTTTTTTTTTTAAATAACGTGCACTATTGATTTTTTTATTTCAGTAAAGGCTGCAATCTTCCATATCGATTTACGCGGATTGCACATAATTTCAGGTCGAACTTGAGCCACACGTTCTGGCGTCGCTGCTGACGTTGATGGTCCCGAAGGAGTTTTATTAACCATTATTTCTTCTTGTCTGAACTTTTAAATCCAACACCAGATAAGTTGCGTGCTCGGTCCATCACTTACTTGTCGAATATTAAAGTTAGTACAAAAAGCGCGACGCGAACGAACCAATCAATCACCACGCTTTAAATATTGCTCAACCGCGAACGCGCTGTGCGCTCTCGACCAGTGACTCATTGCGACTGGCGAATCCGCAAATTACGCGCGTCGATCAATACCCCTCCCACTTACCTCACCCTGATGGTTAACGAGGAATTACAATTTAATGTTGAAAATTTTCCGCTGAACACCCTATACAAATGTTTTGGACTTTTATGGCATTTAAATGTTCGGTGGAGTAACTACAAAGATTGGACGCCAAAGCAGAATGGAAAAAAGGTCCCCTAAATAAGTATTGTATGTAAAGTATATGAATATTAGTACTGCGTGATTTATCCATTGAATAAAATTAGCCTCTTATCTCATATAATATTCACACTTTCATGATGAAAAATAAGTGCTCTTAAGTATTTATATGTTGCCCATAAGGCAATTTTTATTTTACGGTGATGACCCGGTCCCTAACGTGACGTATTAGCGGGGTGTTCTGCTGCTGTATTCATAGATAATGATTTTATATGTTTTTGTAATATACGTGAAAAACGATTTTATTATTTCTTGCTATGGATTACTATTAACGCTGGGAAAGTTATCGCAAAAATATCAATGCTAAATGAATTAGAAGGCGTGAACTTTTTGGTACTCTATCTAACGTGAGCCCCAATGCACTGCATTGGCATAGTTAAGCTATTGGTTATTTCGGTTTCTATCCTACGGTTGGCTTGATAAATCTAAATGATTATAATGGGTATATTTACGATATTTATTAGAAAGCAAATATGTAATTTATACTTGTAAACGCGTAGATAACTCCATGATAAAGAAATAGCAGCTACTACCAACTCGAATGTACTTAAGAGAGTATTATTATGGTCTAAAATATTCACATTTTTCAAAATTCTGTTTTAAAACAAGCAATAAAATTTCACAACTAAAATTATTGCTCAATCCTAAAAATTAATCATTGAAAAAATATTTTATTGGCGTAAATCTACAATCTTCAGTAATAAAGTAAAAACAGCAGTGTTAAATTAATGAAACCTTTGTTATCGTATCTTTTTTTATGATATACTAAAACTTTAAGAGCCTAATGAAAATTAAATTAAACATAAAAATGATCGGAATATGTCATCTAAGTATATATTTAAAAATATTTGCTAAAATTTGTAGGCATAGCAGGAAGAGCTTAACTTGCTGTCTTTATTTCGTTCAGATTTGTTAAAAATTGTAGAGTTCACGTGTATTAAATATGTAAACTTATCTGCCATTATTATTTGAAATAATAAAGAGTGTCAAGCGGAGAAATTTCAGAATTAAATTATGATTGCTCGTAAACCATCACGGTGAGGTAAGTGGGAGGATATTGTTCGACGCGCGTGATTTGCGGATTTTCCAGTCGCAATGAGTCACTGGTCGGGAGCGCACAGCGCTTTCGCGGTTCAGCAATATTTAAAGTGCGGTGATTCATTGGTTCGTGCGCATCGCGCTTTTTGTACTCACTTTAATATTCGACGAGTAAGTGATGGGCCGAGACCGCAAGATATCTGGTGTTGGGTTCAAAAGTTCAGACAAGAAGGGACAATGGTTAACCAAACTCCTTCGGGACCATCAACCTCAGCAGCGACGCCAGAACATGTGGCTCAAGTTCAACGTGAAATTATGTGCAATCCGCGTAAATCGATATGGAAAATTGTAACCTTTACTGCAATAAAAAAATCAACAGTGCATGTTATTTTGAAAAATAAACTACAGTTTCACCCATACAAACCACAAATCGTGCAGTTTCTCAATAAAAATGACCATTCTTTACTTGAAATCTTAGCGAAAACGATGCTGGAACGTTTTGGAACAGCTCGAACATATTGTTTACTGACGAAGCACGTTTTCAAATCAATAGCTATGTTCCTAAATAGAACATGAGATAATGGTGCCCCGATAACCCAAGAGAAGGCCATCAAAAACGTTTGCATTGTGGTATACAATTTCTGCCCGAAGGATATTTGAGCCTTATATTTTTAACAAGCGAGAGACAGTCACTGCTGACGTGCATTGCCAAATGATCGACAAGTTTTTGGCACCGTTACTGCACA
Source organism: Eubasilissa regina (assembly GCA_022840565.1). NCBI lineage: Eukaryota > Metazoa > Arthropoda > Insecta > Trichoptera > Phryganeidae > Eubasilissa > Eubasilissa regina. The sequence goes on along the minus strand of JAINEB010000018.1, from coordinate 15,763,591 downwards.
TATAACTAGAGTTTCAATTGAGAAGCTGAGGGAAATTTATCAGCAAGTACGGAGACTTACCCTGGGCACCTCGGTCATCATACCTTACACCGTGTGACTTTTTTTTGTGGGGATACCTTAAGTCAAGATTTTACAGCAGCAATCCTCGATTAATTCAGGCCCTACAAGAAAATACCCGCCGTGAAGTTGCTGTCATTGAACCAACGCTTTGCTCTCGCGTGTTCGCAAATTTAAGAGTCAACGGCATTTAGATGATATTGTTTATAAAATGTAAAATCAGCATCGTTAAACTCAATTTTGTATAAATAAAATTTGTGAATAATATTGTAGTTTTTAATTTTTATTTAATATTATACTTGAAAATTTTCCGCTGGACAACCATTAGTAACATTGCGATGCAATTAAATCGCATATATGTTTATATAATATAAGCGATTCTTCAAGAATTGTCGTAATAAGCATATTTTACAACAAAATATAAATTTATTTCAGCTTGTTCGTTTTATAGATTGTATGCTCACTCATATTGACAGTTCCAAATAAGATATAAAAGATTTCGTGCAAGTGACAGGAAGAAATCATTTCAAAAATCATTTTCATAACGATATCGCATCGAATTTCTGAAAAGAGTTTCTAGATATCAATTGACAAAATAATTTTTCTTACATTTTTTCAAGCTGTGAGATGAAATTTTTTTTACGAAATTGAAATGTCTTTCAGAAAATGCCAGAATGGAAAAATATTTTTAGATAGTCACCTCATCTTTTGTTTGAAGAGAAAACTGTGTTCTTTGTATATATTATATATATATATATATATATATATATATATTATGTGTTCAATATTTTAATGTTCAAATTGAATGCAATTATTTCAGTCGTTTTGGCACAAATATTATTATTTATTAATAATTCGCCATTATATTACTGAACCGTCCAAAAAGGTTAAGATATTACATCAAATTAAAGAAAAAAAAATGTTTCGATTATACTGATCATGTTGAAATTACTGGCGATTGTATCTGCGTGCTAAAAAGTAAACAACGCCTAGCTATGGCGACAAGTTTTATGCAAAAAATATATAAAATTTTTGGCGAATCGGGCGCACAGCGTCTCCTCTGGATCCAAGCAGCCGTCTGGGATTCGGCCTCGGCGTCACAACACTCGTGATTTTAAATTAGAAGACGTATTCCGCGGACTCGGCAATCCTCTTGACGTCACTTTTAGTCTACCACGGCGCAAATCTCGAAAGGAAATCAGATTTCGTATATCATCACAGTACCATACGGCGAGACGCACAGAAGTCTCCATTCTCCAGGAACTGAAGATCAAGGACGGACTGTCAACCATTTGTTGGAGACAGATTCTTCCATTTTTAGGGCATCTTGAAAGAAAGGAAGATAGCCCGGAGAAGCTTGTTGTGGTGAGTCACGTCGAAGGACGAAGAGGAAGAGAAAGATCCCCCACCCGTTGCACTAAACGAGTGGAAAAAGCAACATACACTTTTATGATAACAGGCTTAATATCTGCAGGATGCCAAGAAAAGTGAAGAAGCATAGTAAAGATGGCTGAAGTTCATAGAGATCACGATCCTCAGCCAATAGGGTCCGACGTGGATGATGACCATGTCAAATGCAATCATTGGCTTACAAAATTAATGAAAATGATTTTTTTCCTTCAGAGAAAATGAGTTGGATGGCCAATTATTAAGGATTATTATTTAGTTTGTCTTATCGTAATCATTACTGTCACATGATATAATTAATTGGTATTAAACCCAAACCGTTTCCTTTCTCATGTCATTTTTAGATTTTATTTTTTTGTTGAGAATCATTTATATTTCTTGATCTAGATATAGACTTAAAATGTTGCTTCGTAACATCAATTTTTAATGGGTTGTCAACGTAAGCTTTATATGACTAAATTTATTCCATAGTAGAGATTAACGATGTTTTAGTTTCAATTTCAATAATTAATGATTTTAATTATTTAGATTTATGTAATACATTTAATGTTGAAAAAATCTAGTTTTATTATTACATATTTTTTGATGACGTATATTAGTATATAAAATGTAATTCGTCTTTTAGTATATAAAATGTAATTCGTAACAAATAATTTAAAAAAAAATTACTCTCGAGACTCATTTTACTTCGGGAATTATTTATTTCTTATGTATTAAGGAAATTTGGGAAATGATTGTCTTATTTGGCGACGTTTTGGGTTTTGAAGGGTTACAAATACAGCTATGGCGCTGAGAGCCATCCTCAGAGCTACCCTTCTGATCATCTGTTTGAGGCATGTCAACTTCTGGGCGTGAGCCAAACTTATTTTATGTCTCCATAATAACATATTCCTACGCAAACGTTATGTACTCGTATAATGCATCTATTCTGCTAGAGCTGGACACAAAAATTATAAAACAAATAATAGATATCTCATAGAGACGAAGCTATTTTTTTTAATGGAAAAATATGTAAGTATTGGTAATTACAGGGCTTAAGACTTGTCTTCGGCTGGCTTAAGTAATCACTTTACATAATGTAACATTCACCACTCCACCCAATCAACCTCCATATCTATCAAATTTTTGTAAGTTGTATATATATTAATATGTGGAATCACTTCGAATACCACTACATCATCGCTATCTATGGACTAAATTTGATATTCATTTCTCTGAAACAGCATACATGTCACAATAAGAATCTAATTATTTTTATTAAAAACCAAACAGGTCAAATTTCACATTCAAATTCTATAGTATTGATAACTTGTGATTATGATGTTATTAATTAGTAAATAAATAATTAATAACATCACATTTTCAATATTTCATCTCTATTGTCTATATTCTCATTATTGACCGAATCCCCCTCCTTACCCATGCCACCCCCCCTTTTACTTGAATAGGTTACAAACTTCATTAAGTTTAGTTATCATCTGATGAAGGACTGAAGAGGGACTACACATCTTGAAACTATAGTATATGAATATTACATATAACTAGTATAATAAGCACATAAATAATTAGTATAACGCAACTTGTGAATATTACATTGTTTAGTTTTGTGAATATTAAAATAATCATGTTGGACCACAAAATAACTGCTATATTTAACGGTCAGCTTATTAACTTTGTTTTAAACAATAATTGTATTTATTATTAAAAAATAATCATATTTCAAACTCTACAAAGAAAATCTTCAGTTTGGACATCCCTACAACTCGTAATGGAAATAATAACTAACAACTGGAAATATATCAACTTTGTAAATGTTATTCACTCCATAGACCTCGCAGAAGTGTCTGTACAACCTCTAGTGACCACTCAAGGGAGTTATAATAAGAGAAATACATATTCTACATCTTCCTAAGAATGTCCAAGTGATGAAAATTTTGTCTGTGATACAACTACGTACACGTGATGCTTTTTGTGCTCTAGTGTGGCCTTGTTTTCATATAATGCTTTGTTTAAACACAGAATAGCATCGAAAACAATTTTTTCGTGAACAACCCTCTCCACTAGATATTTTTTGAGTCTCGCCAAAACAATTAGCTTTATTTTTGAGACAATTACGACAAACAAGTGATGTTTATGTGTTACCTCCACTGGATCTACAGATCTTCTGGCTCCAGAACACGTACTCCGATGTTCCGCATGAGGCACTCTTGGATGTAAACTTCGGTGATAGCGTGAAGTGTTAAATAAGCACGATGCACAGTGCTACAATATGCACGATGTACAGCACTAATCGGTTCGCATGGTAGCGAAAAACCAATTACACATGTAGAGCACAATATCAGTCTTACATAGCAGGACGATACTTCAAGCTAACAAATCGTTCCCACACGGCAGGATATATTTAACGGCAGTTAACGCACTTAAAATGGTAAACGCTACTTTCAGTTCAAAGGTACAACTTCAACTCAGAAATACCATAGAGATCACTCCACAGAAAAGATCGTGTTCTGGTTATTGGGGGTGGAGGGTAGTGGATAGGTAATAGACAAGAACCACCGATCAACGTATGTGATGCTCACATGCGCGCGCACGGCGACCGGCGATCCATAAATAAGTTATTAAAACTGAACACATAAATTGATTAATATTCTAACCATTTTACCAACAAAAGGCTTACAAAGTTAAGGGTTCAAGCGCTTAAGAAACTTTTTAATTATTTGTGTGATACAAATTGTACTTTAACAAACTTAACAATGTATTTGAGACTTGACCTCATCGTATTTTATTGCGTGGCCGCTCCCCTGGACGTCATTATCCTGAGAGCTAGTTTCTATTTTTAATTAGCACAATAACCTTACAATAGGATACAAAGAGATAGAGAAAGAGAAGACCGAGACTATTTCCGCCAATGAGGAAGAACATTTAGAGAGGAAATCGACGGTACTATTTTTCATGAATTACTTTTATTTTCAACCATCTATCACACAACTATAATTTATATATTTTAGACATTGAAATTATAGAAAAGAACTCTAAAGCTCTATGAAATGCGTATATAAACTTTGAAACATCCATAAAAAATATAGGTAAAATAAACAATTAGAAAAATCAACCTAATGTAAAAATATTTGTTTACATTCTAGATTAAATAAAACAGATTATTTTATCTTGACACCTAGCGTGTATGCGTGTGAATAGCCGTATTAATTAATATTAATACGGCTATTCACACGACACGTTTACGTTCACGTCATCTTTAAAGGCAAACCGGAGCGTGTATGTGACAAAACTAACAGGTATCCCTACCTATACAGGCGACCTGAAAACAGTTGAAAAATTATATTTTCTACCTGTAAGTGCTACCTTCAGGCATACCTGAGCGCGTGTGTTAGTTACTCTAGCGCGTAGGTCTTAGTTATTCCGTCCACCGCGAAGAGAAAGGTATAGTTACGTAGTTTGAGAAAATGCCGTCTGGCAAGCGCAGAGTAATTGTGGAAAATTTTATTGAATTGTATAAATCTGACCCTTGCTTTTGGTTCGTAAAAAGCAAAGATTACCATGATGGAAATAAGAATATAGTTCAAATTGGCGCGACTATATTGGCTTCTTTTTAACAACCATTCTTTACACCACTTTTGTCGCGGTTTTCTTTCTTTCTTTCGTAGGATGACATATTTACCTGAACACGTATACCTATCAGGTATACCGTCGCGTGTATGGGCGGCTTTACTCAAAGGTTTTTGAGATTTATTGAAAAATATAAAGTTAATAGCTATTAAATTTTAGGTTGTATTCATATGTTATCTAATTGCATCTTGTTTTATTCTTTATAAATATATTTTTATACATAGAACAATACACTTTGTTTACTACTATACCGGAAAAGTACTGTCTGCTATAATACAGTAAAATATTAGTGTAGCAAGCAAGGTACCAAAATATATATCAAAAACAATAATATAACACACTGTACTATGAGTCAAAATAAATAAATTAAAATCTAGAATTTCATATGTATCATTTATAGAAGACACATATACGTATGTAAGTCACAAAATTTTCTTAATGTTAAGGAAAAGTTTCGGGATCGCAACGCAGTGGTTACCAAATATTCTTAAGGAGAACACATTTCTGTTGTGATGTTGCATTTTTAGAACATAGTTCTGTGGTGTTTTAATACAAATTAAATAAATCAACTACAAAGATGTACATAAAAAATCTATTTATCGAACAAATATTTAATTGCTACCGGGATTCGAACCTGGACCTCTTTCTATCCGGGGAAGCACGTTCTCAATATTAATTAATTTAATTCTAGCATTTTCTATCGGATTTTACTCAAAGATATTTTAGATTCGCCCTAATATGAAGTAGATTGCTTTCAAACAATGGTATAGTAGATGTATCAATTGGAAATATTACAGAATGTAAGTTCTAAATTTGTCGAAAATGTATTCGATTTTTATGGCGAAAATGGAAAACGTGCTTCCCCGTATAGAAAAGGGGTTCAATTTCGAATTCCATAGTAGAGTAGTTAGTATATAAAAATGCCTTTCGACTCACAATACGATGATATTCTTGAAATTACTCTCTCGAGGTTCTTTAATTTAGTCTTTTTTCATCTTTATGTTCCAAAAACACACGACATAACTTGAACATTCAACGCAGGCCAAATTTTTATTCACGATTCGCGGAAATGCAATAATTCATTTCAACAGAAAAATAAACATACAGATCTGGCTTTAGTATTTTGAATTATATTCCCTGTCGAAAAACCGGGGGTAATTTTATATTCACGACCTTCACAATGCAAATGTTTGCAAAGTTAAAAACGCCACAAGCACAGAACAGTCTTAATCACCGCCAAGCAATTTATAAGCGTCTTGGCTCTCTAAGATGATTAATTACATCACAAAAATAGTGTAAGTATTCATATACAGGAGGATGAATATTATGTTTCAGGTAGACTTTGTTCGGCCTTCATTTTGTAAGTTCGCATGTGGTAGTCGTGTAGAGCAGTTCATTACAATTTATTATGGGGCATCTAACGCTTCAACAACGTGTTAAAGTCATTAAAACATTTCATCTAAATAATAATGGCAATTCTGTAATGATCGCTATCGTCACACGTGGGAAAACGTCTTGGTGGCCGAATTGCGTCGATTGGGCCTGCAAGATATGTGGTTTCAATAGGACGGTACCACTTCACACACAATATGAGCTACGTTTGAAATTTTGCAAAAAAAAATTTCCACCCGCATAATGTGATGTCGACTGGATCCGTCGATCACCTGATTTGACAGATCTCGATTATTTTCTGTGGGGACACTTGAAAGGAAAGGTCTACATCAATAAGCTAACAATAATTTCGATGCTACAGGACAATATTCGAAATGGAATTGCTGAAATAACACGCAAAGTGTGCGAGAATGTTATGAAAAATATGGTTACAAGAGCACGTTACTAGAAGCGGCCACTTAGCCTATATCATATTCAATGCATAATTATAATACACCAAATAATGTATAAATAAAAACTAAACTAATTAATTTTATTTAATTTCCTAGTTATTTAAAAACAACTTCAGTTTGGAACATAATATTCACCCTGTATATACCTTCTTTCAGATATAAATAGACTCTAAACAATATATACATTTAATTACGGAGCTATCTCCACACACTCTTGGAATATTGCGCTGCGTATCTTTTCTCAGGGTATAACCAATTAATGAAGTAACACGTGTGTAATAATATTATTTGGTTTTAATTATACTTGATGAATGATACTTATTGAACAAATAATTCATATTATATAAATATTCAAATTCATTTTATGTGCTTTGATATAATTTTATACTTTGATTGAAAATAGTTGCACTGGGTAAAAGAAAATATATTTATATTCTAACCGAAATAAGTTTGTTTACCTAATATGATGATAATAATATAAGAACGTAATATTAACTTAGTGAGCTGATTGCTGAGTGATTGAACAAAAAATTGAAAATGCATTTCGACAGCTACACATGAGTAAACATATTAAATAATTATACAAATATATTATTAAATAAAGATTTAAAGAGTAATAATAGAAAAAAAAATATTAAACAAAAATTATGTAGAAAATTGTACTAAACAGGGTACTGTTTAATTTTAAATAATAATTAACGTTTATTATTAAGTTCGTTACAATAACTAATGCAGCCTTAATAATATAATTTGTACACAACTATTAAATACTTACGAATGAATTGTAAATAAATTTTTATTCAGTAGAATTCTTGAGTGTTATTTACGAAATTACGCAATATATGAATATTTACGAAATTTACAAATAATAAGTATTTTTGAGAACACGTTAATGTTTTTATGAGTTTGTACATACAGTATATAATATAATTACTATGCGTCATAAAATATTTCGTACCATGTACTAATTTCGATATTATTGATTTGGTATTAGCAACAAACGTGTTTCCATTGTAATAAAAATGTTACCATGGTAAATCCGTTACTTCTGGATAATATATTAATGATTAATTTATAGAAACATATATACGACTCATCTTTTATCTCATCAGAACTTTGTAACCGGAGAAAGTTTGACATGTAATATTATGATTATTTTTTTATTTTATGTTTCATCACGAGTACGTAATAGGGACACCTCATTTAAAAAGAATTTCGGAATTTTGGGCCTCATTATTAAGTGCGTGTCTCTTTTTAACTTTTCCGGTATTTTATGAGGTTTTTGGATGACGGGAAAGGGTCTCGAGAAGGGTTCTTATAATTACAGTCAAGACATTTGGTAAGTACCTCTCCGTGGGATAATCCGCTGAAAAAGGCGGAAAAATATTCCCGACGAGAAAGTTTTCTTAATTTCCTTCCTTAATGAAAATAAGTTATGACATCGTAATTAAGCATTCCCTGCTGTGTTTTGGAAGACAGTTTAAATATTCCTTCCTATGATAAAGTCAAGAGATACAAAATTAGCGAAAAAAGGTTAAAAATATATTGATTAAAAACATTTCGATTAATTAAAAATATCAACTAAATATTTTTCACAAAAAAATGTCCGAAGTCCCAAATAGGAAGTTTTGATGACCATTGTAATGTTTTTATTTTAAATGAAATATCTATTTATAAGAATCATAATTTAACGTAAATTCACAAATATATTAAATGCATAATATTAAAGTAATATCTTCTTAATCTTAACGGGCTTTTGATTTATTATTGATATTCTGTGTATAGTTTTCTGGGCTAATCTGCCGTGTATATCTTACCTTATTGGCCGACTTTTCAGACTTCACCAGGGCTGGTGATGGACCCTGCAATGGAATTCACAACGTCGCCCAAAAAAGGAATGAACCGTCAAATCAATTTTTTTTCAGTATTCATTTTATTGTAAAACTTATCAGAATAATAATAATCACATTAAAATGAAAAAAGTAACGAAGGAACCAATTATTTAAAAATTTAAAATGTTCTAATATCTCGAAAACCGCGTGACATTCATTAGACCTATGATGGGTTATTCTGATAGGGCATGGTCGTTTGGACTACTATTTACAGGACATCCTGTATATATATATATATATATATATTACGTTACGTTATAATACGTTGATTAGAACTTTTAATCTTATTATTAACTTGACTTTTGATTCAGGGAAAATTAAGTTGTAGGTTTTGGAGAAAATTTGTAAATTTTCGTTAATGTAAAAATATTATGTCTTCAGTTTTATTGTGGTATAAAAACGAAAACAAATTTTCATGGCAAATAATCGGTTAATTTATCAAAGACTCTTCATCGTACGAATTGTAAAATTCGCCCTGCAAACAAATCTTAAAAATCCACACAAAGTTACTCGAACCACAGAATGTGCTGTTCTAAGCTACTAAACGAACAAAAGAGAAACGTAATTGGATTAAATTTTGATAAAAACGAATGGAGTGATGCAATATTTCTTTGAAACTCGGTATTTTAAAAATAAAACGATAAAAGCTGTAATGGGAGACTTTCCCATAATCCTTCGGGATGGAAGTGTTGTGTGGTGGAAAATATGAAAAAATTCTACCGTGAAAAAATTGTCTCGTCGAGTACCACTCTTTGTTGTTGTACTATAATAGCGAAAGGTATAAAAATAAATTTTATAGATTTTAGACAATCTCATTAAAATATTCAATCAATAATGTAATTTAATCTTGCAAAGTCATGAGAGCATGTGAGCCAGGAGAGGATGGGAAAGAAAATATATAAGGCGAGTGTTGAAAGCAACAAGAACTGTGGCCGCCCGCAAAAGATCTGGTATGTTCAGATAAACTAAATATTGGAGAATGTCCATTTTAATAGCTTCAAAAACTGAATAGCATGCATGAGAAGATGTATGAAAGTGAACGAATATGAACGTGTGTTGTTCTATCCTCTCTGTCAACCTCTGCGGAAACGGCGTGTTGGTAAGTTAGTTTCGCAGTTTTGACTAGGAAGTAAAATCATTTTAAACATCTAGACAAATAAAAAAAATTCATTACTTTTTCAATAATACTGGTTTTTGTTAAAAATTATACTTATATATTACATATAAAGCACTGACAATATAATACGCATTAATGTAAAAAATACAGCTTGTTTACACAAAGATTTAATTTTTTATAAATACTTTTTACTGTTGCATAAATGTGTCATAAACTATAGGATTTATGATTCCACCAAGTATGTATAGAATGCCCCTCGATCCGCAACTAATGTTACAAACCCCTCTCCTATTTATTTTTTTATTAAACAATTTATTTCATGTCTATTCATTTACTGGTTTGCGGTGTATAGCAATTATATAGAGTTTCTAAAATTAATAGTTCAAAATCTATTAGTAAAATGGTTTGAGTTTAAATATTTTTTATATATGTGTTTTTTAAAAAACATCATCAAGCTTGCAAGCATTGCGTGGAATTATCGATGGCGTTTTTGAATTAATATTCAAGAAATGAGAAAAGAAAATAATTTATTAAAAAATTGTTATAATTTTAAAATTGGGAATTTTGATATGTTTAGATTTTTTTCTTTTATGAATTTCTGAATAACTTTGACATTTCAAGTAATATGTCAGTACATTATCATATTATGTTATATTATATTATATTATATTATATATTATATTATATTATGTTATATTATATTATATTATATTATATTATATTATATTATATTATATTATATTATATTATATTATATTATATTATATTATATTATATTATATTATATTATATTATATTATATTATATTATATTATATTATATTATATTATATTATATTATATTATATTATATTATATTATATTATATTATATTATATTATATTATATTATATTATATTATATTATATTATATTATATTATATTATATTATATTATATTATATTATATTATATTATATTATATTATATTATATTATATTATATTATATTATATTATATTATATTATATTATATTATATTATATTATATTATATTATATTATATTATATTATATTATATTATATTATATTATGTTCTTAAAGTCTTTTTTTATATTTCTATTTCGTATGTTAGTATCATTTCTTTGCACTATCTGAATACATAAATATATCTACATACTTATGTATAGAAACTTTACGATTTTGCTTGTGGATCATATGTACCGTGGGGCTTGAAAACCAACAAATCAACATTACTTTGAGTGGGAAATCTCCTTTGAAATATTACAGAAAACCCACAGCCGGACATGCAGTCTTGCCTTAGGGGATTGCACTGCTGGTTAAAAGTATAGGAGAAAGGGTTATTTATTTTTATGTTCAAATGTAATATTTCTCATGATTTACAATATTTGTCCATAATGGTTAGATAATATACATAATATACATGGTAAATAATTTATTAATACATTACTCAAAATTGGTACGAAATAATATAATATGATGGAAAAATGTACTTTTAACTAACTTATCATCAAGTCTTTTCTCCGCGGGGTAGGCAGAGAGGACAAAGCGCCACACTCCTCTGTCCTGACACACAATTCTCGCCTCATCCACATTCATACACCGTTTCATACAAGCTCGCCGATTGTTGAGGTTTCCAACAGAACCATCCTCCATTATCTGGTTTACCTGGTCGTGCCAAGTCTTACGCGGACGTCCTCTATTTCTGATGCCATCAATACTTGCGTCATATATCTTTCTTACCATTCTCTCCTCATTTATCCGTTCCATATGACCATACGACCTAAGTGATTTTAAACCTTACTTTACTAAGATCATCTTTGTATTATTTCCTTATTTCTTTATTTTTTCTTTGTCATAGATGAATCTGCCACTTACGCTTAAGTGATCTCATTTCCATTGCATTCAGTCTACTTTCGTTCCTCTTCTGCCAGCTCCTGGCCTAACTTTCATACATCAGTGTCGGTATCAGAACTCCATTGTGCACCGCTAGTCTTGCTTCGGTTGAAAAATTCCCGCTAGATATAAATCGAAATGTAAAATCGAATGTTATAATGGAAAGAAATAACCGTTCCTCGATTATAAGACGCACCCTCATGTACCAATAATAAACATTAAAAAATAAAAACATTATGTAAACTTTATTATAACAGACATAGTCATACAATCACAATAAAGATAATTTAAAAATAGACATAGTATTTACGTACAGTCACCATCAGGGTCTGAAATTCTATTAGATTCATCGTACAATTTTCATGAATCACATTTCGACTCAGTTATACTAGTAATCACTGAAGATTCATCACGACTGTAGAACTTTATAGTGATTGTAAAACGCCGTCGATTATAAGACGCACCCCGAATTCAGAGATACAAAAATAGGAAAATACGGTATATGATATAATATTATTCATAAGTAATATTTTTAGTTAACATATATATCTACATTAAATAATATATAAGTAATGATAGTAATATGCATACGAAAATCATTAATATTGGACAACAGTTGCTATTAATCGTATGCATCTAAGTAATTGGAAAAAGTAACATACTTTGTTTCTAAAACCAATTAAATAACTCAACTAGAAAGGTAAAAAAAATCTATTTATCGAAAAAATATTTGGTTGCTACCTTGATTCGAACCTGGACCTCTTTTTATTCGGAGAAACACGTCGAGTAATTACGTTTTCGCAATTACTAGCAGAAAAATAATTAAGTACGTCTATTTATATTATTTAGAATCTAAAAATTAAAAAATATATATTGTAACCTAAAAACATACAAAATAAATCCATCAACCGACCAACCAACCGTGTTATTTCATTCAAATAAGTTACCATCAATATAAATGTCGCTGGGTAAATTTCAGCTAGTGTATGTATACCTTATATTATAAATTTGGCCTAGTATGAGCAATAAATTAAGAAAACGTACCGAAGATTCGAGCGGAAGAGGGAATTCGAAAAAGGAATCTTATTTATGGCTGTGATGGGTTCTCAGGTTCGACGAAGTTGCATCCGCCGCCCACAACTAGTGTCAGTGAAGTCAACAATATTTTTTTTCCATCTACATATACGCGATATAAATAAAAAATGAATGGTGAATAAATTCGCTTCCATTAATTCCCTTTACGCCCTTACGTACCTCGGTTTAAGAGAACCTCAGGGTAGCTAGGTTTTTAGTTTGTTAAAATGCATTTGCGGTCAGCTTACGGTCAGCGGGGGACCGATAAGGAGGAATCATAGATGCCGTACCTGGATTACGGCGTGCAAATCTGTGGAGGAAATTTGTAACGCTTTTTCTGAAAATCTGAAAAACCTAGGTTACAAAATTTAATATAAATGAATTAAAAGATTTCACAAAAAAAATGACAAAAATGCTATGTAAAGGTGTCCAGTGGAAAATTTTCAAGTTTAATATTAAATAAAAAAAAAATCAACGATGTTATTCTTATATTTTATTTGTACAAAATTACGATACGGATTTTACGTTTTATAAACAATATCGTCTAAATGCCGTCCATTTCTCTCAAGACACTCTTGCAATCGGACTCTTAAATTTGCAAATACGCGAGAGCAAAGCGTTGGTTCAATGGCAGCAACTTCACGACCGATATTTTCTTGTAGGGCCTGAATTGTTCGAGGATTGTTGCTGTAAATTCTAGACTTAAAGTATTCCCACAAAAAAAAAGTCGCACGGTGTTAGGTTCGGTGACCAAGGTGAAACTCTAGCTATGTGTGGAGTGGCCCCGTCTTGATGAAATTGTGTTCTATTGTTGAATCCGGGAAATATCTGCAGTTGATCATTTGACAATCAGCAGTGACTGTCTCTCGCTGGTTAAAAAAATAAGAGCCAATTATCCCTCGGGCAGAAATTGCACACCACACTGTCGTTTTTAGACACTGCAAATGTTTTTGGTGGCAATTCCTTGGGTCGTCGGGGCACCAGTATCTCATATTCTGTTTAATAACATAGCCATCGATATGAAAATGTGCTTCGTCGGTAAACAATATGTTTCCAAGCGTTCGTGCTGTTCCAAAATGTTCCAGCATCGTTATCGCTAAGGTTTCTTGTAAAGAATAATCATTTTTGCTGAGAAACTGCACGATTTACAGTTTGTATGGGTGAAACTTTAATTTATTTTTCAAAGTAACGTCAACTGTTGTTTTTTTTATTCCAGTACAGGCTGCAATCTTCCTTATCGATTTACGCGGATTGCACAAAATTTCACGTCGAACTTGAGTCTCATGTTTTGGCGTCACTGCTGACGTTGATGGTCCCGGAGGAGTTTTGTTCTTCTTGCCTGAAGTTTTGAATCCAACACCAGGTTGCATGCTCGGCCCATCACGTACTCGTCGAATATTAAAGTGGGAACAAAAAGTGCGACGCGCACGAACCACTGAATCACCGAACTTTAAATATTGCTTAACTGCAAAAGCGCGATGCGCTCCCGACTGGTGACTTATTGCGAGTGGAACATTCGCAAATCAGTGCGTCGAACAATACCCCTCCCACTTACCTCACCCTGATGGTTTACGAGCAATTACAATTTAAAATTGAAATTTTTCTGCTGGACACCCTATATATCTACTCAAAAGACGAACAATATTTGCTTCATAGTCGGCAGCTCATTTAGTAATTAAAACCTTGCTTCGCCTGCTCTGTTAATAACAAGATAGAGGGAATGCAGAAAATAAAATACTACTTGTAAGAATTTTTTATGATTGTTGGCAATTAAAGAATGAAATAATTTTTGAGTTTAATTCTCATAGTCATAGTCGTAGTCAGTGGCAACCGTCACATAAGTACGGTGCCAATGCTAAAAATATTGATTTAAATAATAGGTTCGGGTAATAATTCCGACAGTCCAAAATATAATATAATATACACATATTTATTTAATTTATTATTTTAATTAATTTTTTATTTAACATTTTGTTTGACATAATTTATTTATACACCAGAAGTGAACATTTATTAATTTACTGCGTGGGATGCAGTAGGTATCCACCTCTGATATATAAAACATTGTCCTGGCTACTTTGCTAGACTATCGTCTGTGTGAAAATAGACAGTTTTTTACGTGTTGTTGAGGTATTATTTATTTAAAATTAAAAGAAAATAGTTAGATTCATAAGATAGATAGACAGAGATATATAAAAAAATAGACAATAAATGTTGTGAATGTATTGTAATTAAATTGAAAAGAACTCCACTGTTTACAAAAATCATTCAAACCTTACATGTTGACTGACTGTATTAAACTTAGAGTTATTTCGGCTGCTGGTATTATATACCGCTTCGTGTAACTAAATTTGATAAAAAAAGAAATTTTATTTATAATACCTACAATAATTTCACGCTGTCACTGCGTAGCAATTTATCGGTTCTACAAAAGTATTGTTTATATGTATAACAATACTTCACGGCGTAGAAATATCGCGACGTAGAAATTTATCGATTCTACCAAAATGTTGTTTGTACAAAAGCAATTTATCGGTTCTATAAATGTAGCGAGCAATATGTTTTTAATATATTAAATGTTTTGATTATTGTTGTAGTTAAATCTATTATCGCGTGGCACTTCTAAATGTTTATGCGTTTCATCAACTTCGATTTCGCTGCCAATACGTTTTACAATATAATTTTATGCCAGCGATCGATTATGAATGAAATGAAAGAATAGTTTTGTGATGAGTTTCATCAATTTATTTACTATAAGTTTATTATAAGTTTTTACAAGATCTTAATTATCTAATCCGGGTTTTACCTAACAAAAAATCACATGCACGTCTGTAGTGTGTGTTAACGGTTATGCGTATCATGCTCCATCCGAGATCGGGCGCACTTATCTTATATAATATCCCAATGTCCTTCTGTGTGTTATGCATAGAGAAATTTAAAAGGAAGTTGAAAAACTTTATTAGAGTGAAGTATCAATTTCATTTGAAATACGTATATGAATTATGATATGTAAGCTTTCTGTTCTGAAGGTACACTTTTCAAACAGATAATAAACATGCCCGTTTTTATTGTCAAATTTAAAAAAATTAGAATACTATTTAATAGGCAGGTAATACGTATTATTATTGGCATATACGAGTATTTGTGTATTTCTTTCGCGGCCGTCCAAGGATGTGTTTTTAACATTATTTGTACTTTAAAATTATATCAGTCGCACAGCGTATAAATACAAAGAAACACTTGGATCATACCTGTTAAAATAAGGTATTGAGGTTTCAAAGCAATATTAAAATAAATGAGATAAAAAATATCTAAATGGAAACCGAAATGAGACATTAATTATTGTGTCCAGCCTGATATGAGATTCATTCAGAGAAAAATTTACTTAACGGAAAAAGTGTAAGCAACTAAAAAATGGAACACTCAATACCTGCAAAGATAAGGTAAAACAATATACTCGTATAAACAGATCACTTAATTGAAATATCTTTTGTGACACTATTGGACATTTTAAAATGCGAAAGAACCAAAATGCTGTAGAATAAACGATATAATCAGTAAATGATGGAAATCGGTACGTATAAGACAGAAAATTGAATATAATGGCGAACTATTTCTGAAATACTGTAATAAAACAAGAAAAAAATATTATTATTGAATTATTGTTATATGGAACGAATACAAAATAGGTTTCTTCGATATCTTAATGTTAGATCTAATCTATCATTCAACTCCTATTTAGATGCAGCAAACTTCCACAATATGAAAACCCTAGAAGAACACGTGCTGACCAAATACTTCTCTTCAAACTACTGCAAGGTCATATTGACTGTCCCAGCCAATTAGAATTAATATCTCTCCGCACACCATCTAGAAGCACTTTTCCACATTCCTAGAAGTAGAACATCTTACATACATAATTCATTCATTCACCAGTCATGCAAATACCATAATGAGAAATTTACAGAAATTGACCTTTTCAACAAAATCCTAACTACGCTTAGAGGGTTCTTTTTATGAACCACCACAAACTCAATTTTGGCCGATAATTCCACCTATAAACACATCTTTCTCTCTCTTTACCGCAACGATAGTTGCAATCAACCCACCCTTTCTCCCTCTTTTTATTTATCTTCTGCATCTAAACATACTTATGTACCTAAACATTTTTGTGGATTTTCATAAATAGTATCATATGATAAATATTTACTATGTTAGTTATAATAAGTTGATACTATCCTTCAATAAAATAAAATAATTTAAAATACTCCGTACAGAATCTCACACCAAACTTGTGACCAAGGCTGTAATAGCTAGAAAACTATCTCTAATGCCCCTTTGTATTGACTGCTCATTATTCTATATTTTAGTCTGCAATGGCTATCTTTATTATTGGATATGTCTTGCCAGGAAATCGGTTGGCGGTGTTCCGATCTCATTTTATTGATCGGTGGGCAATAATTTGTATCTATTGAAGTCATATTTTCGCACGTAATTAAACTATGCCATAGAGTAGGAAGGTGTGATTCTACTTAATGACACTTTTAGACACGTGTCGTTTGCCTGGTGTACTTGTACGTATTTGTTATCTTGACCGAATGGCACAGGGAAACTTAATATTTGAAGACCGCACATACCAAGGGATGCGTAATATAGTAGTGAGCTTATGACGGCGTTTCTTGCTATTTCGGCCCAATTATTTTACTATTTTATTATTTTTTGCTAGATTTCGTACGCTGTATTTTAAATAAAAATAATTCTATATTTATTTTTTGTTTCGTAACAATACAAAATTCTATTGTTTAATTTAAAGAATGTAAACCACGTTAGTTCCAAATGTGAAGTCACCGATAAATTAATTATTAATTATTTAGCAAGCGTAAAGCTAATCAATCATCCGTATTACAGAGTATCAAATCAATATCTGTTATATTATGGGTGAACAGGGCAAGCTCTTGTGTTATTAATTCATCTACCATTTAAACCAATATTAAACTTTAAGTTGTACATAATATCAAACTGTAAGTTGGAATGGAAAGTTGTTGATGTAGTGATTAATAACCCGAGTCCTACAAATATCTGATTTTAAAAACATGGAATCCTTTGAATTTGTTTGTTCTTTACCACATATATGCCTAAGTTCTTCTACTTGCCACATATATGCCTAAGTTCTTCTACTTGCCAAATATATGCCTAAGTTCTTCTACTTGCCACATATATGCCTAAGTTCTTCTACTTGCCATATATATGCCTAAGTCATCTCATTTCTACTGCATTCAGTCTCTTCTGTTAACTCTAAGTTTCATTTCTATACATCTGTGTTGGTACCAAGGCCGCATTGTGCACCGCTAGTTTTGCCTCAGCTGAAGTTTCCATTAGAAGTTATTGCAGTAAATTATTACGACACCAAATATCTATTAGAGAATATTTATATAGAATTTTCATCTCCATAACGATAAAAATAGATTATTGGAAATGTTATGTTTAAATCTACAATTGTTTTATTTCCAAATGTAAATCAATCGACCAATATACCAAAAATTCATTAGTATTAAAAACTTTTTTCTGCACAATCAAAACATTAAAGGATTGTATTATCTAAAATATTAACGTGGTAAATTAAAATGTAAAACTTATTTTTATTGATACAGATAATCAACAGGTCACTCAGTGATCTATACAAACCAAAATCTAATGTTCACGTTGAAAATCTGTACCTGCGTTGTTTGTCACAAAACTGCGTATAGTTATTCGTATTGGTTGAAGATTTTTTAAATATGTTGTGACGTTTCAATTCACTCGGCAAGTGTCGCAGGTACCTATTCAACCTACATGAGCCTAAGCAGTGATTGTCTGAGAGATGGACGAATAACGGACGTCGGTTCGAGGTGGGCGAGCGAAGGAACTTCTGCACGGGCTGCCATGGTGACAGGGAGCAGGGTTGAGCGGTGCTCGCTGTGAATAATGGTGAAAAACGGAGAATCTCATCAAGGATGGTTTTCACGCGGTGATCGGGAGAATATGGTCCTCATTTTCACCCGCGTAATGGAGTGATCGCCTGTATAGATCTATGTAGAGATTACCAGCTGAAATCCATGTAACGGAGCGAGGTTTTTCAACTCGGTCGGTGCAATGTGGGCGTGGGTCGGCTGAAGAACTGCCGTATAACCCAACTGATTGAATAATAATTTGTATAACCAAAAGTCTGTCATATGTCTCCGCGTCGGTCAGATTAGCGGCGAGGTTATTCGAAAAAATGTTTGGTGTAAACCGAATATTTGAACAGTTAATTGGTATAATTTTGTTGGTTATGTCTTGTGTTTACTGTAAATAAAGTGCATATAATATGTTAAATCCAGGGTTTTTCTGCCAGATACCGTTTACATCTATCTGAGCCAGCCATTCTAACATTTCACACATACACCCACAAACTGAGCCTAGTCGGTGATAGTGCTTCTGGCGTTCGATCCACCGGATAAGAAATGGCCTCTATTTCTGACATCGCAACGACAGGTTCTGTTAGATCGTTTTCCATAACAGTTTTCAATATTTCTGGTAACTGTTCTCGGATTCCTATTCTTGATAAACTGAGTTTAGAGCTAGTTAATGTATATGCGATCTTTTAGAATATAACTAATAAATATTTAGCGAACGTAATTGCCAATTGATTATAGAATTCCGAGATTATAGTCGATCTCCAATTTTTTTTCTTATAAGCTTCGTCGTGACTCGAACCGTATGGCCAGTAGATCCATCTATTGAGATCTCGTTTTATAAATATCACCCAACGCGGGACATTCAAAATTTTAGAGCATGACTCGATAACGCTTGCTCGTGACCTCGTGACCGTTGTTACTCCGAGATAATTATTTTCATGGAAGTGAGACTTAATGAACCTCTATGATGTCTCACTGCACCAGGCTGGACACGTCCAGGGGATGTATTGGCGCTGGTGAATAGTCCTCGGATTCCCGTTATTCCAAATTCCATTTATTTACAAGGCAAACTTTATTGTGAACAAACAAATTTACGTTTTTTGTAGTCTATCAGTATGTATGTTGGTGAAGTTTATTTTCAATTTTAATAATGTGGTATGTTAGAATGCAAAATTACCCAAAATAATTGTTTTTCAAGAATACGTAAGCACTTAGTCGAAGTAAGGGACGGGGTTGCAATAAACATCGGTATTGTTAGACGCACGATACGGCGTGGGAACGGCAATAAAGAAACTGGCATACGTGACCATAGTCACGTCGGCAAATGTTCCATAAGAGACGCATCACCTTATGCGTCAGTCTTCTCCAAATCTCAGCCTAGAGAGCTCGCTCTATAAACACGGGATCTAGTTTTCAATTAGAAAACAAAATCAATATCGTCTCTGACATAATAAGCAAGTGTTTTGTAATTTGTGATTCTGGGAAAAATTTAAACTGTGCACCTTGAGTTAAGCTTAGACTGTGATGTTCTCTGTGTTTAATCGTTGATGCAAAAGTATAAAAAGGGTCCCGGTGGATCTATATGAAAAAAAGACGATCAACATAATTTGGTGTAATGAGAATAAGTTGTCGCTATCAGGGGAGACGATATCATATAAGGCACGCACAAATTGCATAAGAACATCGTATCCAGAGTCCCGAATTGTCTGGATAATTGGGCATCGTCTGGTGGTCAATCAACTACAAGCTTGAACTCCGTCACCCTACGCTGACACCACAACTATTGGCCACACTTCACGTCCAGGTTCCAGGACCATCATCTACACGTGGAAGGCATCTCCTAAGAGGTAATCCCTTACGTGAGGGACCTGAATAATCAACATCAGACAAGCATCAACATAGACAATTTGGTAGATAACTTTATGCCGGCATGATGGACACCTAAATAATGCTAATTCAATTGTAATTATTTTTGAATTGTCTTATTAATAAGTAATCAGGTAAAATGCTCATTTTCCACTTTTAATACATGCAAGTCACAAAATATAAATAATAAACTTTATTGTAAACAGTGGCATTTTGTAATTTCATTTCATAACCATTTGACTTGATAATATTTAAAAAAGAACCAGTTAGGCTAGATGCCTCTCCCCTGAACATGAAGCCGAGGCAGAAAAGGAA
Source organism: Eubasilissa regina (assembly GCA_022840565.1). Classification (NCBI taxonomy): domain Eukaryota; kingdom Metazoa; phylum Arthropoda; class Insecta; order Trichoptera; family Phryganeidae; genus Eubasilissa; species Eubasilissa regina. Next base: position 15,742,563 of record JAINEB010000018.1, on the reverse strand, counting down.
ATAACCTAACCCACTTTAATTCATTCAATACGTCGCCACCAGCTGTCGAAGTACTGAAGCTGATGTTCCGATTATGCATGACTTCTCTGCTGCACAGGATGTTCCTTTGTGAACGTGGTTCTTCGAATCGTGGATCAAGCAAGTCAATTACAGTATGTTGTAGTGGCAATGTCTAATCAAGCGATGAATTACCGATGCTGAACCCGAAATCCGGATACTCAAATGACGGCGTACGCTCTACGCACGAAAATAATTGATCGTCGATTTTGAAAATAATGTATTTAAATTTTTTTGGTTTATTTTTCTACTGTGAAATTATGAATGATTACTTTCCAAAACTTATAATTAAAATCTGTTGAAACAAAAAGTTTTAAATATATTTATTATTAAATTTCTAAGCCCCTTTGGAACTAGTACTTTCATAATTTTCGTATAAATACCTTCTAAATAGATTTTTGATAGGCAGATGTGAGATGGAATATATTTATAAACTTGAGTTTGAAAACGCCTATACGGATTCTGTAATTGTTTTCGATTGCTTATTTGAAATAGGTAAACCTTCGTGAAGTTATAAGTGATTACATACACTTTAGTGAAACTGTAAATGATGTTGTATACATAGTCAAGAGAAGTTCTAATTAATACACAGTATTGCACAATAATATTTTGATAATATTCTAGCAACATTAAACAACTTTCTTGTACATAAATAGAATTGTTCTAACCACGTGATTTAAATCGAAAAATATTTTAACGAAATATTTATTTTATTGCCTATTTAAATTTTTTTTTTAATAATATTGTATGTTACTGTAACATTTCTATTAAGCCACGGGCTTATATATGTTCGAAACAAAAAACAAATATCCGAGGGACACACGTTTCGGTTCACAAGTTTTTGTTTTCTCGTTTGACGTACAGTTAATCCATGTTAGAAAAGCTTATTCACTCTCCACTACTGAATACATTATGAAAATTCATACTTGACAGATTAGATTACCTATAAATAAAAATAAAATTGTAAATAAACCTATAATTGGGCGAAGCCAATAATTTTTAATTGGTTATGAAAAAAGTTTACCAAGTTTATAATTATTCGTATTTATAATTAATCTAAAAATACTTTCATATTACGAGTATTTCATCTCGACAAAATGTGTGAGCACAAAGATTGATATCGTCGGCGAAAATAAAAATTATTATTTTAAAAAGATAATTAATTATTGTATATGCTATTCGATCTTTTCATTTTTAGAATTTTTCGGGGTAAATACTTTGGAAGAGGGGACAAGTAAGAAGATTTTTAATATGTGGAAAAAGTTTTGATTTTAATGATTGAGAAAAATTTTATGATGTGTTTTGTATCTTAATTTATAGAAAAATATTTGAAAAATGTATCAACAAATCTGACGTCCAAAACTGTTTCACACTCGTTAATGAATATTTCTTAATTGAATTAATCTGAGAAAAAAAAATTAACCAAATTTTCTTCATTCTTCATCTTAATTGGCCTCATGGGATTCGGATGTCCATGATAATAGTCACTGTAGAGGGCCATCTATTCCTTGGCATTTGCCTACCAGATTTGTATTAGCATTTTCCATATAATACGTCTACATCTCGGTTATGATCCTGTTGGGTAGTGTAAGAGTACTTTGTGTATGTGTTGTGTGTGTGTGTGTCCACGAATTGGTCTGTCAATATTCGTGTACCGTACGATAATAAGACTCATGGTTTTTAAATTGATAAACAAATACTCACTTATTTAACATCTATCTGTATTTACGTGGAGATACGCAGAGGAGAAGATGGTCGTGCGAAGTCTTCCACAGATATCCTCTATTTATGGTGCCATCAATATTTGCGTAATACGTAATTGTTACTATTATTTTTTCATTCATTCGCTCTTCATGAACTGTCTTCCATTTCCGTTGTATTCAGTCTACATTAGTTCCTCTTCTGCCAGCTCTAGGCTTCACTTTTATACATCACCATTCATTCATTCCATTCAGCATTGAAATCTAATGCTTGAATATATGTATGGAAATTCATGCACTTTTATTTTATTTTATAAACCTTTCATGTAATGGAATAAATTCTTGAGCAATTATTTGAATTTAAATTCATAAGTATCTTATTTTATAAGTACATAAATATGAATGACTTCACGTGCTCAATTTACCTATTGGTGCCAATCTAAGATTAAACGTAGATCATTATACGAATTTAATCTCTGGGCTATTGCACCATGCATCGATTTTTGACTTACTCGACGCATTTACTTATGTTAGTATCGAATTTCGTTTCATTTAATTAATATCCCTTATACATAATTTAGTAACGTACGTTATTTTAAAACATATAATATACAAAATACTATGTTTAGAAGCATTTGTTTCACTATTATTAATGAATTATACGCAATTCCTTTAATATGTTCATATCCTGTATAAGAAAATAGTAGAACGAACGCAAGAATATGGAGATGAAAATGAAACACGATCTAAATATTATGAAGTCATTACCAGGCAACGTTTTGATACTGAATTAGACTAGGTAATTCAGGAGTATTTTCCCCATGGGACATTGGATTAGTTAATATGTTGGCAGCCGGTCACGCACTGATGGAGAGCGCATAGCTATGTATCTAAATTATGCATTCGCCCAATAATGTTTAATTTGTAATATACTCGTAATTACAAATACATAATATGCATACAATCGTAGAACCAAATACTCTTGTCAGCGTTAACTTTTTAAAATAATTATTTAAGAAAATATTACGTTGTAAAAAAAATTTTAAATAAAAATGGAAAATTTAAATACCTCTATGTAATATACAATGAATGTTATAAATTTACTTTTACTTCTTGATTATCAATATTAGTTTATACTATATTATTTTTAAATATACCAGGTGTATATTATATAAAACATGTTCAATCAATCACTTAAAAAAATTGTTTGGTATTTTATTCAAAATAAATAAATAATACTGTTTAGTTTTGTTATACGAGTACATGTGACATGAGTAAAAATACATTCTGATCAGTGGTCACTGTGATGTGGTACACTTTACAAAATAGTATGTAGTGATACTTCACATAATAAAACTTTACTATATAAAAAATATATATAACCGTTTGATTATAAATTAAATAATTGAAGTACACATACATATTATTATTTAATATATTTTTATAAAGAAAAACGCTTGCAGTTTGAAATTATTTCATTTTAAACGAAGCTCACAGAAATATTTCAATTTTACGGTTTACCAACCATCATATTTTTCATTTTACAATTGTGATATTGATTCTACTGAGAATTTTCCTAGCGATGCAGAAAACAATAGCTGTGCTTTATTTTGTTTTGTATCATCACATAAACCTACAACAATGTACATATATTTTTTGGATTATAAAATACTTTAATATCTATGTTATTTTTACCATTATTTGTTGAATAAAAATAATAATATTCTACGAGTAAAAAAAGTGCATGTTTAGTATGGTATAATTATCACCCGTTTTTTTAAAACACGTTATTAATATTTTGTTTTAAATCTTTTAAATAAAAATTGTTTTAAACACAAATTAAATGTATTAATTATTAAGATATATATATATATATATATAATCAATTTTATCGAAAAATATTATTGTTGCTACCGGCATTCGAATCTGGATCTCTTCCAATCCGCGAAACACGCATTAACCGATTATACTATACCAACACAGTAAATTGACGACAAATGTTCAAACTTATATATTACACTTTTTCAAATTGATACACCTGTCGTTCCATTATTTGAAAGCCTTTTCATTTTCACAATCGTCAAAGCACTGTGTTGGTATAGAATAATCGATTAATGCACGTTTCCCAGGTTGGGAGAGATCTAAGTTCGAATCCCGGCAATAACAACAATAAAATTGATTGCGTATATATGTATATACGCATTTAATTAGTATTTAAAATATCACAGACCGTCTGTTCTGAATAATTATAACTTCACAATAAGAATGTGTTCTCCTTAATAATGAAAATTGTTTTAATTCCTCGATTTGTTGTACGGGAGTCGAAACATTGATGTGTGATATTGGAACAGAATACAAATATTTATGTTAAAAACAAATATCGTTATGACTGCGTCATTGATTGCGCCAAACTTCATCCGCGTGACACGTGCGATCAATCATTTCCAGGAATATTTTATTACTTTCCTTTTTCTCTCTCGCACGCGAGAAACTTTGGTTCTCACGGTCGCCCTTTGCTATCATCGACTTCTGAAAGAAGTTCCACAGGGGATTTTCGGTACGCATGTCTACATTATAAAATATTATCTACGCAGTATAGATTATAAAATATATTGTATAGGCACGCAAGATTCAGAAAACTTTTAATTAAATATTAATTATTTAAAAATAACATTTGTTTAAATAATCTCCTTTATGATTTTATATTAGTTTATTTTTGGTAAAAAATTAAATAAATAACTTAACTTTGGTGTTGCAAGTAAAAATTAAATGACAGCATTCCAAAATGTTCCAATGTTTTAAATATGAAAAATAATTACGTTGGAAATAACATGCGATTATATTATAATTTTTGTTTCAAAAATGAAATTGAAAAAATTGTAGAATTTCTTTATTTCGAAATAATTTGAGGTATTTCATTTCAGAATTAATCAGTTTCGAATTACCGGTTTCGTTGTCCAAAATTTATTGTGAAATATATAATTCGACGCGACTTAGCGGTTTAGCCGGCAGTATTATAAATTTGCTTTCAAAGCGAAAATATTATATCCTCTCATTTGGGAGCGCGGAAGAAATTAGAAAAGTTCTGAAGCCACCTGTCATTTTATGACAGACTTTTGATTTACGTTTCAAAACGGTGAGAACTTTTACATTAAAAGTTTTTACTCAAAACCGTTATCAAAGAATATGGTAAAATATTAAGACTCAAAAGTGTAATCCTTTCAAATATCTGCGATTATCGTTCAGGCGATCATGAGGGCTTCATTTAATATCCCAAGGATCCTCCCAAACGTATGCGTATGTACGGACCCTATGTGTATATATATTAGATCGAGCTTCATGTATACGGCCGACGGCCGACTTTTCGGCACGGTAACACAAAGCGATGCTTAAAAAAATTATTCAACTGTGGGAGATTTATATCTTCCGCGAAAAAGTACGGTTGTACCGAAATTATTTTAGGCAACGCCTTAACAATGGCACGTGTTCCTGCCAAGACGTCGGCTTAGGTTTTCTCAAAGAAATACATATACATATTTCTATTAATTATCTTTGCTTTATTAACCACTTAATTGAGTTTAAATACGTCTACCAGATGTCATAACTAACTAAAAACATATAATATTGTTTCTTTACCAGAATCTATTTAAAAAATAAATTTAGTACCTAACTCAAATTGTTACTTAATACTAATTTACTCGAATAATTTTTAGGAAAAAATTTTAGAATGGGACTCATAGTTAAATTTAGTTGGTTTTTTATAATTTTTGATTAGTTTTACACGATTTATTTATCTATTTATTAAAATTTCTACCCTTTTTACCAATATAAAATGCAGCACAATCCTTGCAACTAAATTAAAAAGTGTAACCAGAATTGTTAAATTTATCATCATTGTCTTTAGAATTTATGAGTAAATTTCCTATACTTTTATTTGTATAAAATGCCGGTCTAATGTTTCGTGGTAGGTGTTTAGTATTTGATTCGAAAAATTATTTATGTATAAAATCCTAAGCCAATAATCATTATGTTTTATCTGTGATTTATATAAAAATTGATTACTATATTCTTTTAATTTATACCCATTATTGACTGCTATTTTTTAATTGTATTCAATTCAATATTGAAATTGGACGTTGACATAGGAATATTGACTAAACGATGTATCATGGATTGGAACCCTGAATGTTTGTGTGATAATGGATTATTAGATTCATTGTGTATGATAGTATCTGTAAAAGTTGGTTTTCTAAAAATTTTGAATTCAATTTTATTATTATTTTTAATCAATGTTAGATCCAAAAAAATTAGGGTGGAATTATTTTCCATTTCTAATGTAAATTATATTTTATTATTAAATGAATTAATGAAATTGAAAAATGTAGTTAGTTGATGTTGTGAACCTGACCAAATATATAATAGATTTATTATCCACATACCTTTTCCACAACAAAACATTTTTTAACACAGGAGAATCACAATCAAAAATATTCCTCTCCAAATTGTCAACAAAAATATCTGTTTGTGAGTGCTCCCTTAGGAAGACCCTCTGATTATACATTATATTATTAAATTGAAAATAATTTTGGTTTATACAAAGGTTTAACAAACGACCTAGATCTTTTACCAAATTATTAGGTAAAGTAGATGAATTTAGTAAATCAGAAATTAAAATTTTACTTTCGTTAATAGGTACATTAGTAAACAAATTAACAATATCAAAAGAAACAAGTTTAACATTGTTGGGAAGATCCACGCTCTTTAACATATCCACTAATTGAAACGATTTTTTTAGTTTATTTTGGATTAAAAATTAATAAAGTCTATTTAAAGTTTTTGTAATAAAATAACAAAATTTAAAAGTTGGAGCACTACCGTATGAAACCACCGGTCTTATTGGAATACCAATCTTATGAATCTATAATACGGAATACAGTTTTGGAGGTTTAGGATTCATTATAACTAGATATTTTTGAGTAGGATCCTTTGTCCAGTATAATATTAAACTGGTCACTTTTGAAGAAATCTTCAGTTTTCGAAATGTAATCAACTTTATTCATCACTATTAATGTATTACCTTTATTATCAATTAAGCGGTTAATAAAACAAAGATAATTAATAAAAATATGAATTTTGACCACAAAGTTAATATTGCTAATTTTAAAAGAATGTACAAAAAACGTGATCTAACCTAAAAGAGACCCTAGTTATATATACTAGTGCTCGCGGAAACCTTAAATTAAACACGTATATATATATATATATATGTATATATACACATATAGAAGGGGCATGCAGTGCATACAAGTAAAAAAGCTGTGCATTATTAAAAATTTAAAGAAATAAGTTGAATAATATTTTTTTATGGCCCCCTTTACAGTTTTAGCCGTTATTACCCTGATTTTGTCTAGCCGTTAGTTTTTGCGAATCATTTCCAACAACTACACGTGAATTCTGATTCGCGATTTGTCAGAACTTAGGTCTTGAATGAATCTATTTTGTTTTTTTAATTCTTATAATAATTGTACTGAACTAAATATTTTAAACTTATTCTATGTCTTCTTGATGTCTGCGGATTTTCTGCATTTTTCAAACAATTTGTGCTTCAGCAGACTTGAAGACGAAAAGGAATAATTTTCACTGAAAACTGCGTAGAATGACATTTCTACATATTTGTTTTATTAGACAGACTAAACGTTTTGTGTTCTTAGTATATTTATATTTCGGTGTTTGCGTAGATAAAATTTATCCATTTGTCAAGCAAGCGAATTTGTATTTTTCAAGATATCATTAAGTTAGATTATTATTAATATTAAATTAAATGTCAAAATACAATACGGCTATGGTAATTTGTAAAGCTAGTTATTTAATTAAATGTTTTTCAATACTGTTAATGAAACATTTTAAATCCATTGTCCGAAGGAAAAATCGTACAAAATATTTTAAGCCAAATCAAAAGCAGAGTACGGTACCGAGCAATAAAATAATTTGCCCTTTTAAAGTAGTAAAATATAATTGTATTCTAAATTTAAATTGATAGAATTGTTCTCAAAATTAAAAAAAACTTTTTTTTTTGATACCTAGTATACCTACCTATTGTATACTTAGTTAGCATCGTCGGTAAAAGCATAAGCTAACTTTGTGCTTACTGTGCGCCACTGATATACGTGGTCGCCTATACGTGACTGGTAATCGTCACGATAGGACGCCATGCTTTCACACCACCGACTTGTTCAGAGTTTCATATGATGGGCGTAAGTCATTGGTTGCAGAACTTGCCTGTCACTCCAGCCGTCGTGCTCAAGGAAAATAAAAGATTATCAAAAAATTTTATCACTAGTAAATAAAATATAAAAGTAATAAAAATCATAAACGTTACCACATAAAGTGCAATTTAAATAAGAGTTAGTCTGGGCAATTTTTGCCACATAAAAACTAAAGTTTACAATTAAATTTTACCAAAGCCAAGTGAACAAAATTGTTACCTGACAGTTTGTCAGGTCAAGTATAAAACAGAATAACATGGTAAGTAGAACGGTTAATACTAGCTGGAAAACCGTGAGTTCCACATTAAATAGAGAAACAAAATATGCTCCAAAAAGACAACTAAGTTTGAAATTCCTTATTCACAAAAAAATGAATTTTTACAACCAGTATGTTTGCTATAATTATTGTCCATTCCTGTCGAAATTCACTGTTTCCGTCCATTCGGTCAGTTCAAGGTACACGTTGAAAACTTGTCACTCCTGGTGCCGTACATCAGACAAACTGGATTCTGACATCTGGCTTTCCTTGATTCGCTCACATCAGCTTTGGTTGGAGAAATTCACTCTGTCGAGTAGTCCATGTAAGATTAACACGTTGCCCTCATCTTCTGTACGCGAGAAATCCTTCCCGTTACATTCAGTGCGTTGTGGCTTGAATACTTCATTATCATGTTCACGACATGAGTTTTGATAAAAAAGGCAACAACACTTCCATTTTGTAAGATTTTAGAGTGAAAATCATAGAGCAATGTGAATCACAGATGAAGAGATTTAGCGTAGTTAGCATTTTGAGAGTAGTAAAAGGAAGATCAAGAAAGTTATATGTAAGATTTTCGTAGAGAAATAAACTAACGTAGAAATAAACTATTTGTATAAAAAAACTGCATGGAGGAAAGGGTATCCTGAAATTTCACATATTATAAGTCAAAAAGTCAGTTTAAATATGATGCCGGACCACACAGATGTTAATATATTGTATTTTTCTCACCCTTTCCTCGTATAAAAGTTACATTTTGCTTATTTAAATTAATCGGATTTGTTCAATCCGTTGCAATCGACAGCTGTCAGATGATAAACCGTCGCCCGATATCGTGACCCCGCTTGAGCTATGTTGCCAACCTGAGAATGTTAATCCCTACTTGTTCTGCGTGCGGTAGGTACCAGATTTAATGTTATAATATATATATGTACCATTATCTTATAAGCACGTGTACTAAATTAATACACGTGTACTAATTCCAATTACTCTATCATGCATGTTTCGTACACTTTATTTTTAATATATTTTTAATTTATAAATCTCTTAAAAATGCAACACAATTAATTTCTTCGAACGACGTTATTTCTCTCTTTTAAAACTCCACCCGAAGAGCAATTAGTTTCCGTTTTGTATTATTTCAAATACCATTAACGATATAATCCTCTAACAACCGCATACTATGGACTAGATAACGAACTCAATAAGATACTAGGACGTTACAGTTAACTACTTTGGAAATGGAAAAACCTTTTGCAACAAAAATTTTAGTTTCGAATATCGAAACCAATTTACGATTAAAGTTTCAATTTTATTCCAGCGCTCGTGGTTATTTAATTTATTCAGTTTTTTAAATCTTTTTTATAAAAATTTATTTTACTTTACAAACGACAGAAGATTTCGATGCATACCTCACTTCATTGTCTCTAATTTATAAAAAATGATTAGAATTGCTTCTACATTACAATTTTATGAAAGTTATTATGATATTCAAATTCCATCACAAACAATTTCAAACGACAGAAGATTTCGATGCATGCCTCACTTCATTGCCCCTAATTTATAAAAAATGATTAGAATTACTTCTATATTACAATTTTATGAAAATTATTATAATATTCAAATTCCATCATAGAAAATTTCAACCGACAGTAGATTTCATTATTCATTCATAGATAGTATGCCTCACTTCATTGTCCTTAATTTATAAAAAATGATTAGAATTGCTTCTACATTACAATTTTATGAAAGTTATTATGATATTCAAATTCCATCACAAAAAATTTCAAACGACAGAAGATTTCGATGCATGCCTCACTTCATTGCCCCTAATTTATAAAAAAATGATTAGAATTGCTTCTATATTACAATTTTATGAAAATTATTATGATATTCAAATTTCATCAAAGAAAATTTCAAACGACAGTAAATTTCGATGCATGCCTCACTTTATTGCCCCTAATTTATAAAAAATGATTAGAATTGCTTCTACAGTACAATTTTATGAAAATTATTATGATATTCAAATTCCATCAAAGAAAATTTCAAACGACAGTAAATTTCGATGCATGCCTCACTTCATTGCCCCTAATTTATAAAAAAATTATAAGAATTGCTTCTACATTACAATTTTATGAAAATTGTTATGATATTCAAATTCCATCACAGAAAATTTCAGTTTGTAATTATTAAAAAAATCATTCTTATGAAAATATTATAAAATATAATAAGATGAGAAAAATTATAGTGAAAATGGCAACACTGTATGAAAATTTAACTGATTTTGAAACTCCCTATGTCATCTAATTGCAATTTTCATACATGAATCGGAAAAGATTCTATAGCAGATTTTATATCTTTAGAACATCGACATAATATTTCCCTACAGTCCGTGTACCGTCGGAGATAACGGTGTGGTGCGATACGGACATAGGAATGTGTGTTGATTAATTGTTTCAATTAACGTGCAAGGCGAGTAATACGTTATAACGGCGGGTCCAACATTAACTTACATATCGGAAAAGTTTCAAGAGGGGTTAACTTGCCTTAATCCGAGGTTAGGAAATAATTGTGTGTGATTAGCATATTCATATAGAATATGTTTTTCAAAGGCATCCCCATTAAAGTTTGTCCCAAAAACTGCGTTACAAATAGCACATTAGAATATTTCGTAACAATTTTGCTTTACTTTGTTTGTTTTATGTTCACCTTTATATAAAAAAAATTAGCCTCACAACTCCACCGCTACGATCCCATTCGGTTACAGTAACAAACGGTCGTATAAGAATTCGGTGATTATTTTTAAACATATGAATTGTTAAATTAATTAATTATTTATGAGAAAATATTGCTGACTCACATTTATCGAATTACTATTAATAAAAAGAAAATTCCGTACACGGAGTAATATCACTTAGAATCTTTTTTAATTTCTTTTGTTATGAACGATATTTATTGTTCTTTATAAAGTAGAATTTTCACGTAAATATTTTATATTGTTTTTTTCGTAAAATGTTATTAGTTAAACCACTGAAGTTGCCTAACATTCGGCTAGCGAAGTGATTTATGGCAAATAATGAAACTTTGAATAGTGGAATGATAATTTAGTGTGCCTTGTTAAGTTGCGATGATCTGAGATTATTGGGGAGCAGTTGCAAAGACTTAGCGTGTTATTCACGATCGCCTTTAAATGGAAAATCTCACTAAAACATGGTGGGTATCAATAAGTAAAAGTAAGAGAGGTTTTGGATAGTTTTACTCGCTTTGGTAACTTCTTATCTTAGCACAACCTACCAATATTCATACCGATTTAAAATAAATTGTCAGTAATTTCAACAAATTAAAACTATTTGATTTTAATTTGGTTAATTAATTTTATACTTTAGAAAATACATTTTAGCGTTTTATGTTCCATAAGTTAAGACAAAACTGACTGTTTTTAAAGCCATCACGAATCCAGGGTCCCAAAATGATATATCTTAAGGGAGTAGCAGAATTAACACCAATGAACCTATTAATCACGATAAAGGAATAAAGCCCTACTCTACATATATAAAAATCTTAATTTATGTGGCTCGGACACGTCTTCGAACGGTAGATTTTTCTTCGTGGCAAAAGCAGAAGGAAGGCAGCCGTTGAGTTTACCTAGGCTAAGTTAGGATAAAATAGACGCTTACCTAAATTAATAATAGTTTTCAATGGTTTATATTTATTTTTAATTCAATTTTAAAAGTCAAAATATAATAAATATTATTATTTAACTCTGCCAGTTTGCGTATTTAATTAAAAATGAACATGTACTTGTACAAACTAAACACAATAACAATAAATTTAAAAAAACTGCACATTTATATTTGCAAAAATTTTATTGGTATTAAAATTAGTCGGGTAAATTAGTGGGATCTTAAATTGAAGTATTAATAAGATTTGTTTGAAAAAGGATACGTTTTCGCTGCCAATCCCAATGAACTAATTACCCAAGAAAAATCCAATTATCATTTAACACCCAACAATCTTACAAATAAACATTTATATTATCTCAAATACGTAAAATGAAACACCATTTTGTATATAAATTAAATAAATATTAATATCAAATGAACACAATGACGTAGTGGGAGGACAGACATAAAATCAGCGACAGATCTGCATGAGGCGGGCGAGCGTCCGGTGGATTGAACCGCAACAGTCTCACAATGCTCTATATTAACTTTGGTCATGGACTTCCTAAACGCATGAAGCCACTAAAAAGAAGAAGAAATAATAAATTAAAAAGTGGTTATATATTGCACTGGAGAACGAGTAGTGCGGAAACTGATGCCATAAATATATATAAAAATTGTGATTAAAAAGTTTATTAAGGAGAACACATTATTATTGTGAAGTAATTATTCAGAACACAGGTCTGTTATTTTAAATACTAATTAAATGTATTAATTAGAAAAATATACATATAAAATCAATTTTATAGAAAAATATTGTTGTTACCAGGATTCGAACCTGCATTTCTTCCAATCCGGGGATCGTGCATTGTCCGATTATGCTATACCAGCACAGTGGATTGACGACAAATTTTCGAACCTATATGTTACACTTTTCAAATTAATACATTTATCGTTCCATTATTTGAAAACCATCTACTTTGTTTTTACGGAATCTCAAATACCTTTAAAAAAATCGATAGCAGATGCCAGAATTCATTTTTACTAAATTTTGGACACATTGATACAACTTATACATTATTAAGGAGAACGCATTCTTATTGTGAAGTTGTAATTATTCAGAATAGGTCTGTGATATTTTAAATCCTGGTTCGATTCCCGGTAGCAATAATATTTTTAATTAATTGATTTTAATATGTATGTCTTTCTAATTAATGCATTTAATTTGTATTTAAAAAGTTTAATTTAATAGTTTTCTCAATCAAATATTAAAATCTTACTGAGATGCCGATCATCTTCTTTATTTGGTTTGAATATCATAAATTGAATCGCCGTCATTCTGCACTCCTGGAGATCTTCTATAGACCTCACTATCTTTTGAAGACTATCGATATCTCTTCTGGCGATATGTTTGAAATATGAAAGTATTTTTTTTCAAGTCAATGACCGTCTTCTAATTTTTACTTCCTAAAGGATGGAGTCATTCTTACGTTCTTGCAGTCCACCTAATACGGCAATACGTTGAATATGAACACCAGCGATTTTTATGAAACTTGGTATTAGCAATTATTTACCCAGTTTCTTGTCTTCTACGATTTGATATGAATAAGCGTAATAAAATAATTATTGTACTGCTTCATAGTTTTTCAGAGAGTTTTCTTTTGTAGGTTGATTAAATCAGTCAAAAATAAGTAGTTTGGTTTTGGTTTTGTTTATTCCTGCATCAAATTCGAGATAAAACTTTTATATTTTACAAAAAAGCTACGCTGTTGTTGGTTATCAATGATTTTGTCGTTTCCAATCAAAGGTTAGAAAGATTTCATACGGAGAATAAATAATAAATAATACAATAAATCCTAATCGGATACCTTTGCTACTTAGAAGAATTTAGAGAATATATTTTAATACTTAAAGATACAGAGTTTTGTAAGTGAAGGAAGGTTTTAATTAGTTTTAAAAGTATTTTGATACATCCGTTTCTTTCAATACTTGCCAAAGATGGTCTCATATAATTAAAATGTATTTTTTTTGTCTATGAAGCAAAGTACTACCGGAACTCTGAAGTTAGAACTCTCGACATCAAATAATTGTAGTACGTTCCCGCACACCTTTGCTTATCACAAATTCAGCTTATCTGCCGAGATTTAGCAGTCAAGGTAGTATCTGAGTCTATCCTCGATAATGAGTAGTAGAACTTTTCTGACGTGGGATGTAAGTGAGACAGATCTATAATTCTCACATTTTTTTGTGGAACGTTTTATGTATTGGAATAAAAATAGAATCGATTCAACCTTTTGGCCATTTGTCGGTTTTACAGATTGAGTTGCATACATTTAGCATTGCTTCAATATTAAAATATATATTAAAATGAATAACGCAGTAATGATTGAATTGAATTAATGAGGAACGTTGGCGATATTAGTGTGTGTGGGTATATGTGAATCAGATGGATTTGAAACGAATGTGAGAATGGTGGATGCTTCAATATCCATTTACTACTAAAGCACCATTAAAGCAGTAAAAAATAATTTTATATTGGGTGTAGCTTAATAACTTGTATCGTGCGGTGAAACTGTAGTAAGAAGTAAGCAGAGCGTGAAATGAAACGAGCTAAAATCATTAGTGATATCAGCACAACGCAGAATGTGGGTGCTCAGGTAGTCAACTTATCTTTCACATTGATCTGTTAATCTTAATTTGAAGAGAGTTAAGTTTACCGGCACCAAAGTAAGCCTAAACTCACCCATGTTTAATACAACTGCGCGCTGGCGACTTGGAATATTTCAAGTTAACAAAAGAACGCCTCTTTCCCGTGATCTTATTATTAAATGTTACGATTGTGCTATTCCCAGGTGGACGGTTAAGCCGCGTTCTCAGTGAGTCTTGTTTTTCGTTACTGTTGTGTTTTCTAAGGGATGCAATAAAACAGGGTTAGTACTTTATTGCTGGAGCTTTCTTTGTAGGTTAATCTGGGATTCGTTGGATTTTTTTAATCGATCTATGTTGTATTTAACAATCGTAGTTAATCTTTTCATCCGTACTAAAATTTTCTCCAGTTAACCGACCGGGACGCGCGTGGTAAGACACTCACATAATGAACAAATAAATGATCGGAGGTTCGACCCTCGTCCCGAGAGACCATCAAGTCACTCCTGTTAGCACAGCACAAGGGCTTAGCTATGTTTATTTGTTTTTATAAATATATACTTTAACATGTTCATCATTAATAAGTTAGGAATATTTTGTATTATAATTGAACATTCAATATTAAAAACATATAAATCCAATAAAAAAATGTAAGAATATTGATGTGATGTGTTATATTAGTTTAAGATAGTTTTACATTTAAAATGTTAGAATGTTTTATAATACTATTGATGGAATTTAATACCCTTGTAGAAATATGTATAATATTATGGAACCTGAATATGGGTTACCGCCTTATAAATTAGTTTTCCCTAACAGCAGTTATACTCGTAATGTAAGTCTATCCATGTAATATAATCTTTATCGTTAGTAGCAAACGGAAGGTGGAAAAAGATATATGAAAATCCTTTATATCATATAAAAGATATTTTGCAGATAAACTTATACACACGTGGTAAAGACGTAAATATATTTTAGTTTGTGACCCGTGTCCGGCGTTACCCGGGATTCAGGGAGGTGGTTAAGGGGTGATAGGAGGGTGAGTATTTTTGTTTTTCACAGGTTTTAAACAGTAATGATGTATGAAAAATGTGGTCAAATAATTATCTTGGGGGGTGGGGTGAGTTGATATTTTTTCTTTACGGTTTGCAACTGAGGAGAATTTGAAATGGATGGCAATATTTATTTATAGGGAGGGGATGCTGCGGAGGAACGGGAGAAGGAGGGTTGCGTTGTGTAAAAAGTAATTTGCAAGATTGTACAGAGAACACATAGATAAACACTGAGTTTCATAATTATAGATACATTATCTTCTATTTGTCACCGTCTCACACGTTTCTTTTATGTAATTCTTCCTTACTCTATAAATTAATCATTTTTGTAATTTAAAGTTCCTAATTTGATTACCATCTAAGCCACAATACAAATTGAACTAGGGTACCTTCGATGTAACAAAATTGTTCTTTTGATTGTACTTCTCAAATAAGACTGTCATTTCGTTGTTTGCCCCCTTTCAAATAAGTCCGTTTCTTTTTCTCAATCGCCTATTTTAATTTTTATTTATGTCGGAAGGGTTAATAGGAAAAAGCTCGCAAAAGGATATACATAGGGTATCTAAATATTAACAAATAAATAAATACTGAAAATTATTTCATAACAATTTTAACGTCTGTTTTTTATTATTACAAAAAAACCGACAATCTACCAGGAATGCAGAGATAAAGAGGAATGGCAATCATCGAGTCAGGAGCCGTCAATTCCGTAGTGCATTGCAGTGTTTGTTATGCAGCTGCAAGCAGTGCGGGAGTGAGGGTTACTGTACTACAAGCACCGCAGCATTTGAATACTGATGACCTCTAGGACTTCTACTAAACTCGTTGTGAATCTTCTAGATGAACTTTTTCGCTCCATCTGTCAAATTGACGTCGTTGAACTGAGACAAAGCGAAGCGTAATTTCGAGATTTTCGGAATAGTTGAGATAGTTTAAAGAAGATAAGATGTGAAAAAAATCAATAATAGATTATACTTAGTAGAAAGAAAGTGCTATTTACATTTATACCTCTTTGTGGGGGTGTACGTAATTGGTATCACCTTAGGTAATTCAGCAGTGCCCTGACTAATTAGCTAAACTTTCATCTGTGTTAAAGAAGTCAGTATTTTCATAGCGATTAATGTTGTATCAATATATAGATCACTTATATTTTACATAGTAAATTTTATAAAATAATTCTATATAATACAAAATAAATATGTTAATATGGACTCCTTGAATTTATATTATTTGTAGTTACAATAAAGCTTATAGCAGCATATCCAATTTAAATAAAAGATTTATTCGTAGTATTATTTTTATATTCTTTGGATTATTTAAATTATAAAAAAATACGAATAATGAAAAATGTCGACATCTATAATACCAACATTGCCACTTACAGCACATTTTCATTAGGTATCGAGCAGTAGTAGAATCAAATAGCTAGAAAATAGATTATCTTTTAGTGGTCACATTATATAAAAAAGGGCACTCACAATGTGATCAACAGACTAAGAATTGAAACTCTCAAGAAAATTTTACGTAGCCGGGGAGGAGAAATTCATTGGAGACCGTTACAGACTGATTACTTACAATGATTCCGCAAATTTTCTACAAGTCTGGGAATTAGATATCACATTAACCACTGACATTTAACCTTTTAACTGCTAGCCAAATTTACTAAGGAGCAAACCTGTAGATTTTCAATTTTACAAAAAATAAAGCAAAAATATTTTTAAAAAAACGCTTAGGTACCTACCTAATGATGAAAACTGTGAATTAAAAATGAATTACTCGTATTTAAAGAACGATATTTCTCTTACCATGTTTCTTATTATGTTGCGTAAATAATTTTATAAATGTGATATATAGATTTATAGGCGTGTAATAAAAATTTAAATTTGTTATCCACAGGTGGCAGGTAGTACGTGTTTAAAATCGTATTTGATCACGTCTCTTCAAGGTAGAAAAGTATATGTTTGAACTATTTCGTTCATGCAGTGCCAAGCGTGGTAATTTAGCTTGTTTATTGTATTTAAATGGTTATTGTACTTATTACGTATGTAATTCTATATAATTAAAAATATTTTGATTTAATCCAGTAAATTATAAAAACACATACACAGACGTGTGTATTTATTAATAACATATAATGTATATTTTATACGTTTAATATAAAATTTCGCGATGAGTGTATAGAAATAAAATTATCTCAGTATATTTTTTATATATAGACAAGTTTCAAGGGAATACGTGTTGGATCAATATTGAAAAATCAAACCATGCGCTTATGTATTATAAAATTAATTAGTTGGTCTCCCGGAATAAGGTCGAACCCCCGACCGCTCATTCAATAGGAGAAATAAGCACGTTAAGTTAATTATCAAAAATATTTTTAAAATTATTTTAATTTTAATATTAACGCATTATATTTTCTTATTTGTACTATAATATTTGATAACCAATGCAAAGAGCTAATACGATGAAAATAGGAGTATTTTGAAAGGTCATTGGTGAGTTTCTCGTCGCCTCCATCGTCCTTTAATGTCAAAAACAGACGATTCAATAGCAAACAATAAGTTATGCAGTTTTATTTAAAAATGCATTTTTATAATAAAATAAAATTAATAAATATATTTAGTACCTAATAGTCAACCTATGTTTTTATTTTCTCTACGTTTCTATTAAATATTTTTCCTATATTAATTCTTTTTATATATGTAGTTGCTTTATTTATTTCACTTTTACTGTTTTAATACTAATTTATAAGAATAATTGTTTTATTTCTTTCTTTTAATGGTACTATACATATATACATATAAAATAAATATTAGAAATTAAATTAAGCAACTCTATTTATCGAAAAAATATTTTAGTTGTTACCGAGATATACAGTTGACATATACAGGAGACGCCATGTTGCTTCAACATGAAACCTATTACATATATTGTTTCTGTACGAGAATAGGTGATAAATATTTAGAAATATACCCTATCTAGCTTTTCAAATCAGTTCAGTAAGTCACGAGCCATTATTATTTAATACAGAGCCTTGGAAGGCAATACGGTGATACCATTAACTGATCTAACAATAATGATATATACTTTGTACACCGGCGGACGGCGCGTCACCACCTATTCAGCCACTGTCCTCATGTTATATATATGCTGTCAAACAATTATAAACCTTCGTATGAAATTTTCGGGGTATTTTGATCGAGACTTCTTTTTCTGTGGCAGGCAGAGCAGGAGCGTTATACTACTACCCCGTTCTCACAGCGCACCCAAAGTTGTGTTAAATTAACTCTACCTGTGCTGGTACTCTGGTTTGTATTATATAACTTGCAATGTATTCAAACAAATTTCCCGTAAGCTTTCATATGTTCCATTAACGCTGCGCGGGCAACCAGTATAACTTTTCCTTTATCCAACACTGTTTGGACAAGACTGCGAGCTGGAGCAAAGTCAAAGACAAGGTTTTAGTATGGCTCTGCTGTTTATTTAACAAACAAAGGATTTTATTGAGTGCGTGGATATGCCGTGTTTATATTGATGTAATAATAAATAGTTACATATTTATGTTTATTGCTTTAAAACAAACTATAACAATACAATTTTAGTATGAGAGTAAATATATATAAATGACTATTTCACTATCACTGCTTTAGTGTGATTTATTTTAAATATTTAAAAATAAAACACAATAAATATTATTGTATTACACATTGAGAACTATCAATATCGAGTTATTTTTCAATTTTATTATTATTGTTTATCTGTATTTGTACCGAGATAGTAACTAATTACTAATTATTATAAATAATAAGAATTTTTTCTATGGTTGAATTTTTAATTTTAGCATACTTTGTTTCCTGAAGAAGATACCATAGCTATCGAAACATATTGATTATCAATGAATAGTGGTTTAAAAAATGTGTTTTTGTTTTATTATTTATATAATATATTGCCACAAAGTAATTTTGCTAATATTGAAAAACTAATTATTAATTTAACTGCTTCAATATTCAGGGATTTTTTTATAATAATAAAGGAAACACTGTGGACGTGTTGATAAATATTTTTCGGAAATCGTTTGACAGGTACTCTAGATATTCAACCAATTGTTGTCACCAGATGCGAGATCTTAAATTCTAGATGTTTTTCTGAAATGTCTTCATTCAAAATAATGATTCAATTTATGGCTGTACGTATAGAAGTATATTTTTATGAAATTTTAATACGCTTACGGCAATGGTGAGACGGTTTCTGATTTTTTCCCCCGATATATTCTTTTCCAAACTCGTTTGGTGTAGTTTCTTAACTTTTTAAGTTGGTTTAGTTGCAACTATCTTAAAGTCTAATCTTGAGTTCATTCCGGCAGAGCTTTGTTCTTGCGTAAGCTGTCTTCAAAGAGTTTAGGTTTTGCCATTTCACGAATCAAAAGTCCGAAATTAAGGATTTTGTTATAATTTGCAATTTTTTAAGAATGCAATATTTTTAATACTATAGTTCTAAGAAGCCCATTGATCTGACATTTATTTGATATATATACGATATTGATAATGTATTTGATTATCGTATAATATAATTCTAACGACTAATATTTATGTATTTCCATCGATGCGTTCATAAAACTATGAAATAATATCAAAAAGAAAATATCGAGGTCCGCGAGCGTTAACTCGATCTGTTTTGAAATAAAATAATTGTTTTTCACATTTCATTGCTACTGAATTCATATCTCGCTCGGAAAAATCGTTATATGGTTTATTCGCGGTATTTCACACAACGCCGACTGGAGCCATTCCAGGCTGTGGATTTCGCAAATTCTTCCCACAAAACTTCCACAAGCCGACTAATCCACGAGAATGAACAAAACCGTGTGCATTTTCGTGTGTTTTATGACGTATTATTATCCAAAGAGCGGGGGTTTGCGAGTGGGCCACTCATGACTTCTATATCGGAATAAGTTTTAAATCGAAGAAATTTGCGAATATGTAAGTTTTATTTTTATTTAATCTTAAAAAAAAGTTTGTAATAAAATTAATAAGAGTATTTAACAAAAATCCATTTAGTTGGCTAAAATTATATCCTAATTATACTTCGAACAAATAAAAAATATACAAATAGAAAAAATAAAAAATATATTTTGTTAACATTGTAGTTTTTCGTGATTTTATGAAATTTTTACCTGAAATTACCCGGAGTAGAATATCCCCATCCCTAAAATTATTCCCCACTCTCGACCAACTCTATGACTTTTCTTTTATGGTATTCCTCGCTTTTTATCTACGACCATTATTCATGTTATCCACCCTCTACCAAGGAGCGTTTTAAACCCCCAAAATCCTCCTATATCTCTCTCATTTCCTTTAACAAAATTTTAGCTTCGTATGTCCCTCCTTGAATCGTAAACTTAAACACATTCACACACACAGATTTTCAAATTTATTTGAGAGATGTTTGTTAATGTGTAAAATTTCACATTTTCACGAATTTTCACAATTCAAACTCACGTTTCTTTTACCGATAAAATAAATCAATCATGTAAACTGTGGGTGTTATCGGAGATCAGCGGTGAACGCGTTCCGATCGAGCCGGGGATTTGCCAACAATGCCTCGGAGGTCTCGCCACTCTGAATACTTCGTACTTAACATTACTTAATTATATAGCAGCCCGAGTATGTTGTGCGAGCGCGGCTGATGGGCTTACAGCGCCGGAGCCTTTTGTTCTTTCTCCCAATTGTTTGGTAGTAATACAAAAGGCTTTCCTACAAGGGGATGAGAGGAGTTTAGGACCCCAATTGCCCGCGGCTCTTCGGCATAAAACGCGAGAAAATTTTAATTATTTCTTAACTATGACATACTTTGCGATTATCGGAAGATTATATATATTACAAAATGTATGTTATTTATATTTAACATACTAAAAATGACAAAATATTTCTGAATAATTGTTAGATAAGTAAATAAAAATATATTTAAAATGCGTTTTTTACTTAGATCACGAATTAACCTTACTCAAGATTCGAAAAGAGTATTTAATTTTTTAACATGAATGTACGTAAGTTTTTATTGTTAAATTAATATAATTTAATAAGAATCCTTGAAATTATTTTGAGAAAATTATAATTTTCGTTAAATTATGGCTTTAATATTATTAGTTGAGATTATAATTATGTTAACTATTTTTGTTTTCATATCATATTTAATTATCTTTTTTTACGTTTATGTGCTAAATGATTTTCTCGAGATGAAAACATTCTTTAAATCTATTGAAATAAAAAATCTATTCTAAGTAAGAAGAAAATAAAATATTTTTCACTAGAAAATTCAATAATATAGAGTATTTATAAACTACTGATGGTATTCGTTATAAATTCAATAAAGATACGAATTACGTTTAGAAAGAAGCTATAATTTTTTAGGGACATGTTTATTTTTGACTTCCCTAATTCAACCCAATTTAAAAAGAATACATGTATTTCCATTTTGGAAATATCTGTAAAAAAATATTCGCTCGTAAATACTAACAATAAATATGTAAAAATTGTGTCTACAGTATTTAATACTTTTATATTTAAACTCTTATAGATCTTACAAGAAAAACAAAACAAAATAGAGGATGATTTTATCAAAACGTTTTACATAAACTCACACAACGATCTTTTAAAGAAAATTGCCTTACGACTTCATGATCATTATTTAACAATGTGAAATGTTTGTTCCTGAGGTGATGTATTTGTATTTGTTAGCAGGTGTTGGTTATAAATTTGTCCGAAGCTGGGGGTGAGATTGATGGGAGTCAGGTTTAGGGTGAGATGGAAAGAGAGATGACCTTGGGAGGATAAAGGATGATGGGGAACGAAAGTGAAACAGATACACATCTGTTTCATTTTTATCTTTTCATTTCTCTTATGTTTTTTGATGTGAACATTTCGCTGGATTAAAATTCAAAATAACCGTAAACAAAATGAAAAGCATTTCATTAACGAACATTTTGAAAACGTTCACTTACCATCACGCCGTTTCGCCGCTGCGATAGGCAGACAGAATCATCACAATCTTCTGTGCTGACACACAATTCTCGTCTCATCACATTCATACATCTTCTCACGCTTGTTCGTCGATTGACGAGAATTTTTCTATCAGGACCATCTTCCAGTATTTGCTTTACCTGATTATGCTAGGTTTATTATCTGTTTTACGATACACTTATTCATTGATCCATTCCGCATAACTAGGCCATCTATGTGACCCTATCTGCTACTATTTTGCTAAAATCAGCTTCACGTTCACACCTTATTTGTTCTCGTTTTACTCTATAGTAAAAAAATTTTCCACATTATAATGATAGAAACATAACAGTGAGCAATAAAAACATCCACAACTAAGCAGTTGTGATACATTTATTTCTATTGAATATTGCTTTATTCAGAGTGATATTGAGAACTGTTAACCTTTTTTGATGATTCATATTAATATAAAACATCGTTTAAAATCACACATAATGTATGTATATATATATATATATATAGTTATGTAATTAAGAAGAAATGTTTGAAAAACAAATTGTGCCGAATCGATCTGATTTGGATGAAATTGAACTTTATACAATTGCTGTTGTTTGTCTTATGTTGTACGTGTATACTAAAATAATGAATTATTTTTTCTGCTAAATATTATTAATTTGTGTATTTACAACAAAATCATCACATATTCCAAGTAGCTTACGATTTGATTCTTGACGACTTTTATAGGTTTTGAAAACTATAATAAATAAATAAATATATAAAAATGTCAATAGATGGCGACAGCATAATTGGTAATAAATAAGTGAAATGTTTCATCTTAATTTAATATATACAACTTCCAAAAATTTGATAGATGTGGTAGCGTGGGTAAATAAGTGAACGTTACATTGTGTAAAATAATCACTTAGGCCAGCCGATGACAGGTCTTAAGCCCTGTAATGCCCAATACTTCCATACTTCTCGTATAAAAATAATAGCTTCGTCTCTGTGAGACATCTTAATCTTAAATAAATATCGTTGATAGTCGTTAAACTAGAGCTTTTCTTACTAGTAACTAGATCACGTATGCGATACATTACTCGAGTAAACCATATTTTCATTTTTTTGATAACTATTTACTAGAATACTAAAAAATTATTTACAATATGAAACGAAATAACTTTCCAAGTGAATATCACTGTGCCAGTAATGTATATTTTGGTTAGTATTTAAATTAAATTGCATATAAAGCACGTCGAAACGCTTAAAGCTAACCCGATATTTTTCATTTTCCGGCGATTTGTTTTAGCTTAAATTTTTTAAATGAAATATTTTTACATTTTATATTTAAAATCAATAGTGTTAAGTTAGTTGATTGCTTATTTATTTTTATATTATATAAGTCGATATAATTATGTTTAATGATTTATATACATAAATTTGTGCACGCCGCTCGATAAATTTATTATAGGAATTTAAATAAAATTTTAAAAAAAATATATAATAATATTTACAAGAGATAAACATGATAAAAACAAGTTTAATGATCATTGATCGATATAACCAGCTTTCACGACTAGATGCCCTTCCAGACCTTGAAATTGTCAAGGATATCAATTATCTCGGGTCCATAATTACTGACGACGGTAGCTGCGAGCCAGAAATTAAACGACGCAAAGGCATGGTGAAAAGTTCTATGACCAGGCTTGACAAAATATAGAAAGACCGCGGCATTTCTAAGAAAACGAAGGTTAGGCTTGTACAGTGTCGATATGTTTATGTCTGTATGTCTCAGTCACTTATATGGTGTGGAATCATGGACCCTGAAGGCAAGGGAGAGAAGACGGATTGATGCTTTTAAGATGAACTGAAAATTAAGGATAGACTCTCAGCTATTTGCCTGAGACGAATTCTTAAAATTTTTTGGGCATCTTGCGAGACGCAGAGGAAGATCACCCACCCGTTAGACGGACCGAGTGGAAAAGGCAACATGCACTTCTCTAGTGACAGCCCTGAGATCTGCAGAATGCCCAGAAAAGTGGAAGAGCATAGTCAAGAGGGCAAAAGTTTACGGAGATCGCGATCCTCAGTTGACATGGATGGATGGAATAATATTTAGAAATATTATTTATAAATTTGGTAATTATTTACGCCACTGTTAATCCACAGCTCGATTAATGTGTCCCCAGATAATCGAGAGAACATTATATACCCATGTAGTAAGTAGGTTGGACCATACATACGTTTTCTGAGAATAACATTTAAGAACTTATGTATTATATCTATTGTAATGTAATAAAAATGTACATTACACAATATCTTCGAATAGTAATGACCTTTTGCGCATAATCGCTGCGCAGGTCATTCTCCTTCCCTAATTTAAAGTAAATTTATCTTGCTAACCTATTTTATTAGTGTTCTGAGAGTCACTTGCCATAATTTGTATTATTGTGAACGTTTTGCGTCGTTAAAGTGAACCCTTGTGTACAAAATCCCGCCGATTATCAAACACGGATTATTCCATTCTTGAATATTTAGAAACCTGTCAAAATTCATCATTAATTAAAGCTCTCTCTCTCTCTAAAGTATCTCATTTTAGCTCAGAAAGTAAGTGTCATAGAATGGCATCATTCCACCTCTTCTAAAAACTGCGAAAATTCGAAGGGCGTTTTTTAAGTGTAGTTCATGCTAAAAGGCACTACAATAAATATTAACTGGAATTGTGAGACTGCAAGTTTTATAGGGCTGTTTTGGGTAGAAGGTTTTTGATCACACATCTTGTAGTCCAGACTTTGCCGCAATCGATTTTCATATTTTTTCTAAGCTTAAAGAGTTACCGGGAGGAAAACATTTTATGGGTTGCAACTTGCTATTACCGATTGGTTAAATGGACCGACAGTGGACGACCACGAGAACTGAATTTCAGAGCTCGTGAAGAGATATGCCAAGTGGTTAAATGTTAGAGATGATGATAAAAAATATTTTCTATCTAGTTTACATTCTCTTGTATTATAAAATAGATCACTGGAAAGCAATTGTATTGTGACCTTTCCTGTTCCTACACTGACTAATGAATTGAATAAAAATTTGGAAACCTTAATGTTAGTCGAGATTTATATTATTTTATGGTTAGTATTGTGCACACATTCTGGATAATATGTCGGCAGCTAAGTTTGTCGCTCTAAAAGGGTTTCTACTAAGTATGATGTACTTCCTACTGTTCTATGATCCGCCTATTCATCGCCATATAATTGTATGATAATATTATACGAGGCATGACCGCGTCCATATTTCCTTGTACTACTCACTCGCAGAACCAGTCTCATTCCTTCTTATTTCACATTTTCTGGCATTTTCATTCGTCAGGTCACGTACGAACGCGCGTTGTTATGACTCGCCATTTTGCGTTTGTGAAAAATACCCTCCGGCCATTATAAATGGACCGTCCCTGTTCGGGCTGGGCGTCGGGAAACCAGATTTTAATTTTCCTTCCACGGTTCCTAATAAATAAGCCCAAATCTACATCCCCGAAATGTGATCTGACAAATGAATATCCCCACTTGGAAGGATGTACTCGTGGAAATGTATTTACAAGACACTTGATAAATAACGCGAAACAATGGGAAAAACAATTCCGTTGGCCACAAATCCTTCTCTTTGGACGTAAAATATAGCTTTTTATACCATTTCGCAGATTTAAGACGCATTTCTCATGAGGGACGGCCAAATTTATACACATTAAAGAATATACTTTTGCAGCTTCGAATGGAATAAGCCTATTGTTATCTGGTAATATTTTAATAGGAGAGATAAACTTAAAATCGAAAAAAATGGGCGCCGTCTCAAATATAAAAAATTATGGTATTAGGTAAGAGCTGATCGATAACTGGTAAAAATCTTCCCATATTTGTTCGCAATGCTGGCATGCCAGATAGTTTGTGTGAACTTATTTAACTTAACAAATAATGTTTTTTTATGATTTCTCGTTTCGTTTTTGAAGGTTTTACATAATTATACAGAACAAAAAAACAAATAAAAAAATTAACGACACCTAGCCCAGGTAACCATAAGGTGGAATAGACCCATGCAATAGATATATGAGGGATTTGGATTTTTGTAAAATATTATGTATTCACATGATATATATTATTATTGTCTAAGTATTGTATTTTATATATTACATACTATTAAAAAAATACATTTATATAGACTTACAAATAACTTAACGTAGATGTTTCAGAAAAATATTTTTTTTTATTCGACTATGCTGTCTGTGCTTTAAATTAAAAAAACTTTTTTGTATAGTTTCTGTTAAGAATATAACATCATATGAATCTCAGTGTTACTAGTCAATATATCAATTTTAATAAATTAATATTATAATGTGCTTAGATTATTAATTTCACCATTAAAGAGTAATAATACTCGTATATGATAAGAATTAGTTTTGTCAAAATTCTTGAAAAAAGTTAATATAAATCAAGAGAGTAAAAGATTTCTATCTAAGTAATATTCTAAGTAATATAAATAAACAGATACTTTTCACGTAAAATTGTTAGCACGGTAATTAAATCAATCATAGAAATTGCTGATTTTCTTTGCATTAGAAATCTTTAAGTTACGTAGAAGATATTGAGACTAATAAATAAAAATAATAAAGAATGTAATAATATAATGCACACCAAATAATATTGTATAGAGCCGCCAAGGCGCCAACATAAACCACGAATATGAAAAAGCATATTCGAAGGCCGTCATAATTCGAGTGAATGAAGACCCTTCACAAACGAGGGCTGGGTGTTTTTTGTTCTCAATTTTCCCTCGCAACAAAATGCTGCACGCCGTTTAATTCCTCCACTGATTTGTCGCTGAGGAACTCAAAATGCGTAGATCGGAGCTCAGCGCGAAGTTATGGCAGGCCCTGTAAGCAGTGTAATATTTTTTTGAAAATAAACAAGTCCCCTTTAACAGTTTTACATGCGCAGTAAATTTTCCGCCTTCGTATTTTGTGTTTCATTTTAGGGCACTTAAATCTAAATTTTGTCGACTTTTTCAGTCGAAATTATTTTCCATTCAACGTGAAATTTCGCCTTCCAAACAAATTTATGCATAGAATAATTTTAATTCTGCCAGTTCAGCCGATAACGTACCGACATTTAATTTCAGCGAGGTAAACGACACGATCTATTTAATGTTTTATTTTAGGTAGATTTCGATTGAAATACTACCTATTGGGATAGGATTAATCACCCTCTATTTAAAAGTTTGGGTTTGTCGATATATGAACATATTATATAAGTATCTATACATAGGATATAATGGATTTTGTAGACACGACAACTCCTGTAGTTTTTCTCTGATTTCGAGAAAACTTTTCTAAAAAATTGAACTAATAGATTTATTTGTTTGGTTAATTAAACTGATTCGCCATCTTTTTTCAACATGGCTGCTGTTCAAAAACTTTAAAAATTTGTGTCACTGTCAGTGTTGGTGTTTGAGAAAAAATTACATTATTATTAAATTAAATTAAGATATTAATAATACTTATGTTTTTAAAAATTATAAATTTGTTTTAAAACGTTCTATAAATACACATTTCTATTGATAGAATTCTGCTGGAAGTTAAACAAGTATTTTTTACTGTGATATTTTAATCTTTTGATCTTTAGTAGGATCATTCCAATGTCTGTGGTGCAAAGAATTTACGTGTGTATGTCTACATATATAGCACGTTGCGGAACAGGGATGAAACTTCAAGTTGAGGTATGCGAACATGAATTCAATTTCCCATACACGATTTCAGTACTCAGATGCTTTAAAGAATGCGACGAGCGCCGCGGGAAGAATTCTGTCTGGGAGCGTCCCGGTTCGTAGAAGCAGAGTCAAATTAAGAGAGCGAACGGTAGGAAGCATTTGTCGAATATAGAGACAATGGTGAACAGGAGAGAGATCAATAGAAAGCTGTTGAAGAAATCGTCTAGCACGATGTCGATTAAAGTCGTTTTGTTGGGAACGGGTACGTATTACGATAATAAATCGAATCATGCTATTAAATTATTTAAAAATATTTTGTACTACACGCACGTTGAGATATATTTTAGTCATTAGTCAATAGTTTTGAGAACGAAAATAGAAATAGAGAGTAAATGATAAATCCATAAATAGTTAATTATAAAAACATACATATAAAATCAATTTTATCGAAAAATATTATTGTTGCGCTACCGAGATTTCTTTCCAATCCGGGGAAAGTGCACATTATCCAACTATGCTACAGTGATAGTATTTTTGACGACAAATTTTCGAATCCATATGTTATACTTCTCAAATTAATACATCTATCGTTCCATTATTTGAAAGCCATCCACTTTGTTTTTACGGAATCTTAAATACCTTTGAGTAAACCGATAGCAGACGCCAGAATTAACAATGAATTTTTATTAAATTTTGGACACATTTATACAACTTATATATTATTAAGGAGAACACATTCTTATTGTGAAATTATAATTATTTACATATAGGTCTGTGATATTTTAAATACTAATTAAATGTATTAATTAGAAAGATATACATATGAAATCAATTTGTTGCACTACCGGGTATTTAAAATATCACAGACCTATGTTCTGAATAATTACAACTTCACAATAAAAATGTGTTCTCCTTAATAAAATAATTATTAAAATAAACATCGTGCGGACCGTGTATTAACTGATACATACAGATAAAATCAATTTATCGAAAAAATATTTTATCTCCCACCGGGATTTGAACCAAGAACTCTTCCTATCCGGGGAAGCGCGCTGGCCAATAACACCATGTTATCCTAGTAAATTGATGATTTAAGAGTTTCTGGTTCAAATCCCGGTGGCAGATAAAATATTTTATCTATATCTATGTTTATATTTCTAATTGATTATTTAATTTTATATTAAATTTATATTAAAATATCACAGAACTATGTTGTGAAAAAAACTATAACTTTATAAATAATAGTGTGTTGTTCTATTTAAAATATAAAAAAATGTGTATTAACTACGTTAATTCACCCCGTGGCTCAAGGTAGGTTATACAGTAATATAGATTAGTTAAACATGATGAGTTGAGTCGGAGAAAATATTGTCTTCTGCTCTATTAAATTCTACGAATTAAAACAGATCAAGTTTTTAATTAATTTAGCTGATTTTTTAAAAATAAGTGTATTAGATAATTGAATTTACTTCTACGTTTTTTGATATTAACACTTTTCTATTAAAATATCAATAGTGATGGAAACTAGGTAAGTTTTGATTTTCTACCAGTGCATACATTTTAATTTTTTTTTTATTAGAATGCTAAGGAGAACTGGCGTCATGGTTTTTTTCGTTCTAGTTATAGCTCAGAAATTTGATATGATGTTCACGCGTCACGTGTGTTCAGCATTCGCACACAGATGATACTAGTCGCGTCACTTTCATAAATCAATAATGAGGGCAATCATTCGAAAATAGAACGATTTTTATCCTCTTTCATGCTATGCGAATAATTCAACCGTCTCTTCCCGACCGCCTCCCCAGTCGCCCCCGGGAACGTCCAACTGTATGCTGACATGGTGTAGGGGAGCTCAAACGCAATAAACCTCTCGTGGGTTGAACGAAAAAAATTGTGCTGCCATAATTTGTGTAATAATTGATATACTTAATGGATAACGGAGCTATGTTAGAAGAAATACATTGAGCATTTAATCATTTATATTATTTTATTAAATATTACACATGTCATAAATGATATCATAGTTATAATTAATATACAGTAAATATTTTTCTGACTGAGTGATACTCAGGCATAATTGAATAAATAGTTAGTTTATTTGACATTCCGATGAAGGAGATGGTATTTTCCGGAACAGGTTGGTGTATTAAAATAACTCATTATTAATAGGTGCTTAAAAATAAAGTTAAATATTCTATATTAAAATATTATCATCCGTATTAGAGCTATTTTAATTTTATTTTATTAAGGGATTTTGACAGTGTAAACTTAATATAACTAACATAATAAATATTTAACATGTGATACTATTTATGAAAACCCACGGAAATGTTTAGGTACATAAATATGTTTAGATGCAGAAGATAAAGAATAAGAAAAATAGGTGGGAGAAAGGGTGTGGAGGTTGCAACTATTGTTGCAGTAAAGTGTGAGCGAGATGTTTTTATAGGTAGAATTATTGGCCAAAATTGAGATTGTGGTGGTTCATAAATATAACTCTTTAAGCGTAGTAAGGCTAATGTTGAAAAAGTCATTTTCTGTCAATTTCTCATTATGATATTTGCATGAACGGTGAATGAATGAATTTTGTATGTAGGATGTTCTACTTCTGGAAATGTGGTGAGTGCGGACTGCCGGATAGATCTAAATGGTATAAACTTAATAGGCGCAATGAACCTAAAGATTTTAGGTTATATTCATTTTAATGTACTAGTAATCGCTATCCGGCATTGTCCTGGATTAATATCATGTTTTTATTTCAGATACGGGTTTAAAGGGAAGAGAAACTGGATGCCTTAGTTTTGCACAGGTCCTAAATAATAACTATATATGTAAAATTTGGTCCATGAGAGTGAGATATCTGAAGGAGAGGAGTGGGATGACTATGTTTTTCTTAAGATTCTAAAGTGTAACTGGGAATAATTTAGAATGGATGATTTGAGTGGTAGAAGAGGGGTAGTCTACTCAATATAAAACACATTTACATAGGGTGGAGGGGATGTACCTAGGTATGTTTTGAGTAAGGTCCTAAAGTATAATATGTTTGGTCAAGGGGTGTAGAATTGTACAGCGAACAGAGAGACTAACATACAAACAGACGGACAGATAGCATAACGTTGTATGTACTTAGATGATACTTGAATATTGATTCCACGATTGTATTACTTTTGTTTTCATTTTCACTATTTTACAAAATGGAATAAAATTGAAATGCTATTAAAATAATGCATCGAAGTTAAGGTTTTAATTCTCAATTTAAAGTCCTCTTCTCCACAGCATTTGAAATAAAATTTATTTGAAAGAGACTCAGCATAACCATTAGAGTACTTTCACAGAAGTTGAATGCATTTCACTTCGAGTCCGTGCAATGATGGTAAAAAGTATCACACAATTTTGTAATTTTATATAACTGTACTCCACGTCGAACTGATATTTGTCATCCAAAATATGCTAGCAATTTTGTTGATATTTTTTGCATACTTTTTTTAGTTGAAACTCAGTACTGAGTTATACTTTGACATCGGTACCGTATAATGTTCCAATTGAATGCACGCATGTTGTTAAAATGTTACATTATAATGTAGGCGAATTTATTTAAAATAATGAAAATTTTAGGTTTTTTCTTTCAATTTAACTATAATATTAATTATTGATATGTTATAATTCAATTAAATTTTATAAGTAACATGTGTTGATTAAATGTATTTAATTTGATTTAATACATATTTCGATTTTAAAAAATTCGTTTGTAAAATTTAAAAATAAACTGATTGGTTAATGATTTCAAAATAAATATTTTTTTGTAGATAAAATTAATTTAATCTAATAACGTCTCTACATTGATCATCAGCAGCTTCATGTCAGTTCATCCTAATAATATATCACGATAATGTATCGTCTATCCTAATAATGTATCGCACACCAACATAAAGTTAATAAGATTTGCTATAACGTGGAAATGTGGTTATTGCGTCAAACAGTATATTATTTTGCTGTAAAAATTCTGTTGATTTGTTAAATAAACTAAGATAAAAAATTCCGTCAATATTTGTTCATTCATCAGTATTAAAAAAAGTATAGTATTGTAATATTTTCGTCATTTAATTATTTCACATAAATAAGTAAATCGCACATAGTAAGTAGGCAGGTATGTAATGTAATACAAGTAGTGAATGAATAATTATTTTTAATGTAAAATATATTTTATAGTCATGTTATAAAAAACCTTTTTATGGTAAATAAAAAAAAACTATTATACACGTATTTTATTTCCTAAAAAATATTTCGTGAGATGAGAATTCATCCATACATATGTAGATACATCATACTCAGTCTTATCGTTTGACCGTTAGTCGGTTACAAATATCACTCTATATCTCATAATTATATTTTATTACATAATATTAATCCACCTTAACATTGACGAATGTGTATTGTGTATAAAGTACGGTTTACAAATCCCCTTAAAATGGCTCTACTAATACCAATTTTTCATTAGGATTATTCGATTTTCAAAGCAAAATACTTACGAACCAAAAATAAATTCAATATTAAAGGAAAAGGAACAGTAATTAAATAATTCCAGGGAAGCGACAATTCTCTACAACATTTATATTTTCATCCGAATATTTGATTAATAACCTTTTTTAGCTTATCGATGGTACTTGTTTCATGTAAAACTTAAAAATAAACTGTTATTAAACAAATAATAAATATCTTATAGAGACGAAGCTATTTTTTAAATTATATTTAATGGAAATATATGGAAGTATGGGCAATTACAGGGCGTATGGCATGTCTTTGGCTGGTTTAAATGATCACTTTGCATAAATATAACGTTCACCATTCTCACCTCCACATCCATCAAATTTTTAAAAGTTGTATATATGTTAATATGTGGAAATATTTCAAGTACTAATACACTATCGCCATCTATGGAGTAAAATTGATAATTAATTTCTCTGAAACAGCATATACGTCACAAAGGGAATTAATTAAAAAAAAAAATTATTTATATAAAACGATTATATTTATATACGTTATATTTATATAAAGTTGTCACTTGAGCCAGCTGAAAACAAGCCATAAGCCTTTAAATTGCCCATACTTCCATATATTTTCATTAAATATAATAAAAAATAGCTTCGTAGAGACGAAGATGAGATATCTATTATTTGTTTAAAAACATTGCCTTTGTAAGTGAAAAATAAGTAATTATGTGTTCTTGGCCATATTAAAATATTGTTAGAGATAAACCCATTTATTGTTGTTATATTTATTCTTTAAGTATTAAAATATCAAATATTAAGGGACAGATATGTGATTATCAATTTTTTATGTCCCAATTCATAAGATTTTTTTTCCGAACTATAATTTTGCGAAGTTTTGTTTAAAGGTATAAGCAAATATTTTATTTTAACTTCTCTACAGGTCCATGCATTTTTGTCATTAACGCATTTTACAACCATTAACATTTATTATCGTTAATTTATATTGGTGCTTAACAAATACAAATTAAAAATTTATTCAGAATTAAAGTATCTAACGGTTTTATTAGGGAAATCTGTTTTAAATTTTCAAAATAAAATATAATTTGGATAATCTCCCCTTTAGAATAATTTATATAAAATACGCTCGAAATAAAATAAAATAATATTTTATATACTGCGACTAAAAATGTATAGGTTAAGGGAGAAATCATTTTCACTGGACTTGCGTTCGCCAGAGTGATCAAATTTTATTGTCACATAGATTTACTTATTCAGTGAAGCGACACCGACCCTTTGGCGTGACGTATAAAATAACCCACTTATAATGTACTTATTTAAATATTATATATTGTTTGAAGTCTTGCAAAATTAACATAAAATGTACATCATCATTAAGCGCTAAAATAGAGGTCATTTAAAAAAAAAAATTATCTAGATACTTACCATTACACTATATTAATTAATATTAAAATAATGATTTGATTGCTCTGAACTGTTATTTCACTACCCCTGATTTAATTCTGATAAGCTTCTGATTTAATTCTGATAATAAGATAGACATAATTATACAGCGCTACTAAGATTACTGTATTCTACAAACAAAAATGTATTTGAAACTATCTACAATATAAATTCAAAAAACCAAGCCGACGGTTCAAATGATATTCGACTTATACTATGTGATTAATTTATCAGGCAAATAGTTATTTAAAAATTTTTCCATCTGTAATAAAACACTCTCAAAACTTAGGATAAATATTAATATTAAACATATTAAGTAAAATTTATAAAAAAATTAATCGCTGATTAAATTTGAACTAGAGATTTACCACATCGTCAATCATTATTTACTTTCCTATCGCTTGCTTATAGAAAAAATCTTAATATTTTACTTTGCTAGGTCAGTTTATCTGGAATTATTTATTTTCTTTACTCTTTCATATTCGTATCTAAGATAAGTGGACCTAAAATATTGTCATCTTAAATATAAGAGAGACCTTAATGCAAGATTTTGTTTATCGTGGATGCTGTTGACATTAGAGGGTGTTTGTTGATGGTTCGTGCTGGGAAGTAATCTTTTCTCACATTTTTTGTTTTGATTTCTGTGTTTTAGTGTGTTTGGAGTCCATTATATTTTCTGTGGATGCCATTTATTCGTTTCCAAAATAATGTGTTGAAAGTACACCAAATTTATAAAAATACATTAAAAATTGTTTTTATTAATTTTTTCAAGTCTTGATCAGCCAGATGTATTCAAGCTTTGTGTTAAATATCTTATATAAATGATAAAATATTTATCTAATTTCTTATGTTAAACATAAGATGTTAATATTTAGTTGCCAGCATAAGATTATCCATATATAAAAATTTCTATGTAAACTGACTGAATCTGTTATAAATTTGTAAATAACCGACTGAATCTGTTATAAATTTGTAAATAACTGACTGAATATGTTATAAATTTGTAAATAACCTATTGATAAATTTTATTGATTTACGTCGGGTAAAAATATAGTTTCATAAATATAACTAGAGCATGCCAACAAAAAATGATTGATTAATTTAGAAACGATAACGAGAGTTTTCTAGATTCAAGATTTTTAAATTTCCTCGTTTATTAAATTAAATTTTTTAGTACCTACTAGGTTAGGTTAGGTTAAAGAGGAGGTGGAAGACTGACGGCGCCATGTCAGTCTTTCAATTCTAATGGCTTTTAATTGCTACTAATGAGATGACTCATCTGTAGCAATTCATCAATGGTAGTCATTTAATTTAATGGGTTTTAATTTCCATTGTTGCGATGACTCATACAGAGGATAATTCGTCAGTGACAGGCAGTCTTTCAAAACTAATAGCTTTTGATTGCCATTGATGACATGACTCATCAATGGCAATTAGAAGCAGGTATCGTGCAGCAGCCATTGCAACTGCCGTTATATGAACCGGCTCATTGTCCTAGTGAGAGATAACACCTTCGTATCTTATTACGTATCTTTTCTTCTTGATTTATTTTATCATGTATTAAGAGACTAGCATATAAATATCCATTTATTGTCTTGTCCTTATTCAAGAAGTTTTTAGAAAAATTCTTTGTTTTTCACCGCTTATCTTGAGATATGAAGTGTTCTGAAATGACGCCGCTGGTCAGGGAGAGTATTCTGAGATTTTTTTATTAGGGTTGAGACGCGTATAGCGTAATTGGTTTGAACCTTTACATTCGCATATTACATGTTATTATTCCCAAAGGACATAAAAGGGAGAACTCAAATGAAAAAATAAGTTGTCAATTTATAGCACAGGCGGCATTTATTAAGAAAATGGTAACAAAAATTTTCAACACATTAGAATACGATTATCTATTACAAACAATATTATTTAATTAATGCAAAAAATGCAATATATAATCAATATTTAAATATTTTCACCTTTTATGTTTTCCGTTCAAAATTTATTTAATACTAATTAATTAATTAACATATTTTTCTTCGGAGGTCTCATGTTATGGGGATTACATTTGGTATGATTTATCTGTTATGGGTCTTCTATGTGACTGAGGAGCTCTATCCTCGAACCACGTGCTCTTTCGTATGTATTAAATTTCTGAGGGACAAATCTTTCTTCTTTTCCTTTCACTCTCTGTTTTTTTCAATTATCTCTTCCATTCACATGATTCCCCGAAGCAATGTACTTGTTGATCATTGGCCGCGGCTTCCAAGTATTCAGGATCTATGACATATCTGTTCAGATTCATCTTCAGAGTGCCTTTGAGTATTTTTCTTGGTACATCTTTTGCCATGAAATAGCTACACAAAAATAATTATTTACAAAGGCGTGTATCATCCGAATATACACAGTGATCATTAAAATATCTTAAAAAGCTTTAGTAAATGATGAAATATTCACAATGTTCAGATTACAAATTAATTATATAATAACAATAATAAAAATAACGTAGCGCTACTTCATATAACAGCACATTTTTTTCTCAGTCAATACGAGGTATTTGTAATAAAACCATGTTCCTGAAAAGGCCTTCCTTGGGACACGGAAGGGCGGGCGGAATTAATGCCCCAGCCTAGAGTCGCGTCACGTACAGAAATGATATATATATATAAGACTCAGTTCTGGGTATATATAGATCTAGTTTTTCTATTCGTCAGTTATTATAACGTTTCACAGATTAATATTATTTGTGATACAGCTTTGTTCAATTCTTATATCCAAAAGAATTATTTATCTAATGAATGACATTCACGTTTGTTATTTCCTCAGTTGACTGCTTCTCAAAAATTATTATCCCGCGCATATACATAATATATGTAACACTCAATTACAAAATATCTCGAAATAAATAATCGAGGGACAAGAAACTTAGATAACTCGTTTCGTGTAATATGTAAATCTCTCACGGGATATAGATTCATAAAAGCATAATTCTGAAAAGATTTTTTCCGTACAAGATAACTTGCCATTTATTATCTACATAAGATGTTGGTGAACTTTTTCCTCCGTAAAATAGAGATTTATCTCGGAATAAAATCGAGCCCTGAATTATGATGGCATATTTTATCATAAGTTAAGGTTTGTTATTTGAAACAGAGAAAAGTCTTTATCGACCAGTTTGTCAGTAGAAAAAAGTAGTCGGAAAATTTAAGGTAGCGTTATTAGCAATACAATGTTATCTACAAAGATCATATCAATTCACATTAATATATTTTTTACAATTCGCACAAATTTTTTATTTTATTTTATTTATTTATTACAAGTACCTACTAAGTTAATTACATTTAAAACCGAATGTATGTTATGTAAGTATGTACTTAAAAATTATACATTATATTTACTTACCGTCTCGTTGGGTGAACAGCGGGGATATAATGCCAGACTCTTATATACTGTCTTTTGCCTCGCAACAATTTCTATATATTTATTAGTAATTGTTGGTAAATTTAATAGTTATTAATCATAATATCTTTTTTAAAAATCAATGTAACACTGAGAAAAAACAAATAATTTAATAAAATATTATTTATTGTTATATTTTTTTATTCAATAATCATTAATTATCTAATTCAGTTAATATGTAACATTTTTTGTCACCTAGTATTTATTTATGGTTTTCTCTGGTGATAGATAATATTTTCAGTATCTTCTTCTATTACCATATTCAACAACTTGCCTTGCCACCCCGTTTTAATATCGGATAAGATGCTGTATATTACGTATCACAATGTCAGTACAAAACGTGACAGAAATCTGAATTCTGTGTTATCTATAAATATTATGTCTTTCTTAGTCAATTAATTTTAGAATTTGATTTACATTGTCCAGATCTACACCTCTTTATTTTATTTTTTATGTATTTACGTTTGTACAAAATGTATGGGGGTGTTGACAGACCGCCGAGTATGTCAAATATGCACGTTATATTTGGAATCTATTCGATTACTGCAATACCTTATTTGTGAGGTCCAGAATCAAAAACAAACATGTCCACATTACCTGTTTTCAAGTAAAATACAAAAAACTATTGTACCACGACCAAATACTGTCGTCTTATTGGCTAAAAACATATTTGTCTGGGTTTGAATTAATTATATATTGGACACGTCTGCGATTGAAGTAACAAGCAAATTTTAACAGCGCTTTTATACGAAATTCGGTGATATTTGTATAATTTTGATAAGCTAGTCTTGTAGATATTAATTTGCTTTATATTTGTACATACTTAACTTAAAAATCATAAAAATAGGACATTTATGATTTTAATTCTATAGCTTACATTTATACTAACATCGTGTATTATATATTCGGGTATAAGATAGTAATGTGATTATTAAAAAAATCTATTTTAAAGTAAATAAATAAATATAACCATACAATACTTACGTTAAATCAATAGAGAAATGAAAAACCGGAGCTTAGTAGTACCCATGTACGTTGTAATGAAAACAATAATTTTACATATTATTAAATACCTTCCAGATTTTTTGCAGTTTTTATAAACGTACGGGAATTTCCGGAAATCGAGACCATGAATTTGAATTAATTAAAAATAAATAATATGTACAATAGTTTTTAGGGATATTATCCGTATTAAATCAAATAAAAATTGTTTGATACAATAAAATTATTTGTACTTACCCAATTTTTTTAAATGAAATTAATTTACATTTATAAATTGATTACAAAAAAAAACATTTATAACAATTACAAAACACAAATATTTTTTTATAAACATATCATTCATGTAGATTCTTTTAATTTAACTTCACAATAAGAATGTGTTTTAAGGAAAACACATTCTTATTGTGAAGTTGTAATTATTCAGAACATAGGTCTATGATATTTTAGATACAAATTAAATGTATATTTTTCTAATTAATACATTTAATTTAAGTAACTTAATTTATTATAATATGAATAAAAATTAGAGTCTCGAGTAAAGTGTTATTTTTTTTTAAATTTCGGGATTCGAGACAGCAATATACGATGTGATTGCCGGAAAGATGAAAGAACAAGAATCATAAGGATTCATATCGGATTAATAAGTATTTTGTACTTATCATATTTTATTATAATATATTGAAGGCTTTTGAATGATTACTCACAGACCACACTTAAGAGTTTTTGAAATTATTCAAAATAATGATTAAATAATGTATAATGATAGATATATACGATGGGATATATACGAATAGGAGGGTGAAATAGTCAAAAGGACTGCTAATAGCTATGCTTTACGTTGACGTAATGGTGCATTCCTGCGCTTGTCGTGTGGATTGTCGAGTCGAGGTAAAGTGCGAAATGAAGCGCTAAATAGCGAATCTTTGGGACTTGTGTACATTATGACTTCAGTGCAGTTATTGTGCATTTAATTCTTATGACAGTTAAATCTGCCAGTTTTAACTGTAATTCGACAACTAATAAATCAACTGACAGATGAATAAATATGTCACGTGGAACACGAAGTGGGGTAGGTGAACTCTGTACCCAATAAGAGTCAAGCAGAAGTCTTCGCTGTAATCAATCAGAAATGTCACAAGTATTGTCATAATCGTCCTTTATTGATAATATTCAACCGATTGCCTGCAAATAGGAATAGATAAGTTGATGTGACAAGTAACAGGTGTAGAACCATAATTGCTGACCATTATTGACTGAATATATGCATTATCTCGCGTATGTTACCCGACGACAGTATTATCTTGTACCATTATACACATCTAGGAACATACTATATTGAGTAAATAACTAATTTTATTCCAGCGGTCGGAATTTTAATTAACCAAACCGAATTTATTCACTCACTACTCCAAATCCGTATTCCTAGAATCTTTTTCTAATTTATTTTTCTTCTTAAACTCATCCTGTTCCTCTCCATTTTAAAATTATTAACTAATCAGTATACATACCCCTATTCGCTTAAATAGTTTCCCACCCTCTGGTTTACTTTTCTGCCGGAATTTACTGTCTCACTCGTATCTATTTTCCAGCCCCAGTCCCGCACCAGTAAATTCTCTTCATTTGAATTCAATAACACAACGAATATGTATGTAAATTTAAATGAAAAACTTTTATAATTTGGTACCAATTCGTTCAGCGAAACCAATGTATCATCAAAATACTAAATTTGACATTTATCATATATTTTTTTTACGAACTTGTGTGTCAAAAAAAATCTTACCAATATTAAAATTACTGCTCTAATAACACAAGTTTTTTTAATTTTACTCTGGCGCGAAGTACACAAATAATCTACATTATTTTTTAATTTTATTTATTAATATATTTAAGCACGCATTCTTACATACGTACATCGAAACGATGCCGCTATCGGATTACTTATCATCGAGTTTCTCTTTCATTTATAAATATTAATAAGAGTAAGTATATATATAAATTTAAAAGTAATTATAAATATTATTTAAATTTAATATATAAATTTTTTAAGTATTTCTTAATTTCTGAAACTCTATTTGCATTATACAAGGATTTTTGGAAGCGCTACTCACCATAGTAATTGTTATAATGGGGAATTTTGGTGAAAGATCAGCTCGAACCATTTACCGTGAATTATAAGGTATTGAGAGTAGAAATTTTATAGACGTCCGTGTAATAATTCTTCTTCTTCTTTTAAATAGGCAATTCACCCTTCAAGAGTGATTTATGTCATTAATCAAGTTAAAACTTTATTTTATAGAAAAATGTACAATAATTTTATAGAACAGGAAATATTATACTACAAGTCAATACCATTGTCGTGCAAAAAATTTGCTATTATGTAGATTAAATGTGGCGAGTTTAGGGAAAGAAGATGACACAAGTTAACCGGGAGTTGAAAATTACCATTGACGAGATTACTGTAAAAAAATTTGTGATCCGCAATGGACAGGCAAAAAAGATATGGTCAAGGGTTTCCTCCTCGGCACCACACTCATATATTGGGGAATCTATAATATTAAGTTTAATCTGAATAAATGTGAGGCTACCTGGCAATGCCTAATTCTCTTTCTAGAGATATTTGATATTATTTTTTATTTATTATCTTAGTTTTATTAACCACAATTGAGTTTAAAAAACATCTACCGGTTTCGGAAAACACTTTTCCTTCTTCAGGATGTCATAACTAACTATATAGTTAGTTATGACATCCTGAATAGTTAGTTAGGAAAAGTGTTTTCCGAAACCTGTAGATGTTTTTTAAACTCAATTGTAGTTAATAAAACTAAGATAATAAATAAAAAATATGAATCTTAACCACCAAGTTAATATTGCTAATTTTAAAAGTAATATTTGATATTATTCTTTTGGAGAACAGGGAGTGTGGGGAAAAGATCTTTGAATTATTTTAAGCCGATTCCCCTTATGATTATTTGGATCCATCCGTTGTGCAGTCCAGATAGAATTCGTACGTTTTTTAACCATATTAAGTCTGTCATGTATCAGGATATGGCATTTATGAGGGAAAACTCCTGAAAGAGTGGCCTCCTTGCCCATTTTATCATTTCCATGAATTCCCTTATGTGCAGGAATCCAAATAAATGACACCTATTTATTGTTGCTGTTCAAATTAAATAGACATCTTCTGATGGAACAGATTACCTAATTGTCTAGCCAAACTTTCATATTAGCAGAGAGGAATTCGAGAGCTGCTTGCGAGTCGGAGAATATAACAGCCTTATCGACATTCCGGAATACGCAGATGTCCATGGCCTCTTTAATTGCCCAACATTCTGCCGAGAAAACTACCGGGTAATAATTATTTAATAATACTTTTAAAATTAGCAATATTAACTTTGTAAAACGGGTAGAAATTTTAATATAAGAGTAAAGGAGCATTTGAGATATTTGAACAATAGTGGGTTTTCAGAATTTGCTAATTATTTGATAGAAAATAGTCATGGTTTTGATAAAAAATTGGGATTGTCAATTTTGCATATAAACGGTGTAGGTCACAAA
This sequence comes from Eubasilissa regina, assembly GCA_022840565.1. NCBI lineage: Eukaryota > Metazoa > Arthropoda > Insecta > Trichoptera > Phryganeidae > Eubasilissa > Eubasilissa regina. Next base: position 15,700,223 of record JAINEB010000018.1, on the reverse strand, counting down.
TTAAATAATTTGGAATCATTGGAGGTAAATAAAGCATGTAAAAGTAATCAGGAAATTCTAAACAGCCAACTAATTTTAACTACGAGTCCTATTCTAAATTTTTTTCCTAAAAATTATTCGACTAAATTTGTATTGAGCAGCAATTTGAGTTAGGTACTAAATTAATTTTTTTAAATAATTGTTGTTTTTTTAAAAAATTTAAAAATAGATTCTGGTGAAGAAACAATGCTATATTTTTAGTTAGTTATGACATCCTGAAGAAGGAAAGGGTATTTTCCGAAACCGGTAGATGTTTTTTAAACTCAATTAGTGGTTAATAAAACTAAGATAATACATAAAAAATATAATTATTTAATATAAATATATTTCTTAATAAGTTCTTAGCGGGCAATTATTTTTTTTTTTAAATAATCGGGGAGCTGCCTTTACCTAATAAATATCTTGGTTATATTAGTATATAATTTTGATTTGAAGGTATACTATCTGGTCTTTGTAAGTTTTAGAAAAAATACCTGTTTATGTAAATGACTTCGATAGCTGGTTCCCAGGTTTACGATTCCATGATAAGCACACATATGATATATGAACTGCATTAACCTTTTTAATTTTGCTGTCTTTCAGGTCCGATATTGTTATTCTTTTAGTTGGGTTGTCTTCTTTAGATTTCGACCGACCGAAGCGCGCACTGCTGGTTTATTTGGATCGCTGGACTGGTCGAAGCACGAGATGTTGAGATGAATCCGTATTAATCTACGTCTATTTAAATATTAGTTTTATAATAAATAATAATTCTCCTGGTCGCCGGCACCACCTGTGATGAATTCCGAATTTCCCTATGTCTAACTTAATATAATTTTAGTATTACTATTTCTAAATTAATGCGGAATCTTCAATTTCCCTGTGCGGGCGTCCTGCTCGCAAGACACGCCTCTGTTATGGATTCGGTATTCTCCTACGTGCGAGCTCTCCCGGTCGCCAGTGTGGAGATCTAGCTCTCTACTTTACTTAATACTAATTTTTATGCTTAATGCTAGTCTATTCGCTTAATATCTAAATTTGGCCAACGTGATCGTTCTAGTGGTTAAGAATATTCCCCATGTTATGCCCGTAATAATCCTAATTCTTTAACCCGTGTTTTCAATTATCAAATATCCAAAGTTTACAAATATCCAAATATTATAGCCGTTCAAATACCTATAGAGCAATTATTAAAATAAATATACCGATTATCTTATGGTATACGACTAGGTAACAGAAAACTTCCGATCAAGCGGTATGATATTCGAGCGCGCCCATTATAGCATTAATTATGTACGTGTTATTCAGAGCTAGAATGTAAGAGTGTGGAAGAAATTATACATATGTACGCATTATTCGGAGCTAAAATGTAAAGTGAGGGTGAAATTATACGTATGACACCAACCTTGTCGTAGACTCGTACTCGTGACTGTGGCCGCTTCGTGGTGTAGCCTAGCTGTTCATAAATTATGTGGACATGTGGAACAACATGCGGCATGCTAGGTGCCTGCCTTGCTTGGCAAATATGTTCCGTAATTAAATGATAAGTTCTCCAGACACCAGTCTGTGGCGTACGTTCGACTCCCCTGACCCCAAATTCAGAATCCGTACGTCTGGCGCATATTCGCAGTAGACGACGGGTCCTGAACTTCGAACCCTGCACCCAACGCGTTCAAAAGTTTAAAGATGATGATGATGATAATCCAAAGTTTTGATTCGGCCAATGTCTAAGTGAACAATATCATTTGTTATGACTCATTCAAGATGCATGGCTGAGGTCCTTGTATCCCCAATATGTTGCTATTCAGTATCGGTAGGAAAGTGGCCAATCCGGGGCCGCGTCCACCACTGAAGGTAATTAATTGTGATGAGGTTGTGACAGCTATTCAGTATCGGTAGGAAAATGGCCAATCCGGGGCCGCGTCCACCACTGAAGGTAATTAATTGTGATGATTGTGACAGCTATTCAGGATCGGTAGGAAAATGGCCAATCCGGGGCCGCGTCCACCACTGAAGGTAATTAATTGTGACGAGGTTGTGACATGACAGTACGACTTTCAGAAAATTCCCATCATTCCTTTGGGTGCGTCTGAAAACATACGTCATGCGACAACGGTGCCTGATGTATAGTTTGATTTATCTGCAGGATGATCCTCGGTGTCTCGGACAATGCATCTCGAATAGAGTCAGGAACAATTGGTTAGGATTGTTAATAATGTGTAAGCCCGTGCAGAGTAACGCCTTTTGATATAAATCTCCCTCTCGTCCTTTCAATAAGATACCCACGCTATGTGGTTTGAAATGACTATCTCCCGGCATTCATGTTTAGAGACTCATCTCTCGAGAAGTCCGAAGAGGTACCTACGGTTCGCCGAGGCGTCCTTCCTCTGGGATCTGTTCCGTCCACTCACGTCTTAGCCAGGGCGTGGGGCGACAGCATTCAATCGGCAGACTCTTTCGTCTTTTGTGCCAATAACGCCACTTGGTCGGCTAGCCTATGTACCCCCCTCGGCTCTGCAACTAACGTATACGAATGCATTAAAAACATTTCCCGCGAGTAATGTATCGCCCAGAACAGAGACCCTCCTCAGCAATTGTAGTCCACTCCAAACCCGACGAAAGACTATCTCGACAATCAATCCCTCTGCATCAATATCTGTCACCCGCGACACTATTGTTACTTTGATCACAAGGCAGCGAGGCCCTCGAATAATTTCAGTTTGGGGGGGGGGGGGGATGTTAGTACTAGTAATAAAATAGTAGTAACAACAAACGCAGTATGATTTCCTACCCATACAAACGTGCGATTTCAAGGTAAAATGAACATACAAAGGCTCTCTGATAATTCTATCATTTCTACCTACTAGCGATTACTTCGGATCGAAAATGTAATCTATAAAATGCGCCCCGTCAGGATTTATGAGATTTTTAGATCTAGATTTCCGCGGATAAGTAAATATACAAATAATTACGTACATAGTTACATGATTATCTACACGGCCAATAGTAGTATATAATTGGTCCTAAACAATGAGATACATGTAACTGAAACTTGTAGGTGGGTGTTCCCGATTTAAAAACGGACAGTAATTAAATAAAATGAAATATCAAGTGGCCTAGCGGTTACGCCAGTCCCTTTCTATGAATGGGTAATTACATGATGATTCGATTCACACTACAGTATTTGTTAGCGGTTTTAATTATGTATACAAGCATGCTAAAAGGTAAACTTAGTATTTTGGGTCCTCTGCTACGGTTCTCAGCGTCAGCGCCAACCCCGGTCTGCCTTCAGTCACCACACTCGCAATTTCGGAATTTCAACACGACCTTCGCGGACCGAAAAACAACACGATCACCCCTAAAACACTCGCGGCGTAAACCTCGAAAAGAAAAGCTTCAAAAGCGACCCTCTCCCGTGCGATCACGAAACTGACTCCCTGCCCTCTCGGTCCCGACTATCGTAAGGTAATCGATTATCACTTTAACACATTAGATTAATTCTAACACCCCTCGCGGCCGCGTAAAACTCCGTACCGACCGACCCCCATCTGCCGATCCCGAAAGCTCGAACCCGACTATCAAGAAACCGTTCACAAACACCGACCCGCCCCTGGCGTCTCCACCCCTGCTCCTCTGTGGAGAGGCTTCCGCCACCCCTTGCTCCTGTCGCATATGCTCTAGGAATTTCTCGGAATTCATATTTTTTTTATCAGTTGGTTATATGTGGATCATCACAATGTAATTAAATGATTCCTGTCGGTTACTATCTTTTTAGCTTTCCGAAAAAAGGATGGCAATACTCAAACACACACATGTGTATATTATTATAAACCAGGAAACCCAGTGGTGCTAATAGAAGTAACAAGGCGCGTAAATAATAACCTTACACTAGAATTCCATATAAGATTACAGATTCATATAAAGATCGATATATTAATTTGAAGTAGATTATAAATTATATACTTTCAATTACTATTATTTGTTTATTACATACTTTGTTTTTTATTGTTTCTGGTGAAAGTTCGTAGAGATCCAAAATCACATATGTGAAAATAAAAACATGTTTTTTTTATTCCACTCGTTTAATTTACTTGAGACGCGTTTCGCCTTTTAAAGGCATTATCAATCTGATAATAATATTTTATTTTTACATATGTGATATACTTTAGTAATGTGCGATTTCCAGTAAAGGTTTTATCAATGTACTCAAATAGGTTGTTCTCGAAACATTTTCACAATTACACGTGGTTACATAATCACGTGTGTGCAAGCATTCATAATTATGCGAAAGGATGTTGATAACTTCTCTAAGAATGTTCGGAGATTAATTTTGTTTTTTTCAATACCATAACCAGTACAAAATTCGTATATAATCTTCGTTTTAAATATGTTTAATATTATCATATAAGCGACTAAAGCTGTGTCTGCAAACACAAAAATTTGACTGACATAAAGACTGGTAGGTAATTCAAAGTATTCAAACTGGTCCTAGAATAGATCCTTGCGTGACTCCTTCTTACAGAATTTGGTTATTACTGAATTAATAATTTATTTTTACAATCGATTTTACATTTTTTATAAAATCAGTAAGAAATTTTTTAACTGGACCTTGTATGTCGACTCTTTTTAATGATATAATTAATTTTGTATGACTGAGTGTGCTAAATGATTTTACGTAGTCAATAAATAGTATCACGAATAATAACTGAAGTGATACTTGTCGTCAAGTTTTTCATTAATTAAAAGGTGGAAAAATTGAATAATAATGTTAGAGTATCGTTTCCGGCTTGAAATTCATGTTGATTAGAGTATATATGATTATTTTTCCTTAAATACTTCGTTCGGTATTTTGCATTTTATGTATATATATATATTGTGATGTCGTTGTTTTACACGTCCACCAGGTTATAGCATGAAGTGCGTTGTCCTGATGTACAGAATTCACCATGTCGCCTGCCACTCACATTAGCTACCATTCTCAGGAAAAATAATAAGATTAGTTTAAAGTTTTTATCCTAACAAAATTTAATAATTTAATCATATACGAAAACATATGAATAGTAAAAATGTAATAAGAAACCTATCATTTGAATGTGATTACATAGAAAGATTGATTGGAAAATCATACCTTAATAAAATAATAAAATTTTTACTATCGTGTGAACATCTATATCAACAAATTATTATTTAAAAGTAATAGTGAGATAAAACACTTTGATTCATTGATTATGAAAATCTTTATCTAGAAAATTATATTACAACAATTTTGAATCAATTGATGAGTTTGTCAGGTCAAATATAACAAAAAATCATATCAAATAAATGTGATCAACACAATTAGCAAGTTATTAATTGAAATTTAAAAGGTGAGAAAAAAAAACAAGGCTACAATACTTCAAATATTAACAATTCACATCGAAATTCGTTTTACAACCATTTAAACGTGAGGTAATTTTGTTCATTCGGCAGTGATTCACAGTCTCCGTCCATATTTGATGTTCCGAGGCACCCATAATACTTGTATTTCCTTACATATCAAAACGTCAGGAAGGTTGGGTCATCTTCCATTTGAACTCACATGGAATCCCTTGTCTCCTCTGTTATAAAACAAATTCGATGTGAAATTATGAAGTGGACGAGACCAAATCGTATCCCCATCCTGCTTTGTTCATGAAAAATCCTTCATGAATCAAAAGTATTGTTATCTACATAACCTCTCTGCTGTCATATAAGGAAAGGATGCGTCCATCCTGCAATCACACAAATAATATAGCAAACAAATCTTCCAATATGGTGCAGGATAACACAGATGCCTAATATATTTGATTATTCTCACTATTTCTTAATTCAATACGGAATCACATCTTAGTAATTTTTAGCAACGGGATAACTTCCTCATGCTCGCCAAAACTGTCAAAGGAAAGAACGCTAGCGATAATTCTTTTCTTACGCGGTGCAGTGTTGCCATTTATTAAATGTCAATTCCCAATACATCTCGTGTGCGGTAGGTACCACATATAATGTCATAATGTATATATATATATGTATGTGTGTGTGGTGATTTTTTACTTGTTTTTTCGTGATTCACATGATTTTCTAACATGAATTTGGATTAAATTGAATTGAATCTCTACGAATTTTCAAATGTTTCAGATTTCCTCTTTAATATTAAGATACGGAAACGAATATGTAAATAAATATCCTTATGTATTCTATAAACACAAAAATATACCAAAAATACGATTTATTATACAAATACTTTATTCCTTTTGTAAACATTAATTCTAACAAACGGTTCCGAAGAAAAAGCATCTCGCGAGCTGCCACTCTCGCGTCAATCTAACAAATTTGATAAAAAAAAGCTCAAATTCTTTTTGTGAATGGAATTAAACTTTCTTATAAAAAATTTATTGCAAGTTTTGATAAAAATATTATTTCACAACACAATATGCACATTTGTGTTTCACTCACAGACGATTGAACAATTAAGCAACTTCAAAAATAATCTGACTTTTAGTCGGTGTGTTACCAAGCGGTGTACCAGCGCAACCGTTGTGCTATGCTTCTCATTTGAAAGCTCTCATCTCTAATTGGGTCCACAAATTTTCCTGAATTGCTTGTATACTATTAACGAATGTCCATTATTCAAAGCTTTCAAGGTACAAAACAAAAATTCTGATTTTGATTTAAAAACAGGCATTTTTTACCTTGCACGCCATTCATCGAGTATCGATACACCGTTTTATAACGGTTATAAAATTGTACAAAACATGCGTTATCCCAAACAAAATGATGAATGAAATATTGAAAAGGTTATGCTAAGATACCAGATAACCAATATATCATCTCATTGTCCACCAAAAAATATACACCGCAGACATTGCCGACGTCGCCCTTTGGGGAAATAGCGTTATAAAATATTTTTCCGTAAAGCAAAACAGGGGAAGTGACACCCGTGGACCGCGGACGTAATTTATATTTATCGCACGTGGCACCCTTCCTCCCGCGCCCCCTCTCGCTCCCGCTGTTGTTAGCACAGCACCCCTGGGTGCGCTCAGGAGCGAATCCCCTATAAGAAGATTCACGGATATTTCACCTGACTAGTTTTTCTTAAATTCAGCACTACTACCGTCTGCTCTTGGAAAGGTCTGTTGTTTATCGGAAATAAGTTCCATTCAAAGTGATCGAATCGGAAAACCTAATTTACGAGGTACTATTATACATTCAATTATGAATGATCTCTTTAAAATAAACATACTAATTAAACATGTTTATTATAAGGATATATATATATATATATAAATACATATAAGATCAATTTTATCGAAAAATATTGTTGTTACGCTACCGGTATTCGAACCTGGATCTCTTTTCCAATCCAGGGAAGGTGCTGAACTATGCTATAGCGACAGTATTTTTAACGACAAATTTTCGAACCTTTATGTTACACTTTTTTTTTCAAATGAATACATATATCATTCAGTTATTTGAAAGCCATTTACATTGTTTTACGGAATCTCTAATATCTTTGAGTAAACTGATATAATTAACAATTAATTTTTTATTAAGGAAAACACATTCTTATTGTAAAGTTGTAATTATTCAGAACATAGGTCTGTGATATTATAAATACTAAATTAATGTATTAATTATAAATATATACATATAAAATCAATTTTGCTAAAACAATATTTTTCGACAAAATTGATTTTATATGTATATATTTATAATTAATTCATTAATTTAGTATTTAAAATTAATTTTTTATTAAGTTTTGGACACATTGATACAAATAATAATACTAATTTTCCGATGGTGGAATGCTTTCCACAATTTAAATGTTGCTCGAGTAAATCATTTAACAGTTGTACATATAAATACACCTTAATATTTGTAACGTATCTATGATGATTTATGATATCGTACTAAAAATTTAAAATATTGTATTAAAATGATAACATCAACTCTGTACGTACAAAAATCACATTTTTCATCATTTTCTACAAATTTTTTAACATTTTCGGCTTTGTATGATGTACGGTGACTAGATATCTGGTAAATAATGTTGTTACCGAAAATAAATCACAATTCGCAGAGTTAGAATAATTAAAATCTATGTTTACTTTGTATTACTTAAATTACGTACATTTTTCTTGAACATACATATTATGATTTTTATCAATCACCCTATGACAAAAAATTTATTATTTTTAAGCCATTGGTTTATTTTAATATTATTCCATGTATATAATATACTGTATGTACGAAAATATGATATTATTGTAGAAAACTATATTTTACTATATAGATATTTATTTAAGCGGAAACCAACAGAAATTATAAACCTATTCATACCCTCGTCTGTCAAAAATGAATCCAAGAAAAATAATTTTTCACGTAATACGTTCAAGCAATAATTTAATATATTATAGTATTTTTGTAAAAATATTATTAATAATCTCTAGAAATAGTATTACGAATATTTACTTCAATAAATAAAGTAAAATATCGTAATACTATTACATTATTATATAAAAAAAATCTGTCAAATCAGTGTTACCGTTTTGTTAAGTTTATTACTATTTAAATGTATTTTTCTATAAAAAATTTCGTGAATTGTTTTCTAAATTCTATAATTTACAAGTATACCCCTTTCTGTAGATCTCCCATTGCCGGTTTGTTTGATATGCTACACGCGTAGTCTATGTGCTCAAATACCAAAGTTGTGATAGAATTTTATTTATAAGATGCGTTATTTTAAAGTTTACAGGATCACGTAATATATTTCCACAAATTCGAATTTTAATTTTAAAAACGTTATTGGATAAATCGTTTTGAAACACCAAATAATCATTTGGGATTATCAAAAACTTGCTTTCAATTTTCCATTTTTGCTTTCAATTTTATAAATTTTTGTATTTTTGACATAAATTGTAAAAGAAACGATCGGGCTTTTTGAAATTCTGTGCTGAAAATTCTTTTCATCGATTCTTTCCATCATTAATTAACCCCTGTTTAAGATATTTTCAGATAATCTTAACAGAAGGTCGAACGCGGGTACTGCCGGAGATTATTTACATTCAGGAAATCTGCCGTATCAACATTAACCTTTTTCGTGAAAAGGTAAAAGCATTTATAATTAATATTTGGAAAGGTAAACTGGGGAAAATTAATTTTAATAGTTTGTTTAAGCTTTGAAAACAAAAAGATTTCAAGTGAAAAAGGAAATGGGCCAACGTCAGGTACCCACAGCTGTTAAGAGCAACACAAAGTTATTTCTATACATGGAAATAATATTATCCTATCGATGGATTTAAGAAATTACACATGATATATTCATATCAGTTACTACTGTATAAAAAAGTAATCATTCGTCAAACTCTGTTTTAAAATATTGTTAGTATGCGTTAAATGTTATCCTTCTAATAAATACTTAACGTCATTATAAATAATAACTGTATTTTGGTATATATAATGCACTTTAAACATAGTATACGTACCATTTAAAATAAAATAAAAAATTGGAATGTAACATATTATCTATCATATTTTATTTTTACGTTCGTTGGTCGAATATTTATAGTAAAGTGCATAAGAGTGTACATTTTGAGTGTATGAAAGCACGCTATTACATTGTGTTACGATGAACGCCGTGAAATATTTGTATAATACCAATTAAATAAATTTTTAATAAATTGATTTTATATGTATATCTTCATAATTAATACATTTAATTTGTATTCAAAATATAACAGACCAATGTTCTGTAAAATTCCAACTTCACTAATATATATACATAGTACCTGTCCATTCTAGTGAGTGTAAAGTTATCACCGCACCGGACCACACCTCTTCACCCATCCCACCCTCCACAGTCATATCTATAATGTTAAAAGCAAATAACAGTTAAACAAAAAACATGGATATTAAATTTAGATTAATTAATAATATTTTTACTTGACCGCCATTATCAATGAACTAGAATGCATGAAGTAGAAGTACTACACTAACAAGAACTATATTAAGAAGAAGTTGATATCATCACACATAATGTTTTGGGATTAAGAATGATCGAAAACAATGTTCCACCTCAACTAAGTTGAATGAACCGCACACAAATAATACATTTTTAAACACGTGTCAAATCTGAAGTCCTCAAGAACGTTTTAATAATCTAAAAAAATTCTCAGTTACTCACATATTCATGAACAACGAATTATACTTCAGGGATCCAGTGATGTAGTTAAAGCAATCCACAAAATGACGTTTCATAATATATATTCAACCGTAAAGTTACATTCCTTCATATACCGTCCCAGATATTGAAATAGTAAATTAATTCTATCAGTGAGCTACACATTAATAAAAGTGTCGTATTATTTATTCAAAATAATCAAATAAATCTTATTCAAATCCCTGTGTTCTCGATTTTATAATATAGAGTTTGATCACGTAACCTTAAGTCGATCGATAGTGAAGGAAATAAATTTGAATGATGCCTTCCAGATGCCGGTTACGCCGTGAATGGCTAATCTCACGAGGAGTCAATGGACCGGTTTTCAACTATTTATTTGGCCCAGAAGTACCCAAGTCTCTATCGAACATTTTGAAAAATAAAATTACAGCTTGTTGTTAAATTTCAAACGCAGAAATCTTTGAACGCAATCGTCCATCATGTCAGCGCTGAAATCTGCGGTATGCTTGAAGAGACAAGCGTTGCCAAATATTATAACGAATTTGAGTGATGATAATCTTCACAAAGATTATGCTTAGATTAGAAAGATTAAAAAGAAGTAAGAATTACTGATCACATATTTAAATCATACCTACTTCGCATTCGATCACTCATATACGAATTTTTTTAGCTCATCCATCACTATTTGTATTTTATTTATCTATGCATATGTGTAAAACTAAAATTCTATTTATTTTCTATACCCTTTGACCGCTTGAAATTATATTTTGCATAGATCTGGCCATTTCACCCACTTCCTTCGATTTATATGTGTAATACGTATATCTCTTCCCGATCTAAATGCATTACAAATTTTGCTCAGTTTTAATTAAAGATATTGAGGAAAATATAATAATCCTACACCATCCCCTGGATATCTCATCCTCCCTCTGCCAGGACTAAATTTACCTACTTCCTAACTTCTTTTAGGACTTTTAGGAGTGTGACGTATGAGAAGGTGACTGAGTTAAGTGGGAAGGGATGTGAGAACTGTCACTTGTTGTGTGAATGTGTGTTTGTGTGTCCGCCAGGAGAGTGTGAGTATGAGTGGGTGGGAGGCGAGCTTTATAAGTCGCCGCATTAGCGGGGAGCGCTCTCTCATCTCAGCTTCTTCCAATTATAATTAGTGTATATATTGTATTAATCTCTGTACTTACGCGTTTGAATGAACTAATAATTGTTACCTGGAAGACCGAGTTTATCTTACTAATAATTCGGATCCGATATAACCAGACGAGCAACAGAGGATTGAATACCAGAGTAAACGAGTGGTAAATGCGCAGATTATCACAAGACGTAGGTTATCATAATATTGTATTTAAAATTATCACAAAATCTGAATCCCAGGCAAAGCTGGGTGCAGACCGTTAGTTATTTTGGATTTTAAAATATTAATAAATGATAAATAAAAGATAAAATAAAATAAAATTTTAAATACTAAATTAATGTATTAATTATAAATATATACATATAAAATCAATTTTGTCGAAAAATATTGTTTTTGCGTCACCGGGATTCGAACCTGGATCTCTATTTCCAATCCGGGGAAGTGCACTACCATTGTGCTATAACGCCAGTATTTTTCTTGACAAATTTTCGAACCTATATGTTACATTTTTCAAATTAATACACCTGTCGTTCCATTATTTGAAAGCCATCTACATTATTTTTACAGAATCTCAAATACCAAAGTAAACCGACTGCAGACGCCAGAATTATCAATTCATTTTTATTAAATTTTGGACACATTGATACAACATATATTATTAAAGAAAACACATTCTTATTGTGAAGTTGTAATTATTCAGAACATAGGTCTGTGATATTTTAAATACTAAATTAATGTAAATAAACAAAATTGATTTTATATGTATATATTTATAATTAATACATTAATTTAGTATTTAAAATATCACAGACCTATGTTCTGAATAATTACAACTTCACAATAAGAATGTGTTTTCCTTAATAAAATAAAACTACACAAAAAATTAAGTTCTACATAATCTAATGGTTAACGCTTACCGCAAAATACAGGAATTAACTTTTGTGTGTGTGTGTAAAACACAAACAGAATGAGACAAATAAATTATAAGAATATAAATGTTAAAGAAAATGCGCGTCTAGCCTCTTGGTGGTGATTTTAACTTGTTAATTTTATTTTAAAACTAATTATAGTCGATGCATCTCTAATAGTTTTTCCAAAAAGTTAAAAGATTTAGGACCGCTGTATGCTGTTTTAAAAAAAACGTAAAGAAAACAGTTTTAAAAAGGCAAAAATCATTATGATTATGTCTGCTATAAATTAATTTACTAGCATAATTTTGGAGAAAACCATTGCGGTAAATCAATATTTATAATATATCACGTAATAGTAAAATTATAAAATTTGTGACATAGAATGGTTATTGACTGGACACAATACCATTTTGTGGTGTTATATACGAGACGCGTTGTTAAGTAACTACCGGAATTTTTTTTAAAGAAACACAACGTCATTTTTACAACACTTTACTTTCTTCGGAGGCTTCACATCTTCAATAACTTCACAGCATGGTCGCCACCATTATTCAGGCACTTGTTATAACGGGGCACTAATTTTTGTAATCCTTCGTTATAGAACGATACCTCCTGGAATGATATGGAATAAACCATATCTGTACTCCGTCTTTGAGTTCATCATCGTCATTATAACGCTTGCCACCGAGGAACCGCTTCAGATGAAGTAAAAAAATGGAAATCACTTGGCGCCAAATCAGGACAAAACAGTACATATTTGGCGATGTCACGTTTCGTGTATTCAGGAAACGAATTGAAAATGAAGGAAACCATTGCGCATGCGCGACATCTCAACCGAAGCGCTACGCCAGGAATATCCGGTAACGGTACTTACTTAAAAAACGCGCCTCGATTTTTATAATACTACTTAGAGTCAATTTGGTGTAACTACAAATATGAAAAAGTAAGAAAATTACGTAATACCAAAACTTTTTTTTGTACTAATTCGTACAAATAATGCATGATAGGTATTTGAATTTGTAAACTGCCGTGTGTATCTCTGTAAACTTAATTAATTATTTTTTTAAATAAAAATTCCACGATTGTGTATAATCTCTTCAATTTGCAAACATGTATATTTTTGGAGTTACACCGAATTGACTATAAGCAGTCATATGCACTATCTCAAATGTTTTAAAATATTTCAAATTATTATAAAAACTCTAAAGTATATAGTTTTAGTAAATATCGTAAAGGCTAACTTAAATAATCTTGTTGAGCATAATTAAATTGATTTTAAAAGTAAATAGAAATAATGTTAACACAAAGCGAGAAAAAGTAATTTGTTCAGATGATAATATCTCCATTAATAATTTGAGAATGTTATGGGCGTGTTGAAATATATCTTGACGGCATGAAATTTGTTGATATATAAAATCTTCGACACTTGACATCTGCCATGCTCGGGCTGCGTCGGGGAACATCGTGGCCTCTCGGTGCCGGGAAAACCCCGTGTAAGTAAATACGATGAAGTTGAAGGAAGTCTCTTCAGCGGAGAGGCTCACAACTTCACTTCAAATATAATCTTGCTCGGCCAGGGCGTGACTTGGCAACGATACTCACTACTTATCTCAGGTGCTCTGTCTTCATGAGGGAGAGCATACGGCGGGAAATAAAATAAATTATTACAATTTCGAAATTAAATATTCTTTGGAACGTTCTGGCACGCAACTTGTTATATTATTGAAATAAAAACACAGTTTCAAATAGGTTTAAAATACATAAATATTTTCCTGAATTTAGTTAAGAAAATTTTTGGCCGATTTGGATTTCAGGACCAAGAAAATGAAATTGTATCTCAAAGAAGTTACAAGAGGGAGATATTTTCATTTTTCGTATTAAAATTTATACTGGAGATATCTGTGTTGCCATCGGACAGTGGCTGAGACGCATTATACTGTCTTCCATTTCTTTGTTTTTTATTTCTTTAAAGAAGTTAAATGGGCCAAGAAACGAGGCTTTTAAATATAAAACAAAATCCGCAGTTTAAGATTGTATAGCGCGCGTGTGATATTAAACAAATGTACAAAAAAAAATTTGTGACCATCAAATACAAAATGCCAAACGGGTAATTTCTAACATATTTAATTTATTTAAAAATTAATTATCGTTCTTAAATATGCATTAGTTGATGTGGTTTACCGTGCACAGTGGATTCCAAATCGTTATACTGTTTGCGTGATCCAAAATTTTCTTCTTCATATTTCCGCATAACAACGAATAATTCAATCATTATCATAAAGAAAAGGTACTAAGATGCATGAGTAAGTCAAGAGAACTATGAATAGGCGGTAATCTGTACACTTCGAACACATTATCCGCAATCAGAAATATGATTCCTTACAACTCATCACGCGGGGGAAGATACAAGGTAGCAAAAGTATCGCTGTGTAACCTCATAAAGTGGCTCAATGTCCAAAATGCCGGTGATCTTATAGAACAACGATTAATCAGCATATTAGAATATAGCCATCAGTCTTCGATGGCACATGGCATAGATTATTATATGGCCTAGCTATCGAAGTTTTTTTAACTTAATCAATTTTGTGACTTTCGGCTTGTCATAAAGCCTGTACCGCACTTCATTTTTTTTTAATTGCTCCAAAAATTTTTATGAGAATCAATCTTTTCAATACATCTAATTTCATGTTGTTTTATCTTTTTTTGTTAGAGTCCAAGTTTCTGATGTGTAGATAGGCACTAGTCATATCAGAGTTTTATACTGCATTATCTTTGTTTTTTTGGCCATCATGTTGGAAGTAGGATTAGCATTCATTATACGAGTTTTTATCTTTTTTATATTAATAGATATCCTAAATATGCAAATTTATTATGTGTCTCAAATGATTAATTTACTACAATTTAAATGTATCAGAAATATATATATACAGATAAACTTAATTTACCGAAACAATATTTTAGCTGCCACCGGGATTTGAACAAGGATTTCTTTCTATCCGGAGAAGTGTGTTATTCAATTACACAATCCTGTATATATATATATATTTATTTGTAAGTATATCTTTCTAATTGATGCATTTAATTTGTATTAAACATCACAGAACTATGTTCTGAAAAAAATTACAACCTCACAAATAATGGTGTATTCTCTTCAAAATAAATAGATTAATTTATTTATTACAGTAAGCAACACCATTTGTTTAATTTGCAACATGCGAACCACTGGCATGTGCTTGATTTTTTTCTTGATACAAACCTAAATTGCTCCTGTGCTGTCAATCCTGTAGTCTTGTTTTTTGTATTAAATAGTAGTCAAACCAATTGATTTCTATGTCTTCCACCATTAAGTATTTCAAACGAATCCAAAAAGTCAAGTTGAACCTAATATGGCATATTATTCGAGACGTCATGAGATTTAGATTATTTTGAATATATATTATAGAAGTGGTAGACATTTAAAATGGCATGAGCATATAATTTAAAATTGGTTTCTTTCGCAATTTCTTATGGATATGCTTACTTCAGTCGCAGTCGCCTAGAGAGTAGGCCTCCCCGGCTTGTCTAAAAGTTTATCCAATCCATCATGAAAATAGAAGAAAAACATTTACTTGAATTACCTTCAAATGTACTTACTCGTATACAAATTTTTTCAAATGTTGGGATTGATGAGTTTATTTCAAAAATGAAAATTACCCTCTTAAACGATGTAAAAACATTTGTACAACCGAAAAATGCGCGAAATCTAATTACTAGACTATGTCGGTACGTACTGAAAAATCGACAAATATTGAAGGCCTCAGTGAAAAATTGAAAATGTTTAAAAATAAAAAACTATTTTCCGTTTTGGTCACCTTACTTTGGCGTTCCTGCGGTCCCAGCGGGCCTTGTCAGGTGGTGCTGGTCTCTACTTACATTAAAAAGGTTTCGAGTACTTGACCCCGTATTTTATCTTTATTACGATAGAATGCACGCTCACGACACGTGAACTTTGCGCTATATATCAAAAGTGTTGAACATTGTTTTATTAACAGACGGGGTAGCAAAATATATTTGTTCAGTCGAACACGATGATTTATATGTATATCTGTTTCCGTAAAAAGGTATTTTTGTTTAGATATTGGCACTGGCGATAAATTTTAATTAATAATTAAAATTCTTATTAAGAAATATTTTACAATAAATGACTTTTAATTAACACAATAATAAATCAAACACGATTTTTTTGGTTCTATATTTAATTTTTTCAAATAATTGGACGATCGTTTCGGCTGTCTATGCCATTATCAACTGATAAAACAGAACAGTGTGGTGAGCTTATATACAAATTTTGTTTCAAAGTTAGGTAGATATTACATGTTAGGTGATTAACAATACAACATTCCCTTGGTGCTAAAATTGACAATGTTGGAAATACAAAGGATTATATCATATATTTAATAACACGTCATTATTATCATACATTAATGTTGTGAAAAAATAAAATTTTATATGTTTACCTCTCATTAGGACAAAATGTCTCAACATTATCTATTATACCTACATCTAATACAAATTCAAGTGAAGACAAATAATATAATATGTTTTTTTTTTGTATATATAGACATCAACCTACTTATATTTCAATATATTTAATAATGGAGAATTGCAGATATCTATTTGTTCATCGATGGTATTATTATTTAAACTCTTGTTTAAAATGAAATAAAACACATCAAAATCGTAGTAATGGCCATGGTATTGGCTTTATTGGAAATATAATTTTATGTCATTAGTGTTTAAATATGATTTCGCATATATATAGGCGCTGCGGCTGACTCGAATAAAGCACAATCTGTAAGTCCAATTATCGACCACCGTATGTTAATAACAACGAAGCAATAACGCGACGAATGTTGGCTTCCAAGTCGTCTATCATCTCTGGTCACACGATCTTGGAGGCCAATTCACAGGCCCATTACGCGAAATTTTGCGCGATTCCTTCAATAAATTGAATATGTTGCGCGCTGTGTGGCATGTTGCGCCGTCTTGTTGAAATCAAAGGTTTTTCACATTAATCCCATTGAATTGGGGAATGAAAAAGACAGTAATTATAGATCTATTGCTGGCACCATGGCAAATCGACTCATTCGGGTCCTACGCTCCACTGCAGCAACAGCTTCTTCGGTGCGCACTGTACGACGTCTCTGTGGATGCATATTATCAATTAGAGAATTGTGGTGCAAAAATGATCCATGGTTATTAGAATTACTTGCTCGGATAGACGATTATGTCGACCGTAAAATGGACGTGGTGTACGGTAAGTTTCGCGAACTGAACTATGATTTTCGAAATAAATTTAAACAATTTACAAGCGTTGTTTTGGCGAACGTCTATTCATGGTGAAATGGCAAACCGAACTGAGCACAAATCAGCTATCAGTAGTCAAATTGTCTGTCACTGGAAAAAGTGTTGCCAATTAGAAAAACAAGCCTCTAAAAAAAACAACGTTTATATTGAATTTTAATCCTTTATTCCAAAATTGTAAACAAATTTGTTATTTCGATTATTCGTCCAATCATTTGGATAAATTAAATATAGAACCAAAAAAATCGTGTTTGATTTATTATATTGATTAACCACGGAGTTCTATAAAATGAATACCGTCTGTATTAAAAAAATTAAATTATCTAATAATTTTTAATTTATAAAATATTTAGCAATAAATCATTTCTAATAACAACAAAAAATATGCAAGAAAAAGATGTTAATAATAAATAAAATAAAATAACACTCCTTAACACTTTTTGGTTTTGCGTCACACACTAAATTATGTATTAAGGAAAACACATTCTCATTGTGAAGTTGTAATTATTCAGAACATAGGTCTGTGATATTTTAAATATTAAATTAATGTATTAATTATAAATATATACATATAAAATCAATTTTGTCGAAAAATATTGTTTTAGCGTCACCGGGATTCGAACCTGGATTTCTATTTCCAATCCGAGGAAATGCACTACCATTGTGCTATAACGCCAGTATTTTTCTTGACAAATTTTCGAACCTATATGTTACATTTTTCAAATTAATACACCTGTCGTTCCATTATTTGAAAGCCATCTACATTATTTTTACAGAATCTCAAATACCTTTGAGTAAACCGACATGGAACGACATAGAACGACAGGTGTATTAATTTGAAAAATGTAACATATAGGTTTGAAAATTTGTCAAGAAAAATACTGGCGTTATAGCACAATGGTAATGCACTTCCCCGGATTGGAAATAGAGATCCAGGTTCGAATTTCGGTGACGCAAAAACAATATTTTTCGACAAAATTGATTTTATATGTATATATTTATAATTAATACATTAATTTAGTATTCTAAATTATGTAATGTATGGTAAATTGTATAGTGTTAACAGTAACTACAGGTACTTTCCTGGTCGAGCAGTCGAACTATCCAAAGGTCATGGACCTGACAGGTGCGAATTAAAAAATTTCTTAAATAAGTTATTCGAGCTACAAAACATATTCATATTAAAAATAATATATTTCCCATGTATTTCTGTTTCTAAACTGCGTAACGCATTCCATTATAGGTTTCATCTGTTGATATTAGCAAGTTAACACCGTGTCGAAATCAGCGTATATCGAAATATATGTCTATAGTGGCAATACCGTGCCAAAAACAGGATTATCGATAAATATGTATCTCACAGTAATCGACATGGGTATTGTGATATATATATTATATGTGAGATCCATCTGAAACCTTCGACCTGACATTTTAGAATATTCGAAATATTTAAGCGCTATCAATATCAATTAATTATAATTTAAATTAATAATGTGTGATGAGGAAACAGCGGCAACATTAGTATAGACATTTTATTAGCATATGAAAATGATATATGTTACAATAACACTAAACCAGTGATTGTCAAAATGCGCATGGTTTACCTCATAATGAAGTGGGACTAGAGATTTGAAATAAAATATTTGAAAACATCGTAATTTTCTAATCGCCATTTATCGCATGAGACCAATCTTTTGAATCGATTAAATAGTTGAAATATCTGAAAACAAATGCTATAAGAAATAATGATATTCAACAAGAAATACCTACTTGTTACTTTGCTTTACGAAAATTGCTGTCATCGAGGCTATGATCACAGAACTTAATGATTAAATCGTATTCAATATTGATATAACCAATCGTTCTGTATGGGTGTAAAACTTGGTGTCTCATTTTAGCGCAAAAAAGGTTGTTGGTTTTCAAAAGAAAAACCTAACGCAATAATAATAATGACCTAACTAAAGAATGGACTAGGTTAAAGAATTTTGAACTTCGATAACGGTACGACGCCCAAGATATCTTGAAGAGGGTGGAAGTGAGAAGGTTGTAATGGATGGGGCATGCAGTTAGAGTAGATGATTGCAAAGCTTTCATACAAAAGACTGTAGAATCTAGACCGAGACGTAGATTTGTAAACCATACCTATCAATAAATCAACTGTTAACTATCAGTAGTTTTATCCTTTTCATAACCTGCTCTGGCCACACGCACGACACATACGCGACATATCCCTCGATTATCAACGGATACGTGAGTAAAGTGTAAATATTGGGACATCTACCACTCACACATTAAGCAGTGTCATCATTCAAAACATCACATGTATCCTTCTGATTTGCACCAAATGCATCATCCGTTCAATATCGCCCGCATTTCCCCTCATACCGGCGATTCAATCATACCCTGTAACGGTAACCTTGCATTAAACATGATCATACATGTCGATATGCTCAATCCACATAAGAGTATTATTTAACTTAACATGATGCCAACGTATCCTGAAAATGATTAGAATCGCGTCAATATAACGATTTACAAACATGAAGAACAAAGAGTACTTATAAACTATTCCACCTATTATTAATGGCAAAAATTTTCCTTTCAGTAGAACACTGAACATATTGATTTATTTTTGATATCCATTTCATTATGTCGATCAATATTACACTGAAAATTCAAAAGCACTTATTTGTTATCTTTCTTAGAACTGATTTTATTTTGAAACCTTTGTTTGTAACCCGTCGAATTTGAATACGTAAATCGAAAACAGATAAAAGTATTTTTTGGATTTCCAAACCACTGGGCGTGCCGTTATGAAATAGTGTATTAGAACAAATCATTCTTTGAAACTTAACAATGGTGTTCTCAAAGTTGACTGAAAAGGGCGCATACTGTATATTTTTCATCAAATTTCCTTGCACTTGTTCACCTATTGTATACAGATTAAACCTTCATAAAATCAGTTCTCAAAAATTTATTACTAAAGTAATATATTTATAATCCAAGTTCAGTTAGTTCATTAGTGAAAAAAATTTATTGTATATTTATGAATAGTACGCAGCAATAATAGTATAACAAAAAATCCAACGTGGAAATAAATCACCAACGCGGCAAATTCTATCTGGGGTATTTTGTATAAGCCGTCCATTAGGCTCGATCCAAGCTTTCCAACTTACAGGTCACTCACCGGGCACGAAGCTAAATGGTTATTTTTTGTTACCGATGAGTTCGGAAACTTGAGGCGAATGTTCAGTGCTTATTAGATTGTGCCTCCGTAAAATGAAGCGTGATGGGGGTGTAGACGCCGCGATTCCACCTTTCTCGGCCAGTTGCGCCTTACTTCTACATAATGTATCCCTTTGATCAAAGCATTTTGTTTTCCCTTATAAAATAGCCTTCCCTAATTCCCAAAGGATTACCTTTGAGAATACACGATGAAGATAGGTCAATATCATTCGGTTTGACGTATTTTAACCGGTTTCTGTACGTGTATTGCATAATGTAGCGATAAACCAATAGTTTTCTTAAGTAAATTATACTTTTCTAGTCACACAACGTTTGTACTAAGTTTATTTATATATTTGAATTTGTATTGGTAAATTTGTAAGTTAGAAATATTTCTTATTCAATAACAACTTTTAATTAAAAAAAAAGTATCTATCTTTCCATTTCCCCGTATTTGATTATTTTAATTCATGAAATTAAAACATGTTTTTTTTTTGTATTTTTCATATTTTCTTTGAAAAAAAGAAAAAGTTTCACTTTTTTTGTAATTAGATTTACACTTCCTTAATGAGAAAACTTTAATGAGTTAAGAAAATTAAGGGATTTACCATGGAAAAGTAAATTATTAAGACACCTTTCCACCTAGGCATACTAAATGAAATTGAGTTAATATTTTTTTACGAAAATATATAAAAAAGTTTCAAGTTCATATTCTGGTTGTAAACATTTTTTTTTATAGAAATATTTTTTCTGTATATATTCATAATTGATCCATCGAACAAATTTCAATATTTTTAAAATTGCCAAAATATTCATGTTTTTAACTGGCTCGGGATCCAATTGCTCACAATAAATTGATACGTAATGAAACAGAAAATTGCATATGACATACATTATTTATAACTTTGTTTTTAACTACTTTTATGAGTTCAATTTAATATACCAATCGGTTACGACAAATACCTTTTCCTTCAACAGGATGTCCAATTGTTCTAATGTTTTGAAATTATTCTTTTTTTTAATATTTAAAAATAAATCTAGTACATAAATTATTACGATAAAGGAAATTGTGGAAATTAACTTATTGATCCACAATTATTGGAATTTTTTTGAAGAATGATTTTTAGAATAGTACCTATTTGTGGTTAAATTTAGTTGGTTTTTTAAAAATATATTGGTTAATTTTACACGCTTGACTTATTTCAAATGATTTTTAATTATTTAATAAAACACCAACATTGTTTATGCTTTATAATATATAAAGCAGACAATCTTAATTTATTATAAAAAGTATGATAACTTTCTAATAATTTGAACATTTAAAAAACCATGTTTGTCTTAAATGCTCTTTGACTCTAATGTTAGTGTTTATAAAGATGTTACAAAAATTGGAACAATTTGATGTGGTTTTAGTTTGTTTATTTGACATCCCGATAAAGAAAAAGTTATTTTCCGAAGCCGGTTGCTGTATTAAGTTTAACACAAAGTAATAGTTAAAAACAAAGTTATAATTAAATAATATTAAAATAATAAACGAATAAATAAAGTAATATTTGAAATAAATATTTAAAAGAGATAATTGTTTACCTATAGCAATTCCATAATTATATAATAAAAATACGATTTATTACATAAATTAGTTTGAATATTTAAAATGAACTTGTGAAAAACACTGTACATCTCATAATCTTTCCAAATATTTTCTGAACTGATAAATGTTATTTATATTATATAGTTTTTTTCTTAATCGTACTGACTCATACAAATTTTTAAGTAAGACTGTATTTTTTCGCACAATTCTCTCAGCAAATGCCTTATATCTGCTCTCTCTGGATTAACTTATTTCTGGCAAATAAATCGGCCCTTTATAGTACACAAGTATTGATCGTTTAAAATTCCACATTTGTCCACTCCGTTTTCTCCGTTTCCACAGCCGTTTAACGGTTCTCTTCAACTTTTTGCTAAAGTCCATTAAAAGCTTTTTGGAAAATACAATACATAATGGAAAAACTGGCTTATATTTGAGCGACATTCGCAGAAATACAACCGAATAAAAACTTTTTACATTTTAAAGACGAATCCCAATATGAAAATGGACATTCCCTAAATTGGTTTAATTATGTGTTTGATTTTGAAGATTTTATTAAATTAACTACGGGGAAAGACTTTTATTCCAGAGATGATGATATCATTTTCTGAAGCCTTTCTGGACTTAAATTGGAAAACACCTTCAAATATTATTCGGCATCGTCTTGAGATAACTATTCTCTCAATGAGGGAAATTCAGAAATGATATCCAACATATTGCTCCCATGTAAAATTACTTATATTTTCAGCGTTCTTTTAGATATCTACAATAATCAAATGTTTTTAATGTTTGAAATTAAGGCCTAAAAATGCTGGAAACATATAATAAAATTATAAGTAAATGTACGTGTGTATTGAATGAGTAGACACTTTTTTTAAATTTCTAAGGATTTTGTTTAAATTTGCCTTCCAATAAGAAGGGATGCTTTTTGATAAAACATATTTTTTTTATTTAGTTTGAAAATAATAATAATATTTACATAACAATACAATACATTTTCATGTTCCCATAATAATAATAATAATAATGTACAATATAAAATTTCCATGTTAAATAATTCAAAGCCATTTCTGTTTGTTTAAATTCAATTCACTCACGTATGTTATTTATGTACGAACTTCTTGGTAATTATAAAACTCTAAATTTTATTTGTTCAAGTGAAATTTACATAACATTTTTTTCTTGAACGATTTTTTTCGATTTAATTTTTTTTTTTTTAAATATCACAAAATGTGAAACTACTTTAAAATAAATACGTAGCATCATAATAACTGTTTGATATATTCCTCAGTATATTTTGATTATAAACAGATTTATAATTTTCAAATGTATTCCACAGCTACTAATTATTTCTACTTTTAAAAACTTGCTTAAAGGTAACCGACGAGCTACAACTTTATGAAATATAATGTTTAGATTTTTGTTTTTAAATTTCAGTTTACTGGATCAAGATATAACTAATTAATTAACGAAAGGTAACCTTGCCTACAAGAATTTAATTTTACATTTCGTATAAATCGCATATAAAACTTTGGTAATTTAAGTTTTAAGTTAACTTTTATTATAAATATAAGAATGATTATCATTCTTTGACGCTAGAAATTAATGACTTTTATATTTTATTACGACATTTTAACCGTGAAGCATATTTTCTTGTATTTTTCTCAATTTTTATTTAGAAAGTTGACCGGAATAACGTTAGATTGTTAAATGTTTGAATGCATTTTATTACCTGTTACGTTATTTCTTCTTTCTGCCTCGGCTTCATGTTCAGGGGGGAAGCATATAGCCTAACTGGTTCTTTTTAAATTATCATCAAGTCAAATGGTTATTAAATGAAATAACAGAATGCCATTGTTTACAATAAAATTTATTATCTATTTTGTGACTTGCATGTATCAAAAGTTTAAAAAAAGCATTTTACCTAATTACTTATTAAAAAGACAATTTAAAAATAATTACAATTATTTTAACATTATATATATGCCCATTATGCCAACATAAAGTTAACTACCAAATTTTCTGTGTCGATTCTTGTGTGATGTTGATTACGCAGGTCCCTCACGTAAGGGATTATCTTTTAGGAGACGCTTTCCACGTGTGGATGATGGTGCTGGAACCGGGACGTAAAATGTGGCCAATAGTTCTGGTGGCAGGGTAGGTTGACGGAGTTCAGGATTGACCACCAGACGATGTCCAACCAGGCAAACCGGGACTCTGGACGCGATGTTCTTAATTACAATTTGCGCGTGCCGTATATGGTATCGTCTCTT
The DNA here is from genome assembly GCA_022840565.1 of Eubasilissa regina. NCBI lineage: Eukaryota > Metazoa > Arthropoda > Insecta > Trichoptera > Phryganeidae > Eubasilissa > Eubasilissa regina. The sequence continues at coordinate 15,675,523 of JAINEB010000018.1, read as the reverse complement.
TTGATAGCGACAATTTGTTCTCACTGCATCTAATTATGTTGATCGTCTTTTCTCTATATATAAATCCACCGGGACTCTTTTTATACTTTAATGTCAACGATTAAACACAGATAACATTACAGTCTAAGCTTAAACTCGAGGTACACAGTTTACATTTTCCCCGAAATCACAAATTACAAACACTCGCTTAATATTAGAGACGATACTAATTTTGTTTTCCAATTGAAAACTAGATCGTGTTTATGGAGAGATCTCTCCCGGCTGGGATTGGAAGAAAGACTGACGCATGAGGGTGATGCATACCTTATGGTGCATTTGCCTTCGTGACTAAAGTTACGCTTTCCGGATCTTTTATTGCCGTTCCCACGCCGCATCGTCCATCTAACAATACAGATGTTTATTGCAAGCTTGTCCCTTACTCCGACTAAGTGCTTTTGTATCCTTGAAAAAAATATTGTTTTGGGTAATTTTGCATTCTAACATACCACAATATTAAAATTGAAAATAAACTCCACCAACATAAACACCAATTTAATCAGTACTTTTTACAATATTACATCATCTCACATGAGAAGTCTTGGGTATATTTTGTGTAAAAATGTCGCGAGGAACTCGGAACTAAAATTGTTTTGCAGAATATCTCCGCGGTACACCGAGGAATATTATGCAAATTCTTTAGATATTGGCAAAGTTGCCTTCGGGTGAATATTTCGCACTAAAAGTCCCACCGTTTTGGATTAGGTCGAGTCGAACTTTAGAGGACGGCGCTCTTTTGTGGCAAAAAAAATCTTGTCGTTTAAAGTAAAGAACTTCGTTCGCTTAACAATACTGCTCGAAATCTCAAAAATTCGTTGTCGATTTTTACGTAAACCATTTCTGAGGGATGTGTTTTACTATACAATGAATACATTATCATTTTGAGAACCTCTAAATTTACTGGCGATATCTATAGGTTTAAGTACGCTGTTCGCCCATAATTGTTCAAACACAATTGTGTACAAAAAAAAGTAATATTGACGAATCAAAACTCTCAAAACGATTCGGAATAAGGTGTATCAGAAAAGATGATAATTAAATATATTTATTACTTTTAACTATTTATTCATTTATATTAATTTAGCCTAATTGCATTGTTATTTTAAAAAATATATTTATGTGGATACATGGAACTGATTTTTTTAATAGCACCATGTATTACTTATATACTTATATGTACTTTAGTATTATATATACATACATACCTTTAGCATATGTGTGTCTTCACGTACTCCCTCTACAATCAATAAATACCAGTTTATTGTATAATACATTATTTAAATTATACTATTGACCAATCATCTCCGAATACATAAATAAAGTTACGGAATAAGACGAAGAATCAGTATTATGTGATGTGTAATACTTCGTTACTTATTACGTTTCCTTTTGTCTCCTAAAATTTCATTTTATAAAATGCTTCCAAGCATGAAATCACTAATACGTACCATCATAAGTCATGCATATGTATATACGTTACCTACATAATGTACATGGATGAAAAGCTTTGTTCGACCGTATGTTACCGAGACAGAAATCCAGAAATGTTCTCACAAAGTTCGTAAATTGAAAATGGAACGTGGCGAAGGAGTGCGAAAATGACTGACATTTTCAAGTACTGTGGAGTGACAGATGGACATTAATATGTCATTGATGGGATCAGTCAGAAAAATCATTATTTCTTCAATTCACTTCGGCGGAACAGCACATTCTCACCACCATAATAGACAATTTGCCAAATAACGACAGCCGTGATCATTTATTTCTGCGTTTAGTAATATTATGTCGGTAAAAGTAATCTACTAATAATATGTAATAATAATTAAATATATTAATTAGAAAAAGAAAAAAAATTTAAAATTCAATTTTATCGAAAAATATTGTTGTTGCCCTACCGGGTATTTAAAATATCACAGATCAATGTTCTGAATAATTACAACTTCACAATAAGAACGTGTTCGCCTTAATAATAATAAAATCATTGGAGAATTATTATTTTTATACTCTTAACTTATTTCATGAATCAACAAAAATACAAAAGCAAAATAATAAACTTTTTTTGGCGCGATAAATGCATACTTTAACATGATAGAATGCGACACAAATTGCTATCAATATATGTTGTGATGTATCACGGACGAAAATAAATAAATAATTATAATTAAAGAATTTTTTTGTGACATTTTTTACGTTGTATTGTTAAGCGTATTTTTTATTGCGAATGAATTATCTTAATTATGAACAGTGTAAACATAATCTACGAAAAAATACTAATGTTTACCTTGGAAACAGAAAAATAATGCGAAGCTACGTCGAAACATTTTTAAAACTACGCGAGGAAACGGGCGGTGGAGAATCAGGTTTAACCATGAACTGCAAGTTTTATACAACTAATCAGATATCGTGGCTACACTAAAGATCGGTCGATTATGCTAGGTCGGACATGTCCAAAGAATACCTTGGCATATATGGTACTGCATCATGCGGCTGCGAGGAAGATATGCAAGGAAACTTGGCATTTATGACTGGTGTGCTGTTTGTGGATATCAAAGATAATGGCAAAAACTTCTACTTGGGAAGACGAATGTTTACGCGCTTTTATACTTTGATAGGTAGGCCTGATATAAAATTTTGAATATGTGTGTTCTTTTTGTGTAGATTTAAAAACAGAAAACAAAAGCGAAGCTGCTTTTGGGAAGAGAGTTATTATGATTCGGGCGGACTTTTTACGGCGGCGATAATAAAAACATTTAGTATATATATTTTCGGATTATCGGTTGTGTGAAGGTTTTCGGTGGCTGACCAGCATATTTAAGGACCATCAGACTATAAGGAGAGTGACGTCGGCGTCAACCAGCACAGGTTCACAAAGGTTTGTGTAATTTGAATTTACATAGATTGAATTACTGTATTCATTATTACTAATAGAAAACCCAGAACTAGCTATCGAAGTATTTACGGCAACAGCAAAGATGCACTATGAATCATAACAACGTGATGATGAGGAAGAAAAATAATTAAATTCGGCGGAATGGGGTCGGCGAAATGTCATAGGCATAGATGTCACGTTCAATACACACCTCAAAAGCATAAATTCATATTAATTGTATATATAAATATTGTGGTTGAATGGGCGAACTAAAATATTTGGCTTTCCATCTGGTGGCGCAATCCAAATTGAGGGACTGGGAAGGCAAATTAAATCCACGGGTGCCGGCTTTTTGACCTTTTATTTTCATTCTGGATATTTAACCAAGGTACACGCTGCTGTATTTTTGGTTACTAACGGGACTCGGTATATAATCTGCCGCCAGGCGGTGATTTGCGTATCCCGTCATCGCCGGAATGGTACATTATGTATTTAATTAATTTTCAAAATTGAAATATAGGTTTTGAGGAAACACAGGCAGTGTTTGCTCAGCGACCTTCATTGGCCGCGAAGCGGTTAATGCTTGGCTAAACAGATTATTTGTTGCACCACATATGTAGTGGGAATATGAGGGAGCGCGTTCAAGAAAACATTTTTGTCTTGTCATATCTTTGGAACCACTCTTGAGATGAAAGATGCTATGTGCATTGTAGTTCCTTTATTTTTTGACGAAAGATTAAATAAAGACGGGCGGAGGTGAATAAGTCGGGATATTTTCTGACACTAAAGAGTGAATTCGAATTGGAGAGGAGACTGAATCAAATAGAAATATGGCTGGGATCTGTAGAGCAAGTTTACACTGACTTGCGATAAAGCGGATTAGGAAGAAAGTCCACAAGAAAGTATAGATACCATTCGCAGTTTGGCAGACAAACGTAATATTATACGGTATTCAATATTGTGATGATGATAAATTATATAAATTTTATAATTACATCCATTAATTATTTTTTTTAAATAAACTTGTCGAATTGTTGAATGCATATATATATTATTGGACCACATTTTATAATCTCTCCATTCCCTTCTTGCCGTTTATACGTAAACCACGCTTTAAGTAATATAAGCCAAATGCACGAATATTTTGAGAAAAATAAATTTATAATCGTGTATCCAACCTATGTAGAAATACCTACTTCATATGTATTCAATAATAATTTGATTTATTGTCAGAAGATATCTACCTAAAAATTATTCTATATTACTTTAAAAATATTATTAAATGAGGGTGCGTATTATTAGGTATTATTGTGTAATGTTGTTAAATGTATTTGCATGTAAAAAATAAATATAAGATCAAGCGTAGTACATAGTCGAGCGAAGTTAGTCCTTTTGAAGTGAGACATCTTTGCCGACAGTTACATAAAATTCTCACACGGCTCATAGAGACGAAAATGAGTCACGGAAGTTATTTCATCATCTGCCAGACGCTTGTCCATGGCGGTTATGATTAAGAGCACGTAACTAACTAACCAACTTACCATCACGCCGATTCCCTTCGAGGGTAGGAAAAGAGGATAGAGCGCCACACTCTTCTGTCCTGACACACAGTTCTCGCCTCACCTGCATTCATACATCTTCTCATAGAAACTCACCAATTATTGAAGCTTTTAACAGGACCATCCTTTACCTGGTCGTACAAAAATAAGAAATTTTTCCATCAATTTAAAACAAAATTAGAAAATGCAAATAACTTTTCTTAACCACAAGATACCGAGACCGTCATATTTGTAATGTGATTTTTTCCTATAATTATGACGGGCTTTCGCCCAGTAATAAATAACATTATCTATCTGTATGTTAAATATACGTACTTTGTCGACGTTTTTCTTAGAAAGCTATCATTGTAGAGACAATTCTACCTTATATTTGTTCCAATAATATGTATCAACGTTTCAACGATTGTTTTTTTATTAAACACAGCTACATTTTTTCTCATAGTTTTATTATTAAATTGTATAAGATCATAAAAAGATCTCTCACTTTTCAAGAACGCACAAACAACATTAAAAGGAATGTAATGAACGTTCACGCGCCTGATGTCCGATTTAGCAATATAAGAAAGGGCCATATCATTAGAGTATCTCCCGGAGTCCCGTTAAGGTTGACTTCACGAACGGTCCAGAAAATGTTATATAATCATACAAAGAGTTTTCCCGGAAGGTTGGGAACCGCTGACACGCCCGACGGGCATTTTCTCTAGCCTCGGCCCTCACTCTCGCAATGGCATGTCACGCACCATAAACCAGGCACCCTACCCTGCGCAACCCCCATCCCCGCCCTTGACAGGTTTTGTGAAATAGCCTCTGCCACACCCCCGGGACTTTATCACCCCGAACGACAACTATCAGAGATGACCGTTACGCTCTCGGTAATCACGATTTTGAGCATTCCGAAAGGAACTGTTTCCTAAATACGGTGGTTTCGAAGGACAAAATGTATTGTCCCTAATACTTACTTAATTATTTTATATTAGACAAATTTTTTATCAAACTCAGATATCATATATTTATACGAACATAATAGTTCTCTAATATTTAGGAAAAAATTGTGCTTTGTGGCCGGTTTACATAATTTAATTTTTCCATCTGAGCGGTGACTTTGTTGACTTCACTTTGTTCACTCAAAGCCGACTTACCTTCCCACTGTCTGAAAACTAGGTAAATTGAGAAGATCAAAAGCCGTATAAAAAATGTCTTATCGCATCAATTACTTCAAAATAATATACTATAAAAATATCAATTCAAGACAAATTGTAATATGTAATTATAAATAGTAATTACGATTTCTAGATAAACTTTGATACAACTGATATATTAAGGAGAACACATTATTTAACAAAATTTAATAAAAAGAAATTGATTTATTTTCTGGCGTCTCTTAACGAAAATTACTCAGATAAATTTGAAATTTTTCACAATAAAAGGTGATAGCTTTTAAATTTGGAATAATAGATGTTTCAGGTTAAATGAACTACACTAAATTCACTACGTAAATTCAAAAATTTGTCGTCAACTTACTATGTTGATTTATATATAATCGGATAACGTATATGCCTGGATAGGAAAAGGTTTAGGTTCGAATCCCGACAGCAACCAAAATATTTTTACGATAAATTGAATTTTTCTGTATATCTATCTAATTAATACATTTAATTTGTATGTTAATGTTAATGTTCTGAAAAAAACTGCAAATTCACAATAATAATGTGCACTCCTTAATAAATTAAAAGGGTGAGAGTTAAGAATCTACAACAGTCAACACACACACAAGCAATCTCTTGTCATTAAGAGGACCCATTCTTATTGAGAAATTGTAATTATTCAGAACGTAGGTCTGTGGTAAATAAAATACTAATCAAATGTATTAATTAGAAAGATATACGTATAAAATCAATTTTATAGAAACATATTCTTGTTGCTACCAGGATTCGATCCTGGATCTCTTTCCAATCCGGGGAACGTGCATTAGCCGATTATGCTACACCAACACAGCTGATTGATAATATATAAATTGTATCAATGAATCCAAAATTTAATAAAAATGAATTGTTAATTGTGGCGTCTCAAATAATGGAACGACAGATGTATTCATTCGAAAAATGTAACATATAGGTTGGAAAATTTGTCGTCAATCCACTGTATGGGTATTCGTCGGAAGAAATCATTTTAATGAAAAATAAATCGGTTATAATTAAATATGGTATTTTAAAATGATATAATTTGCCAAATATATCTATATATTTTATTACAATTGTTTTTCTGTACATTCTAACATTTCTGGCATTTAAATACGTTATAACATAACCATAAACCGTTTATGGTGTAAACGTAATACCTTTAGGATAAAGATACTCAGCTTCTTCTGAACCACAGTAGGAAAGACCGGATACAAAGCCCTTGGTACCTTTAAAAGAAAATTTGTGCGACAAGGCTTCTTCTCTAGAGTCATAAAAAACAGCTTTTGGTTTATGTGTTCTCAATGCAAACCTCTACAAAACATTTTTTTTACGTCCTTTGTTTTGGCAGCAACCAAGCAAAGTTTCTATTCGGAGCTTTGAAGTGAAACCTTATACTAAATTCGAACTTTTGCAACAGTTATAGTCAAAACATTCATTGCTGAGTTGTTTGAACTTGTTTTTGTAAAATGCAATCAAACAAATGCAAAATAATGTCTCTAAGATATGGGGAGGTAATATAATGAACTCCAGATTTACGATTTGTCCCGTATACGATTAAATAATTTTGCGATGGACTCTTCATAATAAAATAAGTTTGTACATATGATTTAAATACGCATTTTCTCGGTTATGTGTCATAGTGTTATGGTGGGGGTAAAGGGATGAGACGGTTCTTGCCGAGTTTTCGTTCATTGTCCATTGTATTATATATATACGATGGTTTGAAGTAGATTATTAATGGACTTTTAGGCATCTTTAAATATTCAATACAAAATATGAAGAAAAACTGTATTATTTGAATAATTGTTAATTAGCAATCTTAATAATGAGGTATTTTATAAAACAACTAGTTATTAAGAATAATAAAGAGCGATTCCACTTGATTTATTTCCAACATTTTCAATTAATGATTTCGTATTGCACACTTCTGGATTAGATCAGAGTTTATTTGTTCGGTTTGCTATGTAAGACAAACCAGTAGAAGTATGAATGTTTGTCAGAGCACATAAGATTCCAAATATTGTAAAATGATATAGAAAATTTATGTTTTCACTTAAAGAGTAATAATCATAATTTCATCCTATGAGTAAACTGATGAGTAAGTTGATCAAACCCAAAAATTTACAACAGAGCACAAATTTAATTTCTTAGAAATCTTGTAAATAAATCGCATTAAGGTATAATCGCACTTCATTATTCTTAATGACGTCGTGGTTTTATTAAATTTCCTATTATTAAAGCCAAAAGAGAGAGGGAAAAAGATTCAATAGTCGGATCAAATAAATTAAAGTCAGGTTCAACACTCTACGCAGCCTTACTTGCAAAAACCGGAAATACTGATGAAACTGGTCAAGTAAGTTAAGAGAGTCAGAAGACATATATAATATAATCACTGTGGCCACCAATAGACAAAGGACTACAGAGAGAGAGAGTATTCTTTCCGACGATGCTAGAAGAATCGACAGATTTAAAGGAAATAAATGTAAAACAAATTAAACGAATCAATAGAAAGGTATATAGAAAAACCTATCAATCGAAAAAGTATTTGGTTGCTACCGGGATACGAACCCGGAACTTTTTTTATTGGGAAACCGTGTTACCATCGTATCCCAGTAGCAACCAAATATTTCGTAGACAGTTTTTTTCTGAATATCTTTCTAATTGATTTATTATTATTTTATTATATATATCGCAAACAAAAAAAAATTTTCATTAAAAATAAAGAAATGTAATATTTTAGAGATATTTCTTTACTACATCACAATTTCACTAGACATCACACAAGGGACACAAGAAACAACGTAGATTTACCGTTTTATTAATGTCCAAGTCGTCAACAAGTGCCCGCGCGGCGGCCACAACATAGCTAAAACAACTTTCAAAATAAAATAAAGACTAAAAAAAAAAATTGTAAAATAATAAAATGAACAAATAAAGTACTAAAGCTTAAATGCAGTTTTGTCAAACTGATATAAAAAATACTTTAACAGAGCGGAAAAACAATTTAGATAAATGCGGGATTGAATAAAATAATCCCAATATAAATATGTTCACTACATTAGATTAGTAAGGACAGAACAAGTTAATAACGCAAAAAAAATCTGCAAATCACAATAACATAAGTATGGATAATAATAATAACAATAAATAATAATAATAATAATAATAGGAAATAGACACCGTCGAAAATAGAAGAGCCTAATAGATAGATACATTCTTAAACACAATACATACCTCAGAAATGTAATTGAAGAAAGGAGACAAAGAAAAAGGTCTAGATAAAGATACACACACCAACTATGATGAATTCAAACACTTACAGAAAACGTATGGATGGTGTGTAGCAACGCTGTCCAACTTCTCTTAGCCCGTGGGTCATTTAAAAAAAAAAAATAGTTAAGTTAAATAAAAAATCCAGTTCACCACAAAATTTATTATATTGATACGAAAAAAATAAAGTAAAAAATATACCTATATAAAAAAATGACAATTTTCATAATCGCGGTATTTAATAGAAGCATTATTGGGAAACAATTTAATTTATGTCCATACTAATATTTTTGTAAGTAAATGATACTATCGATACTATTGCTTCGATGGTTAATACCACAAAATAAAACATTTGTTGGTATTCAGATATTTATTTTAAATTTTATGAAATAACTTAGAATGAAATGTAATCCGATAGGAGACGCCAGAATTAATAATTTATTTTTATTAAATTTTGGACACATTGATATAACGTATATATTATTAAGGAGAACACATTCTTATTTTGAAGTTGTACTCGGAACAAAGGTCTGTGATATTTTGATATAAAAATGAATTATTAATTCTGGCGTCTCCTATCGGATTACTCAAAGGTATTTGAGATTCCGTAAAAATAAAGGAACCAGAAATGTATCGATTTGAAAAGTGTGACATGTAAATTCAAAAATTTGTCGTTAATGCACTGTATTGATATAGCATAATCGGTTAATGCATGTTCCCCGGACAGGAAGAGATCCAGTTTCGAATATCAGTAACAACAACAATATTTTTCTATAAAATTGATTTTATATGTATATATTTCTAATTAATACATTTAATTTATATTAAAAATATCACAGACCTATGTTCTGAATAATTTCTACTTCACAGTAATAATGTGTTCTCCTTAATTCGAACTTGGATTATCTGGATTCGAAATTGGACCTTTTCCTATCTGTGGAAACGCTTTAATTAATTTCACTATATAAAGCAATTTTCGAACAAATTTTGAACATATATTGTGTTCTTTATAATTAATATATCTATTATTCCATTTATAAAAGCAATCAAATTTAAGTTAAAAGTAATGTAATGAAAAAAAATTTATTAAGTGTTATTCTTTATAACTTAGTCACATTTAAACTAGGTTATTTTATAAGAGGAAATAAGTCATTTACGTGAGAAAATTTAAACTACTAATATTGGAACAAGTTACCAAATACAATAAAATATTGTGTTCACATAACGATGTTTCATGACAAAATACTGTCGAAGTAAAGCAAAGTTTTATCGAAAGAATAAACGTGCAATACTCGAAAGTGCTGCTTTTAAATTCAGTATGCGTAGAACAAAAAAAATAGCATGATATGCACAACTAATTTCCACGGGCGTTTAGTAAATCGAGTCATTGTTATAGTTGCAGCTTGGCCCCAACAAAGGAGCGCATCCTTCATGCTCCAACGCTTTTCACAAAACCACAAAGAGACATTCCGAGTAACGTGTAACTGTAGAGCTGGTATGGAAATGTAATGTAATGATGTGCATTTAACGACTTTGACAGAAACACGTAATTTTCCATTATTTTTTAATTTTTTATTGAGAAACATGGACGTAAATTTTTTTACATATTATACATTATAAACATTCTTATATAAATATACAAAAATACATTTATACTTATTAATATACAAAGTATACAAAAAGAGCGAACAAGTTTCATAATGTCAGAGATGTTCATGAAGGAGACATTCTTAACTAGACTGAAGTCTGTACTAAAGGAGATATAAGAAGATTAATATTTCACTATGATTTTTTTGGTGATCTGGATAGCAAAATAAGTGTATATCACATTTGTTAAACATTGTGAAACGAAATAGTCAATTATTATAGAGTATCACTATTTATCAGTTAAACTGATGATATCGATTTATTAAGGAGAACACATTCTTATTGTGAAGTTGTAATTATATTTATATTTATAATTAATACATTAAATTAGTATTTAAAACATCACAGATCTATTTTGTCGAAAAATATTGTTTTTGCGCTACAGTGATATTTTTAACAGTATTTTTCGACAAAATTGATTTTATGCGTATATATTTATAATTAATACTTTAAATTATTATTTAAGATATCGATTTGGTTACAGATATTATATTTTGGTCATGGAACTTCAAGAATGTGTTGTGTACTGATACACGCCAACTAGTGTGTGAGCGCTGTCTAAGCGAGAGAGAGACAAAGTTATATGACCGCTTTACGGTAGACAGTAATAAAACAACGCACTGGGCGCGTAATGTCAGTTGTGTACACCGCGAGCAATATGTTGCGCCTTTAAAATATACAGAATAAAAGTAAATTCAACACATTGATAATAATAATTATTAAACTATTTTTAATACTTTCAGAAATTTCTTAGTGGTTATCTATATCCATAAAATAATTAAATATTAAACAAATCTATAAATGTAATAATGAACTAATTATATTAGCAACAGATTCACTAGTGGCCGACTGTACAATGCCATGAGTAAAAAATCGACATGTATCTTCGGTTGGACACTTGAAAGTTGTACCTTACTTGGAGTACACAGAAAAAATAATTAATATAAAAACTATTATTTTACCTCATAGCAAACCCATAGTATATCCTAATATAATATAAACAAATAGTAATACAAAATTTATCGAAAAAATATTTGAGTTGCTACCGGGATTCGAACCTGGTCCTCTTCCTATCTGGAAAACTTGTTAATCATTAAAATACCACAGAACTATATTATAAAAATGCAACTTCACAACAAAAATGTGTTCTTATAAAAAAATTGTGAATTATGTTTAATAAAGAACACTTATTTAGTAGAGATTGTAAACTGATAGCGTGTTTCATCAATATTCGTATTATCTCTACACATAAATTATATAATTTATTTATATTGTTATAATGTGTTTGAATTATTAGAATGTAAAATTAACTCTATTGTCCTTTTGCTGTGACCAACTATCGCATTTTTTTATTTCAAATGTAAAATGTACGATAAATACTGTATGATAATGATAGCGCGCACAATTTCTTGAAAAAAAAAGTGTACGACGCAATAGAATTAATAATACAGTATGCGACGGGATAACCGAGCTAACATTCTCTGGTAAACCAACAGTATCATACCTGTTAACAACTTGAATTTTACTTCAACCATTGAACTCGTCCAGCCCGGAACTTCTGACCATCTCTTCACTGTTATACTTTACGAAATTATCGCACAGAACATTTTCATGAAAATGACGGAAACAGCTCTGAAAATATTAAATCGAATTATTTTTCATTCTGTTCTGCCACCAACATATTTACACGATATATTACAAATACATACTTATACATATTTAGATATATATTATATTTTGGATTTTTGGGATACTGGTCAGTCAGAATGTTGAATTATCGAGACTCACGAACCGAAACCCATTATTGTAATGTAATGTGATAATTAAATCGTGCACGTAAAAATAAGTCGCTGCTCACAAAACAATGTTGAAAGATTAACATATTTTCCTAAGCACTTTTTTCTAACATCTTCCCGTGACCCACCAAAAAGTACCCTCAAAAAAGTATCACCAAGTAAAAGGTCCTGCAGAAATATTTATAAAATGCCAAGAAAGGCTTTGTTAGCACCGGTAGTGGTCCTCTGTAGGGTCGTTGCGCTCAGAGGGCTTAATGTGGCGGACCGTCTTTCGTAGAAAAAACTTCCTTATAATTATACTAAAGCACTTCTGATGTTGCCGTTTTAAGTGCTTTTACGAACGGAATTAAACCATCATGAATGGGTTTTTATACCCAAAATGTGAAAAATGTTGACCAAATTGTAAAAGAGAAAAATAAATATCTGATATTTATTTTCAGAATGCATTTTGACTCTTTTTAATATATATTGGCGCGTGCACAGAATACGCGTCATATAAATACTCCAACCATTATTTAAACTAAGTTAAGCACTTATGTGATGAAAATAATTAATTTGTTGACCTTCTGGGACAGGTTCAGAACCCATTCTAATTAATCAATAAACTTTTTTTTTAACCGCTGAGAAAGCGCTCTAAACGTTCAAAAGTCTTTTTTTAATAAAAATTAAATAAAATAAAAAATTGAATGAAAAATAATGGAAGATAGAAATTCTAAAAATGTATTTTTTTTTTGCACGTCTAAAGTACATTATCATTCCAATTATGGAGATACTGAATTAAGCAGAAGGCATTATATTTATTATAGCGTACCACATGATTCTATTATATTTAAAACAATGTTATTATATTATTTATTACTATGGTTTATTGTATATTTTAATATGTTAATTTTTATATCACTTATTTAATATCCATTTAACATTTAATTTTATAAAAATCTTTGTTGTTTCTTTTATTTCACTATGATAATAATTATTATCGTACATTAAAATGAAGAGCCAATTTTTGTATAATTATATTGTAGTTTTGTAATAAAATGAAAAAATAATTCCTCTGAGCGACACATGAAGTTTCAAGAAAATAATTCAAGTAAATGATGAATATTAGCAGTATTTGAATAATCAGAACACCCGAATTTTAACAATAATTAAATCATAATTATCGTCATTTAAGATCGGACGAACAGACCATTTATTGTAATAGCTCTTAGACAAAAAAATAAGATATTTTCATTTTCATCATTTTTATAAATTAATTAAGTGAGATAAATTAAGTCAAGGTTTTTAAAAAAAATGGGAAGGCGTCATAATTTCATAGGAGGTCGAAATATCTTCAACATGATATTCGCAGATAATACAATGATTGTCGATGTGATGATAATGTCAAGAAACCAATTAAAACAAAACGTCCTCATCAACATTCGAAACTTTTGCTATAATCAATTTCTGAAGGTATTAAAAAGAGTCTAACGAGTTTATATATTTATATAGATGCTCAGATTTTTAAAAAAAGGAAGATGTGAAGCAAAAATCTGAAGACGAATTAGAATTCCAAAATCAGCGATGTCTAGTCTGACGAAGATATGGAGAAATCGGTCCAATCTAAAACAACCAAAATCTGTCCAGTGTAATTTCTAGTATTCTCCATAGCATCGTGTGGGAATCTAGTGATCGCCGCCGTTTAAATCGATTATTACTTGAATTAGCGCCATCTACAGGATTTTCAACAGATTGGAATATGTTTTTGTTGGTAGTGTTTATGCTATTTTGTTCGTATTTTTCTTTTCTAGGAATTTGTATGTATGTGTAATAATTTACACTTACTGTTCTAATTATTTATGCTAAAATATGTTTTTTACGCTAATGAAGTTTTAAAATATAAATAAGTACGCTCAAAATTGTTATTTTTTAAAATAATTTCGTGTCACTTTTATTATTGAATACCAATCCCAATCACACCTGTGTGTCAAGAGTAGCATTTTTTCTCATCGGTTAGATAGAGCTTAAATTATTCAGATTCTGTTTATCACTCTAATTATTATCTCAAATTATTACATGTGTCGATCACTTCCGACCACAAAATATTCCCTACTGAACCCTCCAGAACATGATTAAATCCAAATACTTTACTATATAAGGCATATTAATACGTTTGATCATGTGGTTACGCCTTTGAAGTGACGTTGCGGTTTCGCCCCATCGAGGTGTGGATTCTTACCTGTTCTCGCTTCCAAGTCAACTGAATTCAATAATAATGATGAATTACAATTTCTAATATTTATGAATGATGATGCTGGTTCGGTATGTTTCTAGAACAAATGTGTTTAATTTAAAATGTATCCGATACTTCTGGGTATCTTGTTTCTTGAGCTGTCGGGGTGCCGAGCTTGTTTGTTCTTTAGCTGTTATACATCTTCAACATTGTTAGACATATATTGAAATGTACATGAAACCACTAATTGTTCCGCTTTTACTATAATTCTGTGCGGTGGCTTCAAACTTTGCAAAAGGACGAATAATTTCATTTTGATGAATAATTATGTTAAATTTGTAAAGGGTGTCCAAAGGAAAATTTTCAAGTTTAAAATTAAATTTAAAAAAAAAACTACAATGTTATTCTCATATTTTATTTATACAAAATGGAATTTAACGATGTTAATTTAACGTTTTATAAACAATATCGTCTAAATGCCGTTCATTTATCTCAAGACATTCTTGCAATTGCAATCTTAAATATGCGAACACGCGAGAGCAAAGCGTTGGTTCAATGGCAAACACTTCACAGCGGATATTTTCTTGTAGCGACTGAATTGTTCAAGAATTGTTACTGTAAACTCTCGATTTAAAGGATTCCCACAAAAAAAAGTTACACGGTATAAGGTCTGGTGATCGAGAAGCCCAGGGTATGTCTCCGTATTTGCTGATGAATTTATTGAGAAAAATTTCCTTCAGCTTCTCCATTGAAACTCTAGTTTCAATGGAGAAGCTGAAGTTGCGTTGATAGTTGCGTGTGAAATGGCCCCGTCATGATGAAATTGTGTTCTGTTATTGAACCCGGTAAACAGCTGCAGTTGCGGTACCAAAAATTTGTGGATCATTTGGCAATTCACGTCAGCAGTGATTGTATGTCGCTGGTTAAAAAAATAAGGAATAATCATCCCTCGGGCAGAAATTGTACATCACACTGTCGTTTTTGGACAACGCAAACGTTTTTGATGGCGTTCTCTTATGTTGTTAGGACACCAGTATCTCAAATTCTGTTTATAAACATAGCCATCGATATGAAAATGTGCTTTGTCTGTAATAAATATGTTACCAAACGTTCATACTGTTCCAAAACTTTACAGCATCTTTCTCGCTAAGGTTGCACGTAAAGAATAGTCATTTTTGTTGAGAAACTGCACGATTTGTAGTTTGTGTGGGTGAAACTGTAATTTTAGTTTCAAAATAACGTGCACTGTTGATTTTTTTATTTCAGTACAGGCTGCAATCTTCTTTATCAATTTATGCAGATTGCACATAATATCACGTCGAACTTGAACCACATGTTTTGGCGTCGCTGCTGATGTTGATGGTGTCAGAGGAGCTTGGTTAAGCCAACACCAGATAAGTTGTATGCTCGGCCCATCAGTTACTCGTCGAATATTAAAGTGAGTACAAAAAGCGTGACGCGTACGAACCAATAAATCATCGCACTTTAAATCTTGCTCAACCGCGAATGCGCGGTCCGCTCCCGACCAGTGACTCATTCCGACTTGCAAATCAACAAATCACGCCCGTCGAACCTCCCATTTACCTCACCCTGATAGTTTACGAGCAATTACAATTTAATCTTGAAATTTTTCCGCTGAACACCCTATACTTCACGATCTCAATAAAGTGAAAATAATCCAAATGAAAATATTGTTAAATACTAATTAAATGTTTAATTAGAAAGATATACATATAAAATCAATTTTATCGAAAAATATTGTTGATGCGTTACCGTGATTTGAACCTAGAACTCTTTACAAACCGGGAAATGTGCATTATCCAACTATGCTATAGCGACATTATTTTTGACGACAAATTTTCGAACCTATATTAAATATAAAATTAATAAAAATGAATTGTTAATTCTGGCATCTGCTATCGGTTTACTCAACGGTATTTGAGATTCCGTTAAAACAATCTAGATGCCTTTCAAATAATGGAACGATACATGTATTAATTAGAAAAAGTGTAACATATAAGTCTTGTCTTCAAAAATAATGTCGCTATAGCATAGTTGGATAATGCACCTTGGTTTGGAAAGAAATCCAGGATAAAATTGATCCAGGATCCCGGTAGCGCAACAACAATATTTTTCGATAAAATTGATTGTATATGTATATCTTTCTAATTAATACATTTAATTAGTATTTAAAATATCACAATAAAATATCACTATGTTCTGAATAATTACAACTTCACAATAAAAATGTGTTTTCCTAATGAAAATATTGTTATTTAAATTCCTAAATAAACTTATGTTTTTAATTACTTTTCATATTTAATTATAATTACGTTAATGTTCTTAAGTATTTGGTTTAGAAGCGATGGCCAATCAGTTCTAAGACCGGGATAGTGAAATGAAATGAGTCGAAAATGATCGTGTGAAATATCCAGAACGTTATTGGCCTTGTGCGGACGTGCTCAATCATGTCAAGAAATAATTTATTAAATTGAAATATGGTTCTTATAAAACGGAAAAACTTTTTTTTACTTTTTGTAGCTGCGTAGCGTTCCGAATTATTTTATAGATTTATGTCCAAAACGATTAAAGCGAATAAATTGACGGGGGAAGAGTTTCCAGACATTCGTTAAATCCTCCCGAAAGCTTTATTATTGATCTTGTAGTCATTAAAAAATCAAATAGTCTTCTGTTGGATGTTCATTTCAGGATTTTCCGCCCTCTTTCCAATACCTGCTCATGTGAAAATCTATAATTATATCAAACATGTAAAGAAATATTGTTGGATAAGCATAAATGTATATCGTTCAATTGGACAAATCAATCTAAATAAGTGATAACAAACTAATATATTTTTTTAAATTATTTAAAACATATCATTTCAGTAATAAAATTGTTAATTAGGTTTAATTACCTTTTTAATAACTTTAAAAGCGCAAGCTACTAACGGTCAGTGTAACTTGCCCGGTGTTGTCCGGGAATCAGATTTATTTATAATTTACGACTGGAATTTACGAGTAGAGAGATTACTACGTTATGCGCAGGTTTTAAATAATAAAGATCTATAAAATATTTGAAATGTCCGGATGTTGGTGTCACTATATTTTTGTCAGGATCCAAAAAAACCTATGTAAAATTTTAAATATATGATATCCAATATAACACACATTTATATAACGGGAAAGGGGTAAGGTATCTAAGAATAATGTCTTGTTTTACATAGATTTATAAAGTGTAGCTATGAAAAATTTAGATTGATCAAAAAGTGGAGAATTTTATAGAGAATAGATAGATAGACATCAAGTTTCATATAATATAATCTATCAATAACATAGTTCGTCGAAATAGCAATCTACAGAATGATGATATTTTGTTAAAATTAGATCAAATAATCAATACATTTTATAAAGTATTTATGATTAACTTTTTCACTTGCATTCTCCGTATTTTTTAAAGAAAGATTCTACCTTATCACAATGGTGGCGATTCATAATATATACTTGCGTACACCTCGTTTGTCGAAATACTTTAATATCTACAGTAGCTATTCAAACATCGATGATTTGTCGGCTTCGCAAAGAGAGAGGTCTTGTCTTATTAAATTATGTCTGAAGATCCCGAAATTCCAAAACTAAATTCATGAGTGTCAACAGTTGAATTAAGAGCTCGAGTGTTATCCGCAACGAGCTTCTGTTTCCAGAGAGGGTGGAGAAATGCTTGTTAACAAAAACAGAACACTTAATGAGGTTCTGAATTAAACATCCAAACCTTTCCTTTGTCCCATATAAATGTTTCCTCTCCAAGACTTGAGTTCTTGATCACCTTCTCTAGGATTATTTGCCTCATTTACCCATTATCTCGTGTAACTTTATTATTAGTGTACAGAGAAATAACAATAACTTAAAGCGTACGAGAAACCAAAACTGTCATAAATACACAACACCATAAAAATATTGGTATTCTTATCATACACCGGTTACTGTTTATCAGAACATATTTCCGTTTATTGACGGTTGAGGCATCTCAAATCTTCGATATTGAATGGGTGAAAAACCACCAGGTGTTAGTTTATGCTCCTTAGTAAGTGCAATACGATAACTGATATAGAAGGCTGCCAGTCCACAATTTTGAAAAAAATATTAATAAATACCAAAAATATCCGGGCCGCTTTCATACAAAAATTCATAATATAATAATCACCTGAAAATTATGTTGATCACATAAACTACCATTTATTTATTTATTTATATATATATGTATTGACATACATATTTTTGTTCTAACAGAGGTGGATACATAATAAACATAAGACATTCTCATAGTTTATTGTGTGGGATGGAGTAGACTTCACCTCTGATACAGCGTTGTCCTGGCTACTTTGCTAGACTGAAGTCTGTGTTAAAGTAGCCAGTTTTTTTTTTTCCTGCTGTTGTGGTGTTATTTATCGACAGGAATAAAAAGAAAATTACAAATATGTATAAAAAGTAAAAATAAAATAAAAATATATGTAGTGGGAGTGTTGTAGGACTAGTGAATTATTAGTGAAGGTATTGTATAAATTATATTAGAATGTTGGATATCCATGCTTCTGATTCATCTTTATCTGATTGAATCATATATTGGGTCCATATTTGTGTAATCTTATTGGAATTATACGATTTCCAGTTGGTACTGAGTGTATTGTATAGTTTCGGAGCTAAGAACATGTAGAATCATTGATAAAATGTCGTTGTTGCTCTCGGAACTGGTGTGTAGATGTTTTTTTGTTAAAATATAACTATAAAATGCTTTTTACAAAATAATTTGCTAAAAATATATTTAGAAATCTATTCTTAAATTCTCTTAAAAGTCGAACACATTACCTTTATACTATTTATCATTCTAAAGGTGTTTAAGTTTTTGCATAAATTTGATTATTTACACTTTTCACAAAAGTGTTTTTACCTATGTTTGAGTTTTTTATGGCTGGCCACTTTTTTCACTACGTTCATTTAGACAACGTTAGACCGCACGCACAAAAATACCGAAAATATACATTTCTCGATGTTTTTAAATACATCATACAAATATTTATTCTTTTATTGAAGACTTATTATTAAAATAAAATAAAACATACATTATTATTTTTTTATTTTATTTTAATTTTATTATTTTTACATACGAGGGTGAATCAAATATAAACGAGACTTTTGGATCTGCGCGCGCAATAGTGATGGAAGAACGTTCCGCTGTTATTAGCTGTTAGGTTGGTTTGTCAGGAGTGGGGGAAGCACGTGACTCATCATCATAGACTCGCTCAGTGTCCATCGTTACGATGTCCAAGCAGGAGGTACCTCCCTCTATTGCCCAACGTATTGTTATCAAGTTTTTAGCTGCAGAAGGTGTAAAACCGACCGAAATCTTGAGAAGATTGATTGCACAGTTCGGGGAAGAGACGCTGTCGCGAGCTAAAGTGTTTGCTTGGCATAAACAGTTCGTGGAGGGCCGTGAACGTGTTGAAAATGAGAGCCATGACCACAGACCCCGCACCAGCATTACAGCGGGCAACGTCGACAGTGTTCGTCAACTTGTTGAAGGTGATAGGCGTCTAACAACTTCGGATATTGCAATTGAGGTTGGAATAAGTTATGGGAGCACTTACTCTATACTCTCAGAGGAGCTAGGGTATCGCAAGGTGTGTGCCAGGTGGGTTCCTCGCCTTCTCACAGTTGACCAGAAACTGAATAGTTTTCAAGTGTGTGAGCGTCTTCTTGCACGATTTCGGGAAGAAGGAGACCCGTTTCTTTCTCACATTGTCACCTGTGATGAAACGTGGGTGCATCACTACACTCCTGAGTCGAAACAAGCGAGTATGGAGTGGAGGAAGAAAGGAGAACCCGGACCAGTGAAAGCCAAGTCACGATTATCGGCTGGCAAGGTTTTGGCTACTGTTTTTTTTGACCAGCATGGCCTGCTGCACCTTGATTTTTTGCATGAGCGCAGAACAATTAATGCGGCATACTACTGCTAAATTTTGACTGAGGTCAGACTTGCATATCGCCGCAAAAGACGAGACCTTCCGATGAGAAAAGTGATTCTCCTCCATGACAATGCTCGCCCCCATACAGCAACCCTGACCGTACAAAAATTGGAGCAACTGGGTTGGGAGACACTGGAACACCCTCCATACAGTCCAGACCTATCTCCCTGCGACTTCCATTTCTTTGGTCCTCTCAAGGAAGCTTTGGGAGGACAAAAATTCCACAGCGATAATGAGGTTGAAGCATATGTGCGCAATTGGCTACAAACACGACCTGACTCTTTTTACGTGGAAGGAATTAAAAAATTACCTATACGCTGGGAAAAATGTGTTTATAAATCAGGAGATTATGTAGAAAAATAAACTATGATTGTTTGTGCGTTTAAAATCAAAATAAATATTTAAAAAAATAAGTCTTGTTTATATTTGATTCACCCTCGTATATTTACTTCGCATTGAGGATGATGTTAATGGATTATATAAATTATTATTACTTTAAATAACGTTAGCCAACAGATTCATAAATTACGGGATTGACTCTTGATGAACGCAAATTTATCATAATTGTGTTATTTTCTAATTAAAAATCGATGTTTTGATTGTATTTATAATATTTGTAAAATATGTTTAGAGCTGTATTAAGTTCATTGTAAAATAAGAATTCATTAAAATACGTTATTTAGTAATTATTGAGACCCATAAAATAATTTTAATTCAAAGCTGATTAAGATGTTTAACTTTGAACATTTAGCCATAAATATGACAAGAAGTTTTGAGAGATCTCAAGCAATGAGCTTCATTGTGTCGGACGACAATAGCTGAATAGACAAATTTGTAATAAATACTTTCTTGCAATATCTTCTGCGTCACACTTCATAATGCTTAAGATACTCAAGTATCTATTTTAATTCTAGAAAATGTTTTTTTTTTTGTTTATAAGGTATCAGCCGAGATTCAGATATAGGTATAATTTAAAATCGGATTATGGGGAATATGGGATGGGGTACCTTTGGGTAGGCTGTTAGGTTGAAGGGTATTTACATTTTACGCGGGGTACAAAATTTGGAGTGGATGGCATTCAATATAAAACATATTTATATCTGTGAGAGGGAGTGGGATGGACAAAGGAATTGCGGATGATATCTCGGTTTTGCAAAGGGTCCTAACGAGTATATATGCAAAATTTGGTTTGGATCAATTAAAGCGTATAGGAATGTAGATAGAACAGACAAGAGTATAATGACAGGTCTTGAAGGTGTTACACTTTTTGATGGAGTCGTAAAAGGGGACATCTTTAAACTAATTATTTTTGAAAATATTCTGTGTGATGTTGTTGCCATGGTTGATTTGCTTAGTAGTATGTACTGACAGGTGTTAAAGAGGTTTTGGTTACTTTTTGGTTACCTAATTTTATTACTCAACCATTAAAATACAATAATTGAAAACATTTCAAATGATAAAGTATGTAATGACAATATTATATATAAAAAACAAATATATATGCAAATGTGAATAATATAATAATTCTAGAAATTAAAGTATATTCTAGCCATAATCCAATATACTAACTTTAAAAGTACGAGTAACATATAAAGGAATTTAAAAGTCGATGAGCACTTGTTAATTTAAAAGCTGTATGTATATTGAGAAATTGACGAATATGTTTGTACACGAATATCCTAAGACGTTTGCGTGGTTCCCCAATTTCTATGAAAATATACTGTGTGCTTTTTGTGTAAATTAAGTACATTATGTTACTTAATTTAAACAGGGTAGAGTAATTCTAAGGAAAACGGACACAAAATGAGAGAAATTAAAAGAAAAAAAATTGTTAAAATGTTAATTATTATTTAGGACAATTAAAAAAAATGATGGTTTAGTAAATATATGTATTTCTTTAAAAAATATCTGTACAAATACATTAAATAAAGAAAATACTAAGAATCATAGTAGTGCCACTTAAAAAGAGGCAAACGGACATCTAATCTCTATCTTCATTATGAAACTAAACACGTCGGAAATTTTTTTTTATTTTCCAATTAAATCACATTCTTCATTATATCAGACTTCACACTCGAGCTACTAAATCCAATTTCTCCCTTCTTTGTATCCATCATTACAAGAACCACAATTCTTGTAATGATGGATTCTTAGATTTGACATCGATTTTTTTTTCCTTTTGAGTTATTTTATCAATTTTGCAGCAGATTCCTTACCTTTTATCTCAGAAATATATTTGCTTGTGGTTAAAATTCTGTACTCAGTCCCTCTACTTTATTTTCTTGAAGTTATTGTACCCCTGTATATTCCAGGTAATGAACTGATACTTGGAGCCATTAACGATGTGTCAGTTGTAATATTTCTAGTGTGCATTATTAGATCACTTTTTAATGCTTAGTTCACAGAAGAAGATTTATTTATATTAAGTAAAGGTGTATTGGTAACGACGTTAATAGTTAGAGACATATTTCTTGACTACATATTTCTAACTAAAAAGTTTTATCGGATATATAGACATTGATTCTTCACTCCAATTACATCAATCAGATGTCCTTTTCCGATTATGTATTATAATCTATAAGAAATGGGAAGTAATTAACATGGAATAAACTTTTTCCGTTTGCCCCGTAAATATAGTGTCCGTTTGCCCCTACACACCGCTGAAATTATTTATACATAAAATTAATCGAAGGAATTATTAATATGATTTTGTTATTGCTAATATACCGCACGCATAATAGCTAAACACGATATAAATATATCCTTACGTTTTTTAATAAATAAATTTTCATGTAAATAAAACTAAACTATAATAGTTGTTGATTGGCGCTCACTAGTATAAAGATAGTTATAATAAATAATTATAAATGTCTTTAAATATTATAAAGATTTTAATACAAGACTAACGTCGAAAAAAATACTCACAATGACGGCCAACGTATATTGGTAGGATTAGCCAGAATTAAACGATAAGGGAGTGTCCGTTTGCCCCCATGTCCGTATGCCCCACATTTACCCTAATGTCTTTCTTACGTTTATGTGCACATTATTATTCTTATCGTTATTTAAAAAAATGTATTTATTTTTATTTACAACACTGTTTCGAAAAAACCTTCTATGAAAATTCCAAATAAAAGATAATTTCAGATACAAAAATTCAAATTATGTGTAAATAATTACGGCATTAATACATATATTATAAGTACTGTTAAAAGAACTACCACAGATCAGGTATTGAAAATAAGCAAACTACAATTGAATAAATGTTTTTAGAATAAAAAGTATTTCACTCGATAACCAGATCTTTAAAATAATACGCTAGTAAAGTATATACGAGTACAAAATGTTAATGAAATATTAAGCACAACATACTTTTAATATGTATTTAAAGAAATATAAAGAACAATAGATGACATTACCTATAATAAGAAAAAATCGTGTCTGTTAAACCTATATTTTTTTATTAAGTTGAAGGTTGGAAAAATAAAATGAATGAAAACGCATTTTGGTCATGATTTTAATTTAAAAATGGTTTGTGGTTAAATATATCATTATGTAAAGTTTTCCTTTTCAGGTGAGAATGTATCGCTGCCTTGCCTGGTGTATGTGCACGGAGAGTCCTACGAGTGGAACTCGGGGAATCCTTACGATGGAACTGTCTTGGCTTCTCAAGGACACCTCATCGTCGTCACCATCAACTTCAGACTTGGTATTTTAGGTAAGATATTTACATATCGACCCCTTAGAATAAAAAGGTTCCATCTAATATTTTGGGCTAATTTCAGTTATTGTGTGAAAAGGGTTCCAAATGCATTATTCTTTATTTCTTCCATACAAACTAACTCTATTTAACGAATATTAAAGGAAATAGCAAGAGCTAAAAGTTCCAATTGCATCAGTTATTTATTTCAATTTATGGATCATTATTGTTAATTTACAATGTTTTTTTTTTAATTTTTAATTTCCCTCATCTCACAGTGGCCTTAAAACTGATCATATTTGAATACTCAAAACAAAATATACATGAATATATATGTTCAAATTCAATCAACACTTTTAAGCTCATTATCTCAAAACAATGTCAGTGTCAGATGGAACCTTGTTATTCTGAGGGGTCGATATATAATTTTTTTTACGTATGTATATTAACTCTACATTTTGTCATTGTTTCGTGATTATATATTTTTTGAGTATTTAAACATATTGAAGTACATCTACAGGCTGAAATGGGATTAGGTTTTTCATCCAGTAACACATTTTTTTAATTAATGGATTCTTAACCACGAATTCAAAACATGCTTAGTATTTATTTTAATAAATCATAATATCTCGTTATCAATGTAAACATTTATGTTTTTATTAACGTAAACTTCATATTTGTTCCTTATAATATTCTCAACACTAGTCATAATTATAATAATGAATATTCCAACAAGACGTAGTCGATTTGTTTTTATAATTGCCAATTGTCAATTATATTTTAAATGCATGAAAATGAAGGTCTTTTGATGTAATGTGATGCTTGAGAGGTTTAATTGTTGCTCTCGGTGTCTGATGGAGATAGTGTTGTCTGCAGATACGTTTTCACATACAGAATAGTGTAGGTGTTCGTTTATCACACACGTAGCTCATTTCTTCTAATTTAGCTAAAATTTCACGCAATCTTCTTTCAATAGCCACAATTGATCCGTTACTTTTATAACACGATTAAATAAAAAATAAAATCGTTGCTGAATCATATTGTCAACGCCATAACTGTCCAGTATCAACTACCAAAAAGCAATGACTAAAGAAATGGGGATAATTTCAAATCAGTTATCTAATATAGTTAGAACACCCATTATAATAGTATATAATAACGCCAGAAGTAATATGATAACACCCCACTATAGTACGAAATACATTCCAAAAAAATCTTTGAAGATTTTGTAAAATATTGCATGCGTTGCCTTGTTGAGTGGAATCAAAGCGAGAGTAAACAACTTTCAAAACAATTCCAACATAGGGAGGAATAATTTTGGGTTTCCTTCATAAAGAAATTGCGAAAAATAATTTGTTTTTTTTCATTTCCTTAAGTTAATCGAACTTTTGAGAGCGCAGCTTGTTTACTGTACGACAATATGTTTTTTTAGCTTTTATACTCATCATTTTACTAATAAATACATACTTGAAAATTAAAAAAAAAACCTTTTTATTTATAAATCTTAAAATTACTTACATTGTGCCAGTTTAATGTAGAGCAGAAAGGAATATCTGTTTTGATTAATTATAATATTATGATAACTTGAAGTAAAATTTATTTAATAAAATATTTTTATTGGTTTCTATAATTATACTATACGTAAGACTATATTTCATCAAAAATTCCCGTTGTTGCAATATTGTATTTAGGGTTTCTGCGTGACATCACGTCGCACACAATTTACCGGACAACCCTTCTCACCGTCTTCCGACATCTTGAACACACAGATCACGTTTATTGACCCAATGGCTCCAAAGTATTTGCCATTCGGCAATTAAGGTCGACGTTTTCACGTAACTCTATTTTTATATTTTTTTCAACAGATTCTTGTAATTTAAGTTTATTTTTACGTACAGGAACTCTATTTTCAACCCATCCTCTAATTCATTAATACTTTAGTCATAATGTCATAGTTCAATTATTTCATTTTTGATATAAGTAGAATACATATACTTTTATTGAATCTAACAATTTTGTCGAACTCCCTTAGTTCTTGTTTGATTTACATCAAACTTTTCTAAAAACTTGATCTGGTAGATATTAAGTTCGTAACTACGTCTGATTCGCCATCGTTCAAAATAACGGCAGTTCAAAAACTTTAAAAATGCGTAATCGTATCAAATTTATGTAGAATTTTTCAAATTTCAAACTGGAAAAATGAAAGCTCACCCTTAAGTTAAATAAATTGTATTATAATATAAAACTGTCTCACATTCAATTTTATTTTTTAATCACTTTTTGACTCAAAGTTCGTCTTTTCTCTACAATATCGTCGCCTCTGGCGTATCTGACAATCCAACCCTTTATCTACTACCTACTTATACCTCTCGCCTTAGGGCTGCCAACATTATTTTTCATCCAAAAGTCAGAAATATGAATATTTGCATTTTAATTAAAATAAAGAAAACAAACCATTTAAATCATGTATCTAATTGTAAATGAATAAAATAAATAAACTATTTATTTCGTTGGAATGGAAGAAGCAGTGCTTTTTATAATATTTTACTGGTGTTGTAATTGAAAATTGACATATTCCTTGAAAATTTTGAGCACATATTTTTATATTTAATATATCCAAATTATCGTATTATTACTGTAGAAAGTAAATATCTAAACAATAAGTACAAACATACCTCTTAAATTATCCATTATTTTTGGATACCGAGATTCTCTCCTTAAACACTTCTCAGATCTTCACCGCGCAAATTAAAACCAAAGTCACCTAATGTTTATTTTGCAAGTGGATAATTCATTAAAATTAACTCAAATAGAGATTTTCATCTTTGTGTATTTCTCATTACGAAAATATGGTAATTTAACGTGATTAATTCCGCCTAAGCGCTAAATACGACAGTGGGTAGGTACTTGAGTACTCTAGTATGCGGAAAATTATTGAGGGGAGTAAATTCCTCTGGAATTAAAAATTTACTAAAATAAATCCAATGTTTTTGGTCGTAGGATTTTTTTGAGATTTAAGAAAAATTTAAATAAATTATTAGATAGGTATGTGTAACGAGTTCATGTACACCTGAATTTATCAATGTTTAATTTATTATGTTTACCACTAATTTTGCGGAAATGGATTTGATTGATTAGTAAATCATTGTAGAATTAAAAAAATTAATCATATCTCACAGAGACGAAGTTATTTATATTATATTATAGGTATAGGAATTAGTTAACTACCTCTTCGTTAATAAGACCTTATCTATATATTATCTAAAAGTTGCATTATTTAAAAATATCTAATGGCTGGTATCCACGGATGGGATTTTTATGAGATTTTTCACTCGATCTCAGAAACAAGGATAATGCTCCCATGAGATTTTTTTAGAGCAAACACTTGGTTTCTATAGATCACCATGTACACACTATATCTCAGAGATTCTCTATCTCACGTCTCAGTCAGGTTGTACGTCAATTGTCAAATATCAATCCATTAACCACTGATATTCCGTTTGTCTTGGAATTTGGGGGATTTGAATCTCCCCAGCAGCAGTTAAAACGGAATAAATGTTGTAGATGTCTACGGTTCTAGGTGGTGTTGTGCGCACGTATCGAGTCACGCTATCAAATTGAACGTCACGCACACGGGTTGGTGTTTCGTCTCTTTCTACTAATATCAAGTTGATCTATGAGTTTATTTATATATCAATACGTGTACATGATTCTGACATTTAGCTCAACCAAATTTCTGAGATTTATCTCAACGTGTATCTTTACACGGACACGGGCCATAAAATTTCGTTCTTAAAATACTGTCATTTTTTATTAAGCATACTTACTTCCAATGCAATCAAACCATTTTGTTTTTTAATCACTCAAAATTGATAAAGTATGCTTTTTGTCATTTTTCGCCGTTTTATGGTAGACACGATAAGTTAAAAAATTTATAGCCTCATTGTACATTAAAAAATACAATCTTGAAATTTGGTTTCATCTGGAATAATTCAAATGCCGTTTTTCTGAATTATGGTGATTAATTAGAATTTTTATTACTTTCTACAGTACTCTAAAATGTGAAATACGCGTACAAAAGATAATGAAATTAATAACACTTAATTCGAATTATTAAGAACCATGGCAGCACGGTTCCAGTTTCAAATGTGTATATATTTACTTACTAACTATTTTCACATATCTGCACGAAATATGGAATATCAGTAGCTGCAATATGATACATATGATCACTCTTTAATTGAATCTACATAATATAATTAATTAATTTATCACAAGTCTATTCTTTTACGGGAAATAAACTGATTGATACCTTTCATAAACATCAGACACTAGATCAACACAAACAGTTACTTGTAAAATGCATAATTTTAAAAAGAAAAAATCTATTCATTAATATAATGCTATTTTTTTGTCTCTAAAACTTTGTTTCCCCTCGGGTCTTCGTCACAAATTACAAAGAAAGATAAATAATTAATATTTTCACAGGAGCGCTAACATTAAATAATTGCCAAATAATTTCACTTAAGTAAGATATAAATAAGAATTATTAGCACATTACTAACAGTTAAAATGCACGATTATCGTATTTCACCTAGCAGATAACAGTCGGCTTAGTTGATCGTTACTACAAAGCTCTTTCAATGTGGCTTTTTGTATCATTGTCGGATTCATTCGTTATTTTAGGAATCCACCCACACCCTTGCCACAATTTACTATATCTTCACATCCATTCATCGGTTTAAATTTATTCCCAATTCTGATTGAATTATCTTTCCTTAATCCACTCTTCCGCTCAAATTCATTCATCCATCCAAACACTCTTCTAATCACTTTCCAAATATTGTTCATTACATTTACAAAATCCGCCATAATTTGGGACCTTCAGTGTAATACTTACCTCTCTCTCGATCGATGTGCTCATGACGATCGTGATACTGTATTTCACTTCTCGCGATTTTGGGTTTAGTGCGACGTGTAGCCTCGGACATGGTATGTCCATTTATTTGAGATAGACCTCTTTTTCTATGTCCTTGTATGTTTTTTGTGATAACCAATTTCTTCGGGTTATCCTATTTCTTATAGCAACTTTTAATATAATTATTTTCCTGCATGTTGTGGAGAGCTTGTCTCAAGTGCGGAGTTCGTAAAGAGTAAAGATATTTGTTCGTTTTGCAGTCCATGGTATACGCGGCATGCGACATCAACACTACATGTCGAATGTTCAATGTTATAAACTCCCAAAAAGACATAATATAATTAAAAAATTGTACGTACACGTTGCAGCGGAAAGTAGCGATGATGTACCTAGATTTTCTTCTAATTTATAATTTGGTTGCATTGTTTTGATTGATTAAGTATTTTTGATTTTATCTTTAAGATGAAATTATGTGTAATGTACAAAATTGGAATTAGCACCAATATTGAAAAGTTACCTACATTATTAATAGTTGATTGTCAAAGATGTAGGATGCACCAATAAGAGGTAGCTAATTTGGCTACAATTGCTAGCTCAATTGGATTTTTTACGAACGAAAATGAAGGTCTGTCGTCAAAATTCGATGTAATGTGTTTTAGTTGTAGCGCAAGGTTCTGATGGAGATGATTGCAGCCAAGCATAGTTCCAATATTTTCATCGTCAGAGGTTCAAGGTGACGTGTTATTGATCATATATCACACAAATAGATTATTTCTTTCAATTTTGTCGTGAAACGCTGGATTGTTTGCGTAGCAGGTGCCAAATGGCGACCGAAAATTGCACGCAAATATTCTTTTCACAATCGATCTGTTACTTTCATGATATGCTTTCGCAATAAGAAATCATCGCTGAACCGTGTAGCGCTTCATTTTGCAAAGAATAGTGTCTACATGATAGCTGTCAAGTGTCAACTTCTAAAAAGCACGGCTAGAAAAATGGTAATTCCATTTCACATCGGCTCTTTTTCTTTTTGTTGGAACACCCGTGTATTTATTAACCCAAATTTCTTCACTTTGAAACATGAAACGAATCTAACGAGATTAACTAAGATGATTTAATTATTAATAAACAATTTGTTCTTAAGAATCGCATCTTTACTCTCATTTATTTCATCAAAAATATATCATTTAAAAATAATAAAGGTTTCCAAATATTTTTCGTATATTGTGAAAACAAAATATATATAATTAAATGGAAACTACATTTTTCCAAGTTTTGAAATAACAATAATATATTTATTATTACTTATTTACCATCACGACGTTTCTTCGCGGGGGTAGATAGAGAGGATAGAGCGCCACACTTTTCTATTTTGACACACAATTCTCGCTACACCCACATTCATACATCTTCTCATACAAGCTCGCCGATTATTGTGGCTTCTAAGAGGATTTTCTTCCAGTATCTGCTTTACCTGGTCGTGTCAACTCTTACGCGGGCGCTCTCTATTTCTGGTGTCATAAACACTTGCGTCACCTTTCTTAACATTCTCACCTCATTCATCCGTTCCATATAACCAAACCACCTAAGTGATTTTTTAAAAATCTTACTCACTATACTAAGATCATATTTATATTCTTTCCTTATTTCTTCATTCTTTTCTCTGTCATAAAAGGATCTGCAACATATACGCCTAAGTGAACTCATTCCCATTACATTCAGTCTACTTTAATTCCTCTTTTGCCAGCTCCAGGTCTCACTTC
Source organism: Eubasilissa regina (assembly GCA_022840565.1). Lineage (NCBI taxonomy): Eukaryota > Metazoa > Arthropoda > Insecta > Trichoptera > Phryganeidae > Eubasilissa > Eubasilissa regina. Next base: position 15,644,553 of record JAINEB010000018.1, on the reverse strand, counting down.
CATACATCAGTGTCGGTACCAGGACTCCATTATGTACCGCTAATCTTGCCTCGGTTGACAAGTTCCTATTAGTTATAATTTCATTCAAAACGCCGTTCACTTTGTTCCCTGCAGTCACTCTCCTTTCGATATCTTTTTCAATATACGTTTCGTTCAAACATACTTCCCAAATACACAAACTTATCTACTTGTTTCAAACATTCATTACCTACAAGTATTTTGCAAGCGGTCTTGCTTTCTTTCTTCTCGAATACCATCATTTTCGATTTATTAAGATTCATAATAAGGTTTTCCTTGCATACATCGTGCATTCTACTCAATGGATACTGTAATTCTTGTTTATTATTCGCCGTTAATACTACATCATCGGCGTACAATAAACAGCGTACAAGTAAATCGTCTGTTTTTGCTCCTACATTCATATATTCCAATTTGTTCACACAATTATGTACAAGTTGAACAGTCATGGAGACATTACACAACCCTGCTAGACACCCTCTGTAATGTCAAACCATGGTGTTAATGATCTATTGATCCTTACATATGCAGAAGTTTCTTCATATAGGAATGCGATTGCATGTATATGTTTACTATTCACCCTGTAATCAGAGTTACAGGGTGAATTGTTACCTTTCTTTCGCCTTTTGTAGATTTATGAAAGCACACAGAGTTTTTGGTTTTTCGCTAAAAGTTGAGAAAAGTTCTGATACATGCATCATCAAAGGCTCCTTGCACGTTCTTTCATAAATCACTGTTTTCGCTTTTTCTAGTAAAATTCTTCCATACAGTTTACTATCCGAGCTTAGTAGACTAATTGCCTTATAGTTACCGCATTCCATTCGCGACCCTTTGCCTTTGTAGAGAGGTATACATTGAAATATTTCAATCGTTTTATGTTTATGTAACAAAATAATATCATCCCAAAATCGAAAATCTTTCATCATACCTCATAATTAATTATTATACAGGACATCGTTTAAAAGCTTCGGTGAAAAAATTCATCAATTCATGAAAACGTAGATTTTTTCATCGTATCTAATTTCCGCAATACACCGACAACAAAGGGGTTTCCGAGGATAATTAATTGAACGCCCAGCGATTTTTCCACTTTTTAATACATACTCGTACATCAGATTGTTTTGAAACCAATTATGAATAAAAAAAAATTAAACTAGCCTTAAGATTTAAATGTATCTCTGTTATTACAATTTTAATTTATACTTATGTTATTATGAAATTTATCGATTCTATACTTATTAAAACCAGAATAATAGTTCTATATAACATGTTACTTACTTATGTAGGAACACCTAATATGTTGTAACTATAATAATTTTATTGAGACAAAAACACAATAATATTATACCATAAAATCATGACTCATTAAATTATTTTTGTATTTACTTTGTCAGTAATTCCATGCTGCTTATATTAATAAAATACTAAATGACTCTTTATGGAATCGAACTGACTATTAAATGGGTTAGATTTTAATTTTAATTTTTTTTTAAGAATTGTTTATTAAATTTTAAAATATAAATATGTAGATATATTTAATTTAAAGTTTTCGTGAGCACTAGTGTTTGTAATAGTAGTGTAGTGTACCATATACCAAATATATCATTTTATATATATTATTATTAAATAACGAAGATTTAAAAGTTTATATTTATATTGATAACTTTCTCTCGGTACCCATGTAACTTGATACCGAGTATAGGTATCGAGTTAAGGTTATCAATATAAAAACAATAATTAATCAATATTTTTTATTTAATAACAAAAAATAATATAAATGACCTACTCGTTAATTGAAAACTAGATTTGATCATAATGAACCACGCACATTTAGTATTTTTTTAGTCGTAGTGTAAAAATATTATTATGAAAATGTTAAATAATGATGACATATGATTTATGTACTTTTAGTTAAAGGTTATTATTAATAATATTCAAGCAAGTTATTTTTTCGCAGGATTTTTGAAGACGGGCGCCAAAGGCTCGGCACAGGGTAATTTTGGTCTCATGGACCTCGTGGCGGGGCTCCACTGGCTCAGAGAGAACCTCCCCGCCTTTGGGGGTGACCCCGACAGGGTGACCCTCATGGGCCACGGTACCGGGGCCGCTCTCACGAACTTCATAGCGGTGTCACCCGTAGCTAGAGGTGAGATTAATTATAAGTTTTATTTATTTATTTATTATTTATGTTTCATTCGAATAATAATATTTTTAATATAAAAATAATAGTTTAAACGCCTGGTTACAAAATGTATTGTTGTTATCTTATTATTATAACTCTAATATTTAAGTCTCGAGCTTAATGTAAAATCGCAGACCATACAGCACATTCAAAGTAGAAATCACAAAGATTAGAGATGTAACAAGGAAAATGTCACACTATGGGATGGTCTGATAAATTTTGGGCTTTATTTTGATTACATCGTATTTAATGGAATAAAAATCAAACGTGAATAGTGCTGATTAAAAAAAAATCAGTTGATTAAAAGTAAAACGTGCTTGTTGGTCCCGCGGTTAAGACACTCGCCTAGTGATCCAGTGGTCGGGGTTTAGAGCCTCATTCTAGGAGACCAGCAAGTTAGTCCTATTTACATACCATAAGCGTGTTCAAGTTCGAAAATAGTAAGAATACTGATGTGACACGTATTCCGTCTATATGCGTCTCTATTTTTTTTTAAGCTATAGTGTATGTGAATTTTTATATATCATTTATCGTTAAGGCTATATATTATATACATAATTAGCACAATTTTCGAAAAACTACTGTCGCAGCAAATATGATAATAAATAAATTGATTTTATTCGTATATCTTTCTCATTGATACATTTAATATTTAAATTTTAATTTACATATTAAATTTAATTTACATATTACATATTAAAATTAACATTTAATATTATTAAAATATCACAGAACTATGTTCTGAAAAAAAGGCAACTTCACAATAATAATTTGTTCTCCTTAACAAATATTTTTTTAAAATATATATTTAAAAAATATTATTTTGTTTCATTCACTTTACAAGTTCTTGATAGATTAGTGACTGTATTAAAGGACTGGCCGTACTAAAGACAACAATTTCAGTACGTAAAGTTATCGTACGAAAATAAAATTATTTATATATGTACAATGAATTTAATAAATTTGATAAAATAGTCCTAAATCTAAAGTAATTGCACTTTAGTTGAAGTTTTCGAGATCATTGGAATGTGAAAACAGAGAAGATCAAATTAAATGTCCTTTTTAAAAGTCATTTTTATTGTCAAGTCTGGGAAGTCAATGGTATAAATTAAATTATTACTCCTCCATAGATCTTAACCACTAGAAACATTTTGTTTCCACCCGTATACGTGTGCAAGAATAAACAGTTACTCTGTAATTGTTGTTTATTAAGTATTAATTAAGTTAAGTTATTTTATGTTTTGAATTAACTTAGGAGAACACATTCTTATTGTAAAGTTATAATTATCTAAAAGATAGGTCTGTGATATTTAAAATATTAATATGACTTTCAAATAATGGAACGATTAAATGTATTAATATCAAAAAGGTAACATATAGGTTCGAAAATTTGTCGCTAAAAATATTGTCGCTATAGCATAGTTGGATAATGCACCTTCCCTGGTTTGAAAAAAGATCCAGGTTCAAATCCCGGTGGCTCAACAACAATATTTTTCGATAAAATTGATTTTATATGTATATCTTTATAATTAATATATTTAATTTATATTTTAGCTTGTACAAATGGCTAAATCAATGTTTGTATGACAAATCGTTTTTTTTAAATTATTTTGAATGAAAATCATATCTTTAAGGAAAATGTAGGTTTTAGTAAATGATTAAATAAAAATGCATATTTTATTACAAGCTTAATTTAAATTAAAATTTAAATCCGAAATTATTCCTAATATTGCTTCGAAATATTAACTCAATATTGATAAATATTCTAATTAATTCTCTAATATTTATGTGGTACTGATATTACTTTTCATATAACATAGAGTTAAAGATCGCAACAAGAAACATGTATATCTCTGAACAACAACCTTTGATCTATGAAGATTCGACTGTGGGTTTCCAACAAGAAAAGTTAGTTCCTGCCTTTGTCTCCGATTGACGATTTAGTCGGTTTCCAATAAGAAAATTAAGTAGCTTTGTCTCCGACCAATGTTTAGACGAATTCTGAACAAATAATTTAGATCCAATACATAAGTTAGAGTTAGATCTTGAAATCATTTCCATTGAGTACTAAGTTAAAAATCAATCTGTAGCTTAATGTGAACGACAGTTGTTGACAAGAAATTGAAGTCGACTTAATTTATCCACAATATAACCAAAAATAATATTGGTTGAATGTTTTTGCTGTAGCTATCAGATAAGTAATTTAAACTTTTTAGACATTACTGCTAAATATTTATAGCACTGTTTCTTATTCGAATATCGAATTATAATGAAAAATTGTGAAAGAAATAGAAAAATTGTAAATTGCAAATTTCTTTAAATGATGTGACAGTTTTTTGATTAAATTTTAAAGTATTTCATCTTCCATTATGAAAATAGATTGATTTATTATACATTATCTCTATTATTTATTATTTCTACTGTCATATATTCGGAAAATGTTTTTTCTTTGGGATATTTATCCAAAGCTGCATTTGAAAAACCGCTCTCAAAAACAGAAACACACCGAGCCACTTACAGCTGCCCTAATACAATGCAAACAAGGTTTTATGAGTATTACCACATAACAACAGAGAAATATATCTCAACATATTCCTGTATCGTAGAGATAAAACCTTAAGTGCTAGTGCGCTGGTGTGGGGTGGTAAAAAGGAGTTCTATTGCCAGGGATGAAGCTTAATACAATAAAAAGCATTCTAAAACTGTCGAAATGTTTATCAAATATTTTTTAACAAAATATTGTAATAAGAAAAAACATTTTAATAATTTGGCTTATTTTAGAACGGAGAGGCGACTCTTCAAACGAAACAGTTATTTCAGAGTCAACGTGAAATATTCGTTTGAATTTAATAAAATATACTGCATAAAGTATTTTGTATCATCTGAGAAAACATGTAACTGGTTAAATTATTGTTTTACTTTTATTGTAATTCTCGTATTTACTGATAAAGTGTATGTTTTCTGAATAAAATAAAATAAGAATATTGATAAAAATTTATCAGAGTTTGTACCTGCTTCTAAAGGAGAAACCTCGTGTTTGGTGTTTCTGTTTGGTTCAGCTCCTCGTTAGTAGCACTGAAAGGACTCGAGGTCCTTTGTATACGGTTAGGTCCATCGGACCCAACTGGATAAGACTGTTGATTGAATTTTCCGCATTCGTTACTAGATTCTAGGTATTATTAAGCTGTGTTTTCTTAAGAAATATTTATTTGCTATCTGAATAAGTCTTTTAGATAAATAAGATTTTTAGATAGACCGCAATAAGATGTTGGTGTAAAAACTAAAAAATAATTCCACAATGAATACGGATGAATGGGTTAAAGAGTAGGGGTTTAATCCCTGACGTGTGCATTTGCTGACTAGATGGATTAATGTAAAACCGCAAAAAGGCTGAAATTATTGATATATTTAATTGTTCCGTCAGAAATCACGTACGCTATTACAATAATATTGGTTGTTGTTTTAGAGCCATGAAGAAGATCATTAATTCTGTAATTTGTAACTGCTTAATATTTTTTTCCAATTCATTGGAGTTTACGATGGATTGATGCTACTCGTGGTCATTCCGCCTAAACATTTCAACAAGTGCATTAGCGATATTCACTTTGACACTTTTACTGTATTATATAGTATTATTTACTGCCTTATTCAACTAGTCGACTTGTCAGGCTCGTCTCTTATATCTAGGTCGCCCGCCTTTAGCGAAATGGGTCTTTAGCAGTGATGTACTCGCACATTACATGGTAGGTGACGCGAGAAAGAAAAATAACTACAGTTTGTTTAGAACATTATCATTTATTGCGATTTTGCGCGAAAGATTGGACATAAAAAGATAAACGTACATTGAAATCGATGGCATTAAATACAATAATGGGCGTGATGATAGTCTAAAACATGATTGAAATGTTTGGCCCGCAATTCGGCACGCAATACCGACAATTCTTGGAACAATGTATTTATAACTTTCCAATGTAAGATTTCAGATAAATGAAAATGGCATGCAATATCGATGTTATTTAGAACAATATAATTATAATTTACAGCACAAAAGTACATGGTTAAAAGAATTGATCCCCCGCCGTCGGATGGGCTGAATCAATCTCGTATGAGAATTGGATTCACAGACCTACTTGATTTCGCTGACGTGAATTTGACTGAGAGACTAGGTTATAAACATTTGAGAATTGCACTCACAGTTAAATGGCATTGGATGACGTCTGGAACATGAACAGACCCTCTTCATCTTTTTCGTGGTGTACTCCGTCGAGCACTCCGAACCGAGCGCAATAATAGTAGTAATATCCGAGCACGCCGATTGAACTAATTCCAACCACGATTTCTCAGAAGCCGTTCAGTTAGCACAACAATTCACTTGCGAACTATCAAAAATGCATGATGAGAGCATCTGCCACGCGGGTCGGTTTGTTTTTAATTCGGTGGCCACGCTCGAGTTAATCCAGACTAAGGTTATTGTCGATCGCGTTCAAAAGTTGTATTTTAGCGAATTAACGTATTGATTTTCCGGCAGAGATTTACATGACGCTAGTCCAGGGATCACGTTGGACCGCCCTTACTTTTGAGGGCCCTCTCTTCGACTGGCGAACCTGGTAGTACACAAGGGTTTTGAGGCAAATTCTGACTAGACGCGCGCGAGACAAAAAAGCCGGGATTATCTCTAGACTCGAGTAGGGAGTGGTGTGAGCCTTTGTATGCTGGCCGGAATTTTAGGCAAAGAGTTTAAGTGTTTGCGATCGCGATGGATGACACATCTCTAAGTTTGGCTAATTACTTAATGTTGACAGTATTTTTGATCCATACGTAACAATCGATGGCACGTGCGCATATTTATGGCGCGGCTGAACATTAATATCGTTAACATTAGAGTGAAGTGTCTCCTGTGAACAGTTTGATTTTTCTAGTCATCTTATCTACAAAACGGACGTTCCTACTTATCTCAAGAGTTCCGTTAGTATATGGTTCCAACACGCTTCTCACTACTCGCAACGGGCGAATGCTCTGTTATGTTAAATATCATAGATGCTAGCTATTAACACATTCTCTGCGGAGGCGGGTCAGATCTGACCCGCCTCCCGTATTTGTAAAAATATGAATTACGTTACAAATATTATTTTAATGCTGTTTTACTTCTAGCTAATCTTTTATTAAGTATTTCCAAATATTTTGAGATATAAATAAATGTTATCGAACGAAATTCAAATGAGTTATTTATAAAAATGGAAAAAAACTGACCTATGACAGTCGCTTTTACGGGATTGAATCTCAGCACGTACACCGAAACATATATTGTCAACATTTTGAAAATATCTTTTACGGCGGATAGACAAAGGATACCAGGTATGCGTCCATATATTAAAAGCCAGTCCAATTATTGTACAGATTTATATTGTTATTTGTTTTAAATTATTTTCATCTGGCGGCCTCTAGGCAATGCCAGCAATATAACTATTTGAGGGGCACTGCACCTACCTGTAAGTTTTATGACTCAGGCGGTTCCGACACAGTTAGAAGCGGATTGGCCATTTTTGACAATTATATTCTGACAATAACAGACAATTTACTGACTGAAATTCACAGAATACAATCAATATTATATCTATTTAAAGTATAAGTTATATATTGTTATACTTTTTTTTTTTTAATTATGTCAATTACATTTACTTCTGCTTATAATATTGTTGATTGCGTTTCGTATAAAAAGGATGGAATTTTTAAAATATTTTATTTATAATATATTTATTTCATTTCTGTAAATATTTTATTAAAATTATTTTCATCCGGTTTACGTGTAAAAAATACTAATGTTAATATTTTGTTTTGACCCACCGGGCAGTAAGTGTTAACTTTTAGTAGACACATTAATTATATTGGTAATTTGAAGAAAAAATCCTGAAATATTTGAAAAAATTTTTTTTTTAAATCGTTCTTACACATATTATCTGCTGTGCTCTCTTAAACTAAAACACATTCTTATTGTGAAGTTGTAATTATTCAGAACATAGGTCTGTGATATTTTAAATACTAAATTAATGTATTAATTATAAATATATACATAATAAATCAATATTTATAATTAATACATTAATTTAGTATTTAAATAAATTTATGTTTATATTTATTTAATTACCATTTTCAGAATTTAAGCTGACGCTGTCTGTTCGTAGTATTAGTTTTTTACATAGGTATAAAATCTTAAATTCTATAGCTTTGTATCGAGCATCATTTTGTTGAATTAAATTGTTGTATATTACTAAAAATACTTACTGTTTATTATCCTAGGGTAAATTAGTTTTTGTACATCTCAACATTCTGTCATTATTACATCTTTAATCAGTATATATATACATGAAGTAATCCAAATTATTCATTCATTTTGTCGAGAAAAAGTATAACGAAAAGTTAAATTTATTGGGAACCATAGGTTTGCCTCTTGTAACTGTAAATGAGCTGCAATATCTTTGTGTGCCTGCAATATTCCAAATTCTGCATGATTACTCTAATTATGGACTTCTTCAAATTGTATTGTTGATGCAAAAATAAGTCTTTAATACACATTTATTCATGGTTGTACTCCTTTGGGAAATCGTTAGAAACGGGAGATTTCTTTGTTCGGGAAAAAATGCGGAGGGTACGACCAGGGAGTAAAGATGTATTTACAAGGGATAGACTTCGTAAATAATGAGGGTGTGTGTTGTGTCGCATGTAAAAAGTCACAGGTAATTTTGTAACTGAAAGAAATTCACTGAATAATGTTAGATTACTTAAGTTTAATCTCATTTTGATTCACTATTTCCTAAATGTTTTTGGCTGGATATCCAAGATTATTGAAAAAAAAATTCGTTTTGAAAACATCTAAATATAAAAGTATTTAAAAGATTCAATGTCAAAATATATCACCCAACAAATTGTATTATTTTAAAAGTTTAATGTCACTTGTTGTCGAATAACGGTGTAGTTGGTAAAAATGTATATAAATTTCTGATCACGGTATCACCGACGAATCTGCGAATTTTTTTCCAGGGGGGAGAGGCGATAAATTCTGTTTAATATATATTGTAAAGAACCCGACCCTTATTGCTTTTACTTTCCGGAATCATTTGAGTACCCGAGAAGTAAACCTTTTTGGTGCATTTGCGGTTTAGCTGCCTACTGCCGTGACAAAAATATTTTAAATTAATATGTAAATTTTCGTGTGAAGAAAAAACATACTGCAAGTTTCAAAAGATAATTATAAATTTTTCTGAAACTATGAGGAGGGGGGCGATCGCCCCTATATGCGTGGTGATATGATGGCTACGAATATTTGATCTAAGTGTGGTAAATGTTTTATTACAGTTTGTTGCAAGGTGTACAAATGTTTAATCACGGTAAATAGTATGATAACACGGTAAATGAATATCTGATCTCGGTGTATAAATGTCTGATCACGGTAAATGGTGTGATAATATGGTAAATGAATATCTGATCTCAGTGTATAAATGTCTGATCACGGTAAGTGGTGTGATAACATGGTAAAAGAATATTTGATCTTGGTATATAAATGTCTGATCACGGTGTGTAAATATCTGATTGACGTAGTTGAAAGGTTGAATGATTGATGATAGTGCATGGTGTAATAACAGAAAATGAAGTGATCGTAGTGAGATGATATGGTATTAGACGGAATGTCTAATCACGGTATGACCGAAAGGTATGTAAATGTCTCATCAAGGTGTGATTGCAAATAACTTAAATTTCTCATCAAAGTGTGACTGGAAGGCACTTAAATATCAGATCGCGGTATATAGTGTGATGACACGGTATCTAAATGTCTGATCATGTTGCAATGACAAGATAACAGAACATCTGATCACTGTGTGGGAACAAGATATTGAGATACCTAATCACTTTTATTACATATAATTTACTATAAATGGTATTTTATCTTGTTAGCCACTTTCACTTCTTTTATATTTTTGTTTAAAATTTTAATTTCTAAACATCATATTTATATTTTTGTCTTCTTCTACTAGATAATTAATATTATTTATTTTATTAATCGGTTCGAATATTTTATATTTTTAGATTTACATTAATGTGTATGTATTTTATGCAATTAGTTTTTACTATTATTAAAATATATAATGATGATCATTTCGAAAACAATACATTTTTATAAAGTTCTTAACGTTTTTGAGTGAAAGAAATAAAACTGTTTTACGCAGAGCACGCCTTGTTTCCCCGCGAAGCGATCCATTGCGACTAAATTTCCAAGGACCAAACTCCCGCGCGCTTTGATTTTAAAACTTATAGTCCACCCTGCGTAATAATTTTCAGCTTTTTTAATCTGCTATGAATTACTGGCCGGTTTTAAATAAAGTTCTGTTAGGAAATCCTTTATGTATAATAATATCAAATAATTAAAATTGATGTTATATAAGCAATAAAACGGGCAGCCGCTGGAATTTTTGATTACATGCCAATACAAAGAAATTCGAAAATCCACTACATTACGCTTATTCCTACGATATTTATGAACAACATACAATAAGAATGTTATAAAAATGTAGTCTTCATCTAGTCTTCCTTTTTTCCAATATCAGTAATAAAAAGCGTTATATATGATTTTTAATGTGGGTCATCAACATTATTGAAACGTTTGTCAATATCTTGCGAATTTGGCGACAGAAAACCAAAAGCCACCATTATGAAGAATCGATCTCTGTTCCGGATCACTAAATTCCACTAGAGTGTAGAAAAAATTTGATTCCCCTATTATGCCATTTAAAGCTGACTTGGAAGTGTACACAGATATATATATTGTATTCTAAACGATAATGGTTATAGCTACAGGCCTCTTTGATACCAACATTTGGCGTTAAACTTCAGAGGTCAGAGAAAATAACCTCGGGGGATAAATCATAAAAATCGTTTTAAATAAAAATTAATGAAGCGATAAAACGCTTTCAAAGCCCCAAGTCGACTATTACAGCAGGGTCTACGTGGATTGCTTTATGTTCTGTTGTGTATGATCTTTATGAAATCCATATTGGATTTTGTAAAGAAAACGTACGGAACACTTCTTGTTTTTAATTCAAATGATTAAAAGATCATTTTCATGTACTGACAAAATAAATCAAATCAATCTGTGACTTTCGTATCTATAAAAATAAAAGTCGAATAATTCGGTTTCCTATAGAGGTTCCAAATGTATTGGTAGTAACCTGCATTATCTAAATCACAAAACTTTTCGTTATCTGTAATAGCATGACCAGCTCCTGCCCCTCTGTGCCCTCGCCGAAACGAAAAACACAGAAACAAGTCCTTTAAGTGAAATGCTAATACCCTTCCCTTTTTTACATAACAACCCGACGGCCTGGCCCCAACTCTAGTTGGGAAAACAAGACTCGGTTCCTTTATTCAAATGGCGGTCCCGAGGGAAGTCATGGAAGGTACTAGCTAGGTGCTAACCTCCCCAGCCACCTTGAAAGGTTTCCAGATGCGCACAGCCTCCACCAAAAACTGCGCAAACTGCGAAATAACAAGATTAAATTGAATAGCTTTCAAGGGAGCTATTGACCTACAGTTAAATACTTGCGGTATATTCATTCGCTCTTTTGAACACCCTCCTATGGAGAAGTTTATGATGCGGTGATTTTTTTATACAAGTTTTGTAACTTCAAATTGTGAGAACTTCGTAACTCAGTTGTGAAGTTCTATAAATTTTACATTTATTGAAAAACACTATACATTGTGTGTTGTTTGAAAACATTATATTATTTATTTGTAAAAAAAATTATTATATTATGTGTCATGGGAAATGAAAAGATATTTTCTAATACGGGAAACAAGATATCGTAATAATTTTTCTAGGCAGCTACGTAAATCAGTTTAGGACCTTATGCAAAAAATTTCTAAGGCCTCGGATCGTACCCATATTTGCAAAGGTTCCATATCTGAATAAATTTGCGAATCTTACCCTAACAAATTCAACTATAAATTGGAAAGATAGCTTACATGGTAAGACCCATGTTTGGGAATTATTTATGAAGTATTTGTCGCACCAATGATTGGTTTATGTAATCGAATATTCAATTTCATTAAATTATGAAGACCTGAGTATGAAAAAAATGATGATTAGTTTATATCTAAAGTGCTTAGTTTACGTATCAATCATTCAAAAAATTTAAATTATAAAGAGTATGCCATTATTGAATATACATGGCGTCCATCTACGGGAGATCATTTCACATTATTTTCCCAATCACTGGTTTCCCGGGTCCGTGGGAACCTCGGAATTCATTATCGTTTGGGTGGTCCCAAACAGGGCCCCTTTCAGGGCCGCACACCGGCATAGCTTCCGCCAGCGAGATCCTGTGCGGCTCAGATTATGTTATTTTATTCTACTCTGATTTTTTTTAAATTTTTCTTTCTATAATAATTTTTTTTTCTTATATGTTACGGTACAAAATACTAACCCATTTAAATTCATGAAATAGTAACCTCTGACATGAAATTCTCTTATCCCGGGCAGACGGCTATACCAATTTAGATTCCAATCAATTTGCAATTTCGTCAATCAGTAAAACAGAATAAATTTGGGATTCAAATTTAAACAGATAATAATTTATAAATTCACATTTATTCATGAAATTGGGCATTTCTAAATAATGATATATTCCAGTAATCATACGACCCTGAGTATCATAGCAATAATCTATGACATATGCAATAATATAATAACATATGACAAGAAAATTCATACTCGATATAAATCTTAACAGGATTTATTGAATTAATACGTATCTTATTCCCAATTATCTATACTAATTTCTAACTACTTACAATTATATATGTTTCATATTAATCACATTTGGGACCTGACAGAATTGATACTCCCTGATAACTTTAGGTACATCACAGAAATCACATTGTAAAGAGAATGAACAAATAAAAGAAATCAGAGAGCAAAATGATTTAAGATGGGTGTGCCTCCATCAAAATTGAAAGAAAGATGTTCTCTACCTTTGTTTACTAGTCCATAGAGTCCTGATGTGACCTCTGCAGAGTGCGTCTCCGTCCGGGAAACCACACGCGTAGTTCCAAGTCTCGCATTGACTGCAGTCGATTTTATGCCAGGGGACATGGCTAATAATATATTGGTCCACGGATCAGCTATTCATGGTTGCAAACGTGTTTCTAAACTTAATATTTTTCGCGCCCTCTTACTATTCCGATTCAATTATTTTAGTTTTATTATATAAACCGAATACTACCTTGGTCACAAGTTTGCTGCAATATGCCATACATAGTATTTTAAATAACAATAATTCTACATTTAGTGTTTGTTTCATAACAAATATTATAAATTATTTACAAGTTTTTCAAATTCAGTTTTGTAAAATACTACTACTATATCTACACTCTGATACATATCTATACCCTACTAAACTGCGGTAAATACTTTTGAAACTGCAACACCTAATAGAGATTGTTACTCTGCCCCAACATTGAGACAAAACGAGCAGCGCCGATCAAGCACAAAACATCTTCTGGTCAAAAAAGATCTAAGGCGGTGGTGTAATGAGTCACTCGCCACAGAACAGACGAGGATCCACCACTACAAAGGCTCATGCAGGGCGTGACGAGCATAGTACAGTGGAAAGTACCTGGTATGTATGGTATACCTACTGAGATACTATGACATGATTCTTTATTGCCATTACTAGATCGTCTTCTTACAAGGTCCTGGAACAGAAGTTGCATACCACAAGACATAAGATACGCCATTCTACACAATCACGTTACAAAAGAGCAAGCGCATCAAAGACGATTCAGTACAAAGATATTTGTTTGTTTAATATCACAGGAAAGATTTTCGCTAAATAAAGAGACTACAAAAATTGGCTGACAGGTCTTATTCGAAAAATCAGTTTGAATTCTGTAGTAGCAAAAGGTCAACAACGGATGCGATATTTTTACATCGTCAGCTATAGTAAAAGTGCCGCGTATCTTCTTTAATATTCACAAAATTATTTTGTGGCAACATATTATGTAAATAATAAGAAAAAACACTTTGTTCAAATAAAATAATTATATATTAAATAACAAGGATAAGGATGATTTTTTTTTAAATCGGGGGTCTAAACAATTAAAAATGAATTAATTTTGACATTAACAAGGGTTTAGAAATTTAACATTCAAATACTAGGGTTTACAGTTAGATACATTTGAAATTTTAAAAATAAAAACTAAACTGTCAATAGCAAATTAAGCTTTTTTGTAAAGTCACTTTAAAATTTCTTTTCACAGTAGTTACCAATTAGTTACTCACTTCTTATATGTTTATAGTTTCTTTTATATATGCTTGCTTTTTTAATTTTAGTATACATTGTTTCCTGAAGAAGATACCATAGGTATCGAAACATGTTGATTTATCAATACATAGTGGTTTTAAAAATAGTGTTTTCTCTTTTTATTTACATAAAGTATCCTTCGCAGACCGTACAAAATCTTTGTGTACGGTAAAGGCAGAATCTCTTATAGGGAAGGCCTCTTTTTGGTACCACATGCGGAACGAAACTTGTAAATCTATAAGATTTATTCCAGTTTTAAGTCTTTATTAAGTAGATTTTATATTAGGAGAACACATTCTTATTGTGAAATTGTAATTAATAATAATGGAACGATTAAATGTATAAATATCAAAAATTTATCATATAGGTTTTACATGTATATCTTTATAATTAATATATTTAAGATTTTATATAATTTTAAATACTAAATTAATGTATTAATTATAAATATATACATATAAAAACAATTTTGTCGAAAAATATTGTTTTTACATCACCGGGATTTGAACCTGGATCTCTATTTCCAATCCGGGGAAGTACACTACCGATTGTGTTATAATGCCAGTATTTTTCTTGACAAATTTTCGAACCTGTATGTTACATTTTTTCAAATTAATACACCAGTCGTTCCATTATTTGAAAGCCATCTACATTATTTATTTATTTTATATGTATATATTTCTAATTAATACATTAATTTAGTATTTAAAATATCACAGACCGTCTGTTCTGAATAATTACAACTTCACAATAAGAATGTGTTTTCCTTAATAATATTTTATATAATTCACTATATTATTTCAGATTGTAATTACAAATCTTTTTTTTTCGGTGAAATTAATATTGAGTCGGCGTCATGCATCATCGTGGGATTACTCCTGTACCTCAAATATAAAGATAATTTAAAACCTTCAGACGGGCAAAAAAATTATAAGTTGTAGTTATTTTATTTTCGACGTATACTGAAATTGTTATACTTTTCCGTCAACGTTCTTCCTGTTCGTGGGTTGTTACTGATTTTGTTAATAAAATAAAATCAAAATATTGTATAACTGAATAGTTAGTCATCGAAGAAACACACGATGTGCTGCCATCTTGGAATTAAGAATTTCTAAAATCACGTGAAAATCAAAAACTACTGTGGATCGAGGAAACGGGAATTTATTATTTGCAAGCTGAACAGTAAATTACCGATGTCATTACGCTCTAATACACCAACTCCAAACTTACTATAGTTTACTTTTAATCATACATAAAAATTTAATCATGCTTAAATCATGCTTTTAATCATTTAAAATTTAATCATGCTTTTAATCATAAATTTAATCATGCTTTTAATCATGCTTAAAAATATTTTACATTTTTAATATTACTTTAATTATTTTTTTCCTTATTGTATGGCAATTGAAAATAGGTACCCGCGAAAAAGTTTTCTTTTTTGTTCATTTAAATAATGTATTGGGTTGCCTAATAAGTTTTTGCAGTTTTGTTAAATAATTTATTGTAAAATAAAGTTTTAAGCAAAAATTGCAACGTTTGAGTCAATGATGTATTGTTCGGGATTTCACATCTTTCGACCAATTAGTCGGTGCCTTTTCTGTAAATATAGGTTGGTCTGGTATAGAGATAATTATCGAGTTCACTTCTGAGGTCATCGTCGTTATTGAACGTAACCCAACCTTGATTAAAGGCGAAAAGGAGTACGTGTCGAAAATGTTCATTTTTCTCAACTTGACACTCCATTATTTAACTCCAAAACTATAAGATACAGGAAAATGTCAACACTGACGTTTAAGAATAGAAAAAATGCTATCGAATATTACGTCATTTTTTCGTCATAAAAAAACAAAATAGCGGGAAAATAGCATTTAAAATTATTAGACGTCCCAATATATTCACAATTTTATTTTCATCCACGTCAATCCCTCATAACTGAATATCGCGGTCTCCATGAACTTC
Source organism: Eubasilissa regina (assembly GCA_022840565.1). Taxonomy (NCBI): domain Eukaryota; kingdom Metazoa; phylum Arthropoda; class Insecta; order Trichoptera; family Phryganeidae; genus Eubasilissa; species Eubasilissa regina. The sequence continues at coordinate 15,628,041 of JAINEB010000018.1, read as the reverse complement.
TGCCCTCTTGACTATGCTCCTCCACGGATCTTAGGGCTGTCACTAGAGAAGTGTCTGTTGTCTTTTCCATTTGGTCGGTCTAACGGGTTGGGGATTTTCCTCTTCATCGTTTGAAGTGGCCCACCATAACAAGCTTCTCGCAATATACCCAAAAATTGAAGGATTCATCTTAGGCAAATGATGTTCAGTTCTTGCAGAATTGAGACATTTGTGCGTTTTGCCATCCATGGCATGCGCAACATGTGTTTTCAACATCACATCTCAAAGGCATCAATTTATCTTCTCTCCCTTGCTTTCAGGGTCCATGATTTCACACCCAATATAAAGAGCATTACAGACTGTATAAGTTTGACCTTCGTTGTCTTGGAAAAACCGCGTCAAGTCTGGACTTAGAACTAATACTATTTAAATTTAAATATTGTTTTAATTTTCATTAATTCATTATATGTTAATTGAAAATACGGACCTGCAGATAAGCGTCTAGTTTTTTAAGATTACGTAAAAAAAGTGATAATAAAAAAAATAAAAATAAATGTGCATTTTTAAGGAGTACATATTCTTATCGTGAAGTTGCAATTTTACAGAACATAATTAATAATCAATTAATTCTGGCGTCTCCTATCGGATTACTTAAAGGTGTTTGAGATTCCGTAAATATAAAGAAGATTACTTTCAATTAATGGAATGACTGTTGTATCAATTTGAAACATTTGCAAGACGAAAATTTGTCGCCAACTTACTGTGTTGGTGTGCATAACCGGTTAATATATTTTCCCGGATAGGAGGAGATCTAGGTTCGAATCCCAGTAGCAACAGTAATATATTTTTTTAATAAATTTATTTTATATGTACATCTTTCTAATTAATACATTTAATTAGAAATATGTATTAAATGTGCATTGGTTAAAGAAACAAACTAATTAAATTTTACGATCATTCTACGAAAATACTAATTGTAGGTACTATCTAATTTCGTGGCAGGCTCTACTTTCGAAGTAGAATGTGGAGTGAGGCAAGGATGTGTGATAGTAACCACATTGTTCGGAATTGTCTTCTCTGTGCTGCTGTACACAGTATTCAACGATAATTGTACTAAAGTACAGTTTCAGTTTTTGGCCAAAGCACAGGCGGAAGGAGAAAACTTTGCGTTGTTTACTACACGTCTTGGAAGTGTCATGGCAAGACAAAATCACCCACGCAAAAGTCCTGTCCCGCAGACAATAAGCAGCAATAAGAGTTTCAAAAGAAAGTCTGTTGTGTTAGATTGGACATATGTTTCATGAGTAAGGTGATCAAAACACGATTTGGACTGACTGTACGGCGAGCTTTGCGATATCAGAAAGTTTCACGGCGATCGCGCTTTAAAAATGTATCTAAAAGAGGCATAAATGCATTCCACACTGACAATACCGACCGATATGGGAGCTTTCGCTCATAAAATGGTCCTCGGTAAGTGGTGGGTTATCTCTCACTGGCATAGATACCAGTAAAGTAATTTTGCAAGACAGACAAAAGTTGAAGTTGGGCAAAGATATTACGATAAAATATGGTTAGACAATACGAAAATGATGCGATAAGTAAAACAGCAGCCTGCATGATATTACAGAATGTGTGGTTTTCTGTATTAGTCTCGTATTGGACATTACAATTACCAAAACTAATGCTCCATATGCTCCATACTTCAGCCGCCTTCATAAACACGGGTGCTCATGTGAGCAGATAAAAACTTACATATATCACGGCATAGAGACAAAAAAATGATATAATAATATTTTTTATTACCAGTGATAATTAATACATATCTATGTATTTTATTTTAACAATATTTTTAATTGATGTTATAAAATGATTTGTTAAAAAATAGTTGCTTATGAAATTGGTTGACTATAAATTAGACACAATATCTCTTGATTAATTTCTTGTGTAAAATTTATTATTTTTTATGTTATGTTTTAATAATAAGCATATATTTATAATTTAAAAGATTTTTCTCATTTAATATAACACTATAAGTACTTTCCTGAGCTTGAGATACTCATTTAGAAAGAAGGCTCGTTTATCTATACAAAAAAATATTATATGCATATACTTTAAATAATAATAAAAAAGCAACAAAAATTAAAAGATATATTACACAAGTATTCATAAATTTTTAAAAAACAGAAATCTCGACTCCATAAATAAGAAAATATATATTGATTGATTCTGTTAAAAAAACTGTTAAGTAAACTCCTTAATGATACTGAAAAATGCCTTTGATTAGTGTTTGTAGTTATTTATAGTGGGTATGTTATATGTGAATAATTTGTTGATTTTTATATTTATTTGTTTCAGAATTACTTCAAAGAGTTATTTTATTTAGCGGATCAGGCCTCAGTTCTTGGGCTTTACAAAGAGAACCTCTCACTGTTAAAAGAAAGGTATGTCCATAATTACTAATTTTTTAAGTCCAAATAATCTGTAATCTGTAATAAAATTATTAGGATAACACATTTTTATTGTGAAGTTGTAATTATTCAGAACAGACGGTCTGTGATATTTTAAATATGAATTAAATATATTAATTAGAAAGATATACATATAAAATCAATTTTTCTAAAAATATTGTTGTTGCGGTATTCGAACCTGGATCTCTTTCCTAACCGGGGAAGATATATTATCCATTATTATAATGGAACGATTAAATGTATTAATATAAAAAGGTAACATATAGGTTCAAAAATTTGTCGCTAAAAATATTGTCGCTGTCGCATAGTTGGATAACGCACCTTCCCTAGTTAGGAAATACATCCAAGTTCGAATCCCGCAACAATATTTTTCTATAAAATTGATTTTATATGTGTATCTTTCTAATTAGGTTATATATTTCTTTCATATTTAAAATATCACAGACCTATGATCTGAATAGTTACAACTTCACAAAAAGAATGTGTTCTCCTAATAATAAAATTATGTCAATGTGTCCAAAATTTAATAAAAATGAATTAATAATTCTAGGATCTGCTATCAAATTACTTAAAGGTATTTGAGGTTCTATAAAAATAAGGTAGACAGCTCTTTCAAATAATGGAACAATTAAATGTATTAATATCAAAAAGGTGACATATAGGTTCGAAAATTTGTCGCTAAAAATATTGTCGCTGTAGCATAGTTGAATAATGCACCTTCCCCGGTTAGGAAAGAGATCTAGGTTCGAATCCCGGTGGGGCAACAACAATATTTTTCGATAAAATTGATTTTATATGTATGTCTTTCTAATTAACATATTTAATTCATATTTGTAATAAAATTGACAGCTTCCATTAAGTATATTGATATTTCACTCAAATTCCCTATAATAAATTTTTGATATCATGTTAAAACCTGCTTTTAGCTGTAAACACCGAATATATTTCGTCATAATATATTATCACGGTAGCTTTTATTTTAAAACGATTTCTTACATTTCCCTATTACGTCATTTCTTTAAAATATTTTAAACAAATTTTAGACCCCCCACGGTTTCGGCTTAAAATTTGTTTTTAAATAACCACAATAACCGCGGAAGAAATAAAAGGACAGGATGCTTAAAGCTTTCAAAGAATGTTTTGCCCGGAAAATTCCGACAATATTCAAGCTCACTTTCCCGCGTTGTGCGGCGTTTCCGTTACGCATCGACAGAACGCCGTTAATGGCTGAATATTACAAACAGGTTCCACACGATTATGAAATGAAGCGTGAATGAAACTGAAAAATGAACCTTTTGCGCATTCATCGCGCGGTCGTTTGTCATTTTAATACGCGTAAATAAGCTGCTGGTAATGCAAGCCAGAAAAAGTTGGTTCCTTCTCACACCGCACGGGAGGAATAACAACACCACGATTCCACGAATCCTTTGATAAATTGACGAAATTACTCAGCTGGCAATTTTTAAGAAACGTCTTGGTTGCCTTCTGCTCCATAATCCCGAATGTGGGTAGTATTCTTCGAAAATTATCACAAAGGATTAGCCGGAAAAACAGCACTAATAAAGTAAAATATCAAACAAATATTGTTAACCAAATATAGCTCAACAAATTTAACCAAATTTTAATATAAATATGTAATAATACTTTACATAAAGAATTCGTAGAATTTTTGTGATAATAATAATTAGTTTAATTTTGGTGTCTGTCGGTTTTAAAATGATCCCTTTGGATTGGTATAAAAAATTTCTGTAGGAACTTGATAATTTTATTTTTAAAAGTCATAATGTCAGATGTTGCACTCAGCTTCATTGGTTGAATAGTTTTTTTTTTTAATTTTAACTTAAGTATGTTGCAAAATGCTCCGACAAAATTTTATGGAGAATAGGGGCAACTACTAAGATAATTATTTTTTATGAAGAAAATGCAGGCAGCCTGTGCATTGTCACGTTACAAGGTTCAAGCTAGAGTAGCAGCAAAACTGGGCAATGCTGTAACAACTCGCTTACATATATTATATTATTCGACTTGGACAGCCGATCATGGCGTACTTAATTTTGCATATTTAGTAGGACAAATATCTTGAATATGAAGTTCGCAGAATATTGCACATCGCAAGAAATATATACGTAAATACATAATAAACACTAATAATAATAATAATAATGTGTTTATTACAGCGTGATCAGGTTTTTTTAACTCGATTTGCCATAAAGATAATACATATTAAGTTATACATTAAATTTAGGAAATAAATATAATACTCTGAAAAAGAAAAAGAAAACCAAAGAAAGTATTAATAAATAAAGTAATAAAATAAAAAAGTAAAAAGTTCACACATATAAACACACATAAAATATAAATATTACATATATAACTACTTCAGTCACGGCAATTGTTGTGTATTTAGCTATTCTGTAGGCGTTGTCATTCTCTGTTAAAACAACCAGCTTTCCATGAGAGCGCTGCTTGCAACAAAGAGTTGGTGCAAAGCTTCAGCCGCAGTTTTACGCCCGCAACTCGATGTCTCTGAAGCGGAACGAATCCATGTATACGGCCTTCGGTAAACATTATAGATGTGCTGCAATAACGCGCCAATCCGAACAGTATTCTGTATGAGTTGTTGTACTGAATTCGGAGACGGTTATACATCCAGATTATTTTGACCAGAGCTTGCAGGTGTAACATGCTGGTGAAGAACGATTTAATGCTTTCGTCTGATTTATGTACAATGATGGAACCATTAAACTTTTAATGAGAAACACTGAAAGATCTGTTTAAAATATCTATTTTCAATATTCTAAGATTTCGTGTAGAACCATTTCATAAGCAAGTAGCGTTAGAACTACATAGAAATCTGATTTACTTACAAGTAGCATCGTGCATAGTCGGAATGATACGATCAGCACTGATACTCTTCGCTAAGTATACAGCCCATCCGACTTACGAGCGCTCAAAAAAGTGTATTTTAAACAAATTTTATAGCGTGGGTTTACAAAATGATCTTAAGGATACAACGTATGAAGGTTCATACAATTCATGTGCTGCTCGGTGTCAACCTTTTGTCATAGAATATGGTGACGTATGTCATGGTACTACCGGAACGATACATTTCTGATTGGATATTTGTTTTGTGTTAATTAGGTAAGCTAGGTCGTACGGTAGTTGATCTTTCATTGATAATAAATTTGTTTTTAAGATTTAAAAATAGATTTTTAGAAAACGCTGACCATGCGGAAGCGACAACTGCGGAGAAAATTTAACACGCAAAATTAAAACCTTTGTTAATTTAAATTAATTAACCAGAATTGTACTGTATTATACTTTTAACAATTATTTAAATGTTTTGACTTGCTGAGAATGTTAACGGAATACCCTGTTTTTATTACAAACGTAGTCTTGTTAAAGTGATCTTATTTGCAAAATAATTCTGTAAAATTATTTAGTAAATAATTTAAAGTAATACAACATATACATAATTACACTTAGTAGGTAGAGAAAAGCCGTACTTTTATAAACACATTAATATTTTCAGCTTCTCTTGTATACACATACTTTATGTTTTAATCTATCTAATGCTATCGTGAAACTAGTGATATAAAATGATTCCAAATCTAATGATATAAATATTTTAATTTGACAAAAAATTGAGATATGCGGTGTTGCTGCTTAGGTGACGATATGTATGTACATACACATTACTGGTAATACATGGTCGCTGTCAATTGTATTAACCATCGAACCGTGTACAAATATTTGTAACTTTATCTAATATAAATCCTTTTCTATTTATGTCCGTTATACTTAAATTATCTCATCTCTATTAGTAATTTGAAATAGTAACATATTATAACATTTTCAGGTAGCGGAACAAACGGGATGTCATGGAGACCTTCTGGAAGATGACATAGCGCCTTGTCTGAGAACCAAGTCTCTTAACGAGCTTCTAAGCGTCCGCATAGATCCACCACGGTTTCTTCCTGGATTTGCCCCCTTCGTTGATGGAACGGTTTTACTCAACCCTTCGCAGGTAAATACTGCAAATCTTAAATAAGTTTTTAAGACATAAAACGTGAACAATTTAAAAGATATTTTGTATTTATTTTGATAACCTAAAACGCAACATTTTAATTGATTGAAGACTTATATTAGAAAATACGAATTATTTTATCAAATATAAACTTTATATAAACATTATCATGTATGTTTAATTTGATACTTTATTAAGGTGGTAATAAATTTATTAAATTTGTTTACGGCCAAAAATAGTATCATAGTATCATACATCATATATTAAAAATTAGGGAATATAGTTTTCAGACGAGTTATAATGTGTGAATTATTTATTTTTAAATAAAAAAAATAGTAATTAGAAGGTTTCAGGTATTGTCTTATGTATTTTTTTAAAATACTCAACGGATTCAGGATACATATGAAGCTCTAATTATTGTTTTATCTATTCCAAAGACACAATAAAACAGTAGTACTGTCTGGCAGTATTTTAATAATGTGTGATATTTTGATATACAAGGTCCAACCGCCGAGCTTCAATGTAGCCCAAAATCCATCAAGTGCCAGCACAGTAGCTACTGCAGCTGGGTACGAGTTGGCTGACTTTCCACACCGGACCTTGCTTTTTGGACTAACGTCAACAGGTAACAATTAACCATATTTTAAATTTGTGTAAATATGTATTTGTTTTGTAAAATCTATCGACATCAAAATGTTTCAATAACAATTTATTGATATTTTTTATTTATTATCTTTGTTTTATTAACCACTTGAATTGAGTTTAAATACATCTACCGGTTTCGAAAAATACCATTTTCTTCTTCAGGATGTCATAACTAACCAAAAATATATAGTATTGTTTCTTCATCAGAATCTATTTTAAAAAATTAAACAATTATTTAAAAAATAAATTTAATATCTAACTCAAATTGCTGCTCAATACAAATTTAGTCGAATAATTTTAAAATAATAAATAAAAAATATGAATTTCAACCACAAAGTTAATATTGCTAATTTTAAAAGTACAATTTATTGAATCTATTTATCAACATATTTCCAAATAAATCTAAACTCAATTAATTAAATTTTGATAAGTTAATAACTATTACAATAAACTGTCGATACCATTTGTTTATTTTACAGAGAACACATCAATTATTATTATTAAGAATTTTGTATTACAATAGAAACACGTCATATTAATACAGCGATTCCAAATATCAAACCATGTACCTACTCGAAAGTAATCGAAAAAATATCGGTTAAATCTACGTAAGTTATTTTACTGTAAATTAATAAAAAAATAACAATAAATTAATTCTTTGACTGTTATTAATAAAGTTTGTATTATTTATATATTGTCAGTAATAATGTTAAAATCATAAAAATGGTTTGAGATTGTCTGTATTCGAAAATACGATAGATCAGTATCCAACTTGAATATAACATTGAGTAGGTACTTTTACAGTTGGAGTAACAAATATTTTTCCTTTTTATCCCAGTTTAAAGTACGGAATGCGAGCCCGGAACGGAGGGGTGGGGGGGGAGGATCGGGCAGGCAGGAATGCTTATTACCACTGTGGACCCCTACGCAGGTTGAATGTAATGCGTCAAACTTTAAAAAGCAGCATTCCATTATTTCTACTTGTTGAGAATAAAAAAGGACCATGAATTCACGCCGGTTTTCAAATATTTTGTCTAGCTCATAAACGAGAGTTTTAGTATTGTTCGCCGTTTCTATTGAAAATTGATCTCGCAACATACATTATTATTACGAACTCTATTGGGTTATTCTATAAAATACTCCCGTAGTAGGTAATTTAGAGATCCTCGTACCAGGAGACCAGCAAGTTAGGACTGCTTCATAATAAAAACAATCAGTTTAGTTTAAATAAATTATAAGAAGAATGAAATAAATCAAAGAAATATTAATAATATACAGTCGATTCCGCTTAATTAGGAGGAGGACATTTGATCCAATTAAGCGGCTACCCCAATTAACCTGTTATCATTTTTAATAATAGTAAATTCAAAAATAAAATAATAAGTAGGCTTCATTTTTATCGTAAAGTGTTTGTCGAACCTATTGTCGAAAATTCTTGATAGTGAACAATAGAAATTTCAAAATGCCGGGAACATCTAAGGTTTATAGTCGCAAATAGTAAAGCAATTTTGTATGGCGTTGGCTTTTACAAGTCGTCAACTGTCACGACAAACTGTATCGCTTGCAACAGGGAAATTTTGATTTTTTGTGTTTCTTGGGGATACATATGTAAAAATTTCTTGACATTTTGTTTGAAGAGTTTATTCAATACACATTTGTTACTTATTTTGTATCAATATATTACCGATTTCGAGACATCCGTGTCATTTACAAGTGTTGTTTAAATTAACTTAAAATATGCAAGTACAGTAATTAGGTATTGTTAGGTTGTAGTAGTAAGAATTTGGTGGGTGGTGGGTGGGGGTAGAAGGGGTTAAAATAAGGAAACGTCGTTAGTAAAGGTGATTTACAGGGCGCTATTATTGCCACAAAATAATTCCTATATTTTGACCCATCCCGACCTCTTCCCTCCAAATTCCCACTACCACAACATTACCTTATTATTTTGTTGCAATAATAGCACCTTGTAAATCTTATTTACTAACGATGTTCCCTTATTTTGACCCCTCTCTCCTCCTTTGCACCAAATTCCCACTACCATAACCTAACAATACCTAATTACTATACCTTCATATTTTAAGTTAGTTTTTATTTTTTTACAATTTTATATGTGATTTAGATGATTCTATTTCAAACTAAAGTTACATATTTTTTATAAAGAAAAAAAAAGATCTCTCCAAAAAAGAGATTAGCTCTGGTGCTTGGAGAGAAACTTACACTATAGTAATTTTAAAAGAGTCAGAGTTTTAATATTATTATTATATTATATATAATAATATTATTTATTGTCTAATTGTGTATTTTTGAAGTTTACATTTAACTTATTTTTTAGTTATTTTATATCCATTATCTTCTTAATTTCTATTGAAATTTTTTATGCCTAAATGTATGAAATTTTGTTAATAGTGTTTGGTGTTATATTTTGGGATTTTAAAGTTATTTTGACATCTTGAGGATGTATTTGTTACAAGTTTTACAATGTTATTTTCTTTGACTAATTGAATGATTGTGATTTTTATAAAAATATTTTCTATTTTAGGAACTGGGAATTTTGAATGAAGTGTTAAAAAAATAAACTTTTTGAAAATATTACTCTAATAATTGTTAGTTCATTGTTATTATTAAAATAATGTTTGTAAATGACACGGACGTCTCGAAAATAACAAATGTACATTGAATAAACTCTTTAAACAAAATGTCGGGAAATTTTTTCACCAATCTCTATCTGTCGTGGAAATTATTAATGGTTAATGGTTCATCAATGGACTCTTGTATGTAATTAACTAATTTTCCTCGATATATAGTGTGGTAGGCAGGTCGTTGGGCGACCGGCGCGCCGCCACGTCGAGCCGATGGTAAATTGAAATTGAAGTTATGTGTATAATATGTATTGGGATTTTAAATTTACTCTCCAAATTAAGCGGAATGTTGTCCCAATTAAACGATATAAAATACCGTTAGTTTCTTGGCTGGTTTGGTTTCCATTATTTGAGATTTGGCCCAAATAAGCGGCCGCCCCAATTAACCGGCGGCCCAATCAAGCGGAATCAACTGTATTACTGAAGTAACAGCGAAAATACATGAAATTATTTGAAGTAGTATGATGCTGGACAAAAAATAGAATTTTTTTACATCTCGTACAATATCGGATTAAAAATGATATTTACAAAAATATATCAATATTGTATTATATACCGTTTTGAGCGATTAAAATTAAAATGTTGATTATTAGTACCATATCGGTGTAAAAGTGAAGTGCTATTGTAACAGGTGTAAGGTGCTAGGCTTACACTCACACCTTTTGCTTTTAAGATTGGCTCCTAGAGGCAAAAGCCTAAGGGAATATAGCATTAATGCCGTGTACAGTAATTTTGATAATAAATCCGTATGCTACATGAGCACCTCTTTTCTCGAGAAACGAATCCCGAGTGTTTGAAAATACCGCAGAATTATAAAATATTAATTCCAGCCATAGCGAGAAAACAAATAAATACCTGGAGTGATCCATTTAAAATCTCTTATATATTTATTTATATGACAGTTAAAAATAAAGTAATTACTTTGTCTAAAAGTAGCCCGCGGGTCGACGTTAATTTTAAATGTTTATTTTGAGCAAGCGCTTTGATAGATGATATCCTGAAGTTAAACCGTGTTTTTTATTTCATTACTTACTTACCATCACGCCGTTTCGCCGCAGGGGTAGACAGAGAGGATAGAGCGCCACATTCTTCTATCCTGACACACAATTCTCTCCTCACCCGCATTCATACATCTTCTCATACAAGTTCGCCGATTATTGAGGCTTCTAACAGAACCATCATTCAGTATCTGGTTTACCTGGTTGTGCCAAATCTTTCGCGAACGTCCTCTACTTCTGGTGCTACCAACACTTGCGTCATATATCTTTCATACCATTCTCTCCTCATTTATCGGTTTCATATGACCAAACCACCTAAGTGATATTTTATTAATCAACTTTACATTTGTCCTCATTTCTTCATTAATTTTTTTTATTTCAAAGTTAATATGTAGTGTTGGACTACAAAAAAATTCCCTAACTTGTAAGTACTGGTAGAATGATGATGTCACTTTTCCAATTATAATTTCAAAGTCTAACAAACCTAGTCCATAATACTATATGGGTGGATACCTGACTAGAGTCAAAAATATTCATGGGATATGTGCCTAATTTCAACCGTATCAGATATATAAGAATTTCAAAAAAATTGTAATTATGCAATTATTTCGATTGATCTAAGTATTTTATTGAATGCAAAAAATTAAAGGTCATTGATTTTCGAGAGGCTACACTATTTTTTGTTAGATGATTTAGGACCTGAAGCAAAGATATAGATTCATAATTGAATAATTTCGCAAATATTTATTTTGAAATACGTAAACTTCAAGCTTAACACGATTTTGTACACATTTTATGCAACAATATTTTCATACAAATTAAATGTATCAATAAGAAAGATATACATACAGATTAACTCAATTTATCTATCCGGGGAAATGCCATATCCAATTACACTACGTCAGCCTTGTAAATAGTCGTTAATTTTTGAACTTATATATTGCAGTTATTTCAAATTGATACATCTTACGTTCCATTTATTTGAAAGCTATCACCTTTTTATCGTGATTACCTACTTAAAGAAATAGTTGCTACGAGATGCCAGAGATTTTTCAATTTCATTTTATTAAATTTTTGGATATACTTCAATACAACTTATATATATTTTAAAGTAAACACATTATTATTTGTAAAGTTGTATTTGTTTTTCAGAACATAGTTCTATTTAAAATAATAATATTTGCAATAATTTGCACACATCCCTTAAACATTTTCGACTAATAATGTATTCAGCCACCTATAAAATATTATGGACTAGGTCTGTTACACCCTGTATATGCACAAGTTTTAAAAAATATTTTAATTTCGCCTGTATATTTTCAAGTTTTTGAAATATATATGAACAGATTTAAAATGTTAGGTTTTGTTCTTATATAACTTCACCATATTTCATTTATTTATTTAAATATAAAAATTACATTTTTTAAATTAAAAAATGGAATTTTTTTTCAAATTTATACATTTTTGTTGGTCTTATGAATTACCAGGTATCATATTTTTACTTTAGAAATATAAATTTATTGAACAGCCAAAAATACAATGTTTCAAAAATAATTTAAATTGACTTAAATATCAAAAGTCAAGAATAAATGCCTGCAGCGAAATTCTGAAAATAAACTTTATATATCTGTGTGAGGTTTAATGTACGAATCATTAACATATCTAATTCAATAAATTTTCTATTCAAAATTTTGTAATTCCACAGACCAGAAAATTAATAGACATGAAATAAAGTGTACATATAGGAGAGGAGTTCGGAACGTTAGTTGCTGGACGAGGGGAATTCTACCCAAATTATTTGTGGAAACAAATCCGTTAGTTAATGATATATTTATGCAACATTAAAAGTATTTACTCTTCGAAAATTAAATCTTTGTGTAAACAAAATGTATTATTCATATAATAGTGTTAAAATTTTTGTTCCAATTGAGTCATATATTTAAAATTAGTCACACCACCAAAGAGTGAAACCAAAATGAAAATATTGAAACAAGAAATTTACGTTAATGCATGTCTTTATATTTGATAGTCTATGCGTAATACTGTATAGCCTATTGGCATGTTAAGTATTTGACAACCCCAATCATGGAAATACAACAATATTTTTGTAATGAATTAAAATTGTTATAAATTATGAATTAAGTATTAATGACAGTGGTTTGTCTAATATATATTTCATTATCTTATTTGAATGGTTCATTAATCAGCCATTCGGGGCGAGAATTTCCGAGCCGTCTGGTTATTCCACCGACAAACTTAGTCTTAAAATGCTCGAAGAATGCTCACTAGTAAAACAATTTGTGGTGTCGGATATATGATCAGCCCAAGGAAACCATTAAGGGAGAATGTTTAATATTTGCCTCCGAAGAATTTCTATAACGAAACTGAAATTATTTAATCAACTAAATTCCTTATACGAGCATTATATCATATATTCAGACAATTTATTAATTCATAAAGTTTTTACTAAAGACCAACTTATCTCGACATATTATATTGTTTCGTTGTATTATTAATGAAACTCTACATAATATACGGACTACCAAATGTATAGATACGGACTAACGGAAATTCCTTGTTTCAATATTTTCATTTTGGTGTCACTCACGACATTACTTTGGTACCACTTACGCAATCAAATAGTTTCTCGACTTGGGATAACCGAGAAACTTTATTTTATATATACTTATACTCAACCCAACATTATACGAGTATATGTATATATCGAATTTGAATATATACTATATATATATATATATATATATATATATATATATATATATATATATATATATATATGAGAGATTACTAGGTATTATTAATCTCATTCATAACGAGACTTTTTTTTAAATATTTCTCATGTTTTTTCCTAAAATCTCAACCTTTTCCTAAAACTAAATTAAAACATGAATTTATTATCTTCTGTTTCAATTGATAATTTAGAGATTCTTTTGTTGAAATTATTCCGTTTGATTTTCTAGATTTATTACTTCCATTTAACAGTGAGAGCTTAAAGTTTTTTGTTTTCAAACAGAGACAAGGCTGTCAGTATACGGTCGACTTTAAACTCGATAAACTTTGTGTACGTCCATTTTATCGATAAAATATTACTATTAAACTTTAATCTATAGCCAGATCAAATGAAAAGCTGGGTCAGTTTGTAATATAATCTATATACATTTTACCTAAATAATTCATTAACAATAGAAGTATAATATAATAGTTTTTGTGTAAGAGAAAAAAGACTGATATTTGTTTATATGTAAATAAAACTAATTGCGCATGTCATCCCTAACGCCGAAGTGATTCGCATCACCGTTTGAAATAAAGTATTTCCTTATATACAATTTCCAAACATCTTTCTCATAATAAAAATTCTGAAATAAAATAATGGATGGGTGAATGTGATCAGCTATTTCGCTGGCACTTTTTTGAACGGGTGGCAAAATTTCTAAGAATTTCTCGGCACGTATTCTTCGTCATTGCTGCCATTTCTTCTCGGACATATATTTTTAATTGATCTAGAGAGGGAGGATTGTCACTGTTAACCTTTGATTTAAGGTAGCCCCATAGGAAAAAGTTCATTAGTGTTAAGTCGGGGCTACGTGGAGGCCAGTTTATGCCACCTCATCGGGATATCAATTTTCTCGGGAAAATTTCACGAAGAGCTAGTAAGGACACGCTTCATAGCGATTGAATTCTCAAGAACGCCCCGCCCCTTTCCCGCTCGTTACGTTGGTGCAGCGAATGAACCATAATGAAAATACTTTTGGGACACACTGTATTATACATATTGATGAACATTTATTCTAAACCTACCACGAAACTATGATAGGTATAATAATATATAAAGCATGTTTTGAATATGTTACACATTTTAAAATCTGGCGCAAATCACCAATTTATTGGGAACATTTTTTTTAATAGAACTGGTGGTTAAGTTCAGTTAGATATTTATGACATTTAGATTATATTTACATTTTTTACAAATTTCTAACGATTTCAAGTCCAATTTAATACCAACATTGTTTTTTAATACAACATGTATGACCAAAATAAAATATTAATCCAAAAGTTTTATAGAATGTTTGATCATTTTCCAAAACATTGTAAAACTCTGAAACATAATGATTATTTAAATATTGCCAATGTTTTTTGACTCATGTATATTAAAATTATTATTTATGAACTTTAAAAAATAAATTTTTAATACATATTATTATTGAGCTCTCGCTAGTTTTGCGTAAAACATTATATTAAACAGCTGTTTGGCGGTTAAGGCCATTTTCAAACTGAGCACAACTAAATAATAATAGTTATTAAAATTATTTTATTTTAATTTCATAAAAAATAAACATGGAGTTCTATAAACTAAATACAATAACAATAAATAGAATTATTGTAACCACAAAGTTATAACTTTTCCATATATTAAAAATACAAATGTTTTTTTTTTTATATTTCAACTATTATTGTTTAACAGAGATAGTACCAAATGAAATAATAGTATTTTTACTATGTTTGGGTTGGTGTTCTTATGTTTGATTAAAATAATAATAATTTTAAATGAATAATATTTATATAACGTTAAATTTATGTTTCAACTTACTAGAAGTTTTCCAGCTGGGATTTGAGCACAACGATTTCGTGTACTCTGTGTTTCGTCTCATAATAGTTATACCCACGTTAGATATACTAAAGCTACCTTTGTAAAGTAGAAAATTACAGTAGATATCAAGGTGAAGTATTAAGATAAATAATCAGAGAATATACAAAGGAAGAGGTATTATGCCTAATGGCGAATGAAATTCCGGGACAGACAATATTATAAATGATATATAATTAGAGAGCAAAAAGTTCATGTAAAATACATATTTATCATGAAAAAGCACATTTAAAAGGTTAATATAAAAAAAATAACCTACTCGACTTGACTAGCTTAAATGGGGAAAATTATTAAAAAATTTTAATAAAATATTTTCGGGTATGGCGAATGAAATATTTATTTAATGAAAAATATTTTTTTTCAACAATATTATTACAAACGTGTTTAAACATTATCAGAGAATTCACTATTTACATCTACATACATCAGACGCATTATGTACAAATTATATATTACGTTTGCTGCGCCATAAGGTAAATTTGGAGTACATGCACGATGCACATAACATATTGTTATGTACTTACGTGCGAGTTCACAGGTTTAAAGAACACCTGGAATTATTTAGTATGTATTATGTCCTATTTATATCATGCCCGTTTCATAAGAGTAAACAGCATGTAACCCATAATTCTGCCTATGTAAGGCACACTGAATATTTTTTCGTATAACAACCTGAGTTTTGATTCATCGACCGAGTACATCCTGAATCTTTTGATATATAAACTATCTCTCTACTGCGTTTATTACCAGTAAAGTCTACAAATTCATATAAAAAATTGACAAAAACCAGTACCTGAAAAATACTGTGATGAAAATACAGTATTTGTTGTATACGTAACAATTATTGTCTCAACGGGTTTTTTTTTCATACAGTAGGTATGTCTAAGGGTATAGGACAGGGGTCGGCAAACTTTCTAGTGAGAAGAGCCAAATATTAAGTAAACAGAATCTCAAATTTTTCATGAAGCCGCAAGGCAATTTTCACTGTAGCTATTTGTATAATTTTTATTTAATAACGAACAAAGAGGAATAATCAAGATTTTTATTTAAAACTTAAATTCACAATACACCCGTAGGCAACTTAGAAGAATATAATATATGGGAGTTATAAGCTTCAGTAGCCCATTGCTCTACTTATAAAATAAGATAACCTAAATAATTAAACACTTTTTGGGATTTGTGAAGTTTACTAATTAGAATGGCGACTTGCATCGCTTTCGAAAGCTTTGCAACTCAAATGTCTGGAAAGTATTTACTTGTTCAATTTAAGGTATGATTGTAAATTATCGTGGGTTAATTTGTTTTTTAATTTTTTTTTATTTGATTAATGGAAGATAATGTTTGTTCGCATAAATAGGTAGAGCCAAAGATTGTGAGATTACCAAATGCTAGTTCTTTCATTTCGTCATATATTGCAGGCAAACTATTCCATGTATCGAATACGATTACGTTTAAAAATAAGAGCTGGAGTTGAAAAGTCGCAATCTCTATAAAAAGAGCCGTGTGCGGCTCGCGAGCCACGGTCTGCCGACGCCTGGTCTGGGAGAAATTACGTATAAATATGTAAGAGTTATTGAATTGAGAGTTATTATTCTGTTCTGGTTAATAAATACATAAGAAACATTTTTATGATAAAAGATAATTATCATTGTATGCAGAGGGCCGGTTGTATAGTCAGTATTAACTTTTTACTTTAACATTTTTTTCTAAATCCCGTCATTAAAATCGTTTATAAGTTGTTTTAATATCAAATTTACTGTCTAAGCAAATAATGCATAAAATGAAGCACACTTATGCATCATCTATGGATTTTTTCGCCTCTGCGATCGAAATCTTTCACTTTGGTGGTGAAATTTTTTCTTATTATGCGCTAATGTATACTAAACAACGAAATCATCGTAGGATGAACTATCATCACTAAAATAGCCGGATATTAAATTATACGATTAATTTTCGTGTACTGCAATATTCAATGTATCAATGTGTCAGATGACTTTTGAAACAGCTGTGAAAAGTTCGCCATACTTTACTATCGAAGAGTAAAATGAGTGTACTACGGGATGTATATATTTTTTTACCAACGATCATGCAACTCGTTTTCGCAATTTTTTTTACTTTAGTAACTTTTTTTACTAAAATAAATAATAACACAACCGGCCCTCAGGCAGAATGCATGTTGCGTAAATGCCAGAAATTGCAAGTACGCTCATCTAATAACTGCCCCTTAAACATAATATTTGTAAAAATATGTTTCCATTGCATTCATTATAAACTGATTATTTTTTTCTCAGAATCATACATGGACCTCAGTGCACAAGATTTGGAGTTCGGGTTTAACGAGACGCGGCGAGATCGGATACTACGCACGTACGTCCGCAACGCATATTACTTCCATCTCAATGAAATTTTTTCGACACTCAAGAACGAGTACACAGATTGGGACAGACCTGTGCAGAATCCGCTCAACGTCAGAGACGCTACACTTGAGGTGAGGCAAATAACCTTTCAAGACGTTCAACCTTGAAATTCGTACTTATATATTATATCTTTTCAAAAAAAAAAAAAATTAAATAATATACTGGGATTTGTGCCCTGTCGCTAATTGTTGATAAAGTTTTCACCATCATTCTAATGAAAATTTATTTATGGAGTGTTTTAAATGTATTCATCCATTAAGCCAATAATTCAATTAATTTTTCTCATGATTGAAATCAACACCGTTATTAAAATTTTTCCTTAACCAATATTTCTGTTAAAAAAAAATTGTATCAGCTGCCATTTGAAGTTTCAATCATGACCCTCGAAAAGATCCTTTTTATAGTCGTAAACAATAAATATCCTAGTCATATAACATACATAATTGTAACTCATTCTCCTGGTAATAAAAAGTTCCGGGATCGAGTTTCGGTGGTAATTATATATATATATATATATATAAGCAACGCCTTGACAATGGCACGTGTTACCATGCCGAAACGTCAGCCTAGGTTTCCCAAAGAAACCATGCCATTGTCAAGGCGTTGCTTCAAAAAATTCAATTGTGGGAGATTTATACAGTAATTTTTAGAGGCAACGCCATGACATTGTCACGTGTCATCTTGCCGAAACATCAGCCTAGGTTTCCCCAAGGAAACCTTACACAAAGAGCGCGATCTAATCTAGAAGAGACCCCAGTTGCATATATAGTGCTCGCGGAAACCTCAAATTAAACGTATATGCACATAATACAAGTTAAAATAATTAATTAAAAAGATATTCAAACAATTTTTGTTTATAGAAAAAATATTTTGTTGCTATCGGGATTCGAACCTAACATTTTCCTATCTGTAAAAACTCGTTAACCATTTTTTGTTATATCAACGTTTTCGACAAAATTTTAACTTATATTATGTAGTTCTTTACAATAAAATTATTGATACACTTATTATTCAATTTTTTAAAGAATAACAGGAATAATTTAATATATTTTTAAGATAAATATCGTAAACTGTCAAAATATACCTCCATGACGAACAAAAGATCGTAAAAGAATGAATTCAATTAAAATTATTTAAATTTTTTGGCGCACAACAGAATTTAAAAAAAAAGTAAAACTGCAATCGTGAAAACCCGTGCGTATTAAACAGGCAATTTCCTTGCATTGTTTTTTGTACTCTAACAGGTGTAAAATGTTACATTATTTTCTGTACCAAGTTGTCTAATAAGAACATTTTAGTATCAAATAACATCCCCAGGACATCAAACACTTTTATGGTTGTCATATGTGACACCTGTACGAAGTCATATTGAGATATTTAGTCAAATTGAGATGTTTTTGTTATACTTGAATATTTAATAATAAAATGAAAATATCATAGTCACATTTGAAATAAGTCTCAGAATATTTTTGCGGGTCGATTTTTTTATTATATCAAAAAATTATATAATGTCAAAAATAAAATGTTGCCATTTCAGAGCATTTTTACAGGAGTAATTTTTTTGTATTTAGGTGTTAAGTGATGGACATACAGCAGCACCGCTAATTAGGTTGGGATACCTACATGCCATGCGAGGAGGAAAAACATTCTTTGCTCATTTCCAACACCTCTCCAGTGATCGAGATTATCCGCAGGTAAATGAAATTATCGTCATTATTTCTCGTCGCTTCTTTGATATACCACGGTAGCTCAAGCTTAGCGCGGCTCGTACTCCACGCAAGATCGGCGCAACTTTCTAAGTACCAACCTGGTCCAGTCCGGTTTACTAGGTTTGCCAGGAAAACTTATTAGACAGATGAATCTCCTATAGCAGGGAGGTCTGCCGCGAATGGCTCCTGGATAAGCCTACTGGAAGGTCTCTTGGCACGTCTTATGTATAGCTGAACAGATGGTGTTAGGTTTGAAGCAATAATAAAGTTTACTTTTAATAAAATCTCGTACCTGTGGCTTTTGCAGAGTAGTGTGTCCAACAATATATTTTCTATTTCTATATTTTCATTTAATTATAAATTATCTGTGACTTACTTTTCTATTTTAATTTTTACAGTTATGCAAATTATCAATTTTGTAATCATATTAGGTTTTAAGAGAAATATTACCTCTATCTATCTATCTATCTATCTCAGGACGCTAGTTTTGAAAAATTCTAATGCGATTTTTTCTTTCATAATCGTAAAACCTACGTCAAAAGTTTATATATAATAAATTATATGAAATTTAACAGATTTTGTGGACACGATAACTCCCGTAGTCCTTATTAGATTTTAATTAAATTTTTCTGAAAAATTGACTTGATAAAAATCTCGAATAAAATGACGACAGTTTAATAACCTAACTCTGTTAAAAAAAATCGTAATTTCGTTAATATTGAACCTAGAGAAAAAATAAAACAAGATATTTTCACATACTGACAATATTTAGATACATGGATGGTATTTTTAATTAGATTCACAATAGTTGCCCAATATACTTTGAAATGCTTTTATTCATCGAATGTTCTTTGATTATAATACATGGCGTTGGAAAGTAGTATTCATAAAATCAACATCGTGTATGACCCTTTGTGAATAACACTTGTTATTTAATATTTTCCTCATTAAATCAAAAAATGCATTCAGTAAAGTTTAAAATAAGACGACATTTCTGTGAAAACATAAGAATGTAAAAGTTAAAATAAAAAGATTCTTGGAAAACTTAAAGCCAAAAAAAGATTTTCAGCTTAAACTCAGTCGTCAATATCTCGAGTTTGTTGGAGCGAAATCTGGCTAAATTACTTTTGTGTTCTGAAATAAATTCTGAAACATTCTCGGCGGGACCACACAAAGAGATCTATTTATTTTTTCAACGCAAAATATTTTTAACCAAACTTTTGTTGAAAATTATATTCTACTGCATTAATTCTACTCAGACACCGAAAATATACAACAGTAAAATATGTAAAAGAATTCGAAATATGAACTTTGACCATATAAGTTATATTTTAAACTATGGTATTTAATTTTAATTTAACTGTTTCAATTATGATATCTTTTTCGGTTACAGAAGTTTTAGCTTTAAAATTTTGTTAGAAATATGAAGAAACTTGCGAGTTTATATATGGAAATGTTTTTAATAATAGAATTATTATGCAAAATACATTTTTCCAGCGTTGGGACCGTTTTATATGGAATCTTGCTCGAAAACGTGGTCAAATGATCATCCAATGTAAATTGAGCGAAATAGATAGGTTTAAAAAAAGGGTGTACCTATAATAAATAATAAGATTTATTAGTTTCATTAATATTTTTTTTATCGGTTTACATGATTACTCCAAATATTTAATAGTAAATTGTATTAATTATAATTATTGATTCTCAATGACGATAAAAAAAATAAGGAAAATATATTTGTAAGATTTTTTTCGTACGTTGATACATTACATAACATTCTATGAATAAGCAGAGATAATAGAATGTTTCATACAGTCAAATCTCAGTATATCGAAGTTCACGGGACCAAATGTTTCGTTATATTGAATGTTCCGTATTCGTAATAAATTAAATGAATTATTATTTTGTAGGTGAACATATATACTTTCACACTTATTCATTCATTTATATTATTTTTATCTACAGTATATTGTCACCAGTTTTTAGTTATTAGCCCTTAGCCTATTCTTTCCAGTACATTTTGTTCCTTTGGCTCGACTAGTCGTCCTTTTGGAAGTCGAAGAGAGGAAGTGTTCCCAAATGAATTCGTGTTGAATCACTACTCTATACACACCACTGTGATTTTGTTGTTTGTGAGCGTGATACTCATCAGAGTCTTGCGAAGTGTAGTTTTTTTATATTGGGTGAACTTCCGGAAGAGCAACGTGACGGCGTCATCAACCAGGTGAGTCGAGCTGTCCTTTGGTTCCGTAAGTCTATCCTGGACCGCTATCAAAGGTACCCCTTCTCCCCCCTCCATCCACCCAATCCCTCATTCCTTATCCCTCAATCCCTATTTCCTATATAATCCATACTACCGATTCCATCATCATTCATCCATTTTGGTGACCGGCGACTTGCGTCGGTCACACTGAAAATTCGTTATATCGAATGCAAGGATAGATTTTTATTTTATTTTTAATTACCATACAGCATCAAAATAACCTTTTATACGCTTAAACTGTGATATGGTAAATATTTTATTTAAGAATAAATTCAAGATAACAATACTTAAAAAACTTGAAATTCAAATAAACAATAAAAATTTGAAGAAAAATAATAAAAATAATAAAATAATCACAAAAAAATTGGAAATTTTCCGCTTTAACGTGGTTTGAGAATCGGCGAAACATTTAGGATGTCGCTTGTAAACACGTCCGGCAAGCCTTATGTCAAGGGCGAACTGAGTTCTCGGAAATATTGTGTCAAGTTGTAACTTCATTCATAAATTTCGGATCACAATATTTCGTTATTCTGAGATTCTTCTTCTTCGTTATAATTAAATATGCTTTAGTACATTTTGTATGAAAGTTTTTCGGAGACAAATTGTAGATACGTTGTACTGTAAATTTCGTTACTTAGGTATTCGTTACAAATAAATTTGACTATGTTATGTAAGTTAAGATACAAATATTCTATACTTATTTTAATATGCACTTCTTCAAAATTTACATTTTTTTCTTAGGTTTCACTAGTCCTTATCACCGTAATCGTCCTTACTAACTTTCCACCACATTCACTACACTTTAACCCTTTTCTATGACTTTTAATTTTTCCAAACATCTTAAAACGTTGATTGTGAACGTATGAAATTTAATTTCATAGATTTGTATGAAGTAGTAGACTATCAACATCATTTATTTTTTATACGTTTCTTCGTATCGTTAATTTAAAATGTCTTTTTATTAGTATTTAAAAATATGTGATTTTAAATTACACTGTTTCTCTGCAGGGGTAGGCAGAGAGGATAGAGAGCCCGCACCTCCTATCCTGACATTTAACTCTTGCCTCGTTAACTTTCATAGATCTTCTCATGTACACTTTCCGATTGTTTAATCTTCTATCAGGGCCGTCCTTCCAATATATGGTTTATCTGATTATGCCAGGTCTTTGCGGATGCCCTCTACTTCCATTATTTTAATACTCACCTCATTAATTTCTTTACCACCTTCTTCTCATTTGTCATCTCAATTAACATAAGCCATATCCTTGAGTCTTTCTTAATTATATCGACTATGCTATGAACAGATTTACATTCGGTACTAATTTTTTACTTTATCAAAGACAGGTTTTCACACATGCACCTGAGAAATCGTATTTCCAATTTACTTTGTCAACTTTGATTATTTTTTGGCCAATTCCTATTAGTGATCATTCACAGCATTAATCACATTATATGTCGCTGTTGCTTTTTTATATATATACATATATAAAAAAGGAAATAATGTAAAGCTGATCTTAATATAGTGAGTGTAGTGTAGTCATTAAGACAGTATCACTTCGGTGGTTTGGTTATTTGGAATGGATGAATGTGGATGAGGCGAGAATTATGTGGCAGGACAAAAGAAGTTTGGCACTCTATCTTCTCTGCCTATCTCCGTAGTAGTAAGTTAGTTATATAGTCTTATTTTCATTTTCTGCCTTGCCGTCCATAGTAAACATAGATTTTAAATACCCAAACTCATTAATTTCTTTTAAGCATTCATTATTTTCCATTACATTTCAATATGGTATACATTTTTGAATAATTTTTCTCGAGCATAGTCACATTCGATTTGCTAATATTCATTAGAAGTTTCCTCTTCGTCACTCATACATCGGTCATCGTCATCAGGCATTTCACATCAGCTTCACTACCTGCATTAGATATGATATAATCAAAAGTTCCATTCTCACTGCTTCTTCGAATTATTTTAGTTCATGAATATCAAAAATTAACTAAAACACCATTCGACTATTTTTGTATCAGCTGGAAGTAATCTTTGATGTTTGCATACTAGAATACGTTATATTATAGATTACAATCTTAGTGAATTAATTCAGAAATGTTTAAGTCTAAGTATAATACTACTGTCTAGTTATATTTACGGCTTAGATCTCTTCTTCTTCTTTTTCTCGTACTTTATCGGTTCAAAAGACGTTGCCTATCATTGCTTTATTTACTGCGGGCCGAAAAAGCTCTATACGATACTGCACAAATCATAATGCTCTCCTTCTTTCTTCGATTTCTAACAACATTTTCCTGCATTATGAGGCGCATGATCTGATACCTTTCTGAATATCTCATTACATATCCGAGATATATAAGTTGTTGTTTTTTTTTGTTTAAATAGAGCTATACACACGGAATATGTGTCACATCAATATTCTTACTATTTTCAAACTAAGATAAATGCTTGTCCTATGAAAATAGAACTACTTTTATGGCCTCGTGAAACGAGGCATGAACCCTCGACAAAAGTATGTCAAATTTTCCTTCGTTCATCCTAATCGTAACATCTTCATTCGTTACTCTATATATCTGTGGTGGCTCTGTTAACGCCTTACGGAACTGCATAAATAATCACTCAACAGTCACATAGTCCGACTGGTACCCGCCAAATCGTAGACAACAACACTAGTCCAAGAAACCATAGAATCACTTACTCTTCTTCTAGTCGGTTCCTTGAACACATCTACTCGCGCGCATTTCGGCACTGCCTTCAGTGAACAGCGTTAACCTGAACTTTGTAAAATATAACAAGCAAGTGTAAATTCAATATGTAAATAAACGCAACTTTACACATTTATGATATGCTCGCTGTAGCCACAAATACTCACACGAATACCAGCCTCTATATTGGTAACTTTTCATATACATACGGAAGAAGCGAGTAGGTACAGGGCTCTCAATATTCACATACACATTCTTCTGATACAAATAATCTCTATTGTTGACCCTAATGATTCAACATAATCTTTAACACAAATCACCATCTGTTCTGTAGATCACATCTTATATTCCGTATCATTATATCGCTAGGTAGGTAGGAAGGTGTCCATGCTTCCATTCCACATGGTATAAATTCATAATTAAAAAATTTTGACCTAAACAATTGCATGCCTTATCTATTTTATTAATCTTAAGTTTTCTAAATTCTCTCTATCCACACGGCGAAAATGTTACAGATAGTCTGAGGCATCATGGTGACTCTAGTGTATTAAGGTTCCATTAAATTTTCACTAATGTACGGTTAAGCCAAAGTGAGTTTTATTGTTCTTGAGAAAAGCTTAGTTCATTTTAATTTAAATGGTTTTTTATCTCCTTCCTAATTCTTCCTTTAAAAAGTATTCTACCTTTTTAAACAAAAATAAAAAATATCTTAGTTTTAAGAAAATATTTAAAAATTATTACATTACGTATAATTTAAAACAGTTTGATAATACTATACATATGAAAGTTACTGTCCAATATTTATTTTCAATTTATCCCGCGTACATTAAACATAATTATTATATTCGTCGTTTAATCCAAACATAATAAAAGTCACATATAGTAATGGTTCCTTTTTAAAAAATAAAATTTACAAACAATTACTTTAATGTAGTTCAAACTATATTTTTATACTTTAAATATACGAATTTCAATGATTTTCTCAAAAAATATTGTAGGATACGTTAATCGTTTAAGCAGTGGCTATAAATCTTTTAATAAATCAAATAAATATTGCCAACAAAATAACATAAATTTATGACCACTGAAAATTTAACCCCTTAGCGTCTTACTACCCGCTCACTCAAGCACGTCACAATAACTACAAATAGTTCATATCATTTTACTTCATCATGTTAAAATGTTGACTCTCGAGTTGCCACACCGTCGGCTGTGTGTTACAATTCCTCGGTGACGGCCATAATAAAGTGGCCATCTCACCCCCTGCTGTTCATGACACCCTCGCATCCTTCTCCGCCCCCGCAGCCTTCCGCCGCCTCAACCCTCACCGGACAGGCGAGCCAGTCAGCTCCACTGTCGAGTGCTATTATTGTAATGGCCAAAGGACTTATCCAATCTTAATTTATTGTGCCATTTGGCTGTAATAGGAAATTACAACGGAATTTCCTTAGAAAATGGAGACTACGCCATCTTTTTTCGGTCTAAGTGTCTCCTTAAGAAGTCTTAGTTCTTTGCAAATATACCGTTTGACTCCATAAGCCAAATAATAAAATTGTTGAGCAAATAAAAAAGTAAAGCGATAGAATGTTGTTTAAAATCGATTCCAAATAATATTATCTAGGTACCTACAGTAAACATTGAATTTACTCTTGATCGGAAAATCGAAAGGTGGAATAAAACGGTGGATATAATAATTCAAAACGTCATAACTAAGTAAATACGTCAGTATTTAAAAATAATTCAATAGTTTTATAAGTGTGCATAATTTTAGTGTTACTTTTACTTTCACTGTTCTAGTTCAGTTCCGAAGACGTTTCATTGATAAGATAATCCTAATTTTCTATGAATAGTTTGTGTATTTGAATATTTACAGTACTCGTATGTCGGTACAATGTGTTCTTACAAAAGACGATAAATTAAATTAATTAAATATTTATCACTGTCAAATAGTACTCCTTTATTAAAGGACTAACATGATGTAGAAACAGTGGAGGGAATGGTCAGTAACTGAACTTGTTGATGAGCCCAAATACAACGTTTATTGTATAAGACATCTTATATTTGATTACATATAAATGGATTCTCGTGAAATATTATATTACAAGAAAATTGTGAAGGGAGCGTAATATACCGCGACGTAGCATATTATAAATAGGGTGGGATTTAACGTGGACACGTAAAAATGCTTCAATAAGAAAAAGCATGTTCCATAAATCCATAAAAAAGTTTTTCGTACGTTTATACAATACAAAAAGGATACAGTTTTATTATTAAATGTAATAAAAATCTACTACATCTAAATTATTAAACCTCCACTTATATAACTTAAGCTAGCACAACCATACCTAACCTAACCTACCCTAACATAAGGAAACGAAACTTTATAGTATGAATCTTCATGATAAACGGACCTTTATTTTAAAAGATTTTAATTAATAATTCTTACTTCGTCAACCATTTTATTTGAACCAATCACAGAAATGTATCACGTGACGCTGTATCCCAATTAAATTTTTCCCAAAATAAATATTTGAAAAAAATAATTATTCTCTACCTACTTGGTAATTAATTTCATTGATTAAAAAAATAATTTAGTAATAAAATTAATTGACATAAAAATGTACCTGTACTAAATGTATTTAGGTTATTTTAATTAATTCGTAATTTCCTTATTTGATATAATACTTGATAAAAACTTAGTCAAATTTTTTAAAATGCATTAATAATATCCCAAATAATGTATTTTTACTTTAAATTATCTTTCACAAAAACTTTTTGCCAATCACCATAAAAAAAAATATCTGATATTTTACTTAAAAGTATTGTATTTGGATCTTCTGCATTTTGAACCACAAATATTATCGTAAGTATAATCAAGAATTTTTTTAATTTATTATCTTTATTTTATTAACCACTTAATTGAGTTTAAATACATCTACCGGTTTCGAAATATTCCATTTTCTTCTTCAGGATGTCATAACTAATTAAAAACATAATAATTTTTTCCTAAAAATTATTCTACTAAATTTGTATTAAGTAATAATTTGAGTTAGGTACTAAATTTATTTTTTAAATAATTGTTTTTTTTTAAATAGATTCTGGTAAAGAAACAATAATATATGTTTTTAGTTAGTTATGACATCCTGAAGAAGAAAGTGATATTTTTCGAAACCGGTAGATGTATTAAAACTCTATTAAGTGGTTAATAAAACAAAGGTAATAAATAAAAAAATATGAATTTTAACCACAAAAAATACAATAATTTTTTCCTTAAAACTACAATATAATATACCATTCAATAAAAAGCAAACAGTAACAGATAAAAATATATTTCAAGGGATCCTGTAGGGGCGGTGTATATATTATATATTGATGAATTTATGTTTCGCACATCTATATTATAATAATATATATGATAATATATATGATAATATATATTTAGATACGCCAATTTAACAAATCCTAAAGAACTGGTTATTAAAATGTTATATTCCGTTTAAAGATTTATGATAAATTTTATACAATTCATGTACACCTTAAATATCATATTATCGGATTCCATCATATTCCATTTTTACTAGTGCATAATTTTAAAATGTTCTTATGTTTTCACGGCCGTTCAGAATCTTTTATGTATAGTTTTCTGGGCCAATCTTCCGTGTATATCTGACATTTATGGTCGACGTTTCGGATCCCATTACAGGGTCCATCATCAGATTAGCCCAGAAAACTATACACAGAAGTATATAATTTGTTCGTTTATCAATATTATAATAAGTAAGCAAAATATTATATAATAATAGTACCCGTACAATGACGCATGTATACTTATATTTTATTTTATTTACACTCCTATACAGAGGCGTGCAGTGCATACGATCAAAAAATCTGTGTATTACTGAAAATTTTGGGAAACAAATATTAATTAAATAATCTATATATTGTAAAAGGATGATTAATTATAATTACGCTAGCGCCATCTGCGTACCATTTGAATCTTAAATTGCTTAGTACAAAAAACCACTACGACCATCCGCCATATCGGCCGGCGCTGAAGTCGTTTTAGGCTTCATTTATCCCTACTAAAATATACCTATCCTCTTTTTTTAAATTATCGTTCTAATCAAGCCATATAATTGGCTATCTACTGAATTGAAAACTGCATTCAGCTGATGCATTTTTTACAGAGTCCTTACTTATGCCTTTTCCTCAGAATAACATTTGAAAGCTACGTGCAAATCATTGAAGTACATACTTCCTCTTTTACTAATTCGCAAATTTCGAATCTTGTTAACGTGTTGTTACTATGATTGTTCTTTGCGTTCGAGGTGCATGATGGATTTGTTTTTAATTTGGGAAAAACAAAAATCAAACCGGTAAAGCTATTTCCTACGTCAACCTTTCATAAAAATAATAATCAGCTTTAGTTATTACGTAAAAGAATCATGTTCAATCATTAAAAGTGTAATAAAAAATATTGATATTTTTTTATATAAAATTTTATGCAGATAAGAAGGTATTATTTTACGTTAAAACTTAGTAGTAAATGGTGCTCATAAATTACAAATAAATAAATGGTAAGGTAGAGACGTTGGTTAAACGATTGTTCATAATCCTATGTACAGCATATAGTAGGTACCTACATATAAAATATATGATTGTATAATATCATTTGTAATAGCATAACCTACATCTATATCTATTGCATGCAACTATTCTTATAGGGTGTTAACAATTTACAAAACAATAAAATGTGAACAAATTTTGTACCTTTGTTTTTTTTATTATATAAACGAATTATGTAATCGGTCATATGTTATTTATCTAAAGACGGGGGTGGAGAAATATTGGATGCATGAAGGGTGGAAGCAATTTGAGAGAGGCATAGGAATAAGGGACAGGAGACGGCTGAAGGATCACCCAAAACCAGAAAACACGACCCACCAATGAAATGCCCCTTTCGGTATCTGGATCTTCTTCCACTGAATCCACAGGTCACAGGCTCCAAGACACAAATCCCGATGATCTGCATGAACCACTCTTGGATACACACTTCGGGGATAGCGCGAAGTGTCAAATAAGCACCATGCACAATAGCACGATGTAAATAAAGCACTAAACGAGAAACCGATTACACACAGTATAATATCAGTCCCATATAGTAGGTCGATACTTCAAACCAATAATTCGTTCCCACACGGCAGGACGAATTTAGCGGCAGTCAACGCACCCAAAATGGTAAACGCTACTTTCAGTTAAAAGGTACAACTTCAACTGCACTAAAATACCGTAAAGAATACAAGCACAGAAAAGATCGTGTTTTGGTTATAGGGGGAGGGGGATAGGAAATAGGTAATAGGCTAGAACCATCAATCAATGTATGTCATATTCACATGCCCGTGCACGGCGACCGGCGATCCATAAATAATTTATAAAGATCGAACAGTATTGTTTAGCAAACAATCCAAGGTCGATTGGACAAATGTTCGCTAGGTATCCCTGTCTCGAGTCATATCTCTCTAATAGGATACCTGCCTCCGTCTTTTCATCTTTCATCACTAGTGGTCGAATTCTAACTGGAGATTATTCGAAAATGTTTTGTATGGTCTTACAGTTCTCGTTCTTCACGACGCGGCTAGACTATCTCAGTCTCCTATAGCTCATAACTAAATACTAGTATTGCATGTTTGAATATCTCATAAAACTGGAAGTCGGTGAGAATATGCCATAGATTATTGACAATACCTTACTCAAGTAGTCTGATGAAATCTTCTACAATGAAATATATTTCAAATGTAACACATTAACAAACTCAGTAACAGAAAAATTTGTTGACACAGTATTATAACATTGGTGAGATATCTCACCAAAGCGTCATTTAAATCATGTTGTAAATGAATTTAATATATTAATCTGTTCCGTACACTCATTCGCCAATCATGTATTAATCAAAAAAGTAATATATATGTAGAAAATTATTATGTTATAGCCCGTGTCCGCGGAAGGAGACATGATGTGCTAAATCTCAGAGATTTAGTTAAGAGAAATCTCAATATCATGGTCACGTGTTGAGATTTTGATCTGAGATTGGTAGAAAGTTACAAAAACTCAAACCTGTGTATGCGACGTTCGATTTGACAGCAAAGATAGACAAGTGTGTACAAACATCACCTAGAAACAAAATCACAAATTTATTCTGAAAAATTGTATAAACAGATGACAAACACTTAAATTCACCAAACTGACGAATGGAACATCAAGGTCAATGTACAGATATTTGACGTTTGACGTATAACTTGCATGAAGTGAGGCACGAGATGGAAAATCTCTGAGACTTGGCGTGTACACGGTGAACTACGAAAGATGAGAGTTGTCTCCATAGAATCCACTGGAAGCATAATCATTGTCTCGGTGATTGTTTTGATACAAAAATCTTATTAAAATCTAATCCGTGGGTATGAGCTATTTGATTTACATTTACCCTTGAAATATCGAATATACTATTTAATAGTTATTTTAAAAATTAATGAATAATTTAATATCGTATATTTAATGTTAATAGCGTTTAAAAGCAATGAAAAGAAAAGCAATAGAAATTTATTTGATTGCCTGCTTTTATGAATCAACATTTATTTATTCATTTTACTTCATATCTGCCCCATAATAAAGTTCTTTGTAACATCACAATTTAATTAATATCATATTTTGACGTTTACTTAAAAAAATAATTAATTTGTGCTCTTAGAAAGTTAATAAACATTCTGATATTGTACTGCTCATATTATCTTTCACTTAGTAAAAAAGAATATTCATATTTGCTATATTTTTATTACTACTTCTGAGTCATATTAATGATACTTTATCAATTTTTAATTTAATAAATGAAATTAAAAATTCATGTTCTGTTTTATATAATACTTAACAGGTTAAATTAAAATTAAAATATCAATTAAAAATTATAATTTGAGTATTAAGTCACTTAATAGAATCATTTATTATTTTTTTCTTTAAATATATTCTTATTTCATATTACTCGCGTATATTTGGGCAGAAAATGATGGATATTTGAACAAATAATAATATGCAGGTAAGTAAAAGGTGTTTTTTTCGAGGTTTGTTTTTCGAATTTGCTTCACTTTTTCCAGCGATAGCCAATTTGACATCTGACAACTGATTTGTACTCAGTTTGGTTTACTATTTTACCATGAATAGACTTACGCCAGAATAACGCCTGCAAATTGTGCAAATTTATTTCGAAAATCGTGGTTCAGTTCTCGGAACTTACATACACTACGTCCATTTTACGGTCGACATTCATCCATCGTCCATCCGAGTAAATAATTCGAATAACTATTGATCGTTTTCGCACCATGCATACTCTAATTGATAATATGCATCCGCACAGATATCGTACAGTGCGCACCGAAGAAGCTGTTGTTTCTTCAAAAATGATGCCAGCCAAAACGTTATAGTCAATGGAGAGCTATAGATTCATGATTACTGACTTTTTCATTCCCCAATTAAATTGTCTTAATGTATAAGAAATGTGGGTTCAATAAAACGGCATAATATGACATACAGCGCGCGCCACGATCAATTTATTAAAAGATATACCTGTGAACCGACCTGTGAATTGGCCTCCAAAATCGTGTGAGTGACCTTTTGATTATTTTCTGTGAGGATATATGAAATCATTAGTTTATGCCAATAAACCAGAGACGATACACGACTTGGAAGAAAATATTCGTCGCGTTATTGCCGATTTACGTCTCCAGCTGCTCGAAAAAGAGGTTGAAAATTGTGATTTCAGATTGCGCTTTATTCGAGCCAGCCACGGCGCTCATATGCGCGAAATCATATTTAAACACTAATGGCATAAAATTATCTTTCCAATAAACCCAATACCATGGCCATTATCACGATTTTTATGTCTTTTATTTCATATTATAGTTCTATACCTCTAAAAAAATACCCTCTACAATCATTAGATTAAAAAAATTTTATGTGCATATAATATGTGGAATATAAATAAACAATATATTATTATTTGTATGATTTTTTATACAGCAACTGCAGTTAATAGCCCGTTCAATTATATACTCTATTTCTCTTAGCGTTCCGGTTCTGTGCACGGCGAAGACATCCCTTACTGTTTTGGTCTCCCCCTGGTCGGCGGTCAACCCTTCTTTCCTCACAATTACACTACGCAGGATCAGGCCATCTCCAGGACGCTTATAGAGTACATCACCAACTTTGCCAAGTCGGGGTAAGCGCTATTCATTGTACTTCTTCAATATTTATTAACATTTTTTTATAGATGACTAAACTAAATATTAATTCAATTCTGCTTAAGGTGTTTGATATTTAATGAAAGCTGATTCTATGAAATAAGAAAAACTAGCATCTAAAGAATATTACTGTAAAATATAAACTGTAAATATATATATATATATACTGTAAAATAGTGCGTACAAATATTAAATTACAGGTAAATAATTATATATATTATAGGTAAATTACTAATGAAAACATAAAAATATTAAGTTTATAACGTGACTTTCAAAGATTATTGAATGGGAGTTGCATTATAAAAAATAAACGTGAATTTGCTCAGGTTTTTAATTTAAATATAACGTTTTATAAATTTAAATTGATATAAAAATACAGATTTAACAAACATAATGTTAATTTTTTTGCACATTTAACAATTTAATGCACATTTAACAAACTATTTAAAAATTTTTTGCTACATTTTGAAACAATAAGGCATCATCTGATATTTACATTAACCGAGTGAAACGAGATATTTACATTTAAGCTTTCAATACTGAGGCGAAATAAAAAAAATGTAGCTACACAATTTAGATTTTTTTTTAAATAAGAACACATTATCATTATCATGAAGTTGTAAAAAACAAACCGGTAGTAACCAAAATATTTTTTTGATAAATAGATTTTTTTTGTATCTTTTTAATTAATAGATTTAATTTGTATTATATAATTTAGAGAATATTCAACAAAATATTATAAGTGAAGTTTATAGTCAAACTGTCGAAAAATGTTAAAGGTTCCGCATTATTTTTTACAAAACGCTTTAAACGCATCTAAGCCAATAATATTTTCACTTAGAATAAAACAAGTTGTTTTGAAAACCTACTAAATATATGAAAATCAATAATATTATACTAAATACATAATCTGGTGAAAATTTTCTGGCTAGATATATTCACGTGAATCTCGATAATGTAGGCATGGTCCGGAAAATGAACATTTTCCGACTATTGGAACGATGTCATTTGGCATTTTAGTCACAGAGAATAGAACCCCATTTTCTTCTGGCTTACCACTCTTACCTCGACTATTGTCTTTTCTAATCTTGTCTTGTCTAATTTCTCACGCACGTTCGTGACTTGAAACTTCCGAAAAGACCAATTTCTTTCTGTCTTATTCTACGAGTGCCTGTTGCGTCCAACCTGTTTTATTTTGTTAACTTCACTTAAACGTTCCAAATTCTAAATCTTATCGATAGTTCTTTAATCCAAACATTTATCTACAATTGAAGTAAAAGTAAAAAGATTTATATTCAATTCCTTAAAAACGCTTCACAACACCTACGTATTAGTACCCAGTGGTTGATTACATTATTATTCGTTATCCTACAAAATAACTCGGCGAATTTCCAAATAAAATTATTAAAACTTGGTGAATTAGCATTCTCTGATTAATTCTTTACCTAATGTATAACGTTACTATTTCTCTCTGAAATAATACCTCTGTCATCTAGATTTGATTTTCCCATACGTCATTAAAATGTCAAGTCCAATTATAGGTAAGGGTTTGATAGTATACAGATCTGAATACTCGTAACACGTTTCATCTTTTTTCTACGCTACGACTTACGGGGGGATGGAAAACCGACCCTACTGGCTATCTTAAATTTTCTACGGATCTAGATAATATAGTTTTCCAGCCTAATATTTCACGACTGTTGTAATCACCAAAATGATTTTCAATTATATAAAATCTAGCGCACACTGAAGACAAAATAGTGGTACGATAGTTCGCCACAAATTATTTTATCGTTTAAAAATTTTGTCGTCAGTGTGCACACTGCCATATATTAACATAGCCCTCGTCATCACGACAGAACTGTTATACAACACTGCTTACTTTCATTAATTAGTTATTTATTATAACGTTTTCAATACTGACGCACCATCTTTAGTAACGTTGCTAATACTAAACTTAAGACTCAACACAACTTGCTACTTAGTGTTGAGGGGTAGAGGCGAGGTGACGGATTAGAATTGGGTGAATGTAGGGGTGTAGTCAATAAGCGCATGAGAGGAGACGTAAAAGAATGTTTTTTTTTTAAATACTGTTGTAACTCTTCAATACAAATTATTAAAACTGTTAGAAACGCTGAAAAATTTAGTTGTAAAAGACATTACTCAACTTTGACAAGCCACGGACGTTACGGATGCTTTTTTGTTGTCTGTTTATAAGATATTTCAGGCAAATTCGTCCGGAGTTGGCCCATTAATATGCACCCTTCTCAATTTGTCATCTCATAGTCAGCCGTTATTGACAGTGACTTAAGTAGTTTGAAAACCTTCACCGTAACGTTATCAAAGCTTTTAGGAACGTCTTCGCTTGCATAAAAGAGAGCTTACAGTTTTTTCAATACGTGTGTTTTATTTGTTTGAAAACTTACGATTTTGATTGAACATTTTTTATTTCAGCATTTTACGTATTTAACAAAACATCTTGTAAATGAAAATTAAATGTGTTTCACAATATGATCGTTTTTCTGCTTTTTGTATTGAAAATTATATTTATTAAGATTACGGTTACATTATTTCGAATATGATAATTTTGGATGCCATAAAGTTTGAAAGCGAAATTTTTTTAACGCTATTGAATTTAGTCATCCAGAGGTAAAAATTGACTGAAACCATAATTTATCAAACAACCGTAAATGTATATAAATATACATATATGTACGCTTTCCCGTCTATATCTATAAATTTCTAGATGTGGCGGTTTCCGGAGTATCATTATGGCTGTATAGTGCTTGATTAAACGGTTAGATCTGTGAGATGCGAGCCTGGCAAAATAAACGTGTTTTTAATATCAAAAGGTTAAGATTACATAAATGTTTTCTTTTTTATATATATTCAATAACTGTACTAAAATAATACATTTAATTTGAAATGAAGTGTACATTGTCTTTCATCTGTCTATGGTAAGGGAGAAATCTTACTTTCCATAGAAATTGTCTATCCACGATTCTTATATGTCATCTAGATGTCATTTTTGTTCATTTTGACAGCTAACCTATAAAGATGGAATAATTTTAATTAGATTAACATTTTATTTACGTGTGATTTGTTTTGGGGAAAGCTCTATTATTGAAATATAGATTCTATTGAGACACTGACTCACCACTATCAAGACTAATAGCCGCCTAGCAGTAAGCAATCGGCTTATGTTATGTTATATAAATATTATATAAAATACATAACATATTTTATTTGTGTTAAATATTTGGAAAAAATAAAGTAATAAGTATTAAAATAACCGGAAAAATAATTTTTGTCAATTTGATACCAATTTGTAATCCAAGTGAAATACACCCATCATATTTTATTTTTAAACATGGTATCCTTTTCATTTCCATTCTGTATGAAAATACTTTTAATATTTAAGTACAATACTTTTTAGGTTTTTTTAAATACCAAATCGGAAAAAGATATTTGTGTAAAGATCTGGCATAAAGACGTTATAATTTATTTATTATTTGCTCATTCATTTGACAAAAACAGATTTAGATCTTTCTAGTCGCATTAGTGCGACTAGAAAGCGCGAATAACGTTACTGGCACCAACAATTTCACAATTCGATACAGAAAAATAATAAATTTGGGCATTCGCTTCTTTTTGTGAAGTTTTAATATTTCTGATACTAATTTTCTATTTACCGGAATATATTTGAATAGGTTGGTACCTAATGATAAACATTGATGAGGATTTTTTTTATTGCATTATTGAAATTAATATTTTGAAAAGTATATTATTGCATAAAAGTATATAATCGTGAAATTTAAGAATAATATTGTATTTTTTTATTATAGGAACAATAATGTTAGATTAATATACTTCATTTAAAAAGTAGTAGTAAATATTCACTTCGCTAAAGAATACTTTCCAAATGAATACACTAAACTCTACTTATTTCTCGGCAGGGGGATGCTTATAGGGGATGCTTAAGCAAACTACTTACACTACGGCGAACTATTTAGGTGGGAGAATTCTTTTATGAAGTTCAAACGTACGTAGAAGAAAAAAAAATTAGTTTACCAGAAATTTGTTCAAAGTTTTGTAGGTAAATAATTTTTAAGCAAGGTTTTTCATAACAAAAAAATCAAATAACTTAATAATAAATAAACAAATCTTAACTAAATACGATCTATAAATATAATAGAACCATAATATTTGAAAATTCGAGTCATTGATTTTTACTTATTTTGTCGTGACAAAATATTGATACCGTTCACCAATTTGACTGCCACGTGACGAGAGATCGGACTGTTTAATTTAGAAAATAAAACTCATAATTAAAACATAAATATTAAGTAAGCTATTAAAAAAACAAACGATCCCATTTTTCCCTTCGAACTATCTAAAATTACTGAAACAGACTTCATATTTTTTGACAACGTAACGGACAGATCCATACAATAGACTCGAGAAACATGATAATGATGGCCAGATGATGTGTTACTATGTTAATAATGTGTTAGATAAATTCGTGTCACAAGAGAAAATTTTATGTGCACCTCGATATATTTATTGACGTGACTAAATAAGTCGAAAGTTAATTAAATATTTGTTATTTTTTACTATACTTAGAGAATGTTATTGCTCCGAAACTTAAATGCATCAATAGATAATATAATATAGCAGTGAAAGTTTCTTGGAACATTCTACTAAAAATACACATTCAGATGTTTATGTGGTAGTGAAGTAACAAATAAATAGTCTTCCTGCGTACTGCATTTCTATGCATATTCTCGCATATGCACTAATGATTTATTATTATAAATTAACGTAGTTAGATTCCCCAGTTAACCTCTGTACATACGTACGATCTATCTGTGGATAGAGCCTGCGGGTACGAGCCTGGACACGCAGCCTGCGTCATGTTACCGTAATGTTAAGCTAACATGTGGGTGCGCAATAAACTAAACAACGATTTATTGCCGGGGTAGTTTATAAAGGCGCTCCCGTACGCGAAAGTACGTCACCTATTATTTCCTCAGACAGAGAAATACTTATAAAGAGCAAATAATATTAGTTTTGTTACTGACAGGATTTACAAATGTACAGAATTTATATAAAACATTATTACGTTATAAATATTTTGTTCGAAAATAAATAAAGAAATCGGGCTATTTTGGTGATAAATATATTTTATCTTTATTTGTTTTCATTTCATGTGCACTATTTTAAGTATTCATAAATTTCAAGATTTCACTAAAACTGCGCGATATAAAACAATTATTATGAAAAAAACTCGGTAAAATATATGAAGAATCGAAATAAAACTGTTTAAATCGTTAAAAAAGTATATATTAAAGATATTTAGGTTTATTGCTTTCTTGGGTTTAGTTTTTCAAAAATAATTAGTAATTATTTTTTACTTTGAGAGCTCTTCTGAGATTGACATTTGCTCACTAATGCATATACCTATGTATTTTGTACCATTTTAAAACTACTTTATATCATAATATTTTTTTCTCGATGTTTATCATGGATCCAGACTATTTCTTTTTAAAAATATCATGTTAAAACTATTTGGTAGTTTGATATTTTTTAAGAAATATAATAGAATTTATTTTCTAGCAGCATTATTGTTATATTTTTTACTTCGTATAATCTCTATAAATCGTATTCACATTATCATTATTAAAAAAAAATAGAAAAGTATTAAACAGGGCACCTATTTATTTTTGTTTTTAAAATATTCTATTTTTTAAACTTTAACTTGGTTGTTAGTATTTGATTGTTTTCAAAAACATGTTGGCTAATTTTTTTTATACTCATTTCTTATATGCATTTTTTGTAATCGAGTTCACCTAATCCGTGTCCAAATGTGATGTAGTGTATTAAAAGCGATTTAATTAATTTAAATAGTTCATAAGGAATTTTAATTTAAATTTAATCGCATAATTGTAAAAGGAAACAGTATGTCTATTAATATGATTCATTCTTAAGTATTTCAACTAGCAATAACTTAAATTATTTTGCACATGTACTGCGAATAAATTCGATGTATGTTTAAGATATTTGTTTTTATATACATTAACAAAGGAGTTATTAAAGACCTTATAGAAATTTTTTTAAATTATTGCGGTTAAAATTGCGAGTTTAACAAAACTTTGTTGTTTTATTTGTCAACCGTGGTAGTTATTTTACAATTCCTTTGAGAGCGATTGACTTCCTAATATCCCGATATTTCTATACTTAGTAAATCAAAGTTTTGGTGGATGTAGTGTTGGTGGTATCTGAAGTTATACCTCTGGTGTATTGTTTGTTTCGGCGTGGTCTTATATTCAAGTTTATTGTGGTTTTAATCCGATCAATCCGCAACCTAAATTATTTGGGGAATGTATTAATTATGTTATGTAAGTAATCGATATTATTTTAATTGTTATCATTTTAATTGTACAATTGTAATTTTCAGTATTATTAAATAGTTAGTGTTATTGTAGTAACTGGAAAATATATATATAAAAAAAAAAAGTATTTGAAAATAACGTGCTAAAAATATAAAAATAAAATTCAACGATAATTGTTTAAATATGAAAATAATGTTGGATAGCTAGCATCATACGAAACTGTAAATAGTTATCTAGTCAATATTAAAATAATAATAACTTGTAGGTAACATTATTTGATCATATAATCAAACTAATGTAATAACAAATTATTAGTGATGGAGTTACAATACAAAACGACGATACAGTAAGAAAATCATGATTACAATTAAAGTGACGTACTAGATTTATATTTTAAACAATGAAAATATTAATTCAATAATTATAAAAATATTTTTTATATACATTAGAATTACGTGACATACCTACCTTTATATTTTTGATTAGTTAATTTAACATTTTGAAGAAGGAAATGATATTTTACAAAACCGGTTGGTGTTTTAAAATTACTCATTAAACGGCTATTATAAACAAAATTAAATAATCTATTAAAAAAATCAACAAAATTCACAACAATGTTCAATTTGCAATTTTAAAAAAATCACTATTTAACGCAATAATTTATTTTGTTCTGTGAGTCATGTGACAAATGATGTTTCAGGGACCCTAACAGCCCCTCGAGTCCACCACCTGCCCCGCCACCCGCCCCCGCCCCCGCACCACCGACAGAGCCAGAAGAGGTTCCTCCACCTCCACTTCCCTTCTGGGACACGTATGATACGATCAACCAACTGTACCTTGAAATAGGTAAGCACTCAAAAGTTTCCAAATACCATCAAAGGTAAGATTACCATGCGAAAATTGGTAAAGGGAAAATCACTGCTGAAATGCAAACTCGATCTAAGTAATACACAACCGCCCTTAACTCAACCAATGGAGGTTAGCACAAGTTCAAACTATTCGATGTCTCTTTTTTTAAAAAAAAAATAACAAGATTTTTTACTTTATTTTTATAAAAAGTATGTATTTGAAAAGAATAAGTTTAGTTTTTGTGAAATAATTCATATATCACAAGAATTTGATAGTTTATTACAGAAGCATTTGACAAATTGAAAAAAAAAACTTTTGCACAAATATAATTCAATAATAGTTTTTCTACCTTATGACACATTACTGAACTCACTTTTTTATATATAATAAATATTATTGATAATGAATCGATAAAAAAGGATTTTTTTATATGAAACGTACGCATAAATATAAGTATGCTGAATTTGTAAAATAATTCTTATTCGTCTTTTTATAAATACGGGGTGTAAAAGACCTAGTATATAACATTTCACGGGTAGAGAAGGGTTCGAATTTTGTGACGTTACGAAAAATATTATTTTATGACATATTTACAAAATCATGTTAGGCTTAGGTAAGTATGTACTTCAAAATAGATATTTGCGAAATTGACCAATTGTTATTATATATCTTTACTTTAGACCTAGAATCATCTTTAAAAAAAATTCTGGCACACAAATATATAGACATGAACTAACGCAAATTTCTTGTTCCAATATTTTAATTTTGGTGTCACCCACGTGATCACTTTTATACCACTTACGCAATCAAATAGCTCCGCGACTCTTTTAAAAATATGACTAGATGGGAATGAAAATTTTAAAGCTAACAATATAATATGCATTAATGTAAAAAATAAGTCTTGCTTACACATAGATTTAATTTCGAAAGAATAAGTACTTTTACTGTTGCATGAATTTGGCATGATCTATGGGATTAATATTTCCACCAAGAATGTGCGTAGAATGCCCCTCTTTATTTATATATATTTATTTATTGGTCTGCGGTGTGACCACTCGAAGTACAATGATCTTTTATTTTTTATATTTAACATATTATTTGGAATTAATAAAATAATTCAATTAAAATCCCATATTTTTTAATCATCTTTAAAAAAAATTCTGGCATACATATCACCAAATATATAGACATGAACTAACGCAAATTTCGTCTTCCAATATTTTAATTTTGGTGTCACCCACGTGATCACTTTTATACCATCAAATAGCTCCGCGACTCTTTTAAAAATATGACTAGATTGGAATGAAAATTTTAAAGCTAACAATATAATATGCATTAATGTAAAAAATAAGTCTTGCTTACACATAGATTTAATTTCGAAAGAATAAGTACTTTTACTGTTGCATGAATTTGGCATGATCTATGAGATTAATGTTTCCACCAAGAATGTGCGTAGAATGCCCCTCTTTATTTCATGTATATTTATTTATTGGTCTGCGGTGTGACCACTCGAATATCAATGATCTTTTATTTTTATATTCAACATATTTTTATATTTTTATATTTGGAAATAATAAAATATTTCAATTAAAATCGCATAACTTTATATTTTTTAAGTGCTGATATATATCTGACGTGACTGAAATTAGGAACGTACATATTTTTAAAATGTATCTACCCCTAATATATTGTGCATTAGGTGTGTTACACCCTGTGTAATGGCACTTTGTATTTTATAAGGCTGAGCACAAATGGCCAATGCTATAGAATATCGTTATAAAAATTCTTAAATAATATTCTAATATTTTTTTTACACACGTTCCAATAAATTTTTCATATATCGAGATATTTACTTTCTACTGTGGATATGTATTGTATATTATATTGAAAATTTATTAGAAGGCCTATTAGTTAGATCTTAAACATTTTTACTAAATTATAAATGAAGGTAACTTTGTCTTCTGATATATATTATAAGCACTTTTATTATAATAGTTGTAATATTTTGTTTATTTAATATTTTATATCGATATGTTATATTTCTATTTAAAATTCTTTCAAACGGGTGTGTGTAATGAACTAATGGGAAATACTCAACAAATAGGTTAGTGATTCAATTATTCCAAGAATAGTCAATTAGTATTATAATGTACTCATACCTATATATAATGTGCGTATATACATAATTAAATACAGATTAACCCAACATACAAATAAGTTAGTGATCCAATTATTCCAAGAATAGTCAATTAGTATTATAATGTACTGATACTTATATATAATGTGCGTATATACATACGTATATACAGAATAATCCAATATACAAATAAACATTATTTTAGTCCGTAAAATAACTTTTTACATCTTTCTCACAAATATATAATTTGGACGTTATTTCATCTAACCAAATAATTGATTGTTAAACATTTTTGCAGGTCACCGAAATACAAGTTTTAATAATTCGTTATTTGGTTTGAAGCAAGTTACAAACTAATAATATAAACTAAGTAGGTTGAGCTAGCGGTAGGGATTCATTAACGCGTGGATAACATATTTGATGGAAATTTATGAAATGTCAGTTCCAGCCCCACGCGTAAACGGATAAATCGATTCGAACGCATGTAATACACCAACATTTTTCACGTTTTAATCGCGCCTTACCGAAATGGAACATGCGTCAATATATTTTTAAACCAATTATCTCGTAAATCTATTTTTTTTTATTCATCGAGTGATGGAGCATTATTGATTTATGGATTCTGAATTATTATCAAAAATAAGAAAGATTTTTAAAATATTGTCTTATTTCAGTACTTAAAGAAAGTTTAGTCTAAAACTGCAGCTGCTGAATTCAAACGTCGTTTTCAAAAAAAACAATTTTTTAAGACAAATTATAGATATCTCATAGATATGAAGCTATTTATATTATATTATATGGGAAGTATGGGTATTACAGGTCTTACGACTTGTCTTCGTCTGGCTCAAGTGATCATTTTACACAAAGTAACGTTCACCAATTCTACCCACAATCAACCTCCATATCTATCAAATTTTTGGAAATTATATATATATTACCATGTGGAAATATTTCAAGTACAACATCGCTGTCGCCATCTATGATATGTTTGTTTGGTAGATGTGGAGGTTTATTGTTGGTAGAATTGGTGAACGTTACTTTATGTAAAGTGATTACTTAAGCCAGATGAAGACTGGTTGTAAATCATGTAATACCCATATTTCTATACTTCCCATATAATATATAGAGATATCTATAATTTGTCTTAATAATAATTTATTTGGAGGTAAAAATTCAGTAATTGTGTGCTCTTGGACGTACTCAAATATTATTAAAATTAATATTTTTATTTTTTCCCTCAGTTTCAGTTACATATTGTATCTTTATAAAATTGTACTTTTTGTTTTGATTTAGGAATTTTAAAAGCTTTCATAATATCAAAAATAATGGATTTAAAATTTTTTTACACAATAAATAAATATTTTTTGATAACAAAATAAGTTGTATCGAAAAATAATCATATTTTTAGATAATCGCATCTGTGCAACAATATGCAATTACATTGTTTTACTAAAATATGTATCGATCTAATTGATTAAGAAAGTTGATTTTACAAAAAAAAAAATGTTACTCGTAAGGTTTTTCGACATTTAGACAATTGGTTCAGATTTAATTTTTTTTTAATTTTCACATTATTTTGTATATATATTGATGCTATATATCCCAATGTGATATTAGCCCAATTTAAGTAGGTTATTAATTTATTTCTGTG
Organism: Eubasilissa regina; assembly: GCA_022840565.1. NCBI lineage: Eukaryota > Metazoa > Arthropoda > Insecta > Trichoptera > Phryganeidae > Eubasilissa > Eubasilissa regina. The sequence continues at coordinate 15,584,204 of JAINEB010000018.1, read as the reverse complement.
ATTTAATTAAAACATACCATGTATTTATTTCTACAATCCTCTGAACTAAATAGCCTGCATATAAACAAATTAAATTATGTACTAGTTAATTATTAGGTTTATTTGAAAAATTAACAGATTCATCATAGTAAAAAAACGGTTAGTGCATTAAATCAAATTAAATACAGCGAAAAATGTAGCTAACCTTAAATGTTTTTTGTAACATAAGGAAGTAAATACTTGTGCTACTAATTTGAAAGAAACAGAATATTATGAGCAAAATTGTATAAATTTTGATGTTAAAACGGAGCATTATCTATACACATCAATACACGTACATACATTATACTATATTATTGACATTTCACCTTATAAATTAAGTGTTTTAGCAGAATATTGTTACTAAACTACTTAATTTATAAGGTAGAATGGAGTCTCGATACAAACAATAAACTAAATATTATTTCAGGTTCCAAACCGGAGATGCGTAGTCACTACAGGGGCCACAAGATGTCACTTTGGCTATCTCTCATTCCTCAACTCCACAGACCTGGAGAGCCAGGACTTCAAGATACATCGATGCGTCACCACCACTTCCTCGAGGAGGGAGCGCATTACTATGAAGGTCGGTTATTTTTCAAAAAATTGTGTAGTCAATAGAATGCGGTCGAAAGAGAACAAACTAGCGAAAAAATATTTCAGGTTTGAAAAATATGTTCTCTGCAGAACTATTAACAAAATATTTGAAAATAAGAGAGTTGTTCAGGTTCTCTAAATAGCGTAACGTTGTAACGTAGAAAAATTAAAATCAAACAGAACAATAAATTTGTTTAAAGCCATTTTTATTATTTTTTTGAACCAGAACATTTTCGCTAATAATAAATTCCTTTATCAGAGTTTACTATTTGTGAAAAATATTTAGTACTGCCTTAAATTCTTTTTCCAATAAAATGTGCCACTTCTTTATCGGTATCTTTATGAATAGTAACTGTTTCTCTTTTTAAACCTGCGATTATTTTCTCTATAAAGAAGACAAATAAGAAAAAATACAGGTGGTGATCAGAAAGGCACAATTTAATACGTGCCCATTATTATGAAAGTGGTCTAAGTCACGTTTCTTTCGTTTCGAGATGTTTAAAGTTTTGCGTTTGAATTGATTAAAAAATATTTTTAAATTACACAACACAGTGTTTCAAAATTTATTTAGTCTACTAGATTTGTGATTTATTTCGATATATAAATATTGGATGCAGCTTAAAATGAAATAAAAAATTTAAGTTTGAAATTACTTTACACTATTATCAAAAAAACCCTAACGGAATACCATAGAACGTCGTAACAATACACAGAATATAATGCTTTAAATTTAGTACTATTTGCATTACAATATATTGATTTAAAACAGTGTAACGCAAAATAATTGATAAACTATTTTATTTTTATTTTTTGACTCGGACCACTTTCATAATAATAGGGCACTTAATCTTGAAATGCACACACATTCATATGATGCTGATTATACTCGCACAGTGTTAATTATTCTTCCAAACAAATAACAGTGAATTCAGAATGGTTTTTTTTTTATTTTATCGGTGGGTACCGGTTATGAATGATAAAATACACTGCGAACTAGAAAGTTTTATTTTAACCTTTACCATACCGTGATACATAATACTAGCACGCTGCCATGTCGTCAATTCATGTTACCATAAAAAATATGATTAATGCCATAAATTTACTTTAAGTATTGAGCGTTAAATATTTTAAAAAATATGCAATATTATAATTCGGAGTATTCATCAAGTTCTGTACAAGGATTGTATAATACAACCTTCCTTTTTATCAATATTAATTTAATTAGTGAGAAAGAGACACCATTATATTCGATGTTTGTTATTGTTTTGAAATTGATGGATGATTTCTTAGTGTCTTGCCACAAATGGTATTTTGTCAAAGTATTAATTTTTCGAAGGAATGAATTAAAAATAATAATTTTTGTAAGATTTGTCTTACATAATTGATTTTTCGAGTCATTTCTAAGCGTAAATATTTTCCTTCAAATTAACTAAAATATGTAGTGTATATTTACAGAAATATTACAGATTTAATTAGAGCGGTAGACCCGTGTTACTGTATAGTTTGGGAAGGGTTAAAATCTCTTGGGATCTTCTTCAGCGGCCTCATGGGATTCGAAAATCCATGAGTGCATCACAATAAATTCTCGATTCTCTGGATTCATAAATCAATAATATCCCGTGCCATATACAAGTATGTACAACATGAACGTCTAAGGGCCGGTTATGTGATGGATTTTTTCGCCTACGCGTTAGAAATCTGTCACTTCGGTGGTGAATTTTATTAAACATTAAAAACGAGATCATCATCGGACAAACTCGAGCGGGATACTGAATGATTAATTTTGATATACTGCAACTTTCAAAGTATCAATGTGTCAGATGACTTTTGAAACGGCTGTGAAAACTCCGCCATATTTAAGTATCGATTTTCGTTTTTACTATCGGATATCGCAGAGTAAAATTTATTTACTACGACAAGTAAATATTACTACGAGAAGTAAATATTTTTTTACTAACAACCCGTTTTTGCAAAGAAAAAATAATTTACTATAGTAAAAAGTTACTACTGATCACATAACTGGCCCTGAGGACTTTTTGCACAAATTTGAGCTTTAGCCCCTTAGCGTTAGTCTCCCGCTATCGAAATTAAATGCTGAATAGGATATTATATTTGATAATAATAGCTTAATCTTATAATAATTGCATTCGGAAATAAGTTTTTTGATATTTTTTTTCTTTGATATTAAATAACTGTGTTGTATATTATCTTTGTGCGTGCAATGCCGGCCATGTGTCTATGTCTCGTTCATCCTTCAGTTGTCAATAGGTGTCATGGAATTATTTGGTTAATGTTTTTTAATCTGGACCTTCCTCCCTGTCTTCTTCCATAATTATATTTCTGAGGTATGCATTGTGTCTAAAAATTTGATCTATCTATTAGGCTATTCTATTTTCGACGGTGTCTATTATAGATCTCTTTTCTTGTACTCTCTTCATAACCTCATCGTATGACGCGCTTATGGTCTAGCGGTTACAATACTCGCCTATTAGTCCTATTTTCATAATACAAGCGTTTAGCTTAGTTTGAAAATAATACTAATATTAATGTGACATTTATTCCGTGTACGTATCTCTATTTTTTTTATAAGAAAAAATAAAATCTCTTTCATTTTTCTCCAGTACCACATCTTGAATGCTTTTAAACTATTTCTCTCTCTGTATGGTTAATAGTCCAAGTTTCACATTTGTACAGTGCTATGGTCTAGATGTAGGTTTTTGTTGAATAGCTCTTTCGTCTTTCTATTTATTTGTGATATATGTTATTAAAGCTTGTTTTGTCTATTACTAATCAAATTTTATATTCAACGGGCATCTGGGTTCATTTTTATACTGATGTAAAAGGTGACCTGCTGACCCGACATTGTTTTTTTGCTATTATTCTTTGAGTATTTGTATTCATTTGTTTGCATAATTTTCTGTCTTGTTTTACTTGTTATTGTAGTTACGAACTATAGGATTTGTCTTCCATGTATTGATTTATCTTCGTTTATTTCCTTTATTATCCTGCATATATAAAGCTTATATTAAGTGTTGTATTGTTATAACAATAATAATTTGGAAGTTATATTAATTATAATCATATTTGAAATACTACCTAAAAATAACTACTTAAAAATAATACAATTAATTAACAAATTTTAATTTTTAAAATAAATTTCTGTTTTCAAAGGATAATTTACAAAATTTAACAGAATTCGAAAAAAAGAACGACGGTGCAGAGGTGAAGTTAATTATTTGGAAGTATGACACAATTTTTACGATTCGATTGTAAATGAAAACTATGACAAAATTTTTTAAATTAATTCTTCTATATTAGCAATAATATAATTTTCTAAGGGTTTTTGATAACATTATAGTATCGTTTATGAATATGTCGATTTTCAGGATCTGTTCGGCCTCAATCCATGCAGAGGCCCAACTTGCCACATCTGGTGGCGCCATCTGTGCCCCCAGCGCGGCCCGCCACCGCGGCCCCCGCGCCCGCGGCACCGCCCCCCGCGCCGCAGCAGCCGGCTCTAGCCCCCACCACTGACTGCCCCCCCAACACTACTATCTCTAATAGGAACATCCACAAAGACAACAATAACCTCCTGCGGAAACTCGCCTCCAGTCATTATCAAAGCTACACTACCGCTTTGACCGTCACTATAGCCGTGGGTTGCTTTCTACTTCTGTTAAACATTTTAATTTTTGCCGGTATTTACCATCAAAGAGATAGGAACAACGGAAGTTTTGGTGACAAGAAGAAAGAAGAACTGGCGGAAGCCGGCAGCTGCAGCACTTCCTCGGGGGGAGAGAATTACGACACCAAAACTCTCAACTTTGAAACGCAAGGACAAAGTTACGAAGGAAATAAAAGTGGCTACAATTTCGACTGCAAAGCTTCGACGTATCAAATGAAGTCAGGTTCCAAGTATGACTTGCGAACATTTCCATCAGACTGCGGGAAAACCGCTTTCGGCGAATACAGCTGCTACGATGAAAAAAATCTCGCCGCACAGTACGAGAAAAGGAGCTTAGCGGACATTACGCTGTGCTCGGTACCCGATACGGTCGAAATTCCGATGCAAGAATTCAGGAATTCTCCGTCCAAACGATGCGATAACGGGAGTAGTATCGTTAAGATAGATACTCAAAAACCGGATATTCAGCGCATCAATAATCAGGGGATAAGAAGTTTGGAGAACCAGACGAGCAGTTTCCACGAAAATGGGAGCAGACTGAGTATAACGAGCGTCCACGATCGACATTCGCGGACAACCACGTTCGGTGAGCCGGTGAAAGTGGCGGACAGTTCTACACAGGTGAAGTTTTCCAATTCCGGCCAGAGTGAGGGCAAGCAGACGACGTTCGGGCCTGACGGACCGTGCGAGGAAGACCTGGCGAGCAGTTCGTGTTCCGACGAAAGCGCCTTTAAGGGTAAAGAAAATACAGTAAGCGTGGGCAACCAATCAGACCCGACGACTTGTGATGTCGGAACCGGTATAGACAGAAGTCCTTCCATCCCTGAAGCTCCTCCCCCTCCCAAGGGGGGCGCCCCCGCCCCTGGAATTCTTAGGCAGACTAATCCTAACCCAACTACGGGTATCATGAAAAAAAGGGTTCAAATACAAGAAATATCGGTATGATTTGATTTATAATATCATCTTTAAGAATTTTAACATTTCGTTGATTTTGAAGACTGTTTTTCTGGTAACTCTAAGTTTTTAAACCGTAAAAACATTAAATGTTAGGTAATACTTATCCAAAATTGAACGTTGTGAATCACTGAATAATAAAGCTAAATATGTAAAAAAAAAAAAAAACTATGTGTCTATGTGATACACATCCATCAAAATGTGTTTATATAGGTATTAAATTATTTTTAATTTTAAAGGTATACTGTAAATATTTTTGTTCAAAAAATATTAATTAAAAATGCTTTTCAAATAATGTACATATAAGAAAACGAATCAAAATAATTGTATTATTAGGGAACATTACGAAATGCACATACTCGTAATACCCAACTGTTATGGAATTGATATTAAGACAATTAGTAGTTTAATTTTGTGAACTACTTTAAAACTGATATAAAATTATATACAATAACTGACGAATAAATAAAACCGTATACTAGTATTATATTTTATGGAAATTATTGTGTACATTCTTAATTTCGTTGCTGATTTCAGTAAATATTATTTTTATTGTTTGGAGAGTATTTTTTTTTGTAATTACACACTTTAATAATATTATATATTAAAGTTGAAGATCAAATATTAATTGCAATAAACAGAAAAATAATTATACAAGAATTTTCAAAATACGAAAATGCCACAGAGACTTTTGATAGCTTTTATGTTATTTTAAAAAATATTTTATTCTCACATCGTTTATTCTTACTCTTGAATAGATTGAGAATACCCAACATGATGTGTCATCTATCTTCCAAATACGAAGAAGAAAGAGACGTGTAAATTAGAAAAATGAAACATACATACTTAACTTTGTAACATTGTACATGTGTGTTTGTATGTAATCGTGAGTAAGATAAAAATTTTTACAAGTATATTATCTCAAACAGGAATTGAAATGAACAATTTAATCTTCAAATCTAAAAATGAAATTTTTAGAAAATGTATAGAAAATTAAAAAATTATTTACAATTGTTTAAAGAATTTGTGGTCTTTTGAATATCTATTTCAAAACATTTATCCATATTAATGTGTGTATGGAATTGTACGATTGCTTGTAAGCCAGAACTTTTATACGTGTTGTAATAGAGTATATATATATTATATAATTTGTCATTTTTTAAGCCGTTGTTTATATTCAACGAAATATTGTAAAGATACTCAGTAATATTTTAATTTTTTTATATTACTTTTGTTGATGAAATGTGAATTGAAATTATGTGCTAAATTTATAAAATCTTAATATATTGGTTCCTACACAAATAATAAATTAATAAATAATAAAAAATATTATTTTTATGTGTGCTTAAATTAAATGCAGACGACTTTCATTTTGATGACCTAACTGTATAATTGTGATAAAGCTGATCGATTTAAACTGGTTGAATTTTTCTAGAGAAAAAACTGTTATAAAAAATTCATCACTTATTAGGTAGGTATTCCTACGTACAGACGAGTATTTTTATTAGAATTTGAATACTGTTAAAGAAGTCTTATGATATGAGCGTAAGCGTGCTGTTTTTTTATTATTTTCTACAATAATATCATATTAACTAAACTAATGTTATATTTTTAAAATTGTTGCATCACATCAAAAAATAAAAATTTCTTAATCGAATGATTTAGTCTTCTTAGTTTTCTAAACCTTAATAGAAAATAAATAGTATCCTGGAAGTATTCAACAACTCAAGTTTACATACTTTAAACACCTTGTTAATTCTGTGATAATATCATGATCCATTATAGTGTTTTCAGAATGTTTTTAAGGTACCTGTTTATGAATTTAATTTATGTTGTGAAAAAATCTAATTAATTATAATGTTTTTTTTTATTATTTTGTATAAATGATTAAATTAACCAGCTAAATAAAATTAATCAGCTACGTAGACCGTTTATATTTTCCATATCTGAACAGTGATAAATAAATAATTTGCAATATGTGTTCGGAATATTGTTTTGTTATTACAAATAAGTTCTTAAAAAAAACAATTTTTGTAGTCGCAAAAAATTATTTCTATATGTCATTTATTTCTATGATTTAGATGATGCAGAGTTAAATAGTGTTTTATAATCAAGAAACTTGTATTTTGTGCGGGATTTATTATGAAATTTTATAATCCGTAATTTATTTAGAGATTTTCGGTTTATACTGAATAAATTGAACAATGGTGTGACGTTGAAACGTACAATATATGGTACAACTTGACTTGAAAAGATGAAGTGTCTTGGCGTTTAAGATAAATGTGATGATCGCCAATATCTCACCTCACGGTTTTCAAATAATGTTGTAAGAAAAAGAATGTGCCAAATTTGAGGCCAAACATATTGTATCCAAATTTTTATTCATAAATCCTTCCATTCTTTCATAGATAAACAATTGTTCTACCCATTTTCATGAAAATATATTTAATTAATGTAAGGAAATATTAAGTCTTAATTATTAAAGAAATGACTATTTAATAAACGAAACGTTACCCACGTGACGAAAATGAAAATAATTTATTTTTATTTCAACACATTACCCCACTTATAAAAATATGTTTTATTAGCAATACAAACCAAAAAGAGAATTTAAAATTGTAAATGAGATCGAGTATTGATAGGTATTTTTCTACGATTTATAAAAAAAAATGTATAAAAACAAATAACATTAAAGTAGTTTGTTTTATTTTATTAATTTACTATTGTTAACCCCGTTCTGGGAGAGAACGGTCTTCGTGGTGAAAACATCGACTTTTTTGCGCGTAACGATTTACCATTTTATTAATATTGTTACTACACAGCCTGTTTATTGCTATCTTTAATTTTATTGTTATGTTTATTGTTTATTATCTAAGCGAGGCATTTTCTGAACTGGATTGTCTTCTAAATTAACGAAACATTACAAACACTTTTTAATATCCAACGTCAAATAAAATATTTATAATTATTACATAGGTACCTGCTTACAATTTATAATCCTTTATTATTTTAAATATCAATTTAAATCACCTTACAGTAGCACTGCAGTGTTAATTTTTTTTTAAATATCTGACACAAGATTTCTTTAGAAAAATTGTACCTTCAGTACCAAAGGTACAATTATACCTACACTTTAAAAATAATATGACTGTTAATATTCTCATTAAAACTTGGACGATAAAGTTATTTCATTTTGGTAATTATAATATTCTAAATAAATAAAAAGTACTCTTCTAATTTTTATCTACTTCTATGTACGTAACATCGTGTATAGCTATCATATATAGGTTAATAATATCACTAAAATATTTCCAAAAAGTTTTTACACAACTAAAAAATTATAATGATGGAAACATTAAATAAAAATAAAAACTCATTTTCTCTCCAAGAAATAGCTTAAATAATTTGGATTCGACCCCTTTGATATTTTATCGCTACTGCATCTGATAATAATCAATGCCGTGTATGTAAAACACGGAATTATAGTAGTAGGTTTACATTACCATCAGTAACTATTTTTTTCGGAGTGTGCTGCGGGTCGGTTTTCGTTGTAGCTGACTTTTCAGGCCCCATTTCAGTAACACCATCACGATGCCGGCTAAACAAATTAGCGGCACAACCGATATCAGATATGTAATTTATTTTATCAAAAATTCCACAATTAATATTTACGACGAAACAATTAAACAGGCCGCAAATATTTACAATCTACGTAAGGACAAGACGTCAATAGATTCATTTAACGAGCCTGTTAACTCCTTTAATCCAAATATTGCCGCGTTTCAGTAACAGATTGCATTACTTATCATCGTAGATGTACATATTGCCTACATTACAGGCGTAAATTTTTTATTAAGAATTTTTCAAACACGCAAAATCTACATGGATAGGTATATACTATTATCATTGTTTGTGAATATCATATGAGTAACACATTATTATTATATTAATTTAAGTTGACAATTCAACCAAATTCAGACATTTATAGTATGTACCGGGGCTGTGGAGCCGGAATCGGAGTTGGAGTCGTGGAGTTATGGTATTTTAGGTAGATTCGGAACGGGGTCGTCAAAAATTGGTCGACTCCGACTTTTTTTAATATTATTTTCTGTTTTAATCAGTCGACAATATATGCCATGTTTACATAACGACTAAGTAGTAGACTTAATACAAGAAATTATTTTTCTGAAAACTTATTCACTTTAGATTAATATAATTAAACCAAATATAATTACGCATACCTTTGACTGTTCATCATAATAACATTATAAACAATTGTGAATGTACTTCGGTTGAATTTGTTAAGTCGCATAAATACTTTCGTTTAATTATTGATGAACACTTTAAATGGAATTTGTAAATAAATAAGATTTGCTTCAATCTCAGGTTATTGTTATGAAGATTTTACAAAATTTATTACGTAAACCCAAAGCCGGATTTGCGAAAAATTTATTTTTATTTGGTCGAGTTATTATTACGATATGGGATCCGATCGTAGGGTCACTCCTGTAATTTAAATATAAAGCAAATACAAAATTTTCAAACAGCCATAGTGAAAAAAATTGTAAGCATGGAAGCATTTAAAATGAGGCATAATTTAAAAGTGTTATATTCTTTCGTAAACGCTCTTCCTATACAGGGGTTGTTAATGTTACTTTTAATAAAAGAGAGATATAGCAACGATGCTCTAAATAGAGTGGTTTCATAACTTCAATCCAAACACCTAAAATCACCAAAAAATATGTATCGAGGACATTAGAATTTGTTGTTCCTACACAAAAAAATAAACTACCTTAGTTTTAACAAAAGAGTACGCTTTCTCCCAATTTGGAAGATATCATAAAAAAGTGGCTTATCAATAATAACCTTTCTTACTTGTAAGCATGAAAAAAAAAAATTATCATGAATGGAAATAAAAATTAGTAAACACGCCATGATAAATTAAGCAACGTTTTTCTTTTGTTAGTCAAAATATTTTTGCTAAAAAATGCTTTACGATTGAATGGATCTTTCATGAAACTCATTGAAAGTAAATAAATTGACTCTCCAAAAAATAAACCACTTGGATCGTGTCCTGTCGCCTTTTAATAGAGCTGCTAAGTAACAATGTACATCGTGGTTATCATACATGGTATGTTCATCAAGATGCAACATTAATATATTTTTATTTTATTAAAATGATATTATATATTAAATTTCTAATTTTCACGCATATATCCAGCAGAGTAGGCAAAAGTAAAATAAGCGTTTTCAAAATATACTGTTGAAAAGGATGTTAGGTATTCCGTGGACAGGACACAAATTCCTCAAACTGTATCTACGCTAGTAAATAAACTATTCTTTCAATTAATTTAACTTTAAGCGTCAGTATAATATGGTATAGAAAAAAAAATTCTGGTACTACTTTCGGATGAAACTGATCTGAAAAAGAATCAGAGCGATGGATGGAAGCATTGCATCCGGCTGGGGGAACCCTGCTGTGTCAGCTGTGAGGGCGATTCAGATCTGAGCTTTATGGAGGTGCATTACAAGCCATGTCTTATCTGATTGAGACCACTATACGTCAATACTGATATAAGAGGAAAAAATGATACCTTTTAATGTTATATATCAGATTTCGGTGAAAATCGACCATATTAAAGAATATAAAGTTAAATTATGTTTGAAATAACAAAATACCATATATTAGATCTAAAGAAGAGAATTATATTATTCTATAGAGAACAACAATGACTTGTCAATACGTTATTTCTATTGTATTACTTATTTTTTTATATTCCGGGTGAGACCTAAATTATGAACCGGGTTCATAGAAAAAAGTTTGAAATGCGATAGTGAATTCAGGTGATTGCGCAGCGAATGTTTCTCATTGCATTGTCTAAAAGGTGACTTCAGATTATTCAAAGCTGAAACATAACGAAATCCGATTATTTCAGTTGAGTGCTTTTCAATGCATGTTAAATGAAGCTTTCGCGATCCGCCTCGTAGGCTGCTCGAGGCGAGGACAGATGCTGCTCAAGGCGCGGGTAGATGCTACTCAGGGCGACGACGGAGGCTGCTCAGGCTAAGCAGATGCTGCCCCGGAAGCGGGAAAATTCGTAAATCCCCGAAACACTGACGAATATGCTTATTCACTTATCGCTAGAGAGAAACCTTGCGGAGGAAATAATATGATTGAGCAATTATCCAGATTAGGACTTTGGTAGGCTGGATAGTGGAGTTGTTAGCAGGTTGGGAAATGACTTCCTATTATAATTTATCTTTAAATTGTTTGCCTGGACAGGGGATATCGTAGGAAGAAGAAATATAAAATGTAGGAAGTAAGAACCTGCCCAATAAGATATAGTAAAAATTAACCATTATTTGATATAATTATAGTTTAGAACTAAGTTATACAGAGACATCTGTCACTCGAGTAATGAATTATTGAGTACGAAATAACGGAAGTAATAATACAATAATTTGAATTGTCGGTAGTACTACTAAATTAGAATATTATTTGACAAACGCACAAACCATTGAGGCAAACTTACAATAAATATTTTACTATTAAATTATATTTAATACTTTATTATTTTATTTTATTTATTTATTAATCTGATATAAGTACAATGATATAATACAATAAAATTAAATTGATGCTATACTTTTCTTAAAAGCATATACTTGTGCAGAGAAGTGGAGTATATATTAATAAAGATTATTATTTACAATAAGTAGCATATAATAAAATAAAATAACAGCAATCGCAATATAAACATATTATAAGTTTAAGGGTATTTTTAATAGCATTTATTAGTTCTTTATTATCATTAATCTTCTTGATGATCATTATGATACGCATATATATTATTTTGGAAAGAATAAAGTACAAAATGTATAAAAACTTATTTTAAATACGTTTGCTTATTTATATCTCGGTGTTACCAATATAATTTTGAACAAATATTAAGAAAGTAAATTAATAATCAAAAAATTTATTGTATTTCAAATCACTCTCCTAACCGACATAACTTATTTTTGTAAGTGGATGATTAAAATTAGATTTATCTCAGACATTGCTAAGTCGAAATAAAATGAAATATTTGAATTTAATCTAAATCAATTCGAAACGTGCTCAAAATGTGACCTCGATTGGGTGATTAACAAAGTTGAAGATACGAGGCGCGTTCTTTAAGTACCATTTCCAGATATTCTCGGTGTAGCCCTGCAGTTGCGATGTTGCGAATGCACAATCTGTTGAGTCACCACATGTAACGTTAGCGACATTAGGTTGAAATATTCAAGACAATAGATCAGCCCACCGACTGTGAGATTACGATCTGTGATTCATTTCTTGAATCCACGAAACATGAAACCAGCTGACATTCATAGCAAAGTGTGATTTCCATATTTTCCTTCATCGTTTTGATGACGATAATTAACTCAAATTTGGAATAAAGACATGGATTTCATCCCTTGCAGCGTCGTTCTGTGATAAAGATATACAAAAATCGGTGCCCCGTTATGATGAGTATCTTAATAATGGCGTCGACTATGTTAAGAAGTATTTTAAGATGTATAGCGTCCGAAAAAAGTAAATAATTATAAAGATGATGTTGTGTTTCTTTAAAAAAAATTCCGGTACTTAAAAAATGCGTATATTCATTGCTTTTAAAAATTGAATAATAGATGTATCAACTGGAAAGATTATACAATATATAGGTTCAAAATTTGTTGAAAATGTATTCTATTACTATAGCAAAAACGGTGAACGAATAGGAAGAGGTCCAGGTTCGAATTTCGGTAGCAACAAAATATTTTTTCGATAGAAAGATATTTACTGTAAATCTTTCTAGTTGATACATTTAATAAGTGTATCCCTTTTTTTATTATACTCGTACATACAGCCACATATTATTTTCTGAATTATCTACAATTATAATTATGTGTACCCTTGCTTTTGAAATATAAATATTTGAACAAGCCTCTTTGGGAAAAGGAAGTTTGGTTTAAATTAGATAATGATCATCTAAGTAACTATTTACAACGATCACATTGGAGGTATCGAGCATTTCGTAGGCAAAAATATTGATGGAATACAATCCACTTTTTTAAAATTAATTAATTTCCTATTTAATTAATCGAACATCCAATTTTAAATTAACTTTTTATATTTTGCATATTTACATTTTTTTATAATAAAAATTAAGTATTTTACATTATTAAAATTACATGTTTTTTATTCGCTTACCTCTCCAAAAAAGAGACTAGCTCTTCTGCATGGAGAGGTAGTTACACTGTAATAATTTTATATAGAGAGTTATTTGTAGTCTATAATTATTTATTGTCTATTTGTGTGCTTCTGAAGTGTTCTATAATATTATTTATTTTCTAATTATGTGCTTCTGAAGTGTTAATTTAATTTCTTTCTAAGTTCTTTTATATCTTTTATTTCTTTAATTTGCGTAGGGAGGCTATTAATTTTTTTTATCCCTGAGTATATAAAATTTTGCTGATAGTGTTTGGTATACCTATTATAAATATTTTTATTCTTCCCCTTTAACCTAATCGAATCGGGAGCCTAACTTACTAAATATTGTATACAATATTTATAATTTAGCTTTCAAAATTATCGTCCCTCTGGAATCCATTTATTTATTGTTAATTAACAATATACATTGTAATATATATAATAAATAGTCACTCCGATATGCATGGAATTGCAAACATCACTAATTATTTCAAATTGTATTTTGGCGCACTCTACATCAATATCTGCTTTTGATTCTTTAATTATTACCGGTTTTGCATTTTATTTTTAATGTAGATATCTGTAAAAAAAGTCCAGTGGCGCGAGGACTGCAGAACACGGAGGGCATTTAATGCTACCTCTCCGCCCAATTCATCTCTGCAGAAGATTTTCATCATGGAATAAAACTTTTCCAATGGGTTCACTTCAAAATATAATAGACGTACGATTCCTGTCTCATACGTACACATTTTTTTGTAATATCTGTACATTGTTTTTGCTAACTAATAATACTTGAATTCAAGAGGTTGTTTTTAAGGCTATATTGATCGTTATTCAGATGTAGGATTCTGATTTAGGGCGTGAATTGGTCGTATATTCTGCATTAGATATAATCAAATAATAACATCGAGTGGTGTAAGAAGAGAGAACTCGGGAGAAATCCCGATAGTAGAGTAGATTGAGGCAAAATTTGTGAGAGATGAATTCAAACGGAAAAGTAAATTCAAGCGGAAAGATGTGTGAATTAATTCGCGTGGGAAAATGTATAATGACGGTTTCCGTAAAATCAAGTGAGGTAAGTGTTACTGTTTTTATTTTAATAATGATCAAAAATGGGTTTAATTTATAACAAAACAATTTAAATAATCCCCAAGTGAAAGAAATATTCACAAAAAGATGTAAAAAATATCTTAAAGGAGATTACGGTAGTATTTATAAAACGTAGTTATTTTAAAATACGAAAATTGATCGGTCCGGGGTTCAGCGAACATAAAAGAGAACATCGTTAACGGAATGGGAGAAAACGAGGTTAAGAAAATGTTTTGGGAAAAAAGTGACTGAACAAAGACAAATTGGGTGCGAAAACATTGAACGAACGGTATAAAATAAATTTGTTAAAAACACGTTCAGTATTAAGAGATCTCTGATAGATAATAAATCGACAATTAATTTTTTTTAAATATAAACTTTAATATTTATTTATTTCGCATAAATCATTTGTTTTTATTATCTCGCCTCTATTTTAAGGTTTTTACATATTTGTTGGCGGTAATAATTTGATTTGATTCTTAAAAACATATTTATATAATAATTATGCATAAATATCTAACATTTAAAAATATATAACTAAAATTTCTGAAACTATTTAGGTACTAGAACCAATAAATAATAACAAAAAATTATATCAGAAGGTAAAAAAATAGTTTATTTATAGAGAGTAGTTTAATTTAATACATTTCAGTGTAATGTAGTACCATATTATCGATCACAAAAAGTTAAAAATAAATCTATGCTATACCTACACTGCTTCACTTGCCTTAGAGGCTAACTTTCATAAAGAAATATAAAGATCTTGTCTTTAGAACAGTCTTATTCTCAAAAAGATACACGGTACTGTTTCTTGATTTTTTGTGTTTTTATCATATTTATTAACTTCTTATAATATTGTTATAAATATGTATCGAGTATTGCACCCAGATTTATTAGGTTAGTTTTATTTTATAAATATTTATTTATATTGTTCATACAAATATTGTCTTGGCTCCATTACAGTGCAAGAGTGCAAACTTGCCTACGATTAAAAAATTTAAAACTCTATGCCCAGCTGTTTTTTAAATAAATCTACTGAAAAGTAGATACATATCTGTAGTAAATACATCTCTATTTAGTGTACCGAAGATATACTTACTTTGTTATGATTTCATATACAAAATATCATTTTTAATATAACTTTTATACACTTATGAATACATCTCTATTATATATAAAAGTTATATTTAAAAGTACATTTTTTATATGAATTAATAACAATACTATCTAACATAATATCTTCATCGTTCGGTTCTTTTGCACATTGTATAAAAACAAGTGAAAATTTTTTAATTTTAATTAATTTTCATAAAGGTAGTCGCACATTATTAAGGCATTAGAGTCATGAAGAGGTTTCGGTAACGATATTTAAAGTCTATAGTCTCCGTATTAGATATGCTCGAAGGGAGTGTTCAATATGTAACACATTTCAGAGTAAGTCGAGTGTCTCGAGAAACGCTGACGATGCCTTTATTTATTTATCGTTTCTTTGCCGAAACTCCAATTGTTTCCGCACCATTTCATTCAAACAACAACTTTAGGGGATGTGATTCAAAGATAACCTTCTCCCAATAAGCTCTCGCTGGGAATGAATAATTTTTTTATTAGTTTTAATGAAAACACATTTTTGTTGTGAAGTTTTCCCCGGATTCCGGGTTCGAATCCTGAAGCGACCAAATCTTTCTAATTGATTAATTTAATTTATATTGTAAATGGTTTTCTTTAAAATTTAAAATTATTGTAAAATTGCTTTAAAATTTAAATAATTATCTATATTAGAGACGAGAAGTTGTGACGAAAACTTATTACAATTCTTAAATAATAATATTTATTGAATTTAAGTAGCTATTCCAAAAATAAGACACGACAAGGGAAACGCGACTGCCATAATGAATTCTAGTGATTATGTTTCTAAGATGCGCAAAATCTTAGTAGATCCGATATATAAAGAAAATATTCTGATTCATCGGATTATGAAAAATCCCAACTGAATTAAATAAAGTAAATCTTGAAAAAATATTTTATATCTTGAACATTTGGGCATCGACAATAATCTAATGACTTTTAAACTAGTAATGAATCGCAAGTGAAAACAATCTCCCTTCCCACTATTAATGAAACGTTTAGCTGTTTAGCATTCATTATACCGCCCGATTTAATTTGTCTATGCGGACCGACAAATATAACTGTGATGGTATGGGCATGCGTTTCGCTTGACACATATCTCATACACACGAACGGCCAACCCATCGTTCACTTGACAGTAAGTTGCACGAGTCGTTTGATGAATTAATATATAACGCATTTAATAATATTCCGCTATATTCCTAATTACGTGTTAAATTACTATTAATTACAACTCATTCCTGGTACCGAGAGTTCAATTTATTGTTGTAATTTTGGTAAATTTAGTGAATAGAAATCATATTTTATGTTATTGCAAAATATTTGCTATTGATTTACGAGTTGAAACAAATTCCTCACAATTGAATAGTCGTTTATAAAATCCTCTACAGCTTCACAACATTGGAGTAATCCTATGAAAGAAACCCAAACATTTCTACAGACAGACCTAAAACCGGAACCTACTTTTCTATTTTTCTCGATGCCTTAGAAGTCTATTCAAAGGCTAGAATAAAGAAATTACATAATTTTAGACAACTAAAAACGTTCCATTTACACAAAAGTCAGGCTTCATTTACTTTCATTTTAGTCATGACTGAAAATGTTCAATTCATTTTCATTTTTTTTTTAAATTTCCACTAAACTCGCCGATTTCTTCTCTGTCAGCGCAAAAAGCAGAAAGCAATCGGCAATAACCGATATCATATAACATTCTGTATTGCTGTCCCTGGAATTGTACAAATTGTATTTTTACGTATTAACTTTAAAAACATTACTGAAAAATACGAACAAAACATTCATATTGTCATAATTTGACAGTCCTATCATAAATAAGAATCTAACCATAGAGTGCATCGCGATATGACCATGAGACATAGATGAGATTACAGGATAACAAATGCTAAATAAATTTGCCAGACATAATACGATTTTGCGTATATAAATTTACGTACTGTTATTGAATATATAAAAGAGAAAACATTTAACTTATCTTAACTTTACTTAAAATACACATTCTTATTTGCGCTGTTGACGTCTTACAAATCTCGCCTTTTAATTAAGCATTATATAGCCGTAATGAAACAACATCCAAGACTTGCAAGACGTCCAGAAAGTCATAGAAATATATAAAAATAGATGGTGATACGTAATATTATTATGGAGATAGGATTAATTATTAAGAATATTAATTTATTAAAATAACTTATTTCGAAATCCCAGTAGAGATATTATATAAAAAAATTTAAAAAGAAGATAAAAACAATTGAAAATTTGGGTGTTTAATATATTTTAAAGGAGATAATTCATCGGTTTCTTTGTACATCTATATGCTGTCCAACTGTTATAATAAAAATGAACTAATAATTCAAATGAATTGTCACTAATTATGATGAACAATTTTAAGCTTTGAGAAGGTTCCTGTTTATTTATTACACAGGTTCTTAACGACTGGGTGGACTAAATAGGAGAGGGACAGAAGTGGTTTGGAAGCAGAATTGAGATTATAACTGCCTGAAGAAAACCGTATTGAATACTTAGTGTACCAAATCTGTAGGATATCTGGCTTAAAACACTTGCAAAAGTGAATAATTTGTGTTTAGAAATATTTTTTTTAAAAAAAGTTTTTTTTTGTAGAATCTGGGGAACAGAACATCTCTTTAACCTCGTCTCTCAAAATCACGTAACGGTGTTTCGCTACCCTCTTTTTATAAAAAATACATAACATCACGCGGATACTAACTGATACTAACCTGATACTCTTCCACCCCCATTACATTTAGTTAGGCTGGCTTTGGCCCCCACCTCCCCCTATGTGATATATTAAATGGACGTCCCTGTAGGATCAACATATCGGGTTACATGTAAATTATGACGGTTTTGTACTATGATATTACATTTTTATATTGTAAATATTGCTAAGAAAATTATTTATTTTTTATTAGTATCACAATATGATATAAGCGAACGCTAATATTTTAAGCAAACTCACAATATTAATAAATTTCGATAAAATAAATTTTCCTGTATATCTTTTTAATTGATACAATTAATTTGTATTAAAACTCAAAATAGTTTTGAAAATGTATAAAATATAAAATTTGAGTACTTTTGTTGATAAATAAATAAATATATACTGTAATTTAAAAATCGAGTTCTGTAACAGGATCTTTCAAGCAACGTAGACGAATAAGATTTCTGGAAAACAGAATCAATTAAGCTGAGCGTTGCTGATTAATTAAATTAAATAATATATCAAAATATACGCACGTGTAAGTTTAGTAAAATACTTTCAACGGTACTCACCTCAATCTGGTGTGTGGGTGCAGAGTGGAGCGTCGGATAGTTATGGTAAAGGATTATTTGCTTAGTGTCAAATTGGGTCTATGCGGGAACCGTTGTTGTTCGTTCCGACCAGCGCCAGTGGAGGTGTGATACATGTTGCGTCGGGGGACTTATTTATAACTATAAATAATTTCCCGTCATATTCATATCAATTATCTAATAATATTTGAATTAATGTTTAACGGACAAGCGATTCTCAAAATAAAAGTTAAAGTTTTCCTAAAAAGTGATTTAATGTGATAATGCTGTGTCCTATTAATATTAAAAATTGTAGATGTTCCATTTGAATATTTCTACTGACAATTCATCAGATTTGGTAAGATATTATTTTTTGTCAGAAATTCTATTTTGTTGCATAATCGTGCAATAAATTATTTAAGTCATCAAATAATATGTAATTGTGCAAGTAACTTGTAAATAGTTATTAAAGGTAAATTATTATATTGTTTTTCTTCCTCAAAATTGAATTTATAGCGTTTACTTTTAGTATGAAGAAATACTTTTCAAGTCGATTACTTTGCTACGTATCTGAGTAAAATATTGAAAAGGGCTGAACAAATTAAATAAAATACATTAAAAAATGATAAATAAATAAATATATCATTTTTAATTAATTTTCTCTCCATATATTGTTATTCTCATTTATCTTTTGACTAGATACTAGGTAAATTTATAAAGTATTCAAAAACACATATAGAGACCATATAATAATTTTTCACATTAAAAACTGACGATGTTAACTTTTTATGGTGGTGGATGAAGCATACGTAAAAAACAGTACGGTACCGTTTAAAATTATATCTAAAATAATATGTATTTAATTGTACACAAAACATTATTTTTAACTATGGATATCCTCTTCAATTTATTAAAATATGTATTTTTAAATTATGATAACATCAAATTTATAAACTTACGCCACAGCATTCAGTTTCTCCATTATTATTTTAAATAACATTTTTTGTATTACATATTGTGGGCAAAGAAAAAAATGTAATAATATTACAGTGTAAATACATCCATGAAATTAATATTTCAACCATTTTCATAATAAATTAAAATTTTCACTTCCATCAATCAAAAGTTTTCCAATTTCTCTCGCAGGATTATGTAAGTATATTTACATATAATATAAACAAAATTAATTTGAAATGACAGTATGCACTTTGTAATATTACAAACAGTATTTGTCACGTTGCTAACGTTTTATGATTTGCTCTTAAAATTTGTGTACTAGTACCAATCCGCGAGTAAACGAACTCAAACGCCGATTATTGTTAGTTCAAATAGCGATCGATATGCACGTGATTTATGAACAAATACATATCTACATACTACACCGGTACCGGTAACGACACTTTAGTATGGACACGCAAAGAAGCACGTGCGTGAAAATGATACGTCCGTAATGATACCAATTACGTACTTCGCTTCTCAATGACAAATGGCTTTTCAAAAACCAATAGAAACATCGCTCAAACATTTTATTTTAATATTTTGGTTTCATGTCCCACGATTGCTATATCCAATTTATGACTTTGTTTTTTTTAGTTCTTCCACTGCTAAATATTAAAGCATGAACTTAAACAACAATTGACCACTTTGTGTCTAAATGTAAGATGTTTTAGTCATTTTCAATATTTATGACTTTTGTCAATATTCATAATATTTAAATATTTGTCAATGTTTTTAATAATTCTCGAGTTCACTACCCTAGGATGATGAAAATAATCCCCTATTCAGATGTTCATTCTTGGCAACATAAAAGGTGAGCAAAGATTGCCTTTGAAGTATCCACTGAATAAAGCCATTAAAAATTCCATTTACTAAGTAAACTTTCTACTTTATCTGCTGCATCAAAAACAAACGGCAGCTCTATGAATGGCCACCATATTGCCTCGTGATGACGTGTAGACCCGTTCGTGAACGATGTTTGGATGGCTTCAATAGAAAGATGTAACTCCGGGTAGTGAAATATTTTATCATAAACCTTACACTTTGTATAGGATTCTAAAAGGGAAGTTCAATTTAATTTAAATATGAAATATAACGATCGTCTGAGAATGCAAATAGCGTGATAGCTCAGTGTTTGAAGATCATGAATTGAGGACCCTTCAATTGTTATGTAAAAATCCATAATAATATTTCACTTCTCCATCTTCAGAGTTCAAAGTTTCATTGAAGGATATTCGACAGTTGTTACAAATTGGCGAATGGATTCAGTGCATAATCTATCATAGCCGATGACTTGGAACAAAGGTACAAAATATGCATTTTTGATTAATCAAATGCAATTAACATTTTAAATAGTGGCCAACAGTCAAATTAAATATTTAATTAACGTCGCTTTATAACACAGATTACAATACATATATTTTTTAATTGAATGATTCATTTGTAAAGTGACGCTAGGTTAATAAGTTTGTCGAATATTAATTAAATTGATCCATGCATCATTTTATTTAATCTATAATTCATTTTTTATTAATAGATTCCCATACCTGCAACGTAATGTTTTTATAGCGAAAAGGGAAAAAATGACAAATCGTAAGTGTGTATCTGTTTTGTTTATATAATAATATATTTCTGTCATACCTTATATATTTTTAAAATTTTATAAAAATCGCCAATATGGAGAATTACCAAATATCACGCTTTCTGATTATTTAAATTTAAATCAACTATTGTATTCTATAAACTTAGTGAGTATTTAATCTATTTAGTCTGAATTTAAATACATGTATAGTCGTATAAGTACTGTACAAAAAAAAAATGCTCTAATTTTAATTCAGTTCCATTAACTTGTTCATTCGTTTTTTCAATATGAATTATTGTTTTAATGTTCGCATATAAAACATCTGATTTATACGAAACACAAACATTGGCAAGCGATACTGTAACTGTCAATAAGACCTAGTCGGCAATTCGACGGATGTAATACGGATGCTGGGTACTACACGTCACCTATCCACTCTAATAAATCAATGACACAAGTTCTACGCAATCACTGTTAAAATTAACCGTGTATGTGACAATTTATTTTATAATGTATATATGGTAGAAAAATAACCTTAAATACATATTAAATGTGTCAATAAGAAAGATATACAAATAAAATCAATTAATCGAAAAAATATTTTTGTTGTCATCCGGACACGAACCTGGAACACTCCTTATCTGGGGAAGAGCGCTGACCGATTACACAACGGCACCATAACGACAATTTTTCGTGTTTACATGTTGCACATTCAAATTGATACATCTGTCATTCCATTATTTGAAATCAATCTACTTTAATGCACGGAATCTCAAACACCTTTGAGTAAAATCCGATAGGAGACGCCAGAATTAATTAATTAATTAATTTTTTTTAAATTTTGGAAACATTAATAATATTTATATATTTATTTAAGGAGAGCACATTTTTATTGCAAAGTTGTAGTTTTTCAAAATACAGTTCTGTGATATTTGTAACACAAATTAAATGTATCAATTAGAAAAATATACAGATAAAATCAATTTATCGAAAAAATATCACAAAACTATGTTCTTAAAAACTATAACTTGATGATAATAATGAGTTCTTATTAAAAAAAAACTTTATTAATGGAAATTAACACCTTTAAAATCGACACATTTTTGCCGATTAATTAGAAGAAGTACGTACAAAATGATATACCCTCTGCATAATCAGTTAGAAATCTTTATTTAAAACATTTTTAAACAAAAGTATTAGTCTTCCTATTCAGCTGTTCATTATCTATCAAAATGAATGAGATCAAATAACTTAAAACTACTAAAAAAAACTTTTAATGTCTTTTTAATTCGATGATGAGAAAATAATCCAGTTTGTCCAACCAAATAGACAAAATGACATACCCTCAATACCATAAAAAAATAAGTAAAAATTCATAATTAGTTCAAAGATTATAAATAAATGTCTTAGTTTTCTTAAGAATGCATGATGAATGAGCCCATTTACCACAATCTGCTTGGTTTTGGTCTAAAATATATATAGATCATTACACTAGATGCAAGCTCAGTCATCTTCATCAAACGTATATTTGTTAGATTGTTCCACAGCAGAATACTCGTCACTACTAAAACTGAGGTTTCAAAATTTTGTTACTTTCAAGTCTTGGTAACAGAAAATGTCTGTCAGAATGGTATATCATTATGTCCGTAAATACATACCCTAACATCGAATAATTATTTGGCAAACATTTTTTTATGTCATTTTGTACGTACTTCCCCTACAAGTTTATTTTTTGAGGTAAAAATTCCGGAGCTTTGGAGTTGACAAAAACTCCAAATATACTTTTGGCAGCAGCTTGGTCGTTAAAGACTACCCTGTAAGAAGTTATCGAAATACTTGAACAAGTGATAATCTGTTAGCAAGATGTCTGGTGAGTATGGTAGATTCATAACCTTTTAACAGCCAACTCTATTTGAAATATAAGACACTACATAGGATATGACTGGGCTTTAAGGGTCTTGACTTATCTATCAACATCTGGAACCTGTCGTTCATAGATGACAAAATGATTTTAAAATATTTCTTTAATCCCTGCAAGTTTGCAAGGTCTAAAATTGCGTATTAACACGCTTATAGCTAGGTGTAACATACAAAGTTTAGCATTTTAATGGGCTCATGGCATTTACAAGGTTAAGCGCCCACAATGCAGAACAAACATCACAACAAAGATTTTTTGGTTATCATTCAGCGGCATCCAAAAAGTTGTTGGATGACAAACGATTAACTTTTGTGTAATCTCTTGAATTGCTGTGTGTGTTTCTGTTTCGACAAATGCCTTCAGTTAGTCGTTATCACCTTCTTCATTCTTAAGACTCTCGTCCAAGTTTTTGGAACCACCATTGCATAGTACGTTCCTTAACAGTACCAAAATTAAAAGGATATTTACCGTTTTGAACTCATACGAAAAGTTTCTGCTAATTTACCGTTTTGAACTCATACAAAAAATGTATTAGTTCTTATTTTTCCGTATTAAAATCAGTAGACTGATTTATAGTTAAATAAACAGTAAAACCGAATATAATAGATTAATCGATTTTTATAAAATGCAGATCGATAAATGCATTTTAAAATTATAGCACCAAAACATAACACTTTTAATAGAAAATATAATTAAGGTTTGAATTCAAAAACCAAAAACCGCAACAAACCTAATATTTTTCAATTTGAATTTTTCGTCAATATATTTAATTTCGAGGTCTAACTTTAAGGATAAGTCCTTAGAATAAATGGCATTAAATGCCGCTAATATTGAAGATCCTGTTTAATATGAACATTTAAACACGGAAAGTGTCCACGCTTGCATTTATGGTAATCGAAGGTCGAAAATCAATCAACACTCGCTTCTGGGAATTATAAGTAGGGGCTGATCGCCGCATCCAAAAGTCAATGACAAAAAAAAAAACAATGCAATGCGTGACGAGAATCGTTAACCTGACCTGACCGCCTGGCGACAACGTCATCGAACATTGAGTAGGTATCTTCATGGATGTCACCATGTCATTTAGAATGTCCTTACAAACAAACTTAATTTGAATTAAAAATATTTTGTGACTGCAAATAAAAATTAGTACAGTGCGTTTTAGCGTAACCTATTTTGTTAACTTTTCGCTATCAGTGCAAAATTACACTCTCAGTACAATTTTCAAGTAAAGGTGCAATATATTATACTAATACATTAGATCAGTAATTTTGTTGCCGTTAATCATAGTGAATAATAAGTTCACATCTAGTACTATGTACCGACTATTATATATTGTATAATAGTTACATTGACCCGAGAATGCCGACCCAAACTATACCAATTCTAAAATAATCATGACATAATAATGACATAATAGTGATATTCGGTATTTTTAGTTTATTTTTGCTACACCTCATATTGTAAAGACATATTTATTCTTTAAATGAATGAATTATTACTAAATTAATATTACTTTTAAAATTAGCAATATTAACTTTGTGGTTGAAATTCATATTTTTTATTTATTATCTTTGTTTTATTAACCACTGAATTGAGTTTAAATACATTTACCGGTTTCGAAAAATACCATTTTCTTCTTCAGGATGTCATAACTAACTAAAAACATATTATTGTTTCTTTGCCAGAATCTATTTTTAAAAAAACAACAATTATTTAAAAAATAAATTTAGTACCTAACTCAAATTGTTACTTAATACAAATTTAGTCGAATAATTTTTAGGAAAAAAATTTAGAATGGGACTCAAAGTTAAATTTAGTTGGTTGTTTATAATTTTTTGATTAATTTTACATGCTTTATCTATCTTCAACGATTCTAAATTATTTAATTTGTGACCAACACCGTTTATACGCAAAATTGACAATCCCAATTTTTTATCAAAACCGTGATCATTTTCTATCAAATGATTTGCAAATTATGAAAACCCACATATTGTTCAAACATCTTATATGCTCCCTTACTCTTATATTAAAATTTCTACTCGTTTTATCAATATAAAATGCAGCAAAATCCTTAAATTTAACAATTGTTGTTGTTTTTTTAAAAATAGATTCTGGTGAAGAAACAATAATATACGTTTTTAGTTAGTTATGACATCCTGAAGAAGAAAATGGTATTTTTCGAAACCGGTAGATGTATTTAAACTCAATTCAGTGGTTAATAAAACAAATATAATAAATAAAAAATATAAATTAATATTGTTTAGAATAAGAATAAAGAAGATAGAATTATCGTGTTATTACTTAGGTACTACATACATATTTATGATTATTTTTATGTTATTAAAATATTATTTTTAATATTTAATACAAAATTGTTGTGGATATTCATTTTAATATTCAATTATTTATCAACTTTATTTTAAGACCATTTTCATGAGTTATTTATACACCAACATCCTGACGAAGGAAAGGGTATTTTTCGATACCGATTGGTGTATAATTTACTAGTAATAGTGGTTTATAAACAAAATAAATAAATTATTCAATATTAATACATTACAAGAGTAATTGAATTATTCGTTTATACATATATAATGTTTATATATTGTATTCAAGACTCGGAGAGTTTTGAGATGAGGTTGGTGTGCATTAGTTGGGCAGTCTGGTCTCAGCACTATTGCTGTAAGTACTGTCATTTAATCTAATGGTTCGTATACACGGTAGGTTTTCAACACGAAACAATCTCAGAGATACGGATTTTTCTCCCAAGAGATTCTTTGGAGACAGTTCTAGGCTTTCATGTTCACAGAATATATAACGTATCTAAGAATCGCCGGCTTACGCCTCACTTCACGCTCTGACGTCATTGTCACCATGTTATTTATTGTCTTCATGTTCGTCATTTGGGTGATTTAGATCTCGACCAATAACAGTTAAAACACAATAAATGTTTGTAATTTAACGCCTTATATTAATGTAAATATTTAATTATTTATATCTAACTCTTAGATTAGATAGTTGTAAAGATCGATGGTAGTTTTAAGTGATGTTTATGTGTATGTATCAAATCCCATCATCAGATCATACGCCGTGTTTGTTTGAGTTTTTGTCTCTTTATAACAATTTCAAGATGATCTCCGAGTTTATCTCTAGAACAAAATCTCATCACGTGTACATGGTATTGAAGTGTATCTCAACTAAATCTTTGCGATTGTCTCCTTCCATGGATACGGGACCTTGAGTTTCGAGAGCAAAATGATATATTTTTTTATTAATATTAAAAATATAATACAATTTCAATAATCAGTGGATATATATATATATATATTTTAACATTTGTTTCTTCTCTATGAGAGTAAGATTCGTGTATAGAATGGACATGAAATGTATATGAATTGACATAGATCCTAATAATACCTTTGAGTGTACTAGTTTTGTTTAAATTCTTTTAAAACCATATATGATGTATAGTACTTATAGTATGGTTATACATAGAGCTTTTTATTTTTTCGTTACACTAATTTTTAATGTTAAATGAAAGGTATGTAAAATTAATAGCGATTGACATTTTTCTCATGGTACACTGACTAACGATGGTTAGGACTGCAAACATTCACGCGGAATCACTTATATTGCCTCAGCAATGGTAATGATATGTGCACGATTATGACGCCAGTATTGTTCCGTCACATCAGCTCTATATACATAACCTCTATCATGCACAATGGATAATATGTCAATAAAAGTTTGAGAGAAAAATACATACGAGTATGTTTATTCTAGCAAAATGACAGACCATCATGATGTGAATTTGTAAAATCAATTTCATAAATTATAATTATATTTTTAAGGAGAACACATTTTTACTGAGATGTTTTGATTGGTGATTTTCAGAACAAAGTTCTTTAGTATTTTTAATACAAATTACCTTAATCAACTAGAAAGATGTCAGCTGGAAGGGTTCCTTAAATGTTCAAAGCTACTCATTTTATGTAATTTTTTTGTCTTTACATTCCTGCTTGTTTCTTTTCTTTTACTTCTTACATATCTTTAGTCTGCATCAAAAATATTACTTTGTTCATATTAATTATTCTCTACTTGTCTTTTTTTTTATATTTGTTTTTTCTGTTTTTTACCATTTAATTAAATTTGTTACCTTACTTCCAATTTACAATCTAGGAAATGGAATCTAATGGCTACCTACCTCAGAACTGGTACTGTATATATACCAAGCGAGGTAGGTAGCGGCCTATAGGCTTGCATGTAAATGGAATGTAGTATTATTACTTTTATAATACTTTCTGGTGTATTACTTTAAGAATTTTTATACATATGTTGTTTTAAATATAAACACCGACTTATCGGCACTGAATGAATTTTTTCATATACATCTGTTTATCAAAAAATATTTAGTTGCTACCGGGATTCGAACTTTCTATTCGGGAATAGGAAGAGGTCCTGGTTAGAATTCAGATTTTTTCTGTATAACTTTCTAGTTGATTAATTTAATTTGAATTATTGTTGTATTATCGACGGTCAATTTTATAGACGACTGTTCTTGTAAACTCATTGTAATTTTGAGTCCATTAATAAACTAAACAAATATTATAGTTAATAATGGTTTTATATAAGACCAAATGTGTGTGCAGTGTTTGTAATAACATCGAATACGTATTGCTGAAGAATTAATTACAACATGGTGATTACTATCATAATAACATTCATGAAAAAATATAGAGGTGAATTTTGAATAAACTTTCCAAATTTTATGTTCTTCCATTAGAAGTCCGTTTAAAATATACGGTTTTTTATTAATTTTTTTGTCGTGAGTTTTATTCTATATTTTATAACCTATTAAAAAAAAATTAATACTTAACCAACGTTTATTGACTTGGTTTTAACCAAACCAATCCTACATATACTATTTACTTATATCTGCTTGTCCGTCCATATCACACTGCAACATAAAACAAAAATATCTGCAACCTAACCTAATCTTAAAGTATGCGATTCTCGCGTCAAACAACACAAATTGTTTTTGTACGTATTGTATTTTCATTTATTTTTTAAAATAAATTAACAAAATGAAACATATTCCTGTCTATAGTGAGTAGTGAAGAGTTAAAAATATTAAATACTAACAAGGATTACTCCAACCGCACATAATGTTTTGTTTTTGTAGGCATATTTGAATAGAAACTGGTTCAATGTATTGAAGTAAAATATCAAATTCATTTGAAATACGAATTAAATTGATATGTAACCTGTTGGTTTTGAATTTAAAATAGAAATATTATGCATATCATACCCATATTTTGAACTAGTATAATGACAAAATACAAACTTACATTTTTGAAGTGTCAAAATGGAGCAATATTTGGTTTTGAATATGTATTTTTTTAAATGGGAATTGCGGTAGAAAAAATAATTGCTCTTACCGTATTATTCAATTTTCATTTTTTAACAAAAATATTATTTTTAAATTAATAATATATGAAATGCAGTTTTAAACTTCAGTCGAAATTTCAGTTTAAAGTAGATACCTACAAAGTTCAAAGTAAAATGAATGGAATATTGTAATATTAGCTATGTCACATGACAAAGATTGGCAGAGGACCGAGGAGAGCGACAGAATTACGTGGAGGTCTTTATCCAACAGTGGATTGATAATGGCTAATGATTCTAATGACAATATACTTGATTCTCCTTTTCCAGGGTTTTTTTTGCACGGTTTTGAAATAACACAGTTGAAGAAAAAGAATCGATAATTTGTTTACTTTCACGCGGGTTAAAAAACTGGGTCAAAAAAAATCTAAAAAGTAGGTACCCATAAAAATTCATTTAATTAATTTAAATTCTGCAATTTTTAATTTAAAAATATAACCTTTTAAATATAAGACAGGTGATTTATGTGGTGGAACCTATTTTTATTCCATAACCTCCAATTACAAGTTTTTATTTTCACACAGTAGTCTAAACCGGAACGTATCTCCTATGCAATATATGAATCGGGTTATGGAAACAAATTACGTTATCACCGTGCATACCTTAGTGCGGCATAATAATTTAATTTAACATTAATACAAGTAAAAGGCTTTTACTGTACTGATATCATTCTAATTTTGCACGTTTGTAGTCCCTCAGAATACACTACACGGTGTGGTTCGCCGCAGATACAGTCGGTAGTCGGTACGTGTGTCAGATTAACTCGTAGGATTTAATTTGAATCATAAATGTAGGTTGATTGTGACCCACGTGAATTCCTGTAAATGTAGATGTCACATTAAATCCTTGTTGCGGTATTTCATCTGAATGCCATCTCCTGAAAATCTATACAAATATTACGTTCCCAGTTTTGGTTCATGAAACTGATTCCATGCGTTTGATTAATTATGCCAATCTAGTTAGATTTAGTTATATGGTCGCATTTGTATCTAAATTGTACGTAGGTACTATACCTTAATTGATGTTAAATAATTTAGAATAATAACCTGCCTATAATTCAATGATAAAAACTAATGTCATTAATTGACGTAGCAGTCACTTTGTGGTGTAACATGATTATTTTAATTGTGCTAACAATATTCGATTGCCATAAACTAAAACTTCTACACTCGGCACTTTATAAAGAATTGATAATGAACAATTTGGAATCCGTTGAAATACAAAAGAATTGAAATTTGGAGAAAACGCTAATTAATAACATAACATTCCCCAACACTTCGCCTTTGCTGTCCATATTCCCGAGAACTCTTCTCAAATCCCACCCCGTTGGCCAAATAGACTACAATACTGTATTTAGTTTAGTTATCACCTGGTGATGAGAGGTACTGCACCTCTAATTGTGAAAATAACTCAACGTGCGTGTAATACAAAGTTTTGTTTAGTAAATTAATACAATGATAAAAACTAACTTGAAAAATACAAACCCTTGGTGAGTCTTGGTCTTCTCAAAAATTGATCTGTACCGTACGCCTTTTCTCTACAATCCTGAACTTATAAGATAAATGTGTCTTATAAATTTAGACATTTTCATCATCTTAACTTTGGCCTTCTCAAGTTCGTGTGCTTTAGTGGTAATGTGTTCAGCAATATCTTCGGTGATTACTGTTCGGTCATCCCTCCACATGATCCAACCACTGAAGTCTTCCTATTTTAATAAATCTTACTAATAAGACACTCAACTCATTAAACAAAGTATGGAATTCATTGTTGTAGCATCTAAGCTATAATTCATTTTCTGAAATCAACCCAAAGATACGCCTTAAAACTTCCCTTTTTAAAATGAAAAATACAAATACCTGGAAAATAATATTTTAATATATAAAACGCAAATGTTTTTTAGGTAGTACTGACGGCACGACAAACATAAAATATAAGGTTTCAAGTATTCAAGTTTAGGCACCATCTAGGAAATCGTTACTGATAACAGAATAATGGTGTATTCTATATATTACTGTATTTTAAGTTTTAATTTTAATTTATAGATTTTAATCTTAATTGTTTCAATACTACTAATTGATTTTAAGATACACGAATAAAATAAAATTCGAGCTCCATTTATCTAAGATTGCGGCTTGCGTGTATAGTTTGTTTGATTAGGACAGAGTTTGGGACTTGGTGTGTTAAATAGTGCACCAAAATAAACAACTTTACAAAGTTTCGAAACTTTACCAATTAGATCCACTGTTTGTTAAGATTTGTTCTTATTTGACTGGGGTGTACAAAAAGACACAGCGACTTAAATCGCTCTCAGAACTTCAAAATTTTTAAAAACATATCAATAATCAATCATTTTAAAATTTTGAAGACAAATTAAAACAAAGAGTTAAGCATTATGGTTTATTTTTTATATGTTATAATGTTCATAAATATAATATTGACTCATGTTTATTTAAGATTTAGGAGTATATTAGCAACCACGAGTACTTAACTAGAGTTAAATATAATATTATTTATTTCAATCCATAAAGTGTTTGGATTCAATTGGATCTGTACTTGATCCGTTTTTGGATATGTAAGTGTCGTTGCCAATAAGAAAAAAATCCACATATTCGCCAAAGTACCGAATATGTCGAACGTGTTTCAATATCTCAAGGTTATGATTACTTAAATGTTTTCTCTTTTTAATTTAATTATTTAATTTAATTATTTAATTTAATTTAATTTAATTTAATAACAGTACGGAAATATATATTCAATTTGAAATGAAGCATACATTATCTTTATTATGAGTAAAAAAAAACATACATTACGAAAATCGAACGAAATTTTACGGTTAGCAAGTATATTGACCATCTGTCATTTCGCGTCGCATTTGACAGATGGTAATGTTTACTTTTGTTTAATAATTATTTATGTAAACATGATCTCAGTTTTTTCAAGAATGTCTTTAAGTGGAATAACGAAGAATAATTAATTAGATTTATTAATTAAGAATAATTATGTAATTCAAAGTTGATACGTAAGAACACCGTTTGTACAATTGCTTGCTGCTAGGCCCTGCGGGCGGATATTGTAGCCACTTCGCGGCCATTCGTGATTACTGCGCAGCTCCGCTGAAGCTCTGGCCGCGCATAATAACCGCCCGCAGGGGCTAACAGCGAGCAATTACCGTTTGCTGTTAGCCCTGCTCTCCAATTGGTTTTCTGCTAGTAGTTTATAATAATTCTAAGCATTTTATTTGTATAATTTTTGTGTTAAATTTATATTTTTAACATCAGTCACTTCATTGAGGATTAAGTCTACAGTACTTAATCAAATTTACCTCAGTTAATAATATATTAAGAATCAGATCGTGAAAATATTAATTTAATTCTTTATCTGCAATTTTTATTTCGTATCAATTTTATTGTCAGGAAAATACATGATATTCAATTTATAATTTTTAACACATTTGGAAATATGTAGACTACCATAAAAGTGTTTAATATTCAATGAATATCCCTATCTAAGGCCTTTATAAACGAGCTTATGATTACGAATCATAAAATAGTGATTGATTTTGTAATATTATGGGATTAATGTATCCTTTCAAACATCTGGGTAACATTTATTCGATTATGTATGAAAGCAATTCAAAAAATGTTCAAAATGTTTTTCCGTTTTTTAAACCATAATTAATTTTAACACAATTGATTGAATTTTAATACATATTAGAAAAAAAATTTCAGCATTGAAAAATTAATTAATTGTACCTATCTTCGGAAGTGGATTAAAAATATGATATATATATATATGAATTATTAATTCTGGCGTCTCCTGTCGGATTACTAAAAGGTATTCCGTAAAAATATAGAAGATGGCTTTCATATAATGGGACGATAAATATATAAATTAGAAAAATGTAACGTATAAGTTCGAAAATTTGTCGTCAATGTACTGTTTTGGTACAACATAATCAGTTAATGCAATTTCCCCGGATAGGAAAAAATCCAGGTTCGAATCTTGATAATATTTTTCGATTGATTTATGTGTATACCTTTCTAATTAATACATTTAATTTGTATTTATTATACATTTATTAGTATACTATTATTTTTAATTAAATGCATATATTTGGAAAATCACTTGTTACTAGCTATTACTTACACGGAGGGATTAAAAAATTTAGATTACCAGTCTCAATTGCTTTGATGTTTAGAAATTTTTCACGTTAATAACTAAAATATACACTGTATTTTAATCAATTTTAAATTAGTTGTATTAATTGTCTCATCTAATATTAGGTAATTATCAAATCTAGTACACCACAAAACACAACACAGAAATTTTCACACTTTTACTCTTAACTGAATGGAACTGATTTTACTTTGAAAGCATAAAATATACAGATGTTTTGGTCTATAATTTCTACTGGCGGATTAATACAAATATAAATATGTAATAAAATTTCCTGGTTTTACAATAGTTAACGCCACAGGCTGCATCCATTAGTCAGAAAATCTAAATGATTTTTTTCGATATTTTATATTGTTTGTTTCCATTGATAAGTCAGGAGGACACGAAGACATAAAAGAAATTATTCCGACCAATACTATGCAAAAAATCATACCTAACAGTAGCAGCTCTAACCCGGTCAATAAATGCCGGACATAACATTTATTTATTTTTATATTTCATCATTCATAATTTTCGAGTATTAGTAGAATATTTTTCAAAATACTCGATTATCGAGTACTTAAAAATGGACTAGTATACTTTAATATCTAAGTAAAAAAACTCAACAATAATGATAGAAGCCTAAAATACTGACAAGCGTGTGAATGTGGAAGAAGCGAATTTAAAATTTAGTGAACTCTCCTCTCTACCTTTCTATATGGAACACAGCTTGATGGGTAGTACATGCATATGAATGAATGAATCAATTATATTGTTTTCCAAAAACAATTCGTAAAAAAAATTATTACTAGGTACTCCGAAAAAAGATCCGAGCATTATGTAACTGACCTCTGTCAATTAATATCCATTCCGACCGCGATGTCTCGGGCGAATGTAATTTGTGTCGCAAGTAGTGTGAGATGACTCAATTATCTCTACACCTAAATCTTACGTCGTCGGGTAATAATTCTCATTCTACGACTTCGTGTTATTGTAAGAATTTCTTGGCGCGGACGCGATGTGGTGCTCCCCTTCAATGGCTGACAACCTCGGACAAGTGTCGAGGTACGGTTCATGAGAGAAGTGAACATGTCGTGCGGTACAATAAAAATAAGAGCGAGGAGAGCTAAATAAATACTTGGCGGTGCTCGTTCGATTTGTTTGTTTTAATGCGACGTCCATTGTTGGATAGAAATTTAAATTTTAAAAAAATACATATATTTCTTTGATGAATTTGTTTTTGAAGTAAAAATAGCTAGAGAGTGAATATTGTTCTTTATATTGACTTAATAAAAACATTTTTTTAAGCCAAATCGGAACGCTAAAAAAAAAGAACATCTATTTTTAGTGTTTTAATTTTAACAAAATGATTGACCATAAAATAAATAAACAATCGAAAAACGTAGTTTTATACAAATTTTACGGATATATTTGGTTTGATTTCTTGGTCAAAACATATGTATTTATCACAATTATTTGTATACGCCAGAAAAATAACGAACGCCAACACGTTTTTCATGAAACATGTTGGCAATGTCCACGCCTTCTATATTTATTATAACATCCGGTTTATCAACGTGTACTTCCTCTCCTCCTCCAACACTCACATCCAAAAGAATTACAATTACTTAGTACCGTAACCATGCGCTTACGTTTCCAAGCAGGTATTATTTAATTCTGGTCTATTGTTATCTTCAATTTAAGTTTTTTATAATAATCAACAAGAAGTATCCGATTTGAAATTGCCCCTGTTTCTCGAGCGGTGCCTTTAGACGTTGATACTTAACAGATATGTTGTAGATAGTATGACATTACAAAATGATTAGTTATTGTGAAGGCATATTAAGAAAGTAACTGATCAATTCTAGGTATGTAGGTACAGAAAGACACCATTTGGCACATGAAAGAAATTTATATTCAGTAATGAAGCTAATTCCAAATTTGGGGATCGAAAAATCCACACATTATCCAGAAAATACGTGCATTCACTCAGTTAGTATGAAAATATGACCAACAAGGATAATGAGATTTGAACTCTGTGCAAGTAATGTCATGTCAACTGGACTACTGCAGATTTATAATGCATGAATAAGTACGTAGTTATATCTTTTTTTAGTGATAATATTGTTCATTTTACATTTAAATTGAACTACTATGACGTGTATTGAGTATTTTGTTGGTAATTAAAGCCATTGTTTTGATATAGCTGCACTTAGGAGCCATTTCACCGTCTCTGGTAAAGTTCTGAGAAGTGATAACGAATAAAATTAATAATATATTTCACAAACGCTGGTTAGCACTCTTCAATGAATTACTTACTTCAAGGTGAAAATAATCGACAGAATGATACTTAATAATGAAAATCAAAGCAGTATTATTATTAGAAGTAAATATGGAATAAATGTATTAGTCAGACATTCATTTGCTAGTTTATCCGAAGTCGGCGACGTTATTCTGATCAAATTTAAGGAAATAAAATAATGTTAAGATAAATCAAATTTATACAAATAAGTCCTTAGGACCGGCTGTGTGATCAGTAGTAACTTTTTACTTCAGTAAAAATAGTTATTAAAGTAAAAATTTTAGCGAAAAGGGGTTGTTTGATCGTTGGTATAAAAATATTTACTTTTCGAAAGTACATCCCGCAGTAAACTCATTTTACTCTCCGATATCCGATTGTACAACTAGAATTGATAGTTAAATATAGCGTACTTTTCACAGCTGTTCCAAAAGTCATCTAACACATTGATATTTTGAATATTGCAGTATATGACAATTGTGACGTTAAATATCAAAGTGTAATATCTCCATTTATAGACAAAAGAGTTATGAATGTGGTTTTGTAGATGATACAATTTCTGTTAAGCCTATGAAATCATAATACTATAAATCATCATGAATGTATTTTGAGTAGTAAAAATATTTATGATTTCATAAACTTATCGTAAATTTTATAATCTACAAAAGTGCATTCGTAACTGATTTTGTCTAAAAACGATACAATTAATTGTATTATTCAATATCCCCGCTATTTTAGTGATGAAAGTTCGTTCGATTATGATCTCGTTGTTTAATATATATTAGCACATAATACGAAAAAATGTCACCATCAAAGTGACAGACTTCAATCGTAGAGGCGAAAAACTCCATAGATAATGCATAAAATAAAGTATATTTCATGATTATTTGTCGCGCCTGTAGACATCGCTATCTATGCTTTGACTCGCACAATTCGCAAACGATTTTAACTACGGACGTTAGTAAAAAGTTACCACTGGTTACACAACCGGACGTTAGATGTACGAGAAAATTTACTATAATACTAGTACTATAATAGTTACGACTCATATTGATAAAAAATGAAATGAATGAATGTTTAGTGGATTGAATGTGGTTTGCTTTTATTAATATATAAATTCAAGAAAATATTTTTAGATAGTTATAAAACAATTTTATCATTCTCCTATTAAAATATTGTTCATATTGGTACAAACAATATTGAATCAGTTACGTGGCCGCAGGCTCCAAGATTTCTGAGCATTACGGCAAATATTCATGTATTCTTTAATATAAAAGTTCCTGCCTTTGTAGATATGCTTTTATTAAAAATATCAATTGTTACGTATAAACAACATCTCAAAAATATTATCTAAGGAGAGATGCTGTCTGATTTTTTTGGCTTGATAGGATCAGATTAGTTGTGACCATTTTTACATTCATTATAATATATCTCTGATTCAGGTTAAAGAATGTAACAAGGATATTTTGTTAGTTCTAATGTACTGCTTTATTTAATATCACTAGACATGGTATTTTTAACAAAATTAACGTACATATAAATACTCGTACATTGCGAACATATTTTATTTTCCAAAACATGTATTTTATACAGAATGTAATTGACCACTCCATAATATTTTATGGGTGAATACCCGACTAAATTATAAGTCAAAAGTGAAAAATGTTCAAGGAAATGTGCCTAATCTCAACAATTTCAAAAAGATCATAAATATGCGATTATTTGATTAATTGAAATATTTTATTGATTCCAAATTATGTATTGAATACTAAAAATTAGGTCATGGAATTTCGAGTGACGGCTATTTTTTATTAGATGATTTAGGGCCTGAAGCAAAGATATATATTAATAATGGATACATTTCGCTAATATTTATTTCGAAGTACGTAGACTTAGAGCTTATCATGATTTTGTAATATATTTTCAGACGATAATATTTTCCGTAACTGTGCAGAATTTGCACATGAGCATTTTTGACTCGTAATTTAGTCAG
Organism: Eubasilissa regina; assembly: GCA_022840565.1. Taxonomy (NCBI): domain Eukaryota; kingdom Metazoa; phylum Arthropoda; class Insecta; order Trichoptera; family Phryganeidae; genus Eubasilissa; species Eubasilissa regina. Next base: position 15,546,812 of record JAINEB010000018.1, on the reverse strand, counting down.
GAATCCATTCATAAAATATTGTGCATTAGGTCTGTTACATCCTGTATAATCTTGACTAAACAATTTTTTTTTTAAACTTAATTGATTGCTTTCAATTTAAGCTTGATTTCACTGCACACATCACATTATTTAAATGCTCCTAAACTAAATTGAATTGTTATATAGCACATAACTACTAACAATGTTTTCCTATGTTATTTTAAAAGTCTCAAAATTTAAACCAAACTGAATTGCGCTGAGAAGAAAATATTTCGATGCTGCATGATTCGGAATTATTCGTATTTTATCGGATGCGTTGATTAATACATTATATAAAATTGAGTTTTATTTATCACATTTCATTAAAGTTAATTAATTGATGTTATCTACCGATTGATAAAAAATGTATTTTAAATTTTCAAATTAGATTCAGATATAGGTAAAAAAACGTAGATATAAGTATTAAAACTAATACCATAAATCTAAATAGATATTTTTTTATGTGGTAAGTAATATTCAGTAGGTTGGTTTTCGATTAGTGGATTGACATAATAAATATATACTACATAAAATATAATGCACAACTATTGAAGTACGAAATATAAAACATATACTATAAATTATAATTACTCTTATTACTTGACACCGACGCGTTTTTTTAATGTTACTTAAAATAAATTTTTTAATACAGCAAATAAATATAATCTAAAATATGTTATCGTTGAAGCGAGGTAGAAACAAAATTTTCCTTCTTGCATAGAGTATTTCCTGGCCTAGGAGCGGGGACTCCATATAATCATAAATTATATATACTTTTTGATTAAATGGAGTCCACGCTTTTATACTATAAATAATAGTATGGTTTGTAAAAGTAATATTTGTACATATATGTAGATATATACTTTTTCTCGCTTATTAACTTTTTTTACCCACAGATAATATAATTATTTGCACTTTCAATATAATCCTTCAGTATTATTGCACTGCTAACTTAGTTCAAGATTTCGCATATAGGTATCTTCTAAAAACATATTCCTATTTTACATTAATAATGAAATAAAAATATTCAGAATTTACCATATTGTTCAACGACGTGGCATGCTAATTGCAATTTCATTTTCCTTCCTTATCAACTATTTTTATCTATTTTCTTATTCACACGTTCATTTTGTTCATACCCGTCACACATCTTTTTGTGCACTCTAAGGTTTTGGACATCTTTTTAATTTAGACTCCATGTTTTGCAGTCATATGTGAGCATTACAAGAATGTATTGATTCAATACTTTTCGATCTAGATCTATACTTTTAAAAATCATTATTTGCCAGTTGCAATGTGTCACTGGTAGGGAGCACACCGCGCGTACGCGGTTAAAGTGCGGTGATTCATTGGTTCGCGCGCGTCACATTTTTTGTACTCACTTTAATATTCGACTAGTAAGTGATGGGCTGAGTTCGCAACTTATCAAGTGTTGGATTCAAAAGTTCAGATAAGAAGGGACAATGGTTAAGCAAACTCCTCCGGGACCATCAACGTCAGCAGCGACGCCAGAACATGTGGCTCAAATTCGACAATTCAAATTGTGAAATTATGCGCAATCTGCGTAAATCGATAAGAAAGATTGTGGCCTGTACTGGAATAAAAAAATCAACAGTGCAAGTTATTTTGAAAATTTCCATTATTTTGAAAACTGCAATTTCACCCATATAAACTACAAATCGTGCAGTTTCTCAACGAAAATGACTATTCTTTTCGTGAAACCTTAACGAGAACGATGCTGGAATGTTTTGGAACAGCACGAACACTTGGAAACATATTGTTTACTGACGAAGAACATTTTTATATCGATTGCTATATTACTATACAGAACATGACGTGCTGGTGCCCCGGCAACCCAAGCGAACGCCATCAAAAACGTTTACATTCTCCAAAAATGAAAAATTTATGCCCGAGAGATAATTGACCCTTATTTTTTTAACCAACAAGACAGTCACTGCTGACGTGTATTGGCGAATGATCGACGATTTTTACCGCAAATGCAACTGTTTTCCGGGTTCAAAAACAGAACACAATTTCAGCAAGATGGGGCCACTCCACACATAGCTAGAGTTTCAACGGAGTAGCTGAGGGGAATTTATCCCAATAAATTAATCAGTAAGTACGGAGACATACCCTGGGTACCTCGGTCACCGTACCTTACACCGTGCGACTTTATTTTGTGGGGATACCTTAAGTCGAGAGTTTACAGCAACAATACTTGAACAATTCAGGCCCTAGAAGAAAATATACGCTGTGAAGTTGCTGCCGTTGAACCAACGCTTTTTTCTCGCGTGTTCGCAAATTTAAGAGTCCGATTGAAACAATGTCTTGAGAGAAATGGACGGCATTTAGACGATATCGTTTATAAAACGTAAAATACGCATCGTTAAACTCCATTTTGTATAAATAAAATATGAGAATAACATTGTAGTTTTTTATTAAATTTAATATTAAACTTAAAAATTTTCCACCGGACACCCTTTAATATGAGCTCAGAGTATGTAGGTACATTCAATTTACAATTTATGCCATAACATTTATGAGTTTTGAACCCCAGTGTAATGTTGAGACGAAATGAAATTGAAAGAAAAATACAACGAAATTTTAAATTAAACTATGGCAACATAATTACACATTATATTTCAAAGATATTTTTTTAGAATCGCTAGCTATGTGGTTTGGGAAAGTCATAAAATGATTGTGAATTTTAAATCTAGATGGAAAAGACAAATATTAACATTTTGACAGTGAGCTGTAGGCTATATGAGTGTATTTTGCTTAAGATTTCAAATAAATAAAAACATTAATTACGCGAAAGGTCAGCATCATAGGAAGTAAGAAAATCGTAAAGATTTTTTGAGTGAAATGTACCAATGATGTTGGCACTACATATTTTCCAATTTCCACAAATTACTGTAACGAGACTAGGTGACCTTAGCTTTGAAAATATAGAAAAAATATTTAAAATTTAATTTAGTTAACACCTAAGGATTGTTAGTGGATAAACTGCAAAAGACTGGTGTTAATTGTGATTTTTAATTGCTTAGTAAAGAATCACGTATAATGCTGCTATTTTTTAAACCTGCCCTCAAACTAACAGCAAAGTGAAGGTGATAATAAGCTATGAAATGCAATTTAATACTTAATTTTTAGCGCTGCCGAAGTTTTATAGAGAACATTAAGTAGCGGTAGGGGTTAAAGTATTTCCCTAGCAGTGATTGTTTATGAGAAAATTTTATTAATATTTTAAAATAAATAGAAAATTGTAGAACCCTATAGAATATTTCTTAGTAAATTACCACTATTCAGGATTAAAAATTATGTACTTACCATATATAATTCTGAATATCGGTGGTGGTTAATAACAACTGCATCCTTATGGACTATTGCTCCGATATACCACACACGTTTCAATTATTTCATAAATTATATAAATAAATATATGTATTACCTAAGGAGGTATCAAGACTAATCAAATATATAAGTAAAAATTAAATGTATCAACTAAAAAGATATTATTTTCAACAAAAATATTTTTTCGATAAATTGATTTTTTCTGTGTATTTTTCTACTTAATATATTTAATTTGTATTAAAATAACACAGAACTATGTTCTAAAAAAAAAACTGCAATTTCACAAATAATGTGTTCTTAAAAAATATTATATTATTTTGTATCTGTTTTAACTTTTCTACTTTTCATCATTTTCCAATCACAATCATTATTTTTTCTAACACATCATCAAATGCACATATAGGGAGTATTCCAAAAGACTCTTTTTGAAACTATTTTAAAATGATGGTTGATCTTAGATTAAACTTTTAAAAATTCTAAAGTGCTACTGAAAGTATGAGAACGTAGTCGAAGACAGTTTAGAAGAGAGTTTCAACTCCTATGTGAATCACCGTACTACTCGTATTAAATGAAGATATAACTGTTCAAGACGTCTATTAGAAGAGTTCTGGAAGATCGGAAACATCCATAAACTAAAGAGAAGAAGAGCTCTTGGAAACGTACCATGAAGCTCCAAAGAAATGTGTCCAGCAAGCAGCTCATGAGCATCAAAACTGAACGTCCATTGAAAAGGTCACATTCCAAAATTAGTCCACGTCCTCAGTGAAAATGATTCACACCGGAGAAGGTACTTAGTTAAACGTGCAGTGGACGTAGAGTTTTATATTAAGATTGTTCGCACTTCCCAGACCTCATCAAGAGGACTCATCAAAGACTAAGTTTATGGCACAAAATCGACAACAGTTAATGAATTGAGAGCAGCCATTGAAAGAGAATGCGCCCAAATACCAAACCAAACAGTTCGTGATTTTGCGATTCATCACAGCGCTTGGAACAGAACGGTTATCAATTTGAGCCTTTGTGATAACTAAAAAAACAAAGGTCTGTCTTCTTTAAGTTGTTTGGATCTTATTCTTTATAAATACTGAATTTATAATCGTACCAAGTGTGTATATAAATTTTATTAGGACACCTGTATAAATAATATTAAAAAATTAAATATGCGCGTTTCATTCAAAATAATTATAAACGCGTTCTACGAACTCGAATAAGTTATTATTGTATTATATTACAGGTGCACTTTCATTTATTTAATTATTTATTTCCGTACATTTTTTATATACCATAATAATGTTTCTCTTTCTGGGAAATATCCGTTCTGATAAAAGTATTTTACAAAACGTTAAAATTAAAAGTAAACTATTTTTTTTTAATTATCGCATTAGAGTTTGAATTTTGAATGCTTGATTATATATATATACATTATCTTATGGTTTGTGTCCACGGAAGAGATATTTAGGAGATTTTAGACTCGAGATAATTTCTGTGATATGGATTTTGATATCATTAGATGCTTTGGAGGCAACCTCGGCTTTTGCGTTTACCGTCCCGTGCTTTACTTCATGCTCGTATGTTAAACTTCAAATGTTAACTTCAACTTCAAACTTCAATTGTCTTCATGTTTGTTATTTCGAGGATTTTGAATCTACCCAGTAGCAGTTAAAACGCAATAAATGTTTGTAATTTAACGGCTTATGTTAATGTTTAATGACATATCTAACTTTCAGAATAGATAGTTGTAGGGATCGATGGTAGTTTTAAGTGACGTTTGTGTGTACGTATCAAATCCCGCTGTCAGAACGTATGTAGTTCAATGGTTTGAGTTTTTGTCTTTTTCTAACAATCTCAAGTTGATCCCCGAGTTTATCTCCAGAACAAAATCTCATCAGTTGTAAGTACACGGTTTTGAGATGTATCTCAATTAGATCTCTAAGATTGTCTCCTTCCGTGGACATGGACCTTTGTAATGATGGGTTCTGTTACATCAGCTTGTTACAATATAATAAATGAACGTCTGCTTAAATATATCTTAACGACATTATTTGGTTTTACTGACAATTCCAAAAATTTACCATAAAAATATTTTAGGTACATATTATCTATACGCTTGAACATAAAAAAATATCATCTGGATATCGTTATGAATACATCAGTTTACATCAGTGCTGTCCAACATATATTACCCCGCGGGTCATTTTTTTTTACAAACATTTAGTGGGTTGAAAAAATTTAGGTAATTGAAAGGTTAGTTCAGGTTACCTCAACCGCATTTGAAAAGTGTTTGGAAAAAGGTCCAGGTTCAAATCCCGGTAGCGCAATAATATTTTTCGACACAATTGATTTTATATGTACATCTTTCTAATTAATACGTTTAATTTATTTTATGTTTATATCAATATTTTTTGTTGTAAGTCGAATTATATTTTCGAGAGCGGAGTCTTTCGTGCTATATGTACTGCTAAGCATTGTTAAAAATTTCTCATTTTTTGATATTTTCTTAATCTAAAAGTTTGAACACTTCTATTCACAACTGTTGAGACAAGACTAGAAACGCACGGTACAACACAGACAGAGTTTTGCGCACGCGCAACATAACTAGACGTATTTCTATACAGGTAAGTAGTGTCGCTTCGATGGTTAATATCGAGTTTTTCTAGATAGTGCTTATGAGTTTTGGTCTAAAGAACACATTACTTGGAATTCACGTATTTATTAAAAAATTTATGTAAAAAAAATGAATTGCCGCCTACAAAAATATTTTCGCGGGCCGCTAGTTGGACAGCGCTGGCTTAGATTATTAATATTGTGACTTGTATACATGCATTGTATAACTATAAATCTGATATAATTGTTTACTTATTAGCGTTAGAGCTAACAGTATTATACTGGGTAATAAATCGGCTTACCGACGTAATTAAGGGTGTTTTATTGTTGTTTGCATTAAAATGGGAGGATAACGCTTGTACGCATCCTCAAACTGCTTCTTGTAAAATTATAATAACTAAGTACCTACACTTAGAATATTTCATTTTAATCTATATCTCGAACGCCCGACAACTTCGTTGTTTATATTTAAACTAACGTTCATTAATTTAAGGTGAAAATAGAGTTGATAATATGGCGACCGCCAGCTAGTGTTTCATTCTTCTCTCACATAATGACAACAGTAACACGAAACAGTCAATCAAGTTTTGCTAAGAAAAATGATGTTGAAAAAATATTTCATTATTCCGTTTGCAAATGATTTTCTAAAAAAATACAACTCACAATCAAAATTATTGTCTCTCTTACTGTTCAATTTTAAAAACAACAAATCAAATTAAATATCTTGGAGTAATCATCGATAAAAATCTAAAATAGAAACATCGATTTGTCAAGTTATTTAAAAATTATAAAATGAATATATATATATATATATTTAAGAATCAGAACATTTTTATCGTTAAAAAAATTGTACTTAGTTATTATTAGTATTCATATTACAATATGTCATCATTAGTTGGGGATCAGAAAACTTATCATAAAGGTAATACTTAAAAAACCAATTATTATCCGACAAAATTAGTTTATGAAGAATTCAAAGTACCAACATTTTGTGATCTATTTAAAATAAATTCCATTCTTCAAATATTAAAAGAAAAAGAAAAATATCATTTCATTACTGAAAATCATACTAGATTTAAATATGTAATGTTATGCTCAATAATCAACACATCATTTGCACAACACCACTATACGCACATCGAAAAAAAAATTTAACATCTTACCCGAAAACATCAGGAAGATTAATGATAATAAAGAAATAATCAACGCTATTAAAAAATACTTTAATTGTTGCTATTAATTTATTATATTTTGTTTTATTATAAACTAGTTATTGTTAAACAATAATTATTAATATGTAATCCTCTTCTCTGCGCTAATATATTATTTTTAAAGAAGTGTAAAACAAAATATATATATATATATATATATATTATATCACGGTACTTGAAACATTTTCATAAATAATTTTTTTTTAAATTAAATGTGATTAAGTCGACTTTATCACATTCAGTTAAAAATAATAATAAAAATAACAAGGAAATATTACAATGTACAATGGCTGTAATAAATATAATTGAATATAAACAGTATATCAGCGTATATACATATAACGATAAGAAGTTTTAATATTTTACTTTAACAAAAATGTAAACATGAAAACATGTCACATCAATAATATACCTATTATGAATTTTTAAAGCTTATCACTAGAATAACGAAAGCCTAACATATCTATTCCATCTAATTTTCTCAATAAATATAAAATTGTGCATAATGTTTCGTTATGTAATCGTATCCAGTAAATTAGATATAAGCGGTATCGATAAGTGGAAGAGCGTTAGATATGAAATCAAAAACCAATATCTGGGCACGTTTTGACGGAAAAACTGAGACGATAATGATATCAACTGACAAAGGAGTGAAGTGCTGACTCACCGCCATGTAGTAAGGGTTTCAATAAAATTCTGTGTTAATACTTTCTACACCGCCTTTATATAAGTGAGCGATAATGGCTTCAATAGTACCCCAAATTAATAAAATAAAAATAATATTACATTGAAACTCTTTATTTCCACTTAATTCAGTGTAATTGGTGATTCAATGTAGGACGAGTTCATTTTATATTAATGCATTTACATAATCGTACGGGGTACTTATTTTTTATGTAATTAGTTTGTAAAAAAAATTTAAAAAAATTTACGCGTTTTTTCGCAATGTAATTTATTGAATCTTAAGTAAACCAATATTATTTCACAGCGCACACTATCGTAAGTTCCTTTACGATAGTCTGCGCGGAGCGGCGCGGGGTGATCTGCGTAAAAGAGAATGCATATGCATAACTTAAGATCATCTTCGACAGGCGAGTGCGTGTGTATCGCGTGCGTCCTTTTATATAATAAAAACCTTTTTTTTCGATACTGTTTTACAAAAATGGAGCGCAGTTACATAAAAAAGAAAGGAATACAGCTATCTAGAGCACAAAAAAATGTGATTTAGCTCGGGGTACGGAGTCAGTCAACATAGTGCTGTCAACCAGTAGTGATTTCGGGAGTAATAATGAATAATTCATACGAATTACGAGGTAATATTTGGTTTTCTTTATTTACAATATAAAATATAATAAAAAAGTACGTAATGTATCATTTTATGTATAAAAATGACGTAAAATATACTAAGCATCGCTTACGATAGTTTATGTCGTTTTTATATTTCTAATAATTGTCGTATGTAATACTTAACGATATTTTGCGTTGGAAAACATAACTATTAATATATCTTACGTGATACTTATGATAATATACGTCGTCAAACAATTTTATTTAAAATACTTTACTACTGAAAATATGGTTTACATTAACATAAAAACATTTTTTATTACACTCTTAGAATCTCCATTGCCACCCGGTGCTAATTTGGAGGAAATAAGTGCCCTTCTTGAACTATTATCCGATAAGAATAGTACTGACGATGTCATATTGCCTTATTGACTGTATAAAGGTAACACCAAATAACAATGTGTTGTTATAAATAATATATGATACCACCGTCACTCATTCCAAACAACCCATTTTTTTTGGATATGTATAAAAAATATATTTTAGTTTATAGCTAATATTATCAACTTATTTAAAGTTATTATTATTAATTATTGACAATATCTTCTTAAGAAATTTGCTAACCAATGGAAATGAGAACTGTACCAAAAGAGTGACGCGAAGATTATTTTTTGAGAAGGGTAAGTATAAGCTATAGCAAAATTGCAATGTTTTATTAGGAAATTTTAAATAATTAAAATTATGTGCCTTAAAATATAATAAAGAAAACTGCACTGATTATGACAATGATGTCACACCTCATCCATCGCCGGATTGTTAATTAAATCACTTGGATATTGATTGCAGAAATATTTATTGTCCTTGGTTTATAGCACATCCTAAAACCACGCTCCCTCTGTCTTGTCAGTCATTCAACACAATATACCCGAGTACTGAAAATTTATCAGCACCTCAGTCAAATAAGTCACCATTTATTTCAAATACCATCACTTGGATACATAAAAGTAGTTGAAGAAAAAATCGGGATAATATTAAATGACAACACAACACATGAATGGATAGATGTGATAAGAAAGAGACTAAATAACTTGGGCAAAGAGTATAAGAGTCGTAATAGAATGGTCAGATCTGCAAAAATTATGAGACAGAAATGCTTTCATTCATGTCGAATGGAGTGTAAGGAAAAGATCAACGAAGAACAAAGAAAAAATATGTTTGATAAATTTTAGGGCTTAGGTAATCGAAATGACCAGTGTAAATATGTGGCAACATTGGCTAGTAAACAGAAGAAACGCAGAATATATTCTGACACGGAATCGAGACGAAAGTTTACTATAAAATATATACTAGATGTCCATCATAATAATAAGATGGACCGAGAGCTAATAGATGTTTACAAAAAAATGTTTTCGAGTACATTCGCCATCTGTGAACAGTTTGTCTACGCTACCTTGAAAAAAAGATAATATAATTGATCTTACTACTCTCAATCAGCGAGGAAAATATCAAAACCATCCCGCAGTTATTACTGATGACATTAAAAACAGTGTGAGCAATCACATAAAATCAGTACAATCCGTTGAATCACACCAATTGAGAGAAAAATTTGTATTTGGATGGTGATTAAACTTTCGTCATTTATTTGAATTATATGAGTGGTTAGTTTTTTAATAATTATAAAAATAATATTGATTCTGAGTCTCATCAAAAAATTATGCAATAATGTAAAATATGGATTTGGTAATCTAATATTTTAATATTATATTATGTTTATTTTTTATTCATCGATATCAAAGATTTGATTAAACTTAATTAACTTAATTATTAAGTTACTTACTTAAATGCTTTGATAAGAAATTAACCTTTTATAATTTGGTAATTGTTAATTCTAAAAATATGTATATCTTATGTTGTTTGTACTAATATATTAATAAAATAATATAAATTTCCAAAGATATTCCAAAAACAATTCGTATTTAATAATTTTAGTGTTAAGTCATCGCAAGCAGAATAGTGTTTGATTATTTTATTTTAATTTTGAATTGAAGGGTTTAATAAATAAATATGTTTAACAACATAATATTCGGTGTACTTATTGTTTGATCTATAATTTTGTCTTGTATATTTCATATTTCTTTTCAAAACATGAACTTTTTCTTTTATAAACAGGTAGCACGTTAACATATAAGTATTGTAATAAATACTATGACATTATTGTAAAAAAAATGGTGTTTGTATGTATATATATTTTATACATTTATTATACATAAAATATCAAAAATATTTCATCTCACCATTAAGTTACTTCTGTTTAAACTGTGAGCCATGAGTTATGAAGAAGGGTTGTGTTATAATTAAGATAAAAAAATCTATTTTTTGAAACTATATTTGTAAATGTACTTATTAATGTAAGTTGAATAATATTCCAACAGGCGGACTCGCATTTACAGTGGAGTACAGTAATTTTGAAATGATTTTTACTTTATCTTTTTGCGGATGGCTAATTTGCTTCAAATTGATCACGCACACCCACTTAAAAAAATGCCTTGTCCGGAATAATAGCACGGAAATATTTAATATACAAGATGTACTTACTGCATCCGTTTAGTACGGGGGACAAGATAATCGAGCTGTTTTTCAATTAAAAATTAAAAACATTCTCACCATCTGAAATACGAATCTGTCAAATAAATGTAAAATAGAAAACGCGAGTATATGGATGAGATTTGTCTCAGAGACTCGTCTCAATGGCGAGTAAAGGAAAGTATAGTACATAATTTTATTTTATTTTAAGCCACTTTCGTTGTAAATTAGTGGTTCAATCTAGAAACATTTATATATGCTATCTTACCATACACAAGATTTGAAAGAACGCAATTATTTTATACATTCTGTGCATTTGTTATACCAAATATATAAAATTAATAGATACGTTAAATAAGGCAAATCAACTGTGGAGAAAATTTAATAATCTTTAGCCGATTTCGTTAATTTCATAATTTTATATTTTTGAATCATAAGATGTTTACTGTTTCCGAGATAAGTTTGGTAAAACTCCATCATCACATATGGGAAAATAAAACACTTGTTTTTTGATTCTACTCTTTTTATTTACTTGAGACGTGTTTTGGGGCAGGGGCATTATTAATCTAAAAATTTAACTCAACAATTTGTATTTATAACTATAATGGGGGACAGCTATACAATTTAATTTACGTGAGGTGAAAAGGGACAATATTATTCATTAGAATTCTGAAGATTTCCATATATTTTTAATGCTTCTAATTATCTAAGTAACCCCTCAGTACCTTTTTCATCTCATGTAAATAAAATTGTATAGTTGTCCTCCATTATAGTTATAAATACAAATTGTTGAGTTAAATAATGCCCTTACAAGCCGAAACGCATCTCAAGTAAATTAAACGAGTAGATAAAAAAAAAAGTCATTTATTTTCACATATGTAATTAAGAGTTTTTCGCCCAAAATGTTTGTAGTTATGCATTGATTATGAACGTAAACATGCATTGATTATGAACGAGATATATTATCAATACATGTAAAAAGCGGAAAGAGATGCTGGTGTTTATAAATTTGGACCCCCGGAAGCTGCGCTCTCTTCAAAGATCACTACGCCAATTTCACATCTACAATACGTGTCAGCTATCGCGCGGGAAACAGGAAATGTCGGGTCGGGAGTTTAAGTGAACCGTGCGGATTGTCAAACTCATCTGGGGTTAACCGGCTTTCAAGGGGGCTTTATATAGTGTCCCTAACGTCGGGCTGAGGGTGCTTTATGTTCATCGTTGGAAAACCAGGACAATGCATGATGCATCGTTCCTGTCCAAGTTCGGTTCATTGATTCCAGTCTCGATAGGTCAAGATGTTCACATTTTATCAAATCACTAGATATTTTTTACCAACTTTTACTACAATAATTCATTATTACTCTATAGTTTGTATAAGATTTCAGAAATCTTTTACAGTAATTAAACTTGACTCGATTTTTTTAACGTCTCATTACAATGACTCACGTTAAAGAAATCTTTAGGAGATATTGGGCTTGAGACAATCTCTGAGATATAGAATTTGCTACTATGAGATTATTTGGACCCAACATTGTTACGTCAAATATCAACCAGTCATTTATAAGGATAGGAATACAATTTATAAATACAAATTAATCAATTGAAAGATCACAATATAAAACATGCATAATTTTAAATCAATATAAAATGAAAACAATAAGAAATTATGAAATACATAATAAATTATGAAATATACACCTAAAATTATAACAATGCGTGTATATTGATGAACCTTTACTCTCGCATCTCGAAGAATTCTCTTTTTTTTTTTTTCATTTTTGGTGCTGATAAATCGTTGTTTATTTTTAAAACAACAATCCTTTATTGCTTGCATTAATATAAAAATCCTTAAAGTAACCAATATACCAGAAAGTACAAGTATTAATACTACATTCCGTTTACATGCAAGCCTGTTGGCCGCTTCCTACCTCGCTGGGTACATATAAAGTACTAGTTCTGAGTTAAAAATCAAAAAGAAAACAAGTTATAATTAATCAGTTAGCGATTCAGCTCTGTATGTAAAGTGCAATAGACAACGAATGACAGCTCCCTCCGCATTCGGCTCTGCACTATATTTCAAGTGAATTCTGAAACAAGTTATGTATTTTTAAATAATTTATATATTTCAATGTGAAAGTAAGGATACAATAAAGATCAAAATTTTCAAATATGTACATAATTGGTATTTTCATTTTTTTTTTTAATTGTTTATTTTTAAATTCTATCACATTTATCTTCTTTTTCTAATATCTATGTTCGTTTTATACTATATTATGTGATACTAGCAAACCACGTACGCCGTTTGCCTTTACATTTTGTACGTAGAAATATTTTTGGAATCATATTTTCAATAATAATATTATCACTGCACCTACCTTCCGGTGTGAAATAGGCTTATTTTATAAATGGCTTAATCGCCACTAATCTACAAAATGAATATTAACATTATAAAATTATAAAAGAGATGCGCTTTATAAATAATAAATGTGTAGTAATTCATTTTAAATCACGATGAAAAGTTGACACCTTATTAATTAAAATTTATTTTGTTAGTGCGTGTACACCAATATGTTCAAAATTGTTTATTTTATACGTATCATAAAATATGATTTTCTCAGTCAATTCGATTACATACTGCCGTAGGGGGTTTGATGGGCAACTAATAGGCATTGACACATAGTCCCCGCGTACATCATAAAACCATGTGAACTGCACATCATGTCATTAAAATTCAGCAACACGCTCCGAGTGATAATCGTCCATATATTGAAGTTAAGCGTCACTGATTTTATAAATTTTGACAGCCATAATACGAGTAGCGCAGCCTTTTCAGCAAGTAAAAAAACAACTTTTTAATGTATTATGAAATAACTTTTCACGGTGACATCGAATTTTTTTATTATCCTGAAAGATTCATTAGGTACTCTATTTTTCAAGTAATCGTAAAAGTCAGATGTTAGTTTATTACTTATTGGAGCTTTCCGATGAAATATCTGAAAAACTAAAAATAGCATTATAAGAAAAACAATATTCCATTATAATGATGTAATTAAATATAATCAAATATAACTAACAGAAAGAAATCGAATATTTCCAATTGCTAGTTGCTAGATAATAGCAGCATCGCGAACAATGGTGGCCACTGTGCGGCCGCGTCCAGTATTTCTGAAATTGTTATAACAGAAAAAAAGGCATATTTATCACGTATTGCAAGTTACGGATCCGCCTAGCTTTTGAAAAAATAAATAAAAAACGGTTTTTGTCTTGGCTAAATATTTAGACTACACAACGATTACCACATTACACACCACACACAAATTAACGATGTACGAATATAATTTTATTATGTAAATTACATTTCAAAATGATTTTGCGAAAAAATCAAATAATACAAAATATAAAAAACACCCGCAGCTGGTAGTATTCAAACCTACGCTCCCAGAGGGATTTTGATTTCTAGTTAGACTTAACCGCTCGCACCACTATAAGCATTCACGGGAGTTGTGGAGATATTACCGTATTTATAATAAATGTGTACACCACCATGGTGGAGGTGGTTACTGGCGTTTGTTAAGTAATATAATTAAGAATTAATTATGTGCTTTTTAAAAAATATAATTCCATAAATTCTTTAAAAAATAATTTGGAATAAAATATTTCAGTGGTTTTTGACTAATTATATAATGAATTGACGATTTCGACAGCGATATAGAATTTAAATAATTACATTCCGATACCTTTAATTTTGGAGATTAGGCTGACTAAGTAGATTTCACAGACGAAGAAACAGATACACTAAACTTCAGATGAGTAAGATTTGAGATGATGAAAATATAACGATTCACTCCAAATCTGGTTTTGTATGGAATTCAATCCCTTGTCCCAAGTAGTTTCCATAATATAACAAGGTCTCCTCCTGGCCTTCTCAATATAGCGACAAGTATTACGTTCATTAGTGAATTCGTGGATGCGTTTTGCAAAAAAGCAATTCTTGTACTGCATAGAAATCAAAGCAAAATAATATCTTGTCCATGTTTCAAAGAAAATGCAGAATCTTAAGATTTATAGCGATATTATGTGATATGTTACATGTTTATGGTCAAGTGGTTAGGATACTCGCCTAGTGATCCAATGTCGGAGGTTCGAGCCTCGTTCCTGGAGGCTTTCAAGTTTAGCATAACACAAGTATTTAGCATAGTCGTTTAGCTTGGTTTGAAAATAATTAGCATATTTATGTGACTCGTATTCCGTGTACATATTTATTTTTAAAAATATACATGTACACATATACATGTAGAATGTAAAGCTGTTAGTATAGTGAGTAAGATTAAGAAAGGATCACTTAGGTGGTTTGGTCATATGGCAAGAATGAATGAGGAGAGAATGGTAAGAAAGATATATGACGCAAGTGTTGATGGAACCAGAAATAGAGGACGTCCGCGGAAGACTTGGCACGACCAGGTAAACCAGGTAATGGAGGATGGTTCTGTTAGAAGCCTCAACAATCGGCGAGCTTGTATGATAAGATGTATGAATGTGGATGAGGCGAGAATTGTGTGTCAGGACAGAAGAGTATGGCGCTCTATCCTCTCTGCCTACCCCCGCGGGGAAACGGCGTGATGGTAAGTAAGTAAGTAAGTACATAAGTATATATTTATTTTTTGTATCAAGTGTACATTGTGACCAAAAATTGCTCCCGTGTTCAATAGTCGAAACAGTCAATAGTCAATAGTCGCTGGTCAAAGAGTGTATCTAATATCTTCGGTTTTTCCAACTTCCCGCCATATCGAGAAATTATGTTGTTGGGCTCGCCACTCAGCTTGAATTATATTTTTGGTCAGCAGCGATGGTGCGTATTTGTGAATAAATTGCTTTGCCTATTGTTTATTGTTATTATTTCTACTGCCCTTGTTTATATTCTTGTGTATTTCTAATATATTATAGTGATTTGTGTTCGAACAGATAAACTTTATTTCCATTACTTTCGCGCTTTACTCGCTCACATATACTTGAAACAGAGTTTGTATCAAATATATTATGCAAAACGTTTCCAAAACTATCAAACTCCCATATTTTTAACATAAAAAAAAAACTTTATGAAAATCATAAAAATAGATCAATTATAAATCTTATATATTCTTATTCCTTTCATCATGTGTGGTACATATAGTGGCATCAATCAGAATACGCCACACGTCTCGCAATACGCCACACGTCTCGGTTCTGGGTTACCCTCGCAGCTGATTTGAGAATATCTCTACCCAGATGCAAGGCATCATCCATCGTTGTGATATTCTTCCAGGTACAAAAATGTGTTCAAAAGTATCTTAAAAAATTTTTATGAATGAAATGTTATTCATTGTATGGTCCCGTTGCGGTGGGTTTTATACAACGGTTCTAATTTATTAATCAAGAAATTACCAATACTTATAATCTTCTTCAGCGATCCCTCGTTACAAGAATGACATCTGCCATGGTTGACTATTGTTAGTTAGGCCATAGCAGAGGCCTGTGCGTGGAATTGTTTAAGGTGTAGGTGATATTACACAGTACCACCTACACTGGAATGATGGAGAGCTTGGTCCAGTGGCAAAGGTGGTCCGAGACGACTGGAGCTCTCCGTTACTTTGCAGTCTTTTCCAGTCTATGCACAGGGCTTTGTACATAAGAAGGCTGTATGAAACATAGCATTACCAAAATATAGAGGAATTATTACATATTTGTTTATAACTGGCAGATCGGAGGAACTTATTTGATACCAATACGAGCTACAAATATATTTACATTTATAAATAAATAAATTTACAAATTTTTCTTATGTATGCATATATTTTATTATGTATGTATGTATATATAATTATTTTGAATGTATACCAGCAATAGATTTAGAAAAGTGTTGCTTTTTAAAATTTCCATATTTTGATGTATCTATATCTATGTATTATTTTTACCATGTATTTAATGATTTTAACTTTTATCGTATAGGTAGTGATTGTATTATATATTTTTCGTTTTTTTTTTAATTTATATATTACTGTAATATATTATGTATAGTATAAAAGGCTCAATTGGAGCTGCAAATAAGATAGGCAAATGTAATCCAAGACCTTATCTTCTGTGAAGGTAATACACGAAAATTTTAGTTACATTTTCCAAGTTACTAAACGACAAACGTTCAAACATGCAAACCTTCATACATGTCTGAAAATATCGTTATGATTTTAAGGTAAAAAAATTATAAGTTACCCATTATAGTAAATTTATAGTACTGATCGTATACATAAATTCATGCGTACAAGTCGGTTATTTCAAAAATACAAAAATAGATTCTTTTATTTCATTGTCCGAAGTTATCGACACAAGACATGTCGTTCATGTAAACTTTTTGTAGAATTTCAATAAAATGGATGCCATCTTTGAATCAACAAGTGAATTACTAATTGAAAGTAATATATATATATATATGGAGCTGGCGCCTCTTCTGCGTTGGATCGCGTTGTTTCTAAGCCGAAGTTTCGGCACGATAACAAGTGCCATTGGTTGTACCATATTTTTTAGGCTACGCCTTGACAATGGCACGTGTTACTGTTCCAAAACGTCAGCCTAGAAACCATCTACAGAAAACGCGATATAACCTAAAAGAGAAGACTAGTGTTCGCGAAAACGTTAAGGAGTCCAGGAGTTCAGGAGTATATATATATATATATATATATATATATAGACATTGGACGCCAATGCAAAATGTGAGAACACCTAGTATTGTATGCAAGACACAATAATATTATTGTGGTTTATCCATTAAACAGAACAAAATTGGTCTCTTATCTCGTATAATATTCACATTTATTTTTATGAGAAAAAACAAGAGTGTATTTTTAGGCACTTTTATGGCACTGCATATCTAGACCCTGCAGATGCCGATGCTCGCAAAAGTAACGATAGAAAATATATTATAGAGCATAGCACAATGTCATAGCATCTCACATCTTCAATTAGCATATTCAAGCCACTGCATAACACGTCAATTTGCACAAATGATTCGTACTCTTTTACAAACAGATGAGTATAATATTGGCTTTATCTTGTTCGCCACAATATGTGGCACACTTGGACAAATATGTGAAAGTTCACTCCGACACAAAATGATAGAACGATTTTTATCTTTTAAAAGCTGATAAATAATAAAGCTATCACCCACAACTACATTGGAGATTAAATTTATTACGTATGGGTGTGCGTAATGTCCTAGCACTTTAATGAAGCTACTGTTTCAATTGGAACCTTAACCTTCATAGTGTTGATTTAGTTCTGTGCTCCGTTCAGACTGAAGACTGTCGGAAACATTTTCAAGGGCTTGTCCACTCATATAATCAATACTTGATGCACTCGTACGAACAAAACGTCAATAAATCAAACAATCACGATTATTTATCAAATGCATCACTTGAATTCAAGGCAATATAATTTCTAAATGTGAAAAGGTGAATTTATGTCGTCAATATTCATTTTCACCTTTTTCTGGATACCAGTTATTTTTCAATATAAAAATTGTTTTAAAAATTAATACTAAACTAAATCCATACATACATGTAATTTTAACAGTTTCCTACTAATATATATTAGTAAAACGCACGTGGAAGCATGCAAAAGAGCATACTATTTTGTGTTTGATTTTTTTTTACATACATAAAAAAAATTATAAATATCAAACGCCAAAATTAACGATTTCAATGTTAAATTCTTGATAGCAATTTTCGACAGTATTGATGTATTTTTTATTGAATTAAAAATTTAAATAATTTATTTTATTTTTATTATAGGTGTATTATGAGTAAAAATAAATCCGTATATAGGGTGTCCCAATAACAATAGTACGAGTGGAGCTCACAATTAAGAGATATTTAATACCCGATGAGCGTCAAATAGGGTTATCAAAAATTCAACGATTTATTTTTTTTGAAGTTATAACACATTTTGTTAATTTGCCGTAAACGTAAATGCTTATGAAGTAGCAAATTGTACCAAATTTCATCACGATAGGTTGAGAATTTATGGTATAGCTCTCATTTTTGTAGACAGGTTGAAAATTTCTCAAATATCACAAAAGTTCGAATAACGTTTAAACCGTTGAATTTCAGATGTTTAATGATTGCTAGTAATTTCACCTAAATATTAGCTTCATTTAGACTACTGTCTTTTGGACCACTGTTTCTATGGAACTTTATGAAATTTATGGCCATGGAATTTTATGGACTGCGGTCCACGCGTTAGCTCGTTTGCTTAGAAAAGAAGAATAATGCGCTCTTTTTTAAAATTAATTATCTCATACTCAGAAAAGGATATTCGATGTATAATAAAAAATAGTTGTTTTGTTAATAAATATCATGTACCTTTAAATAATTAAAACTCAAATTCTTAGCGAAACAAATAATTGTACAATTTGACTGTTAGTTTAAATGAAGTATATATATATATTCATCATGGCGTCTCCTCTAGGTCGCATTTGTAAACTTTTTTTGGGGAAACCCAGTTATTATATGGTTATCATTAATTTTAATTTTAAAAATCTGACATGAAGAAATATTAAATTTAGTTAAATGTGCTCTAGTTCAAAATTGGTCAAATTTTTATTTTGTGAAATCTGTAGGTACTGACTGAACGAGGGTTATTTTTTAAACTTTCTAATATTTAATAATTTTTTTTTTACAGAAAGATCAATAACGGAGTTATTTTATTTAAAATAAATATGCATACTCTATTAAGGCTAGAATTTTTTTAGTAAGTTTCTTCAAAACATGATGATAACATTTTATAATTTATGTTAAACAGAATGTTTCATAACCTACATTAACAAGAAGCTAGGTGATAATTTTGTAATTTATATCCATAAATTGACTTATCAGTAATACGGAAAAGGTACAAAGAGTTAGGGTATTCATTCAGAAAGTAGTCGATGAATATCTAAAATTAGTATAAAAATATAACATTCACTGTGATCTGACTGCATTGCGGAAATATTGTAATTTAGCAACCACGTGCACTAAGCCCCTTTCGGTGGTATGCAATAATTAAACATAGATATTAAATGTTTAATCCATAATAATATTGCGTTTCTCCGTCTACATCTGTGACTTTCTGGATGCCGGCTTCGGCTTCGGTAGTGTCATTAAGGCCGTATATTGATTAAACGGCCAGGTCTGTAAAAACGAACGTGTCTTTAATATCTCTAGGTTAATATTGACGTCTGTCATATTTTCTTTAGTAAGGGAGAAATCTTACCATAGAAATTGTTTATCCACGATTCGTATGTCATTTTTGTTCGTTTTGACTGCTAACTTACGAAGATGGAATAATTTTAATTACATCGTTATTTTATTTAAGTGTGGTTTGTTTTGAGAATGCTCTATCATTGAAATATAGATTCTATTGAGATCTTAACCGTGCAGCAGTCACCAATGGCCGCGTAGCGGCCATTATTGGCCGCGAAGCGACCAAAATAGTAAGCAATCAGCGACGGTCGATGAGACCCTGACCGCGGAGCGGTCATCAATGGCCGCTTAGCGGCCACTATTGGCTGCGAAGCGAGTTAGTATTGATTGTTATTTTTGTTAAGTTTTTACTAACAATTATTTTTCTTATTTATTATTTATAATTTTATTTAAATGGGAATTTTGCAGTGGAGTGGAATCTATTATATTTACATTTCATTAAATTAAATTAATTTTAATCTATCATTATATTAGGCAAACATGTTAAAACACAATTAATTCAATATACGTACAAATCTAGGTACTATTATAGCGATTATATTTAATAGATTTTTTTGTGTAGACGTGACTAAAGTCAAACAGGATAATGACTCGTACAATTAAATATTCAATATTTATTTAAACACTTTTTGATAATGCTCTATTTAGTAGAACCATTTATAAATTTATTGTTTACCCAGTTTTATTGAATATCCAGTTCATTGAATGTTTATATCTACTTACCTTATTGTGTATTTATTCATGTTTTGTATTCATTCCATGCTTACGACTTATTTACATATTTTTTCATATCTAATTATCATGTGATAAAATGTATTCTTTACAATTTTACATTTTCGTGTTTTTATTTCATGACTCATCACGCATTATATATTCTATATCTGAAAACCGTAACATTAGAGGTGGTAAAAATGAAATTCTTCAAGAAAATTTATATTGGAGAACATAACTTTAAAAAAATTATTCATTACTTTTAGAAAGAATCTGTAATATAGTATTAAAAAAAAAAACAAATATAATAATTTGATTAATAAAAATTATACTTTTACGAACGTTTAATTTAATGTTTTTTTGAAGCAATATTACATTTTATAGAAAATATTCACAATTTAAGATAAAAAACGATATTTATTTATTTATTCATTTAGGTCCTTGAGGGCTTTTACAAAATTGATTAGGTATAAAAAAACATGAGCAGCTACACAAGAAGCATGGAATATATATATTAATGTAAATTGATAGAATATACATATTTATATAGCTTTAAAAAAAAAACTATAAAAATTATGGTTCAAGACAGAAAAAATATATAATATTCAATTGTATCTTTGTCTCAGAACATCAAAAACATTACTCTTATATTTAAACATTAAATATCGGATTATATTTTCACGATCAAAATCGTTCCCAAGCCTGTGAAGTCTTTGTGTCGGTGCATTCCTATAAAAATTAGTATGTAAATAATAAATTAAATAGTATAGCGCTGATAACCTGGTACTTCCTGCAGGAACATGGTTAACAATATTGATGTAACATATATTCCACGTACGTAGGTATGCGTGTAAATTTTTTATTAATGGATATTTTAAAAATTATCTCTATACGGATTAATTTACGGTCACAAAATTAATTTATTCTATATATGTATATATTTAATAAATAAATGTTAATAATACACACTATCACTGTAGTAAATATTATAATAAGTTAGAAACAAATATAATAAATATTAGTGTATTAAATCATTGTTAAAATTACATTTAAAATTTGTATTGCCGTGATATACTTAGTTTTATCACTTGTTTTTATCTATAAATATTATCATTTTTGATATGAATATAGTATATAATTTTTTCAATAACGCAATTTTATTACTCAATAAAGAATTACTTAGCAAATGAACAAATGAATATATTAATAATAAAACAAAAATAACAAATACTTACGCTGAGATTTTTAAATGTATCCTCGATAATCGTACCAAAAAAGATGTTATATTTTAAGTAATAGTGTAATCAGTGGCGTAACTATGCCAATACGGTGCATTGGGCCCACGTGAAATAATTACCGAAAAAATTCGGATCGTACAATTCATTTCCATTCATATTTTTGCGAGTGTCGACACCTTTTAAGAAATCGAATTATAAAATTGTTAAAATGAAAACACACGAAACTATTATCAATGTATACAATAGCAGTATTCCGCTACTATTTCGGGTTAGACACCATACAATCGCCGTAATGTGTATACAATAGCAGTATCCCGCTACTATATCGGGTTAGATACCATACAATCGCCGTAATGTGTATACAATAGCAGTATCCCGCTACTATGTCGGGTTAGATACCATACAATCGCCGTAATGTGTATACAATAGCAGTATCCCGCTACTATGTCGGGTTAGATACCATACAATCGCCGTAATGTGTATACAATAGCAGTATCCCGCTACTATATCGGGTTAGATACCATATAATCGCCGTAATGTGAAAATCGCCTTAGAGCGAACCAAGTATTTTTTTTATTTGCAAGTGTTTATGTATTTACAGGTATGCTTTTTCATGGAAGTGTGATATTATATGAGACAAGAGACTCATTTTGTTCTTACTATTTATTGGATATACCACGCAGTACTAATGTTCGTATATGTTATATATGAATGCAGTACTTATTTGGGGGACCTTTTTTTCAATTCTGCATTGGGGCCCAATTTTTGTAGTTACGTCAATGAGTGTAATCATTCATGGTCTACGCACCTGGTCACTGTTGAGTCCTGTTGGGGTGGGTATTAAGGGATTTACACTCATACATTAAATCTTCTTCTTCTACTTCATCCTCATCTTTATAATGGTATCGTAATCGTGTCGGGGGCTTAACATTAAGACAGCACTCTTCCAACGTTCTCTGTTCAGTCGGAATGTCGATTACTTAGGACAACTGATAGTTTCATATTTCTTCGCAGTTTCTCCATTGGTCTTTTCCATGTTCTCTTGGCTCATCCTAAGGGTCTTCTTCTCTCTGTAACTGATGAAAATATCTGTACAGACAGTTTTTCATTTCTTATGCGGAAGGTATGTCTAAGCCAAGTTAGCTGAGATTTTTCTATTTGGAGCAGCAATGGATTCATTCCAAGATCCTCTCGGGTGATATCGTTTCTATCATCTATTATCAAATATCGGGTGATATTTGATCTCTTAACGTCACTCTCGCTACTTCTCTAAGGTATCTCCGGAGCCTAGATTCTTGACCGATTTCTTTTCCATCAGTATTCAAAGTTAATGGCCGTAGGTCAGGGTGGGTGCGTAAACCGACTTGAAAAACGAAAAAATTGTATAAATTAAATATGAAGATAATTTTGTGAATATTCAAGAGGTTTTAATCGCATATCACATATATATAATATTATACGGAACGTGTATACTATATTACCGCCATCTTCATTGACCTACGAGAACAACATAAATGCGTACACAAATTTCATACAAAATAGAAGGCCTCTGAAGAAAAAATACAGAAGACAATTATTTTTTGTTTTCTTATATCGCGTATATCGTGTAACTCCATTAGTTACACCGTATCTCTCACATCCATTAGAAGTATGTTCATTGATTGTTCCCAGTTTCCTTACGTTCTACGCTCCTCCTGACTACGTTTTCAACAATAGATCTGATTCTGACCTAACCTTTTCAACAAAGTTAGATCAAAATCAAGAAAGAAGCATTGAGGTGTAAATATTTTGATATATGAATAATTTTATGTATGACCTTTACCATGACCACAAAACATAGTTGATTATTTGTTGATAGTCATGAACGATGTTATTTTTGTAATTTGTTAAAAAAATGTGAAAAGAAATATGTTTTATATGTTAGCCGTAAAAGAACACTTTGCAATTTCACCGTTTTCGTTTTTATGGGATTTTTCTATCGACTTATTACGATGTAGTAACATAAATTTGAAAAAAAACGATGTACTTTTTTATTGTATATTTTAAGTATTTTTAAATTCCTATGTAACTCCAAAAAATATCTCACACTTTGCGACCAATCATGTTACATTTTATGAGCGAATAACGGAGCGTTAAAAGTTTTCTGAAATATTTTAAATTGAAATTTGAAATGTTTAAATTTTAGTTAAAATTGTTCCGCTTCGTGTACACATTTATATTTGGGGGAGCAATATTATAACTAAACATTTTGGTTTACTGCTAAACTAAACTGCTCCTTCGTTATTAAAAATTAAAGATTAAAGATTATTTTAGATCAAATTAGTATACTCTAAGGTTAGCAATTTCATTAAATTGTTAGGATTTTACAAAAAGAGACGAAAATAAATCATTAGTAAGCGTTAGTAGGTACCTACAACTGATAATCATTCGAGATCGCAATCGCATTATGAAACGAGACCGGCACTGTAGCCTACCTGCACTGAATATGGAAGCATAAACAAATCCGCACCACACACTCGGATAATATTGGACGGAAAAAATCACACATTCGATAGGAGCCGTTCAAATCGAACCGAACGAACAATCGGTCATTAGTCGCTTACGGACCTCGAGGGGATACGGTACGGGCACACGTGACAACAGTAGAGTGCACGGACAACAGGTGCGATACAGTGACAACTGCCAGTCTAGCTCTCCAGGCGAGGTACGGCGACATCTGCCCGTCCGACACGAGAAGCGCCTCTCATTTCCCGGATGCGCGAGGCCAATCATAGTTAATCTCGTCGTTAATCGCTTGGCGAGTTTGGTAATTATTTCACTATTTTTTGGCTCTGTCGATGGAATTGACTTTTTACATTTCGTCGTACAGATTATCGTCGATTCTATTTTTCAATAAATTAACTACGCTCGTGCGGTAATAAAAAGGGGGAGTATCGCAGTCGGGCACACTAGTTTAGAGCGCTAATTCAGCTAATCCCTATTGTAGTAGCAAACTCCAGATGTCATATTTTAATTAAACATAAATTGAATCTAAAAATAATAATAAATAGTAACTTATTTATATTTTGAAATGCAAATTTCACATTTAACAATTGTCGGAAAACAAAAAAAAAAAGGCTTAAAAAACAAGTGATATAATTTTGCAGAGAATTTTGTTGAAATATTTAATATTCGGAATTTGACAATTCTCATTTCTGCGTAATTGAAATAGATTAAAAGAATTATTATTTTCCCGTAACATTTCTAAAATAAGTATCACTTAACAGAAATATTATTTTACATCACTTTAGAAAATCTTTTTCATCTGTATATTCATTGTGAAGATAACCAAAAATAATAAAATCAACTTTAAGTTTAAAAACAATGAAATATATCTTAACTTTTCCCATCAAAAAACGGCCTTGTGCCGTGAAGGCAATAGATGTATCTCTTAAGTTTATAACTTAGTCATAAAATAATTTTAATGCTATTATGTGCCCCGGTTACACAACTTTTATAAATAAGATGAAATAATATTTTCGTAAATTCGAAATTTTGTGCGAAGTTTGACGTTTTTTATACAATAAAAAAATCGAAACATCGACTACTCGTTTGATAACTATAAAATCTAATATTTCATAAATGATTCCGTTTTTAAACGTTAAGGTATAATATTTCCTTATATTGTTTTGCATTATCTAGCTATATGGATCACGATACGGCAATTTCAAACTGTAACTCGTGTTTTTAATTTTTAATGTGCGCCTAACCTCAAACATAAACACGATTAAAACCGTATTTGTACGTAATGATGTCTCTCTATTTACCATTTTCTTTTCAAACGTATTCAAAGACAACCTGTTAAGCGATTATTTCAGTCGTAATTAGTTAATTTTTGCCTAATTCATTTATTAATTCCATTAACTGGTGTAACGTGAATAAAACATGTTTTCAATTAAGAGTAATTTTCATGCAAAATGAACACATTTTGAACCGTTTAAAGTGAATCAATTTAAATATTTTAAAATGTTTTTAAAGTAGCAAAACTGAGTGACTGAGCGGTTAAATACTTAACTCAAAAGTTTAAAATATCAAAATATTTGAGAGATCGATGCTGGCATCCATAAAGCAATCTTATTTTTATGGCAAGAAAAATTGATATATGAAAAAATTATTTAAAACGTGTGTACATTATAAACCGCCAGGAACTGCAGGACTCCATTATTATTCGCTCCAACATATTTCCTCAGATTTTGAAGAATTTGTCAATCCAGTGGGTTTTAAGGTGGCGTGTCGGCCTCGTGATAACTGTTATTGGATGTTATCGGTTCGTTCATCGATGTCCTCCAAGCGATGTAGGATACCCATTGCCATTTCATTTTCTAAGCGTATTCTTTAATATCAGCTACTCATGTCCGTTCTCTGTTCTCTTCTCAAGATACAATTTAGGCGTTTCTTCTTGTGACGCCCAACATACGTATATTCATGCCTCTTTGCATGCATTGTAAAAGTATATTCTAGATATAATATAATATAGAAAATACTTCAATACATATGCAAATAATTTAACTACTTGATTTGATATTGAAAAATAATAAAACTTATAAAAAAAATACTTGAGAATAAAAATGTTATTTTTGCGTATTCACCATACCTCTTATTATGTAGAGTAGAGTAAATTTTACTTGTTTGTATTTTAAAAAGTATATTATAAATGTTTAAATGTATAGTTTAAATATGACGGAATAAATGTTTAAATATACTGATATTGCGTATGTGTAAGTAAATGAAATTTTAAATAATTTTTATCACTCGTAAGTATAAAAGAGTCGTGTGTATGTAGCATCTTCATATATATAAAACTTATTTAAAACTTACGCAAATAAAAATTTATTTATGACTGCATTGACTTAAATTCACAATATCTCTTAATGAATTTGTGGCAACGCAATATCTTCATCTAGTAAACCTTTCAATTTATAGCCATTCCATTATGGTTATATGACAACCATTTATCTGCGTATCATTTAAATTAATTTCCATTGTAATGCATCAATATCTGCAACATAATTAGTCCTCTGTTGGACCGTTCGTGAATTGAACGATCCTATTAATCAAAATGACTTAATGCAATTTTCGATAACGTTAACATATCCAATTATCCAAGCCTATCAATTAATATTGCAATATTTTTTTAATACGCAATGTGGGTATTGATAAATTAGATTGTTATCTTAATTTTAAAATTAGTGTGTACGTTCTTTTAATTGTACTTCTCTATGACATCCGAACCACGATTGATTTATTAATAATTATTTTTATGATATATGTATTATCAAATAATTTTGTGATGTTTGTTAATTGCGAGCGAAACATTCAGAGAAAAGATGAAAAGACTTTGAATGCAATGGAAATTCTAGAGATAAAAAATTGATAGTGAACAATCTCGTAAGGAGCGATGATATAAAGAAATAATATAAAACAGGAATGAAAAAATATTCACTCATTCATAAAGTTCTTCCGTGAGCGCGGTGTTGCAAGTAATCAACTGCTATCTTGAAAGCATAGCGTGACCGTACACAGCACAAGGTAGGCTATAAATTTTTGCACGCAGGAGGGTCACGCGGGCGACATCGCGCGGGAGTTTGATCCCTGGAAATTTAGTCGCAATGGATAGCTTCACGGGGAACAACGCGAGTTCTGTGTAAAACAACAACCTCCCGCCCGCTGTTGCCCGCATACCCCTCCTTCGCGCGGTTCCCGTGTAGAAGCGATTTAAAAAGTGAAAAAACGTACAGCCCACCCTGTATGACAAAATCTGAAATCAGAAACCTGATGAATTAGAATATCGTTCTCTATTATTTTTTATATGGTATAATAGTAGGTACGTACTTGCCTGGAAATTACCAATACGTTATTATTACAGTATTATTAATATTACATTAGGCAAGTACATCGCACACCTTATTCAGATAATCAAATGTCAGCAAATCTTATTTTGTAATCAGATTTTTTTTAATTGAAAATAAATTATCCTTAGGTTTAATTCGACATGTGTAAATATTTTTTATGAGAAATTTATCATCGATACTTTATTAGATACTATGATTGATCTTTATTTTGTTAAACATCGGTAATCGGATAAATTAAATGATAACAAAAGTATATTTAGCAGACTCAAAGTTTTCAACGAAAACTGATAAAACTATTGAACTGAAGAATTACCTTTTTTTTTTTTTTAGAAAATGAACATCAACTATTATTATAATAGACTTCTATTGAGTATTTTTTTTGTCTATAACTCGCATAATATCTGACTAAAATAATAACTTGATTCCCCGAAGATTTATTTATTTGTCTATAAATTTCTACTCACCAATGTCTGTAATTGATAAACATATTTCAATATTAGTAGTTCTAGCCAAACATTCCATTATAGGTGTACTTTAAGTATTTAGTTCCTAACTCAGACATAGTACGAAGTACAGACGTTACGGAATGTAATCTTTTGATTTGCAAAGGTGGAACATGTCGTTTCACAAGTACTCGTATGTGTGGATAGCGATTGTAACTGTAGTGTGGGCTTATTGCAATCGGGTGCGTATTCTGCACGGGATGTAAAATTTAACACAATAGATGACATCTCGCTTTACTTTTTGATTCTGAACCTATCATTTTTGACGTAAATTTTGACAGAAAGTTTAATCCGTGTACACGCGTCCTTATATATCCATAAAATGTTTTGAATGTTACTTTTTTAATGTTTTACTTGAAATTTAAGCATTACATTCTCTGTTTTATTTTTTTAAATTTAGATCAACGAAATGGTGTAGGATAAAAAGACGGTAAAGTATTTGTTTAAACGAAAGATTTATGAACCGTGTGCACAGCGGCTAGAGCTCTCGAGTGAATTTAAATGGTAAACTCGTAGCTCTCAACTAGGAAACAACTAAGTTACGAGCACTGGTCTTACTGATCTTATTCCATTTGATTACTTTTATGTGAAATTAGTCTAATTGCTTATTAAAAAATTATCTAAATTTCGTCCAAACATTACTTTTCCTATAACTTTCTTAGGTACCTACTTTAGACAATAAATTAAATTTAAATTTTTGTTCACATCATACGTAGTGCACAAATCCTAACCCATTTCACTTTTTTGTATTGTCAAATTTTTATAGTAAATATTCATGATTATCTTAAATTTAATTTTATCCTCTTTGACATTAAAAACAATAATATTTCTCCGTAAAATGTTATGCACAGATTACAAAATTGTCCCGCC
Source organism: Eubasilissa regina (assembly GCA_022840565.1). NCBI lineage: Eukaryota > Metazoa > Arthropoda > Insecta > Trichoptera > Phryganeidae > Eubasilissa > Eubasilissa regina. Next base: position 15,517,270 of record JAINEB010000018.1, on the reverse strand, counting down.
AAAAATCTACTGGCCCCGTATATAAACATCACCATGAAGTGTATTTTCGGATCTATGCTATTGCTACTTAATTATACTTATTTAATTCCCAAGTCTGCTCATAAATTTATCATTATATTAAATTTTAGTATACCAGTAGCATTAACAACACTAAAAAAAGTTTTCAAAATGACCCAAAAATCATTGTCTTTGTTTTTCATACTAGATTTATTAATACTGCCATTTATTCACATTATTTTATGGTTTTTCAGATTTAAAAGAAAAAACTGCTAATTATAGTTAATAATTAGTTATTTGTGGTATGTAAACACGTCATCATTATTTAGTTCTACTAAAAGTTCTTTAAAAATTTATATTAAAAGGGGTGGATTTTTACAACATTAATTAATAATTTAATACATTGAGAATAAAAAATTCTATGATATTCCTCAATCATAGTGATGTGGATACTGACAATGAATCTTCTTCTTTTAAATAGGCAATCCACCCTTCGAGAGTGATTTGTGCCATTTATCATCATTTATCAAAACTCCATTTAATAGAAAAAAGTACCAAAATATTATTGAATAGGAAATATTACATTATAAATCAATACCATTGTCGTTCAAAAAATTTGCTATCATGTAGATTAAATGTGGCGAGTTAAGGGAAAGAAGAAGTTAAGGGATACAAGTTAACCGGGAGTTGAAAATTACCATGGACGAGGTTACTGTAAAAAAAAACATGTGATCCGCAATGGACAGGCAAAAAAGATATGGTTAAGGGTTTCCTCCTCGGCACCACACTCACGCATCAGTGAATCTATCAAGTTCAATCTGAACAAATGTGAGGCTACCTGGTAATGTCCAATTCTCATTCTAGAGATATTTGATATTGTTATTTTGGAGACTTTCCTTTTGGAAAACCAGGGGGTGAGAGGGAATAGATCTTTGAATTGTTTTAAATCGATTATCCTTATGATTGTTTGGATCCGTCCATTGTGCAGTCCAGATAGAATTTGTACGTTTTTTTACCATATTTAGTCTATCATACACCGGAATATGGAATTGATGGGAGAAAACTCCGGAAAGAGTGGCCTCCTTGGCCAGTTTATCGGCACATTAATTTTGCATGAATTCCCTTATGTGCAGGAATCCGAACGAATGATACCTGTATATAGTTGCTGTCCAAATTAAATAGATATCTTCTGATGAAACAAATTATCTCATTGTTACCCAGACTTTCATATTAGCAGAGAGGAATTCAAGAGCTACTTGCGAGTCGGTGAATATAACAGCCTTATCGACGTTCATGGAGTACGCAGATGTGAAAGGCCTCTTTAATTGCCCAACATTCTTTGACAATGAATCAATGCCACTACAAAATACTACTTGTTATCGATTAATAACGATGGTACATCTGTTGACATTATTAACGTAGTGATACATAAAATCATTCTAGAAAGATTTATTCAGCTTTTAAAAAAGTTTAATATTGGGTGTGGTTGTCTGGAAATACATTGCCCTAGATAAAAAGGGCGAAACTTGCACTGTTTCGAGATGAAAAATAAATATTTTTAAGTTGTAAAATACATCGGAATATTATATTTAGTGGTTGATACCACAACAATAAAACAAATTACGGATAATAAATTAAATTAAGATACGACCTAAAAAATCAGATCAATCCATGAACCTATTCAAATATACGTAATTAGAACATTTATTTTAACATATAAAAAAAAATCTGTTTCTTTTTAAATATTTATACTAGGTTTATTCAATTTTTTAAATCTTCAGTTTAATTGCATTGGTATTTTTTAATATTCGTCTTTTGATTAAACTTTTCTCTCGAAATTCGCTTAAAAGACAGTTAGCGGGAAGCAATCTATCTTTCAATATTTATTGTTATTTACGAATAACCAACTGATGTACCTTTACCGCCAAATCTCAAAGCCTAAAGATATTTTTATTTTATTCTTCTTTGTTAATGTTATGTCTAGATTTGACGGTAAAGGCCGGTATGCATCAATTGCGTTATTCAAATTCTGCTTACAAAATACAATAGATAATGAATTGTAGGTTATTCTGCGTCAAGCTTTATACTATTCTTTACGAGATATTTGAAACGAATGTCTGAAAGAAGTCTCATCCGTGTACACAATTTTTTTTGTAAATTATTAACAATTAATTAATTAATTTAATCTTAAAAAATTTTCTTTATAAAAAATATTGTCCTTTCCACTTTACATATCCTGTTACTATTTTTTTATAGTATATCAGAAACGAATTAAACACGAATGAAAATATAATATAAATATTGTAATTTAAAGATAATTGAAAGGGTTAAAATTAAAATTAAATTATCGAAAATATCATTACATGTCTCATAACTTTTTAATAATTACTAGTTAAATGCTATTTCAAACTATTCATAGACAATGACAATACATTTCTCAGTTTTATTATCTGTCTACATAAATATAGCAGATAATATCTAATGATAATCAATTTCAAGCAGCCATGGTTTATGATAACCTTATCTAAAATATTTGGTAGACTTGTGAGTAAATCAGTTATCACACAGAGCTACTATACTTGATTTAGACCTTGATAAAAAATATGACCTTGATAAAAAATATGATTAATAAAACAACTGTCTCAAAGTGTATATTTGACCCAAATATAAACTTCTAATGGCTCATGTCCACACGGATGAGATTTTTATTATTGTTATCTCGAGATAATCGATTGTGCGCATGTGTCGAGTCTCACCGTAAAATCAAACACCGTGTACATGGATCGGTCCTACCAATCTCATGCGGTGATCTCTGAAGAAATTATCTTGACCAAATCTCTGAGATATCCCTAAACGTATCTCATTCCGCTGACACTGGACCAAATATAATCATTTTAAACGATTAAGATGAAAACTGCAAAAAATATTTTACACAATAATGTACCTTTGGTTATCAATATAAGTGCATCCCCTAATATTGTCATATGTCACAATACGGAAGGAGAAAAAGAAAATTGGGTCTAGCTAATATCATTTTTATTGGGCATGAAAAAATTTTCAGGCGAATTATGTTTAAAATTGAGTAACATGTGAGTTTATAGAAATTCTCCGCCAGGTGCATAGTTCATAGAAATTCTCCATCTGGAAAATTACTAATGAAGAAAATACTCAATAATCACAGAAAATCCAGTTCCCTATCTTCCCAAAAACCACAATAATTAACACAAAGTAATCAGAAAGATTTACACCTGCGATAAATTGATAAGTTTATAATTTTTTTTTATTAAAAATACCAATTTTAAATGGTATTATCTTATTTATTTATGTTTAAATATTTTCTTTCAGTACAACTGATTACCGAGATATTTTAATTTCGATTAACATTCGCGACCCGAACATTTATTACTATTATATTATTCGAACGATCTGTGCATAGCTGACTAAGGAATATTTACTGATATTTCCCAATATATTCTTACAGATAAAATACATGCCCAAAAAAACAGAACAAAGTTTTAAGATATTTTATGAGAGTTTTATGTATACATCCCTCTCGATAATAATATAATAACTTGTTTTCAGTATTTACTGAATATAATCTTTCAGGTTGAATAAGTGGTAAAAATTCAACATTTTGTAATATATGACGAGTAATTAAAGTCTATTTCAATATAAATTATTTAAAAATTAGTTTTTAACCAGTGAGTTATATTTGATACACTAACCGGTTTCAAAAAATACAATTTTCTTCATAAGGATGTCTAATTAACTAATTAAAACCATATATCATGTCAAATTATTTTTAAAAATCTAACTAAAAAAATTAATTAAATATAATATATTATTTTTAAAAAAATCTAGTACCTAACATAAATCGTTACGATGATAAAAAAGGTGAAAATTGATATAACGATACAAAATTATTAGAAAAAAAAATAGAATAGGATTTGTGGTTAAATTTAATTAGTTATTTATAATATTCTGGTTAATATACGCTTTACTTTTTTCTAACGATTCTAAATTATTTAATTTAAGACAAGCATTGTTTTTGCGTAAAACAGACAACGAATGAAGATGAATGAAAACCACAAAGTAAAATTTAACAACAAATATTAAGGAATTAAATCCATCAGTTAGAAGGATGTACATACAAACTCAATTTACCGAAAAAATATTTTAGCTGCCACCGGGATTTGAGCCAGGAACTCTTCCTATCCGAGGAAGTGCATTTATTCAATTACACTACGTCAGATTTGTAAATTTGGTGTATCATTTTCAAATAACAGCGACATATAAGTTCGAAAACTTGTCAACTTTGGGTTTGTCTGAATTGAGTCAATCTGTATGTGTATATCTTTCTAATTGATGTATTTAATTTGTATTAAATATCACACAACTGTGTTCTGAAAAAAAATTACAACTTCACAAATAATAATGTGTTCTCTTTAAAATAAATATTAAAAAGTTTATTTCGCCCAACTTTCTTATTGCCTTCTACACACACCTCATCAATTTTCTTTACCATCCTTTTCTCGCGCATACGTTACTTATGCAACACTTGCTAATTCAGAGCACCATTTTCTTTATTTCCCATACCCTCCTCTCGATATCATTCTCAACCTTACCGTCCCTAATAAAATACTTCCCAAACTCATTCGCTCGTTCTAAGCATTCATTCTTGAGAAAGTTCTGAGTTCTGAAGTATTTTTCCCTTTGGGAGAAGAAGTCAAATATGCCCTCGCCAAATAAACACATCACTAAACCTTAATAAATAAGTAGTAACCAAAAGTAACATTTCGATGTTGTACTTAGGTAATCTTTGTAGAGACTTCAGTGACCCCAACAACTATTTATCTTTACTTAGCATGGACCGACTGCGTCATTAGTAAGAAGGAAAATCATGTGATCGCTTCGGTATTTGTTTACAGAGTATCCGCTTATGAAAATATGTTGGCAGTTCTACTTTACCTTCATTCAATTATGTAAAGGCTCGATATCAATTATATTTTGGTGTGAAATGCAACTCAAACAGAGCGAGGTGAGACGCTGTCATAATATGATTTTATAATATTTTAAAATTTTATTTTTGTTTACCTAGAGAGTTGCATTTTGAAAACTTTACATTGCTCTGTTAATTGTATTCTAGGTTCTTATTCAACGTGTGCGTAATGCTGAACATCGTGATCCTTTAATGTCTAGAACTTGGTGTACAATACGTCTACATTCCTCCCAGCTTTGAGCCACGTTAATCGTAATTTTTAAAGAGGACCCTGCTAACTCCTTTATTTTTTCATCTTCTTCTTTTACATAGGCAATCCACCCTAAAGGAGCTATTTGTGTCATTAATCAAATTAAAATTTTATTTTATTGTTCTGGAGAATACCAGAAGTTTCACTAAATGAATTTTAGTAATTTCTACGATTTTAGTTATTTTTTAGTGATTTCTTCATCAGGCTGGTGTATTACGCTGAAAGCACCATTTTCTATATATATATATATTCATATTTTTCAGACTGATGTATTACGATATATAATGACTTTACTTAATAATGATTAAAATAATGATTTTGCATAAATCAATAATAAGGTAAGACGTTAACGATTATGAATGAGTTGCAATTAATCAATCAATAATATACGTTGTTCCACATGGTTCAATTTATCATAAAAATGTTAAATAATATTAATATTTTGTTTTTAGTTTTGTACATGGATTATAAACAGGTCATTAATAATCCTGATAGTCAGTCCTAGAAGGACATTAAGATACAATGTAAAAACATTTTACAACAATTGGACAAATAATATGTCGCAGAATACACTATTTTGTAATACAAATTAAATGTATTCATTTGAATGATATGCATATAAAATCAAATTTATCGAAAAATATTGTTGTTGCTTGATTCGAACTTGTATTCTAAATGATTATAACCTCACAATAAGAATGTGTTCTACTTAATAATATATAAGTTGTATTAATGTGTATAAAATTTAATATCATAATTTAATTCTGGCGTCTTCTCAATCGGATTACTCAAAGGAATTTGTGATTCCGTAAAAATAAAGAAAAGATGATGGACTTTGCAATGGGATCCGAAATATCGGCTAGAAAGGTCAGATATACAGGACAGATTAGCTCAGAATACTATACACAAAATATTCTGAACGGCCGTGAAAATCTAAGAACATTTTGTAACATATATATGTTCGAAAATTTGTCGTCAAAGCACTATGATGGTATAGCACAATCGATTAGTACACGTTCCCCAGATTGAAAGAGATTTAGGTTCGAATCTCGGTAGCAACAACAATATTTTTCAATAAAATTGATTTTATATGTACATACATATATCCTTCAAAATCATACATTTAATTTATTTTAAAAATATCACAGACCGTCTGATCTGAATAATTACAACTTCACAATAGAATGTGTTCTCCTTAATAACACTGTTTTATGGTTGAGAAATTAGAAACTGTTAAAAATTAAAATGTATGGTACAAATTGACAATTGAGGGGAATAATTATAAGAGCTTTAATAATGTAGTAAAACTACCGTATAGAAACGCATGGGTTCCAAGGACAATGGTGTCTGATTAAGGTCGACAGTTCTCGGTGTTTGAAAGTGAATATTGCGAATTAGGCTTACAGTAAGTAGATATTACACGTTTGAACGATTATTTTTTATACATTTATTAAATGCTAAGAATTTTTTTTTCATATTCTCAATACCTAACAGTATAAAACTTGATTTTTCCGACACCGCAATATAGTTATTCACAGCTCAGCTTCCTGCATTTAATATATAGCTGAAAACTTTTTGACAGAAATTTTCTACACGTTGGAAAAGCCTGTATCAAAATCAGTTCAGCTGTTTTCGAATTTTAATGTAACATACGAGGCATGTTTTTAATGTATAGGAATTTTTTTTAAAGAAACATCATTTTTACAGCACTTTTCCTTCTATTTCTATGCTACACACTTTAAATTACTTCTCAACATAGTCGTCACCATTATTAAGGTACTTGTCAACTCCGTCTTTGAGTTCATCTTGGTCATCAAAACGCTTGCCACCAAGGAATTGCTTCAGGTGAAGGAATAGATGGAAATCACCCGCGCCAAATCAGAGCAATCGGAGGACTGATCTATTGTCTCGAATATTTCAATCACTCACTGTGTGAATATCTCTAACGTTGCATGTGGTGAGTCAGCAGATGAAAGAAACATCGCAATCGAAACGCTACACCAGGAATATCCGGCAACGGTACTTACTTAAAAAGTACGCCTCGTATAGACAGACGGACATTGCCTTGCATCATTACGGTTTAAAAATAACTTTAAAATCCCTAAATGTAACACCAAACACTGTCATCAAAATTTGATATACTTAGGGATAAACAATTTCAATAGCCTCCCTACACAAATTCAAGAAATAAAAGACATAAAAGAGTTTAGAAAGGAATTAAATGAACTCTTCAAAAGCACATAATTAGAAAATAAATAATATTATAGAACACTTCAGAAGCACACAAATAGACAATAAATAATTATAGATTATAAATGCATAACTCTCTATATAAAATTATTATAGTGTAACTCCAAGTACAAGAGCTAGTCTCTTTTATGGAGAGGTAAGTGGAAAAAAAACATGTAATTTTAAAAATGTAAAATACTTAATTCATGCTATACAAAAATTGTAAAAATGTCAAATAAATAAAAAAAAAATTTAAAATGTATCAATCAATCTTAATCACCTAGATCATTTTTTAGCTATTTCCGAGATATGTATCCATCAAAACATTAAAATTCCAATTAATTCCGTGACGTTGATTGAACCGCTGAATTCTTAGTTTTTGTCTCCAAAGAAGCTATCGTTTTGTCGCTAGACCAAGTGCGTTTCGCTTTGTGAATACTTTCAGTCTGTGCACTGTACCATGTGATACACATCTCGGTTTTTCGCTCCATTTCGCACTAAGTCATATGCAAATATTTACACTACTGGCATAAAATTGTTATTGCATTTGCTATATAAACTTTAACTGGAAGCACTGGAGTCCTACATACAGATACCATGTATGTGAAGAGTATGTCGTTCTCATAATGTTCTTGGTTCCCTGCAGTAACATAGTCACACTGTAGAATATAAGAGTAACGTACCCAATGCAATGCATCGGTATGTACTTATGATGAATTTATAAAATAAAATAAATCATTTCTCTCCCGTATTACGAAAACACGGGAAAACATTATGAATGATAAATAAATAGATGTAGTATACAATAGTATTCCATCAATATAAGGGGAGCGAACCATCGCCGCAAGGATTTTTTTGTGTTGGGGCCCAATTTTTCTAATTGCGCTACTGAAATACTTTTCAGTGGAATACAATATATTAAAAAATATTATCAATCTTTTTATTAATTTTAACCAAAATAAAAATATACGTAACTTACACGAAACTCGTTGAATTATTCTATACATATGTTTAATTTGAGGTTTCCGCTAGCACTAGTCTATGGAATAGCATCTCATCTGGGTTAGATCGCGCTCTTTGTGTATAGTTTTCTTGAGGAAACCTAGACTGACGTCTCGGTATGGTAACGCGTTGCCTCGTAAAATTACGCTATAATCGTACTTTTTCGCAGGAGACATAAATCAACTCATCTGTGGGAAAATTATATCAATTTATGAGGCAACGCCTTGACAATGGCACGCATTACCTTACTGAAACATCAGTCTAGGTTTCCCCAAAGAAATCGTACATAAAGAGTGTGATTCTAACCCAAAAAAGATTCCAGTTGCATATTTATAAATTTATGTATTTTATAGGTTTTTTTGCCAAATCAATTATCACTGTGGTTCATTTTTATTGTTTATGTATTATTTATTTTATTGCAGTAGTACTTTTATTTAGAAATATCCGAAAAGTGATCTATAGCGAACTTTACAATCTCGGTAAATGTCGACTTTTAATTACATTTACGTTGCTCGGGGCAATCCTATATTTCGGCAGATTTTTCTATATTAAAGGAGAAAAATAAAACTCTAAAAGAGATTTACATAATATTATAATATAACCAGAGACAATCAGAGATATAACGTTTCCTACGTACCATGAAATCGTATTTCTGATATGAGTTTAAATCGCTTTTCCACATCCGTAACTTCACATCCACCTTGTTAAACATGCTCCTCGGCTTTTAAGGGTCCTGATGAATATTCCTTTATTGTGCCATCTATTGCGTCTCCTCGGATTTATTCAGGATTTTAATGTCGATCTCACTGAGCTTCATCCGTGCTGATGGTTATAGATGTGAAACAGATTCAATCAAAAGATATTTTAATATACTTCTACTCTAAAAAATATTGAAAAATTGCACTAATATAATATTTTACTAAGTAATACAACAGAATGAAAAAAAACAGTAAAGAAATTTAAATAGTTCACCATGTAAAAATGTATAATTCGTAAAAATAAAATATGTTTACATAGATATATATGTCTCACAGAGATGAATTTATTATTTTTATATGGGAAGTATGGAAGTCTAGGGCTTACGACCTGTCATTGACTGCCTTTGATCACTTTATACAATGTAATGTTCACCTATTTACCCTTGCTACCATATCTATCAAACTATTCAAATCAAATCTACCAAATGTTAATTTATATACAACTTCCAAAAATTTTATAGATATGGTAGTAAGAGTAAATAGGTGAACGTTACATTGTGTAAAGTGATCACTTAAGCCAGCCAATGACAGGTCGTATATTACGTAGCCAAACACAAGGATTATTCATTATTTTAACAAACATGAGATACCCTTTACCAGGTCGTTCGGCTGTACCGAAATGAGTCCGATCCATTGCATCTATCATCCAAATGAGGGGGAAGAAGGAATTTTTAATCAAATGAATATTGTAAGTTTGAAATAATCATTTATTCTAAATTATCATGATTTTAAAAATATGAGATATAACAAGATACATTCATCACCCTCACCATGTTATAATTCAAATAAAGCTTATCATTTTGAGGCTAAAATAAAAATCTTACAACTATCTTACGACTATCTTAATGTTATCTCATATGTTATGTTATTACATGAAATGGAAAACTTATTTAGCAGGAGGGAAAGAACTTGTACCAAGGCGAGCTCCATAAATAGATGTAGGTAATATAGGGTAGAAGTACCTCTATCTTTTGCCGTGGTGAGTGGCGATGATTTAGCCAAGGTTCTTGGCGTGGCCTCAAACAAGGCCTGACGGTGGAATCTCATCCGACGTGGCTCCGGAAATTGCTGCTTACCGCTTGATTTATATTTGATTATTATCGTTGCACTATGGTTCCTTTCATATGTTACATGTAACTATTTGTGTCACGACTTGACTTTATTTTTGATGAGTTCAGCACAGAATGATTATTGAATATACTCAAAATTTGCAATTATTATTTTGGGTTGTTTTTTAAATTGACTTCACTTGAGCATTTAACTGAGTACGGCCGTTCGTAACTTATTATTTGGAGCTTGAGTTGCCAAGTAAACTGCGATCTTAGTAATAGAATTATACGTTGGTTGATCGTGAGCCCAAGAGTGAAAGCCGAAATGCGGATGTCGTATTTCGAATTAATCCGAACTTATTAGCAGAAAAGCATTATACAGAAAAGCTTATTTATTACCCCGGTGCTAGATCTGAACTGCGGCCGGCAGCCGATCGCGCGATTCTTTTCGTACAGTGTCAAGAAGATAGTTTTTGGGAGATAAATTCGCGCGTCTTTACTTACGCATCCTAATATAGAAAGAGAAGTCTATATTTAACACCTCGCAGGACACTACATTTCTTATCTACGGGAAGTGCTCCTGCATGCGTACCTAAATATAGAATGAATGCTGGACTTCCTCAAGTAGGTGTATACCAATTTTGCATCCTTTCATCCAAAGTGATCAGCGTTCAGATCAAAACGACGCGCGAGAGTCAGGACCTTTCTATCCGGGCGCCCGATTTGCTTATTATACGCCATCTAGCCCGGATTGTCCTTGACACGTGCCGAGACGGTTGTAACGGAGTTGCCTTTTATAAAATATAATTCTGAAATATTGCTTCGTAACACGTAACCCCTGTAATGCCCAAGACTTCTATACTTCCCATGTAAAAATAATAGCTTCGAATCAGTGAAACATCTATATATTGATGACAATCCTCCAGGGGATAAATCCCAGTAATTAGTTCCTACAAATATTTGGACATACTCAAAAATAAGTTTACATATTTTATGATTTACTGTGAAATTATTGAATTTTAATTCATTTATATATAAATAGGTGCTAAAAATATTTTAACATCACCAAATAGAAATATAAAGTAATATTTGAATATATTATACTTAATGATAAACATCAAATTTGATTAAATGTATAGCTACTTTTAAATTATGTCAATAGATAATTATTTTATAATGTACCTAAATATGATAATAATTTGGCATTGGAATTGACATTCCAAAAAGTTAAGATAATAATAGTTTTATATCTATATAACGAGATTTATATAATCACGTATTTGAGTACACGTAGTGAAAACCAATTTTGGGTACGAATGTGAAACAATTAAACATTCCTAATTACTTTGTTATTCGTTTGACTGACGCTCGGATGAGAAAATATTTTCATTTTCTGGGACCATCTCAAAATAAGTTCAACAAAGTATTGGTAAAACAATTAATATATACTTTAATTTTTACCATTCACTCAGTAAAATAGCGTATTTTTAAAGATATTTTGTGTTGTCTATAATAATAAATTTTGTAATATATTGAGTTTCTTACTGTACTCAATTGTGCATTTATATATTTGTTTTTGTTGTATTTGGTATAAAAGTTATGTTTGTATGAGATTGTTCTTTGTATAAGTTAGTAAAAATTTATGTCACGTTCATTCTATGTTATATTATACTGGCATACGTTTGTGTTTTATTTTATTTGGATCATAACTATGAGTTAACATCTCCACTGTATTTAGGTGAAGAAAATTCAAAATACTTTTTTGTTTTTATTTTATAATAGTTTAGTATTATTTACTACTTCAAATAGGAAAAAAAAAATTAAATAATAAAAATTATAACTTCACAAATAATGTCTTCTCTTTAAAATGTATATTAGTTGTATTAAAATATTTCCAATAATTTAATAAAAATGAAATTGAAAAATCTCTGGCGTCTCCAAGCTATTATTTTTTAATGTATGTATTCGCAATAAAAGAGTGATGGCTTTCAAATAAATGGAACGATTAATGTATCAATTTGAAATAACTTCAACATTTGTTTACTATTTACAAATCTGACGTAGTGTAATTGGTTAACGCACTTCCCCGGATAGGAAGAGATTTTAGTTAAAATCCCGGTGATGGCTAAAATATATTTTCGGTAAATTTAGTTTATCTGCATGTATATCTTTCTAATTGATGCGTTCAATTTGTATTAAATATGTTTATTTTAAATTTTAATAAAAATTACAACAATTATCACAAAACTATTTAACTAGAATAAACTTAGTATTTTACCACTGTCGTTTTGTCTTTTACAATCAACCAGCGCATTACCAGCGTAGACTAAATCTTAAATTCTTGTAATATCGTTGTAACTTTTTGTATGGACTCGTCAACAGGTGTTCACTTGTCTAACGAATTCTCATAATGTACGTAAGATCCTTAAGAAGTTAGCAATCAATAGCTGTCCAGTGTCAAGTGTCTCGAATCTGGAGCGGAAGATAAGGATAGAAAATAAAGAAAAGCTTTCGGAGACAATTTTACAATAGAACTGGTCATCAGCAACTTATTTATTTATGATTTTTTAGCGATTTTCTTGATCTCAGGCGTCTGTAGGTGATATGATCTGAGGTAATCTATATTTACTTGTAAAATCGTTACTGAGAAGCTGTCGTCGAACATGCAACTTAAGTATTATTTTACTCTTACGTTGTATTTACAGTTTCTGCAGTATATTATATAATGCTAAGCAATTATTGTAATCGAGTTTACAACAGAGTTTTTGAGTTTATTGTCTATTGTATGTTTTGTAAGTGCATTATTAGTTATGTACAATAAAATGTGATTCTGATGTTTAGTGGTAGACATCTAAATATTTGATTGAAGGTATCACATACAAATTTTTATCATCATCATCCCTAGCTTATATTATATATAATAACTTATATTGTTATTTTAGGTCTACCTGTTCTTCAGGTTTAGTTTGAAACAGCCATTTCGGGAGTTGCCTATTATCCATACGTTCATTATGGCTTAGCTATCAAATACTCAATTTGTGTGCTGTTGGTCTGATATGCTTATTGGTCTGATGTCCTTGTTGGTATGATGTGCTCGTTGGTCTAGTGATCCAGCGGTTGGGGGTTCGAACCTCATTTCAGAGACCAGCGAGTTAGTCCTATTTATACGTATTCCGTGTACGTATTTCTATTTTTTTTATCTTTAAAATGTTTATTCTAGTTAAATGATTAAAACATAAATCACAAATTTACCATATTTTATACACAAATACACCACAAGATGTTTAAAAATTTAATAAGAAGAAAGCGCTATATTTAATTTTGACAAAAAAACACGAATAACGGTCTTCATAAGAAGTAACTGGATAAACTTATATTACTTTTGCTATAAAATGATGCCCTTGTAAATTTTAACTGAGATGAAATAACTGATTTAATTAAGTAACAGAATTTTGGTTCGTTATTGTGATTTTTTCAAAATTTGTTTTAGGGTGTAGGTTTCTTCGTGACAACTAGGATACGATCCAGTAATTTAAAGTATGTAGATGACCTAGTCATCACACATTGTCATAAGCAAAAGACATTGATCACATACACCTATCCGTATCTAACTAAATAAAAATATATTTCGCTCATTTAACGATTGATAAAACTAAGTATTCCCTACTATCGGGCAAAGTAACGCTTTAAGAATTGAGATCTCTTGTCATTGAATAATTTTAATAAATTGCCTTCTTACAATAAATATGTGAAGAATTTTAATCGTAACTTTAATTAGCTGATTTAATATTTTTCCATAGCCGTACCGAGCTTATCATCGCGATAAATGGCCTAGACATATTTTCTGAATGATAAAAAAATATTGTTAACCTTAATCTTGCATACGCCATCAAATAAATCTCTCAATTTAATGATAATCAATTGAAATTATTGTTCAGCTCTTTTTTTTAATCTGTGATAATACTCCCATCGTCTTCTTGAACATCAATTAATTTTTCTATTTAAAAAATTAACAAATTGTTATTTTATAAAAAAAAATATATATATAGGTATGTCACAATATTTCGCCGACTATTTTTAAACTTACCTCTTGTGCTTTGACAAATAGATTTTAGTCTCCCGGAGGACTCTAAGAATATTGAATTCGTTAGGCAAACATCTTACCGCCAGACCAAACAACCTATTCAAACATTAAATGATTTTTTATATTTTTATCTAATGTTTTAGGATTCTTTATTTTTTTTAAATCTTTTATTGGTATTTATACAATCTTTTTATAGTATTTGTACTCATCTTGTTATTTTAAGCGATTTGATAGTAGAGTAGAATATTAAATATTGAAGATTATCACCATATGTAATAATTCTCTTTAAACTTAGATACTATCCAAATACATGTTTTGAATATTTTCATATTTATGTAAAAATCTTGAAAAATGTACTTAATTGGTAGTTTGACGATGTTATGTCACAGTTTGAACATATTCATATTTGATAAAAATAATTTGTTTACAGCGTACTTATGAACATAAAGACATTGATAATAACATTGATGTATTAAGATAAAAAAAAAAAAATTGATATCAATCATTACATGAAACGACACGTACTAGCAGAGTATAGAATAGAACGACAGCAACAATAATGCAGGTAAATGTGTTAAATATATTATACTACTAAAATTATGATTTAATATTAATCTTTATACATCGGAATGTTAAATGATTTAAAACACTATGGGGAATAGATGTGTTAGGCAATATATGGGTAATTAATAATTATGAAATCACTATATGTGACATGTGATGAGTGCGGTTAAAATTTTACGATTATACGTTATGAATCAGAAGATTATGTGTACGAGTGCCCGAATAACCCCAGATAAATTCACCCAGCGCTCACCTGTTTTTTTGACTAATAACGTAACGTATGCAAGTGTGTGGCCAGAGCAGGTGCAAAAAAACTACTTACAGTTGTCACGAGCTTATTTGATGCTTGAAAACAGGTACAGTAGAATCTATATGCAGTAATAGGCTTATCACGAGAAGCGTTGCTAGTGATCTAGTCGGGGAGACGGCCGCGAGAGAAGTGGCGCATTTAGGAGCTGGATTTCAGAATGGTGCGTGCGCATTGTATTGGATTAATCGGTCGGTACGGGTGTATTTTTGCAGGTTGATGAGAGCCTAGTTTTACACCAAGGTATTGGGAACAAGGGCGATTGTGGAGGCGATGATAGACCTCCACAACACTTTAAAAAACTAAGAGTTTTTGATAACATCAACATTTAACTTGACATGTTCGTTTGGTCTAGCGCTAAGACACTCGCCTAGTAATCGAGTGATCAGTTGTTCGATCCTCGTCCCAGGAGACCACCGACATCTTTTTTGTTAAGAAATTTTTTAATTAAATAATAGCTAATTTGTAACATCATGAATAATGGTGTACAATTATTATAACAATGTAATAATAATAGTTATACATATTTATTTATCGAACTGATTTTGTAAGATTATCTGCGTGTAAACGATTAAGATGGAATGATTAGGATAAAGAGGATTAAGAAGAAGAAGGGAAACTATAAACTTAATTATTTTTTAAAGTGTTTTAATGTGCTAATTAATAGACGGTATTATAAGGCTGTCTATTAATTAATCAAACCAATAACCTTAATATCTAGAGATATTCGATTCTTGATTCGAATTAATTTCAAACACAAATAAATTGGACGAGCTGGATTAATATTACAATATTTTACCTATTTTATACACCTACGGTATCCGTCAAACAACGCAACCATTCAAATATAATAGTATATTAAGTTACTATATTAAAAGATATTTTATCTAAGTAATTCATTTAAACTAAGCCTATTGCAGTTTGAATTTGAGCTCATTTAGAAATCGTAAAGTGTAATGAAAAAAAAACATTTTATTTTATTTATATAATTATAATTCCTTTATTATTATAAAATTTATTATATTATAAAAAAAATAACGCAAATATGGCCTCAATACATGTTTCAATTGGGTAGAGATCAGTCAGAAGTATTGCTGTTCAACATTCCAACTTAATCGCAATACAATAAACTAATGATTCACTTTACATTTATAATACATACACTACACTTTTTTATTGTCTCTGTTTATTTTTTTATTTATCTCTGTCGAATTTATAATTATATTTTTAATTTTAATGAAATAGCACCGAAAAACTGTGTGCTTTAACACAGCAGGTAGTCTAGCAAAGTAGCCAAGATAATGGTTTATGTATCAGAGATGGATACCTACTACATCCCACACAGTAAATTGATAAATGTATTATACTATTGTATATACACTTCCGATTTTTAAAAAATAAATAAATATTAATAACTTTTGAATTTCATATTATTTTTACTAGTCAAATAATTAATACATATACGTATGTATATTATCTTGAAATATTCAGAAACTACTTAGAAAAATAGTATAATTAAAAATGTTCTAAGTTTTCACCGCCTTTCAGAATATTCTATATATAATTTTCTGGGCTAATCTGCCTTGTATATCTGACCTTTCTAGCCAACATTTCAGATCCTATTGCGGGGTCCATCATCAGAGCTACACAGAAGATAGTGTAATTAATTTACTAAAAAAAAATTACATCGTAATCATTCCATATAGCGAGTGGGCACGCGGTATAACAAATTTCTCATTTAACCCCTTATATATAATAAAATGGAATGAAAAAAAAATTTAGATTTGACAAAAAAATTTTACGTTTATAATCATAAAATCAAACAATTAAAATTCATCCTAAATTTGATAAAATGATCGAATTCCATACCATGTATTTACACATTCATCAATAATTATTACCCTGGTGTTAATTTAAAGGGTATAATATCATATTATGCATGAGGTCATCACCCAAATGATTTGATAATGTAAAGAATGTATATAATGCTTTATTTAGACGTATAATGTAATAGGTTTTTTTTTCAAAATAGTATAAGTCATTTTTTAATGAAAATAAAGGGTTAATAAAATGTAGCAATGAACCCATAAATTATTTTTTTTTACAAATAAATTAATCGGGCTGGTCGAATAATCTTTCTGAATAATATGAATACATTTGCAGTTCATAATAAATGCCCTTATCCCTAAATATATATATCTATATATATGTGGGTACTAACTGTGCTTGTTGATCTAATAGACACTCACCTAGTGTTCAAATGATCGCGAGTTGGAGCCTTGTCCTAGGGGACCACCAAGTTTCTCCTATTTTCATAGCACAAGTGCTTAGCTTAGTTTGAAAATACTAAGAATATTAATGCATTATTACGTGTAGAGATACCTATGTTTTTTAACTTTTGATCATAATTTTTAAATGGGTTTTTTTCACACTGCTTTTGAAAAGAACCTTAAACATTTAAATATCTAATATTGTTTTAAAAATTGTGTACTTTTATCGTAGATTTTTATATACAAACAGTCACGATAGAAATATGTCGTACTATACATTCTCAGCTTATCTAACAGAATACAAGGGAACTGTACGGGATTAGCGCAATATTTTTATAAGATTAAAAGATTTAGCTGTACGGAATCCTTTTTTAATCAATAATCTGTTTTGTTATTTTATTCAGGTAGATCCAAATTAACAACATGGCTGCCATTAAGGAATACCCTTTCGAGGAGGCTCCCGTTACAGCACAGCCTACGGGACGACGCGTTTCCATAGTTACTGAACCCATGGAGTCAAGAAATGGATACGATAATTATGGATTTGAGAGGTATTTAAAAAAAATGGATTATAAAATCATCTAGCTGAAAATGCACCTGTCACAGACTCAATTTATAAAGTAGTGTTCACGTAGGTATTCAAAATTTAAAAACGTTTAATAAAATACTAATTAATTAAATTATATTATATTTTTACGCAGGGTTTTGAGAGGACCTACAGTAAAAACTTTATTTGTTACTCTGTTTGTGATAATAATTTTACAGACCATAATTTACTATAGAATTAAAAATGCTATGAACCAAATTAATAGGGGATTCGGGGATCTAATGTCAATAGAGTCTGAAATTTTAAAACTATTATATTTTGATGAAGTAATTATGACTAATAATTTTGATTGGCTGATAAATTTTGATTGACTAATATAAAAAGATCCAGGTTTAAAAATAGTTAGTTTCAACAAAGTTTTACTACTTTGACATCAGATAAAAAATTTATTATACTATGTTGCTATCATTTAATAAAATTCTATGATTTTATGCACAGTGAGAGAGGTACTAATTTAAATGTTTCAAATAACTTGTGACATAAGTTTTTTTTATGTTTTCTTTACAAGGATTATTAAGTATAATTTTAAACCTTTTCGAAAATGAGAACTATTTACTTTTTTGTTTATATCTTTGGTTTGATTCTTTGGTCAACAAAATTTTTATAATCGTAATTTTTATAACAAGTAATCAAATATATTTTCTTATTTAATCTAAAACACATCGTTGTGAATTTTTTTAAAGAGATTACATAAATATTATCTAATCTTAGAGTTGCAAAAAAACGAATCTTTAACATTGTTAAACTTTCTGCACGTAAAATATTTCTCTGCTCTTTTGGTTCAGTTGTAAAAATACTAATATATTAAAATGGGCACAGAAATCGGAAAATTTCACAAGGAAATTCAGAAGTTGCAGAAATGGGCCCAGTACGACGAAAAAGCATACTTCATACATCAACAGACAATGTTTCCGATCACAGTCACCACTCTTCACATCACGGACACGAAGGTAGGTGACTTTTAAAAATAATAATTTCATAATAACATCACACTTTACGGGGTTTTATTCAAAGGGATTTGTGATTCACCGTAATATAAAGTTGATTGCTTTTGTAAATGGAATAGTACATGTATCAATTAGAAATATTACAGAATAAAAGTTAATCTTTTTTTTTTTTTTTTTTTTTTTCTTTCAATTGTGGTTATTAAACTAAGATAATAAATAAAAAAAATATGAATCTTAACCACCAAGTTAATATTGCTAATTTTAAAAGTATAAATACTATTATATTAAAATATAGTGTATTCGATTGTTATTGGGAAAATGGATAACGCACTTCCTTGAATAGGAAGAGGTCCAATCCAAATCCAAATCCTGGTAGCAACAAAATATCTTTTTCATTAATTAATTTAATTTGTATTACAATATTAAACATCGCTATAATAAGTAACGCTGTCGAATAAATGAGAACCTAATAGAAATACTTAATTGATTTATGGCGCAGGTGGTATGTCCGGAGGTGTGAGGTGATTATATTATTCTCAATATCCTAGAGTGCAACTGAGCAAAATTTGGATGGTCTTCAAAATAATACACATTTAAATCGTGTTGAGAGGCGGCCAAGGCAGGAGATAGAATGTCTATGTTTAGCCTAGGATCAGCCTAAAGTGTAAATACACAAAAATTTTAGTGGATGACATTCAATGGAATGCACATTTATATCGCGGGAATGAGGTGAAATGGCCAGGGAAAGAAGGGAACGTACCTATGCAGGGTTTTAAAGAGAAATTGTGCACAATTTATATTTCGGGGAGGAGGTATAGTAGTCAGAAGAGGGGGAAGGTATTAATATTTTATCTAGAGTTAAATTTGGAATTGATGGCATTCTTTGGAATGGAGGACAATTATATGGAGGAAATGTGGCGGCCAGAGGAAAAGGGAATGGTGTCTGTATGTTTCGCAGAGTCCTAATTGGTAATTTTAATCAATTTGATTTATATATAGAGAAGAGAAAGACATTTATTTATATATATATGTGTGTGTATTTTATTAATGTATTCAATTTTTAAATGATTGATGATGCATAACTATTTTATTCGTTATTTCAAGTATTCTTGCAGTTTATTCACGTAAAAATAATGACTTTTACTTCCAACACGAAATAAGGGTCTCATTAAACAGTTGATGGATATTCAAAACACATAGTTTCATTATTTTTCTGCTGGTGCTGTATTGGAGAACTAAATAAAAATAAAAATAAACATTTGATTACTGTTTCTTCCTGTTCACTTATTTAACCAAAACTTTTTATCATGTCAACGTCAACACGGTAACGGAGAGATAATTTATTTTTAATTGCATGTGTTTCTATTATTTTATTATCCATAATTAACTATTATATCCTCATCACTGCTTTAGATTACGATGCTCATAATTACATTGCAACTATGCATTACAATTAATTAAATTATAACCGTGTTTTTAATCATGTAAACATTCTGATTTTACATTAATGATAATTGTGATGTGAAGATATGTATATATGTACACTGCTAATTGATTTAATATCACTTATTTGTTGTATCAGTAGATATTTATATATATAACCAAATTAATTATTCAATTAGAAAGATATAAAAAAATATATATGTATTGAAAAAATAGGACAGGAAAAGTTTCGGGTTCGTATCCCGGTGACAACTAAATATGATTCGTAAAATCCTACTTTACTACAAAAAGTGTTTTCATTAAAAAAATACTATATATATATATATATATATATATATATATGCAACTGGTGTCTCTTCTGGGTTTTTTGTTGATGGTTTGGATGGCAGAGTCGAGATTGTGGGAATTTTACAGCTCCTGTGAAAAAGTACGGTTGTACGTATGTACGTATACAGAAAAAATCTGTTTTTCGAAATACCATTTAAGTCACTACCGGGATTCGAACCTGGTCCCTTTCCTATCCGGGAAAATGCGTTATCTAGTTTTGCAAAAGGTACATAACATATTTCAAAATACTTTTTTGTTTCAGATAAACCAAATATACATGATTTCAAATCGAAGAAATTATCGACGACAGATTCAATGTATTCAAAGAAATTAAACTATTCATCAGACGACGCAGTGGAGAGGTAAGATTAAATCCACGAGATTGTGTACAATACTGATATTTTTAAATCATCGTTAATAGCGATTATTGTTTACTGAATTCTTATCACTTTTTGTATTCAATAAAGTGTAACTTCATCCGGAAATTTTAACTTTTTGCGGTCTGCATTTTAAAAAATTAGTAATACGATCAACATCAATTGTACTTTCAATTGTTCTACTTTCAATTCAATTATTTTACTTTCAAATACTAAATTAATGTATTAATTATAAATATATACATATAAAATCAATTTTGTCGAAAAATATTGTTTTAGCGTCACCGGGATTCGAACCTGGATCTTCATTTCCAATCCGGGGAAGTGCACTACCTTTGTGCTATAACGCCAGTATTTTTTTTGACAAATTTTCGAAACTATATGTTACATTTTTCAAATTAATACACCTGTCGTTCCATTATTTGAAAGCCATCTACATTATTTTTACAGAATCTCAAATACCTTTGAGTAAACCGATTTGCAGACGCCAGAATTATCAATTCATTTTTATTAAATTTTGGACACGTTGATACAACATATATTATTAAGGAAAACACATTCTTATTGTGAAGTTGTAATTATTCAGAACATAGGTCTGTGATATTTTAACGGTGACGCTAAAACAATATTTTTCGACAAAATTGATTTTATATGTATATATTTATAATTAATACATTAATTTAGTATTTAAAATATCACAGACCTATGTTCTGAATAATTACAACTTCATAATAAGAATGTGTTTTCCTTAATAATATTTTACTTTCAATTGGATAATTGAATTAATAATAAAAAAGAAGCAAACATAAGCTTTTTTCTGTGAATTCAAAACGGGAAACAGTTAAGAAGCATCTGGTGCAATGACGGTTTACAAAAAATCATGCTGGCGACGAGAGCCTTGAAGATGATGAAGGTCGTGGGGGCCAACTGAAGGCGTGCAAGAGCTTGCATATATTTAGACGTTAGTCATCCAATAGATCTGGAGCACCTAGGAAAATCAAAAAAGCTTGACAAATGAGTGCTGTATGAACAGAGCGAAAGCCAAAAAAATCACTGTTACGAAGATTGTTTTACGCTTTGGATTATTTTTGGACTATAAAATTTTGCCTCATATACCTCATAATAACTTGTTTAAGCATTTTGACCACTTCTTACAGGGTAACCAAGTTGTTGTGCTTTTTTAGATTTATCCAACTCCAGAACTCCAACATCACCGGAATAAATAAAGTTGTAATTAATTAGCGAAAATGTCTCGATTATAGTGTTAGTACATCGATTAATAAAGCAATTATTATATGAGAAATTGAATTTGAATTTGAAGATCACATCATTTTCTTATCAACCACAATACACTTAGCCAACCTTAGAAAATATCATATACATAAATATGTTACCCAATAGTTGTAATTATCCCAGGTTTGGTTTTTTATTTCATTTGTGTGAATATAAAAATATTCGAATAATAAGAACATTTCGTACATCGTTGGAAAAATTTAATATTTTTTTCTGCGTTTTATTCAAATAAATTAATTCACCTATTAATATTTATAATATGGTGGAGAAAGAAAGGAAACCATGCTGAATAATATGTATGCAAAAATATTTTTTAAAAAACTCAAAAATTAAAAGTGGGGCAAAATATACGAAAGAATAAACGAAATGAAATTTCTTGAAAAGATTTAAATGAAATTTTATTTTTATGATATTTAAGAAATCGTTCTTTTAAAATTATATATTTGAATTCACAAATACATATTCGTAACTATTTATTAGTGATTTTCAGTATCCGAAATATGATCCTCACTCCTGTTTGATTTATCACAGTAGAAAACCTTTTGTTCACTATATTCTACTTATAATAGTATGTAGATTATACGTACAAGTATATCTTAATTTTAGGTCTTGGTGGTTCTTATTTTGTAAAAAATGTCATGGAGAGGATGCCACTCCATCTTGGGAACCCCCGCATTGGCAGAAGATTTGCCCTTATCCCATGTGCCCAACCTACAGGCAGTTTGCCCAAATTACTAGTCTTGTATTCATAGGTAAGTAGAGCATAATTTTAAATCCCTAATACATTTAAGAGATTCTAAAACTTTTGTTAGTACTACGGTAGATTAAAAAGTTTCCCGGATCACCACTAGGGGGTTGCTTTATTCCAAATACACTCGGATCTCTTTTTATGCGGTTTTGAAATTATGCGGTTAATATTTAAAGAAGAATTTTTTTTATAAATAACTATTTTAGACCAATTTGACATGTTGAAAGGGTCAAAAACGTAGAACGAGCATTTAAGTTTCAACGTGAGCTTCAGAATTGCCTTTCTGAGTTTCAAGAATTGTACAAAAAATTAGAAAGTCATCGCAAAGTTTAAACACTGATTATATTATATTGAAAATCAATACGCGAAGTTGAACCTAATTTTATTTGTGAAAAATTATTATCTGATGCGCTGACTATCTCTTCTAGTGATGAAAGTGATTTCGAACCAGTTTGCAAATTATGCGGAACATTTTTTTTTTAAATAGAAATATGTACACGGAATACATGTCACATCGATATTCTTTACTATTTTCAAACTAAGCTAAACGCTTGTGCTATGAAAATAGGACTAACTTGCTGGTGTCCTGAACGAGGCGCGAACTCCCGACCACTAGATCACTAGGCCAACGTCTCGACCACTACACCAACAAGCTACTCGAACATTGTTATATAGCGATGACAATTCTTAAGAAAAAAATATGCAAAAAAGATAAACTTTTTTTTTTAAATTTTTGTAATAAAAAAATATGTTAAGATTATATTTTTCTGAAATTAAATAAACTTTTTTTATGCGTTTTTCGGTATATTTTTTCAAACGAGATCTTTTTTTTTCATTTGGAGGGAAAAACAAAATTGAATTCAAATCCAGGTTGGACGCTGTTCTTGGAAATTCACTGTCTTTATTTTCCTCTTTGAGTTTTTTTGGAATTCGGAATTCAAGCGTGGCCGCATACACACACATGATGAACCACCACCAGAATGGAATTATGAATGAAATCCATAATATGGTTTTGGCAGATCGTCGAATAAAAGTGCATGAAATTGAGGAAGCCGTAAACATATCATATAAATGAGAAGTTTATATTGTACGTAATGAATTGAGTTTAAAAACATTTTTTACAAGACGGGCGCCACGTTTGCTCAATCCGGAGCACACCTCGAACTCAGCGGATTATTAAAAAGTGTTTAGGAGAAATCTAATGAATTTCAACACCCTTTTCAAGACTATGTATAATACATCATTCACCACAACACACCAGAAGCAAAAGTGCGATCAAAACAGTGAATTAGGCGTGGTAAACTGTTTGAGACTAAAAAATTCTTGGCCGGAATGAGATTTGATCGAGAATGAAATCGGTTATTTTGGGAATCTTGAAAAGTCACTTCTAGGAGAGAATTGAGAAGCTGGAGAAACGCTAGACCACGTGTGTTGAACTTCGAAGGGATTATGTTGGAAAATAAAGGGAAACTTGAATCAGTTTCCATTGTTATTCCAAACCACAGACCAGTAAATAAATAGACATGAAATAAAATTTACATATAGGAGAGGGGTTTAAAACATTAATTGCGGGACGAGGGGCATTCTATACACATTGTTGGTGGAAACATAAATTCAATAGTTTATGACACATTTATGTAACAGTGAAAATATTTATTTACTCTTCAAAAATTAAATCTTTGTATGAACAAGACGTATTTTTTACATTGTATTATATTGTCAGCGTTTAATTTTTCGTTCCAATCAAGCCATATTTTTTTTTAAAGTCGCGGAGCAATTTTATAGGGTAAGTGGTACCAAAGTGATCACGTGGGTGACACCAAAGTGAAAATATTGTGACAAGAAATTTGCGTTAGTTCATGTCCACACATTTGGTGGTCTGTGTTCCGAAAACTATTTAATCTGCCTTATTTTTACTGCCTGATTGAGTGAATTAACTTGAATTTCTGAATGAAATTCTTAATTTCAAATGATATTCATATTTAATGAAACGTTGCAATTGAATGTCGTGTAATAAATAAATGATTATGTTATTATAAATACCTCTTTAATAGATTACTTGGAAAATATATGACATTGAACTGTGGTAATCAGAAGTAAAGATTAATTAAGAGATGTCTGGAAGAGTTAATTGGATGGATTTGTTGATAAAATATGAATTCATAAAGAATTTAATTTATTCAAAGCTCTTCTAATTCATTTAAAAATGCGTACAAATACGTAAAATATAATAAAGAATACAAAAAATCAATGTAAAGGTGTCTAATTGTAATATATTTTAATTAATCTTTTTTTTGGAAATAATTTGGTTATCGTTATATATATATTTATTTTAAAAATTACCATTGTAGGAGCGAAAAATATTTACCTCGATTAAAAAAAAAAGTTAAAATTGATTTAATATTTGGATGTTGAGAAATGTGCATTTTAAACTAAACTAACAACTTAATAACGACTTATTATTAATTTATTTACTTAAAAATGATAATTGTAATATTTATTACCTAATTATAAGTATGTTTGTTGGCATAAAAATTTGTAAAACCTATCCTCACTGCTTATTCCAAGAGAAATACGCACTAAGGACTCTGGCATGCCTCTGTGATTCTCAATAATAGAATAAACATATAATTTACCTATTTTCCGGTAGCCGATATCTTTATTCATCCGTTATTTTGAACTAATTCTCTTTTGAACTATTCTTTATAATATTTTATTTTAGTCTGCAAATAAAAGATGATTTTTTTACTTATATAACATTCACTTTTTTTAATTGCAGTTTCTCTCTCCAACCATTTTTTGTTTAAATATGTCTGTACCTGGGAACAAACTTTACAGGAGAGCAGAAAAAGAATTTTTCAGAAAAACTAATAAACTGTCTCTTAATGGCTTTGTTTTTTTTCATACAACAATATTTATTTATTTATCAACAACTTTATGGGCTTTTACAAAGTTGATTTGGTATAAAAATAAACAAAAACATGAGCAGCTACACAAAATATACATATATTTAAAAAATAATAATTAAGAAGACACAGAATGGCTGAGTATCAAAATGAGTTGTATCTTTGACTCAGAAAAGCATCAAAAACATCACTCTTATAACTTTGCAAATCGGAATATACCTACAAGACTAAAATCGTTCCCAAGCCTGTGAATTTAGTGTGTGGGTGCATTCCTATAAAAAATTGTATATGATGAATTTACATGCAACAGCGCCGACGACCTGATACTCCGCGCAGGAACGTGGTATACAATCAGTTCAGTTAAATTAGGGGCGTCCAGTATGCCATTTATTATTTTTAAATAAAAATATTAAATTACTTAAAGTTCTTCTACACTTGTTATCCTTAATAATATGTGAAAGTGATGAACAATAATGTAATTAGAGGTCTGCAATAACATAGTTTTTTAAGCCCCTAAGTGAATACAAAGTTATATACCCCTAGATAGAAAAATAAAGTATATACCGTGTAAAGGTATGTGTTTGTGTCATTTTTGGTAAAAATGGACACGATGTCTAATGTAAATGTTTTTTTTAACTAATAGACAAGTCAGATTTTAAAATGACGTCATTATATTTGTCAGGTTTCCTTCTGTGGGGTGTGGTATACGCTCTGATGCCTGAAAAGGCAGCTCCTGGAGGTGAGCTCTTTGATCTTGCGGTACTGGCCCTGGCCGCCCACTTCGGGGGAGTTCTGATGGTGAAGATCACCACCCTCCCAGCCCTCATCGGCATGCTGCTCGTTGGAATACTAATGCAAAACGTGGGCTGGGTCAACTTGCACGGAGAGTCAATGCTTCCCAAGGAACTCAGGTGAATTCTTTCATCATTTGATGAATGTTAAAAATGGCGTCGTTATTTTACAATTTACGGCCTAACACGCATTAGGTATTCAAAAATTAAAATAAATGTTATATATAAGACAAAAAAGAATTCTGAGTTACTCGATTATTATATATTGTCTTGAATTATATAAGTAGTATATAGTAGGCATGCATGAATAGAAGATAAGCTTTCTTTTGTGCGGCTTAACGCGCATTATATCAATATTTCTATAATTCTGTCAAATTGAGTCGTAACTAAAACTAGCGACATAGAGAAGATTTTAATTAAAATATAGTGTATATTGCGTGTAGGTAGAGGTATATTTTTGGAAAAGCTTCAACAACTTAGATGAATCAACCTAAATTTTACAATATACAATAATATTTTTTCAGGAAATTTGCTCTTGTTATTATTCTAACTCGAGCTGGTCTAGATTTGGATCCTCCAGCGATGAAGAAGCTATTTCTTACTGTGTTGAAGCTCGGCCTAGTCCCATGGATTGTGGAGTGCTCCGTGATAGCCATCATGACACACTTTCTGCTCAGTTTACCTTGGATTTGGGGTAAATCTTTAATTTCCTTTTTATCCTTAATTATTGAATTACCAAAAATCTAATCTTTTATTCTGAATATACATTTTTTAAATATAAAAAAAAACAATTCCATTTTTATTATCAGAAAATTGAAAATTGTAAACACTCAATATTAATTCAATTATATTTTTATTTGTTAACTTTGTTTTATTAACTTATTGAGTTTAAATATATCTACCGGTTTCGAAAAATAACATTTTCTTCTTCAAGATGTCGATACTAATTAAAAATATATATTATTGTTTCTTTACCAGAATCTATTTTAAAAAAAAACAACAATTATTTAAAAAATAAATTTAGTACCTAACTTAAATTATTACTTAATACAAATTTACTCGAATAATTTTTAGGAAAAAATTTTAGAATGGAACTCGTAGTTAAATTTAGTTGGTTTAAAATTTTTTGATTAGTTTTACACCCTTTATTTATCTCCAACGATTCCAAATTACGTAATTTGTGACCAACACCTTTTACATGCAAAATTGACAATCCCAATTTTTTATCAAAACCATGACCATTTTCTATCAAATGATTAGAAAAAATTCTGAAAACCCATTATTGTTCAAACATCTCAAATGCTCCTATACTCTTATATTAAAATTTCTATCCGTTTTACCAATATAAAATGCAGCAAAATCCTTGCAACTAAGTTTATAGACACCAGAATTGTTATGTTGTATCATCTTTGTCTTTAGAATTTATGAGTAAATTTCCTATGTTATTATTTGTATAAAATGCCGGTCTAATGTTTCGTGGTAGTTGTTTAGATATTTGATTCGAAAAGTTATTTATGTATAAAATTCTACGCCAATAATCATTATTATCATTATGTTTTATCTGTGATTTATATAAAAATTGATTATTATATTCTTTTAATTTATTTTTTAAAATGGTGTCTATCAAACCTATGTAGATATATTTAAACTCAATAAGTGGTTAATAAAACAAATAAAAATATGAATTTTAACCACAAAGTTAATTTTGCTAATTTCAAAAGTAATAATGAAATTAATCAAATTATATCATATGTTCCTACGTTTTTCGCACCCATCTTAGTACGGGTTTTAAATAATAAATTTAATTAATATTTACCTAAAAATTATTTATTACATTCCCTTGATTATAGAGTCTTTTGTAAGTAAAATTTATTATCCTACAAATTCTTGTACCGAATAATATATTATTAGACTTAAGATTAATACCGGCTACAAAAAGCAATTTACAACATTCCCAAACTTGTAGAATTGTCTTATATTATATTATGGTATAATAGCTACAGGAAGAGTAGGCACCCTTACATCCTAAGGAATGCCATGTAACTAAAGAATTGAAGCAGAAAGAGTTTACCTACTTTACATGATATAGAGCTCACTGTTATAAATTTATGCTAATATTATTCTCAGCTGTGATAGCAATGATTTTTTTAATTTTTTAAGCAATGTTAAATCTTTCGCGACGTTTCTTTTACCATTTTTAATTCACTGCAATTAAGGGGCTATAAGTATAGCAAAACTGCGACGAAAATAGATATGACGTGTTTGAAAATGATTACCTATGAAAGTTATAGTTTTACAATCGATAACTGATCTTGAAAACATGCTTGTATGTTTTATATGAATTTTATCAACACCATATTAATTTTAAAATCTCCGCTCTGGCTAGAAAATCAAATGCAAATTCGTTTTTCTCAATTACGTTAATTTTTTTTTCTCAATTTAGTCAAAGTGGCGATATAATTTGATGAATTCTTTCACCTTGACATGCCGTGATAGAAAATTTATTGTTAAAATGAACGTCTAGTATGGATCGTCTTCTGTCACCGTGCATACCTTGTTATAACTGTGACACATCGCATAACCTTACTATAACAAGTATCGTCTGAATAACGATGGCGACGTCTGCACTTCCAGCTTTCCTGCTGGGATCCGTAATAGCAGCCGTGTCGCCAGCCGTCGTGGTGCCGTGCCTGTTCAGGCTGCGCGGGAAGGGTTATGGGGTGGCTAAGGGAATCCCCACCCTGGTGTTGGCGGTGGCGGGAATCGACGATGCCACCAGTGTCGCTATCTTTGGAGTCATCAGCAGCATTATGTTCTCGGAGTCATCCTTAACTTACACCATAATACAGGTTAAGTTTCTTTTTTCCAAAATAATCAATGTATATTTTATTTTGCCAATAAGTTGTGCATGGCTATAATTTAAGAGCAATTAATAAAAATTAATTATTTATTTGATAAAAAAACATAAATTTTTGATATCTAGGTATAGCATATTTCAATATATTCATGCTATAATACGGGTTTATTTTTACAGTCTAGCCTTAATTTATTAATATTTTTAAAACATTATATGTATACTACAGTGGTACCTTGGTTTACGAATATCCCAACTAACGAATTTTTCGAGATTCGAGCCGTCCATCGACCGATTTTTTGCTTGGAGTTGAGTACTAAAATTCAAGCTACGAGCGACCTTCAGATACTTCCCGCTAGTTGGCGCAGCGAACGCCACAGTAAACGCCGCAATCCGCCCATCATTTCGTATCTTACTCGTCCACTTTAAGCGGTTACGCAGCGGAAGCAGTAGCGTTGTGCTTGCATTTCTGTTAGCAGTTATTTTGCAAAATTCTTTTTTTCAATCGTGGGTCTGAAGAAAGTGAGTGCGATGGACAGTGCTAAGAAGAAGAAGCGGATGATGTGCATTGAATTAAAGAAATAAATGATCGAAAAACATGACCAAGGCGTGCGTGTAGTCGACTTGACGAAGCAGTACGAGTGTAGCTCTTCTACGATCTACACCATACTGAAGTAGAAAAAGTTATAACACCAGCCAAGAGCGTTAAAATAGTTTCTAAACAGGAGACATATATCTATGTAAATATGGAGAAGCTGCTGATGGTGTGATTGTGTTTATTGCAGTACATTCTATTGTATTGTATTTTTACACATTTTTTGTTATATAAATAAATAAGAAAAATGTACCTATAAAGGTACCTTTTTCATGTAACAAAAACATATAACAAAAAAAAAAGTATTTTTTTTGAGTCTCCAGAGTGGATTAATGGCATTTCAATTCATTTCAATGGAGGAAATCAATTTGAAATACGAGTAATTTGTGTTACGAGTTCCGTCACGGAACGAATTAAACTCGTAAGTCAAGGCACCACTGTACATCGAACTGGTCGCTAATGAATTAGACCAACGACAATCTTTCGACAAACAGTTATTTTTATTTGATATATTGGTTAATATATTTATTACAGATTTATTTTCTAACTTTAATCTAAAGTATTTAATACAACTCGATGTATAGCT
The DNA here is from genome assembly GCA_022840565.1 of Eubasilissa regina. Lineage (NCBI taxonomy): Eukaryota > Metazoa > Arthropoda > Insecta > Trichoptera > Phryganeidae > Eubasilissa > Eubasilissa regina. Next base: position 15,486,287 of record JAINEB010000018.1, on the reverse strand, counting down.
GTCTAACGTATACGATATAATATAACATTTACATTATTAATATGAATTAAATTGTACACTTATGTTTTATTAATTATCATCGACTGGTTTCGAAGCAACATTTGTTCCTAGTTAGTTTTATTCTGCCTTGACGTCGTTCCGAATCCGGCTGACATTAAATAATAAAACGTGGCCACTTAATACAAAATAAATTTATATAATGTAACCATATAAACTTATTGCTTCAAATAAAATAAATAAATAAGAAGTTGATTCACAGATTTATTTTTCGAACTAACCCTTGTATTGTATACAAGTTGATTTATTATTAAAGATTTGTTTTTTTCCAATCTTACATAAACAATTTCATAAATAAATTTGTTTATATTATTAAATAAAATAACATATTAAGGTTTTATATTTTAGGGTCCTGTATCAATTATCGGTGGTATTGCATTTGGTGTGCTTTGGGGGTACTTACTGAAGTTCGTGCCAGAGAAAAATGACTCTTTCGTGGTCCCCTTAAGAGTACTTTTGCTACTCTTCGGCGGACTGCTTGCGGTGCTGGGCTCGGAACTCATTAAATACGATGGCGCTGGTAAGATGTCTATTTAATTAATATGATAAGTAACATAACATACGCGTGACTTATTAATATTAATACTATATCATCTGAATCTACTCTTATAAAATAACTCTCGTGTTATGAATTTACAATCCCAAGTGTTCGCTAAATTAAACACTTATGCAAAGTTGTAGCATGCTCACAGTAATTTTAATTTAACATTCCCAATGCTCCCGTGAGATTTTTTTTTGTCTGTTTTTGTACTCAAAGTCGCAGAGATTCGTATCGTGCCTCACTTCACGCGTGTGGTACGTCAAATGTCAATCTATTGGATCATTGATGTTCCGTTCATTAGTTGGGTGAATTTGAATCTACCCAGCAGCTAGAATATCTCCCAAACCATAATAAATATTTATAAATTAATTCTTATCTTTGTTTCAATTTCCAGATAAATAATTATTGGTATTTATGTATTTATTTAATTAGTATTTAAAATATCAAAGACCGTCTGTTCTAAATAATTACAACTTCACAATAAGAATGTGTTCTCCTTAATAATATTTATTTATTAATCGCTGTCAAATCGAACGTTTTATAAACGGGATTCTATCTCAAGCTGATCTCTGGCTCTATCTTCAAATCAAAACCTCAACACGCTACTGAGATCTCATCGTGTCTGTCTCATTTCGCGGATACGGGAACGAAATATTGTAACTTTGTAAACATACTCTTATAGAATGCCATTAAATTTTGAATGAATATATGTATTGCACCTATATGTAAGGTTATAAATGTCGAACGCACGCAACGTAATAGTGTTTGTGTATAAATTAAAATTACTTTAAATTATTATTATCAAATAACTAATATTATAAAATAGTAATTATTTACAATATCAGGGCATTCTTACGTATAAATAAAAATTGTTTACTGAAAATGTTTTACGTCACATCTTTGGTTTTGTTAAATTAGTCGGCATTTTGCAACATGAGCCCTTTTTGCCCTTTTAAACACTTCAAAATGAAATTGTCGTTAAATGATAATATTATAAATTAATAGATGTACTGTTTAATGTTTAATTCAACCGTGGTTATTAATTTATAAACGTAAATAAAAATAAATATATAATTAGTATGTATGTACTGTGGTAAACTCATCACGGCCTCACAAAAGTGAAATGACTGGGATTCTCTTTTGTTCAACTTTAATTACTTCGTGTGCTTCAAGTATTACTTTGTATGGCCTTTAAATAATAATGTCGTGAAAATTGTTAGATATTCTTGCGAAATTCATTATATTTAATTCAACGGAAAGCTCGCTTTTAAACCAAAATAAATAGATTCATTCCAATATTAAAACATTTAATTTTTAATTAGGTATTTAAATAGATTTATGAAGCCAATTTGAAGAAAATATTTTACATAACATTTAAAAGTGAAATGAGTATTTTTTGTAAATAAATTTTTACATCGGATATTTATATTTTTACAAATCAATATCATTTGAAATACGAATTAGGGGGATATGTAACCTTTTGACTCTGAAAGTACATTTTTAAAATAGAAAAACTAACGAAATAATTTTTACTATCGGAAATTTCAAAATAAGAAATCGTTTCTGGATCTTACAACCTCGTATTATTATGATTTTTGAAGATATCAACTGTAAACAGAAATTGATATATAATGTATTTTTTTAAAGTAGGTACTGTAATGCTTTAAAAGGGCAAGTTTAGTATGCCCGACAATGAGTAACGCTAAAAAATCGCTAGGGCAAAACAATTTTTGGATTAAAACCTACCTTTCCGAGTTGATTTAGAGTTTTAAAATTTATTTCATCATTTAAGATGGACGCTCAAGTTGCACCATTTTAAGGGTGATTTTTCAACTACAAAATGTTTGTTATTGTGCCTTAAATTCATTCTATAGTACCTTTTAATTTTATAATGTTCTTTTCCAATTTTTTCCCAACATCTTGTTCGATACTGACTGACCATCGCGTTTCAGGACGGCCTATCAATATAAAAATAATCCATTTTTCGCAATTAGTTTCGTAAAACTGTTTATTATTCCTGATATACGCTTATACTTAATATTATTAAATCTATTTAGTATCCACCAACATTGTATTTTCCCCTCCCTTGATGTTCTGTCTAACTGTATATGTATTCTGTCTTTCTCCTTCGCATGTAATTTTATGTTTTATTTCCCTCTTTATATATGCACTGTGCAAGTGCACTCTTTTTATATTTATTGTTAGTTTTAAATACGTTCTGACGAAGCTTGAGCTAAGCGAAACCGGTTGGTGTGTAATAAAATTCGTAGTTTTATGCAAAGTGATTGTGTTTTATTAAATCTTATATGTCGAAACGTAAAGTAATTGCTTTCTATGAAAATATGTTTATTATTATTTTAAATATTGGAAATGATTTTAAAGAAATGGTAATGAATATAACCAGCTCGAGTTTATAGGTCTATTAAATGGCTGGTATTAACTATAGTATAACATTGGAAATAGTCCCATCAGCACGGTGCTTAGTGGAATGCTTATATTACCCATTGTCTATTCTTTGAATTCTAACGTATTGGATATACTTGTGTACAAATAGTTATTCTATATAGGTTCTCAGCGTGACTCGTTTCCATTCGAATTATAAGCAAGGGTCATAAATACGACTTATCGAGGATAAATTGGTTAAATTCTCTCAAATTAATGGGTGTCCAATATTTTGTTCAAATGTAACAAAATATTTGTAAACCAAAATCGTTGTATTCCCTTATCAGTTTATAAAAATTACCTTTCTTATAAAAGGATTCTACGTTGATAAATATTTTTTATGGGTTATCCTGTCATATTATGTCTGTTTTGTCTTAGCCAATGATTCGCATTACATTTCAATGCTTATTGTCAGGGTTGATGTAATAATCAAATAAAATAAATATGCAGTTGAGCTGCTACAGATTCCGAACTGGAAGACAATCGCCGAAAACCGAAGTATATGGAGGCGAAAGATTCAGGAGGTCAAGGCTTGATATGGGCTGCAGGGCCATTGACATTGATCTCATGGCAAACAAAGTCCCGGGTACTAAGACCCCTTGCTCCTTCATTTATTGTAGCAACCGATGCGGTTATTGGGTAAGGTGGTATTCAACAAAGGGGGAAGTGAGAGAAGTTACTCCTGGCGTGTGACAGGGATCTGGTTTTTAATAATCTAGTAGGACCGTCTTTGGTCGACTAAATCTAAATCGGAAGGGAGAAATTAAATCGTTTGTTGATAGGGTATTTGTGGTGGGATTCGGATTGTTTGGGAGCCCGGCATAAAAACGTTTGCAGGGCCATTGAAGAAGCAAAGTTATAATCCACAACTTGGCAATACCGTGCAGCTAACATTTAGGCACATCATACACATGTGATACGATATTATATTACATATCACATAATTTATTATATCAGCCCCGATCACGAGTACTGAAATGTGGTCGAAAATAGTACAGCAGACTATAGCAGAATAAAATTCTATAATAGTTAGTAACCGTGAAACCTGCGATAGTAAATTCTACGTTTGAGTATTTATATATAAAACACAACGAAAATTTAATCAATTTTTTCACTTCAAAATCAGACACATGTTTATACATAATATTTGTATATTATAAAATAAGTACAAGACACCAAATTTATATTCAAAATATTTGGTAGCGTCTGAACTTGTATGAACTATATTTTTATTTCAATTGATAATTTTGCGAGGCTTTTCATGATCTTCGCTAGTGAGATTGTAATTTATTGGAACCAGACCTAAACAAATTAATATTATTTGATCTTCTGGGCTTAAGTATGAGTAATGTATGTTCAGCGTAAACCAAATAATTATTTTAGTTCACTGGTTAGGCACTGGATATTCCAAACTATTTCGAATTTACATAATACACATAGGATTACTATTTTTTTTATATATTAAACATTTTTTAATAACAATTTGTAATGTTATTTAGGTCCATTAGCAGTCATCGCTGCCGCCTTTGTGGCATGTCTCCACTGGTCCAATCAGGGATGGGATGTGGAAGAGAATCCAGTCGCTACAGCCTTCGAAATATTCTGGATGATCTTTGAACCAATCCTTTTTGGAATTACTGGAGCAGGAGTCAAGGTAAACGTAAAAATAATAATTCAATTTCACAAAATTAAGTAAATGATGTTTGTCTTAATATAATTTCTTCCGAATTATTCTACAATATGTCGATATTTGTCATAACCAACGTTTTGAGCAATATTTCAGCGGCTACATACGGCATACCATACCATACCATACCATACGGCAGAATATCTCAAAAAACATTGTGTTATAACTTAAAAATTGAAAACTTATTATTTGACATTCTATTTGCACAGCTTTTAATCACCCTTAAGTATTTTGTTACTTAATTGTTTTAGTGAAATTCAATGGAGTATTAAAAAAAAAAAGATATATATGGATGTTTTAATTTATTATTGTGATTATTTACCAATAAATATTTGAGAAAACTAGAATATATTTTCATTATTATGAATATTTATTATTTATTTTAAAATGTCTGCCACCTAAAACATTCATAATTAATTTTTAGTTGGATGAACTTGACTCAAAAGTCGTTTCTATCGGAGTGGGTTGCCTATTTGCTGGAGTGATTATTCGAATATTGGTGACAGCTCTAATAGGAGTCCGAAGTAACTTGAATCTGAAGGAGAAATTCTTTGTTGGACTTTCGTGGATGGCAAAAGCTACAGTACAGGTTCGTCTATCATCAAGATCGTGAGATGTCTATCATTCAGAATATTAAAAATATTCAGTTACACATTTCAATGTTTATTTCGTTTTTGTCAACAGGCTGCACTGGGACCTATTGCATTAGATGTAGTAAAAAAGAATGGAACAGCAGAAGAAATTAAATACGCTGAAAACGTCCTCACAATTTGCATTTTGTCAATTGTAGTTACTGCTCCTTTGGGAGCAATATTGATTTCGATATCTGGACCTAAACTGTTAACTAAAACCAGAAAGCCACAAGTATTAGAAGGTGAGATTTTTTAAAAATTAACCTACATTTGCAGTTTTTTCTAGTCGATGTTCTTTGCAAATGTAAGAATATTAATTTGAAAAAATAATTGAAAATATTTCGATATCTTTCGAAAATCTTAACAATTTTTATAAGGATATATATATAAAATCAATTTCATCGAAAAACATTGTTGTTGCTACCGGGATTCAAATCTGGATCTCTTTCCAATCCGGGGAGGGTCCATTTTATATGTATATCTTTCTAATTAATACGTTTAATTAGTATTTAAAACATCACAGACCGATGTTCTGAATAATTACAACAAGAATTTGTTCTCCTTAATAAACTATAATATTATATTAACTGTAAAAATTACACAATTTTACTAAAATATTCACTGTTATATTTTTTATTAAAGTCTGTATATTTTACCAATTACCAATTATTACTAGACACCTTACATCCAGTCTATAATTAATTTATGGCATGGTATCCTACCTGCAGAAGAACCTGCATATATAGTTAGAACTGTTCTTTAGAATTATCACGTCCTTTTCCGTGGTCAGATTAAATTAGTACTCGTTTTCACTGATGAAAATAATATTTATTACAGGATGGCGTCGATCACACCGTCCATCGATCAGAGATATTTCTATTATCGATGAAGAAGAGGAAAAGGATAATTCAGAAGACGCAGAGACCGGAGATAATACTACGAATAATACCACAATAACTATGACTCACGCTGGAAATCAAGTGTGAAATGTAAAAATAATTGTGCTGTATGAAAAAGTAAAGACTGAAAAATGGACGTTTTCAAAACGTCAGATTGAAAACGAAAAATCGTATTGACAAGATGATTCATGGTTGCAACCCACTTTTAACATTGGCGTATTTTTACACTAATCAATATTTTTTTCAATAACCTATGATAAACATTTTGAAAGTGATGTGTTTTTTGTCTAGTAAATATATTTAAAAACCGTTATTGAGGATAAAGCAATCTACAAAGTTTATAAAAAAATAATCAGTCTTACCAAAAATCGTTTTAATTAATCCAATTCTAATTTTGAAGTCTTGTTTATCTCAAAAGTCAATATTAAGCGTACTAATTAAAATAAATAATAAATGTTAGAATATCCAATTTATAGTAGGTGTATATATATTGAGCGTATAAAAACTAAAACAGGAGTGTCATTTTGCTTCAATTATTGGTCGGTAGTCAACTATTAATTTATTTTTTTAATATTTTGAATCTCTACATGTATATTTTGTAAAGATAAAAATAAACCAGCAGCTAATATTTATGCACGTTACTGCCATTTTGTTTTAACGTTGTGACACTTCCGGAATTGTTTTGAACACAATTGGACATTGCCATGTTTGTTAAACACACATCAGATATTTGTATGGAACACCATCTTGTAAAACGCCGTGCCGTTGGAAAGTACAACTTTTTCAGAAATGTAAACATTGCCGCGTTTGTTTTATAACTAGTTTTACTTTATCGGTGTTGGTTTATTGTTTATATACGCCTCAAATATCAATTGAGCACATTTTTATTACATTTAATTGAGTACGTGACTAATCTAAAACACAGAAAACTTTTAAACGCAAATTTATTAAGACAACTATGTATTAAGTTTTTCTTCACAATTCCATTCAAACCTTTTTTGTTCTATTTATGTTTTCTTATCAATTATTTTTCATTTTTATTAAAAAAAAATTATATTTCATATTCCTTATTCCAGAACTATTCATTTCGGGTTAGAGACATTTATATTTAAAGATATTGTATTGCATACTTTCAATTCTTTGATAAATACTATTTTCGACTGCGGTATTATTTTGTGTTGTTTACTGTTTCGTTGGAATGTTTCATTAAATTTATTGTATGATATTACAACAAATTGATACAAATTGTATTCATGTTTCTTTTCACAATTAGCCGTTGTATAAACGATCAAGAAGTAGCGAACAGCCAAGTTTAGAGTTGCAACTGTTGAAGTTGATTTCTGTAACAATTCAATATTGATCTTGAAACCTAAAAAAAAATTGTAATATTGTATTTTGCTTAGAAAAATGAAATACATTATTGTACTTCACAGCTAATGCAATACACAACTTGCTTTATTTCATGGATGTGTGTATTATGTATTATCTACTTAATCTTCTTCTAAACTTTAGTTTAAGATGTTCTCCTTAGCTAAAAAATGTATTATGTTTTATTTTTAAAGCGATAAAATAAATATTTATTTTTAAATGAAGTATGGATACTCTATTTGTCTTCCAAATTATCTTATATTTATCCAACATGTTCTCGTAAATAATTATTAGTATGTACTTGGTAAATATTAAAAATAAAAACATAATTATAATACTTGTATTGTATAACAAATACTTTGAACAGAGTAGTGATATTACTTTAGATTTGTTTCCTCATATTGAGATATTTGTGAATAATGTAATGTTATATTTATAATAATTAAGACATGGAATACAAGAAACGGAAAACGACATCAAGCAATCAATCGAGTCTATAACTGCAACATAAGGAAACATTTTGAAATTGAATTTCATATTTTATTATTATCTACATATAATTTAATATAGTCCAGTTTATACTTTATTTAGTATTGTATAATTTTGCCATATAGTCAAGAATGCCATATTATGGTAATGATGTTTGAATAATGTAAATATTTATTGAAATTTATTTATTTTTCATTGATTGAAAAACATTGATGTTGTAAAAGGTGAAATGTGAATGTACATTAGTGAATTAGTGGTGCTCGTTCGTATTATATAACAAGCCAATATATTAATCACAGTAGAGTTGGAGCCAAAGTGCAATTAAATATCAACGATTATTGAGAAGTGTTGGAGTATTTTCGTAATTATTTCAAGGTTAACATGATATTTCACAAATTTCAATTTAGATGATATGTATGTAATAAAATATTAATTATTTTTATGCAAGTTGACCAGATCGAAGATCTTCTTTAAAAACAAATTTTCTGCTTAAATTTGTAATTCATCGTAAATGTGCTTTAAATATATTATAATACAATTCAAAATATAGTCATATATTTACATGTCTTAAATATTTATGCAAACCTTATATTATATATTATATTAGATTGTAAATTATTTATTCCTAATGAAACGTGGAAACGTATTGAAGTATAGAATAAAATACACAATTAATGTTACAGAATGTTTTATTTTAAAATAAAATATTACAGTATCGCATATAATTATATAACGCATATAATTATTATACAAACATTCGGTCTTCAAAAAGAAGCATGTAAATAAAAAATACCCAAAAATCTGAATTACAATAACACAAATTTTTTGATGTTGACATTGTTTGTGACGACAATCCGGAAAAATCAAATGTGAAGATAATGTTTATTATGAAGGGAATTTTGGGAAGTAAAAATAATATTCTCACATAAATGTGCAAATTTTAACGCATTAAAAAAGATTTTCAGTCTTGATCTGATAAAACTCTGGTATAATTATATATTTTTATCTGAATTGGTCCAGCGTAACACCGATTGATAATTAAAAATAAAGTATTGTATAATGCGATTTATTAAATATATACACATATTTCAAATCAAGTGAGTTTCCTGGCTAATTTACACAAAATCTGAATAATGTTCTCTTCGAGGATATTAGATATTTCTAAATTTATTTTCGCTGAAACAGATTACCAACGCCTCTCGGTAAATCGCTTTCCTGGTATCGGAATGATTCTCGTCCCCGCCCTCCACATCCCTGGAGGCCGCGTTAATTTATAATTAGGTTATTGTACATTATTTTGATTTTGATATTACCGTACTGCAAATACGCATCGCTGTTTTTATATTAACAAAAATTAATATTGTGCTAACACAAAACTAAGTTATTGGTATATCACCGCTCGTTGTACATTCCAACCAATGTTATCAGAGCATTACTTGTAAGAAATGTTTTTTAGTACCGACATCTTTTAATTAATATTGTAACCACAGATAAATTCTTTCATAAATCTCCGATTAAAAATGTTATACTAAATTTCCAATAGATGGTACTAATTCGGTTTAAGCCGGTTATCTGCAAAATGACATGTTTCCACGCAACATAAACATAACTACCAAAGAATAATTATTTTTAAGTAATTTATAAGTCATTTAGTTGAATAGATATTTACATTTTGATGTCGAATTGGCATTGCTGTGGGTTTCTATTATAGTGGACATAACTTTAACTTTCACGTGACATATTGAAAATCCTCATTGAAAATTTGTAAAAACCTCAGTTTTCGCAGAATTCAAAAAAAAATTAGCGATTCACTCAAAATAAAGGATATCAACATTGAAACTCAATTATTATTTAATCATATTTATCTCACTTAAAAATAAATCTATCATACTTTAGATACATCAAACTCTTAATTCGATAAAGAAATCTCTAAGCAAATTTTAACTCGTAATTACACATTTCATTTTTAAAAGAAACTAATTTTAGATTAAATAATGGCATACATAATGGTGTATATTAAAAAAAGTTTTCAGTACATGAATAGGTAACTTTTTTTTTCTTGACATTGCAAATAATTCTAATATAATATTTCAAAAATTATTTAATTTCTTAATCTAAATGAGGTAGCCCAACTTTGTAAACACTGTGTATAAAAATATTATGACATTCACTACACTGTAAAAATATTTTTACTTTTATTAAATGAATAGTAAATATTACATACTTGCAAAAATATATAAGTGGGTACCTACTTACCATATTATTGATGTCATATTAGAAAATTGTTTAAAATAACAACTTTATAAAATGTATATCACAAGTAAAATCAACATATATATAGTTACGCTGATCACTGACTGTAATGCTGCAACGGGTGTCTTAGGCACTTTACAACTAACTAGTTTAATAGAAGGGGAGACTTACAACAACTTGGGTATACGTTTTTAACATAACTCATTAGTATCTACATACATATACTTTGCATTTTGACTAGGGAATATTCAATACATAATGAAGCATTTCTTTTACTACAATAATAATTATTATGATAGATTGTATTTTAACTACCATAACTTATGATTATTCTCAATCTAAATAACAATACATATATTTCTATAAATAGATATATTTTTAACATTTACAGATCAAGGTCTTTAGCATGCTTGTAATAAGGCAATCAATGATCTTAGAAAACCAATTTCAACAAGAAAATGACAGCAAATGCAACCAACGTGTTATCTGGATTAAAATATGTTAGTACAGATATTTTGCTATTCAATTTTGCAAAATAAATTATTACAAAAAGAAAGCCATCCAATCAATTTCATTAAATATTTACTTACTTTCAACTTACGCAATCAAATGTTATCATTATAATAATTTTTCATTTTTTCTTTTACATTTATTTCACAGAAACTATAGGATGTTCAGCGGAAAAATTTCAAGATTAAATTGTAATTGCTCGTAAATCTTCAGGGTGAAGTAAATGAGAGGGGTATTGTTCGACGCGCGTGATTTGTCAGTCGCAATGAGCCACTGGTCGAGAGTGCACTGCGCGTTCGCAGTTGAGCAATATTTAAAGTGTGGTGATTCATTGGTTCATGCGCATCGCGCTTTTTATACTCATTTTTAATATTCGACGAGTAAGTGATGGGCCGAGCACGCAACTTATCTGGTGTTGGGTTCAAAACTTCAGACAAGAAGGGACAATGGTTAACCAAACTCCTCCGGGACCATCAAAGTCAGCAGCGACGCCAGAACAAGTGGCTCAAGTTCGACAAGAAATTATGCGTAATTCACATAAATTGATAAGTAAGATTGCAGCCTGTACTGGAATAAAAAAATCAACAGTGCACGTTATTTTGAAAAAATTACAGTTTCAGCCGTACAAACTGCAAATCGTGCAGTTTCTCAATGAAAATTTTTATTCTTTACGTGAAACCTTAGCGAGAATGATGCTAAACTTAGCGATGAAACATTTTGGAACAGCATGAACGCTTGGAAACATATTGTTTACTGACGAAGCATATTTTTATATCTATGGCTATGTTAATAAACAGAACGTGAGATACTGGTGCCCCGACAACCCAAGGATGTGCAATTTTTGCACGAGGGATAATTTGCTCATATTTTTTTAACCAGCGAGAGACAGTCACTGCTGACGTGTATTGCCGAATGATCGACGAGTTTTTGGTACCGCAACTGCAGCTTACTGCAAGAGTTTACAGCAACAATCCTCAAACAATTCAGGTCCTACAAGAAAATATCCACCGTGAGGTTGCTGCCATTGAACCAACGCTTTGCTCTCGCATGCTCGCAAATTTAAGAGTACAGTTGCAAGAGTGTCTTGAGAGAAATGAACGGCATTTAGACGATATTGTTTATAAAATGTAGAATCCGCATCATTAAACTCCATTTTGTATAAATAAAATATGAGAATAACATTGTAGTTTTTTTTTTATTTAATATTAAACTTGAAAATTTTCCGCTGGACACCCTTTATATATAAAACACAAAATCTCTATCATTAGTTGTCATCATTCTGTGATCATTTCTAATAGGAATGTTATTCTATTTCAATTGTTGGAACAAATTATATGACAGTGTTGAATGATCCCAATCAGTACAGTTCGTTATAGTCAAGAGTGTGTGCTAAATCCGCTATTTATTTCAATCTCTCGGATGTTTTGATCATTTTGGTTGTCGAGATCATCTTGGGTTTATAAGTTAACTGCATTCTTTTCTGATTAATATTCTATTTAGGTTAATTTGGAAACTTGTGAAGATGTGCTCATTTGACTGTTGAAATTTCTTCCCAGTGGTTCCTTACAAGAGCTTGAAGATATACCAGTAGTAGTTGTAGCCCCTCCCATTTGACGTTTATTCTTCTCTAAGCCTGAAAGTAGTTAGAAGTGCTGTTTTAGTACTGAAGCAGTCTTTTCAGGATGTGCAGGAAAAAATTATATTTTGTGCAACGATAAAATTAATATGGATTTGTGCAGTATGTACAATTTAAATATTAGTACACATTATGCAATAAGTAAAGTTAATAAACATGAGTTGTTTCTTTCCAAATCAGAAAACCTGAAAAACGGTTAAAAATTTAAATTTCATTTTTCATCATAGATATTTTGAAGATACGGTGTATGCATCAATACAAAATGGAAAAGCAAAAAAATCACAAATATGTTATCAATTTTGAGAAATTACGAAATTTATATGTTTTATAGAAGGATTTGCCACTCTGTACCGTTTACAGAGGTGTTTGAAACTCGTACTTTAGAGGTGTTTATCACCCACCTTATTTGATCTTCTTTGATACACGCCAGTGACATATTACTAAAAACTCTCAATCAGTTACATTATTGAATCGTTAGGAAGTTAAGTACGCAATTATAGAGAGCTTTGACGTGAAACTTAAACATGTTTTTGTTTTTTCTATTATTATTTGTGATAAAGTATTTTAACCAATCACAAGTATCATTTATTCTTAGTAAACTGCATTCAAATACACATTTTTTTCAATTTTCACTATAGAGGAATTTGGAAGTAAACGACTCATAGGTACAAAATTGTTATACATAATATGACTCAAAATATGCTTAGTTGAGTTCTGTTACAGCTGGTCTGTAGGAGAATAAACATAGTATTTATAAGTCAATCGGAAGAAATGTATATTTAGGATGTTGTCTAAAAAATAAAGAGGGATTTGTTATTAAGCGTATTGAAGACATCAAAGAAAAAAACATGAAGGGAATACAACAACCAAGTACATATCAGTCTAATGAGTTGCCAAGCTTTTCTTTTAATCATTGAAATGGATAATGTGTAAAAAAACCAGTCTTGAAAAATATTTGCAAGCTGGAAACAAGCTTTTCAGAAACACAAAAAATACCCATTTATTATTATGTTTTACATATTCCCAATCAACAATGATACTTTAACTAAAAATAGTGAATATTGAATAAGTAAAAGTATTTTTATGCATTTTCATAAGCAGTATTTGAGATCATAATATCTTTATTATTTAAATTTTTTAAATGTCTTTTATATATGGGATCATCAGATTAATGTTGGATGGTCTGAAGTGTACGAGATGTATAAACTGTAGGTTTAGTAATTCTCCGTCTGGCAGCATATTCCTTTCCTGAAAATCAAATATATATATTTTTGCAGTCGTTTATGATTTACTTTCAGTACGGAAATTAAATTCGAAATTTGCTATTCTCATTGTGATAAGTAGAATTAAAAATATTACATTCATTTTTATTTTGAGTAGTAATTTATGTATATTGAGTTTATTAGAGGGAGAGTCAATTGAGGAAGTATGTGGGATTCACACATTGACCACAAAATATGAAAATTAAACCATCTACCTGCAATATGTGCTTAGAATATGATACAAACAATACCCACAACAATCACAAAATGTAAAAACCCTTTTCCTGAGATATGTGTCTGGCATAAGATACAAACAATACTCACAACATAATCACAGAGTGATCAAAACCCTATTCCTGAAATGTAGAAAATGACACATTCTTATTTGGGTAATATCTCTAATATTACCCAAAAATGTTACATTGCCTTGCATTGCAATATCTCTCATTGATTACACAGATTTTACTAAAAATGAAGGAATTATTCCAACAGCTTCAACTCATAAACTAACTAACTTACCATCACGCCACAGGGGGTGGGCAGAGAGGATAGAGCGCCATATTCTTCTATCCTGACACAAAATTTTCACCTCATCCACATTCATACATCTTTTCATACAACATACCTCTAACAGGACCATCCTCCACTATCTGGTTTACCTGGTCGTGCCAAGTCTTCCGAGGATGTCCTGTACTTCTGATTCCATCAACACTTGCATCATATATATTTCTTACCATTCTTTCCTCATTTATCGGTTACAAACCACCTAAGTAATCCTTTCTAAACTAAAATCAGCTTTACATTCCTTCCTTATTTTTTCATTATTTACTCTTTTCATAGATTATAGATCTGCCACATATATGCTTAAGTGATCTCATTTCCACTGCATTCGGTCTACCTTCATTCTTCTTTTGCCAGCTTCAGGCCTCACTTCCACACATCAGTGTCAGTACCAGGACTCCATTGTGTACCGCTAGTCTTGTCTCGATTGACCAGTTCATGTTAGATATAATTCTATTCAAACCGCCATTCACTTTATTCCTTGCAGTTACCCTTCTTTCAATATCTTTCTAAGCCTTTGCGTTTTACAAACTCATCTACTTGTTCCAAACATTCATTACCTATAAGTATTTTGCACGTTGTCTTGCTTTCCTCTTTCCGGAATATCATCACTTTCGACTTATTAACATTCATAATAAGGTCACTTTCCCTATATACATTGTGCATTCTACTCATTAGACTCTGTAATTCTTGTTCATCATACGCCATGTACGCCAACGTACAATAAACAGCATACAATCAAGTCACCCATTTGATTTTTAGTTACTCTTTTATAATTAATAGCATTAAATTTTTTTTATTTTTCACGTCGTCGTATCCTAACTTAATACGGTATCCTAACTTAACGATATATTTATTAATATGTATATGTACTGTGACAATTAAATTTGAGCAGTGGCACCAGGCGCTCTACCATACCGACCTGAGTGGAGGCGGTCGGAGGAGGAGTGAACGGAGGAGGAGAGGACTTCGGTACGAGCACGCGGCAAAAGCACGCGGCAAAAGCATCTCGCCATGCAGAATGGCGAAAAAGACATTGCAAATAAAGGATTGGAATAGGTGCGGTAGATCAAGAGAGTCTGAGTCTTGATCCACCCGTGTGTGATAAGAATCTCTAGAGCGGAGACTGCCCGTGAACGTAAACGGCGGCAGAGCTTGTCGAGGTCATCTCACTCGGAGCGGCTCGAGATGACAGACGAGAGGAATTTTGGAACAGCCGTCGTGACGCCTGGGAACATGGCGGTCACACATCACTCCTGGTAATCTAGTGTGAATCAACTCTCTCCAAACTCTTAGTTAACTTGTGTGACAAATTCGTAACTAAATTCGTAAAAGTGTCCTCCACTATCCACTCCACAATTTGTGCAAACATCTTTGTCGGGCAAACTCTTATTCATTGAAATTATACTGTTTATCATGTGATACAGTGTTTTGCATTAATTAGACCATTCCATCCATCCGAGTCAGCCATGCCGACACCACACACCCACACACTCAGAGACTGTGGTGTAATGCCCTAGCGTTCGATCCACCGGTGCCAGCATATTACGTAACAGTACATACATATGTATATCATCGCCATAAAATCAAAATTGAATAACTACAAAAATTTGATTTTGTGTAGCTCAGTTCCAAATGTCTGCTAAAATCGACAGCTAAATAATGTTAAATGTTTTGAACTCTAAAATTTCAATAAATAAACAATTTTTACTTTGTATATCAAAAGCGTTTTTATTACGACAAATATGATCAATTCGATGAAATATCAAACAATTTTGAATTGTTGTAATATTTATAATATGTAATTCCAAATTGAGTTTAATGAACAAAAATATCTTTAAATCACTCTCCTGTATAATTTGTCATTTGGACAGAGATGATATTATTATTACACATCAGGATTCTCTATGTACTGTTTATATATATAAGGCTCCAGAAAACATTTAAAGTTAGTATAAATATGCCTACCAAGTCGTTTTCTTATGAGATGATACACTTTTTTCTTGAACACCAATATAAAAAATATGGGAATTCCTTGAAGAACATTGATGGCGTCAGCAGCATACCACAGCTCATATGGTTTGTTAAATATGGATGAAATTATTTCTGTGATCCATGTAATGCCCATTACGATGAACAACTTCATATTCATTGCATATCTGTAAATATAATTGAATAAAACATTAACATTTCATTAATTCAATTAATCAATTTAATTAATCCTGTGATAAACCTATGCGAACATATAATTTATTTATTTTTATAAATTTATATTCTTATCTTTCACATGGAATCTTTCATCTTGAATATGGAATATAAATTTTTTTTTTTTATAAATTTATATTCCATATTCAGATATACTAGTTTGTTGGAAGTTTTTTAATAAATCACACTGCAAAATATTACTAATTTATTAATTAATACAGGTAACCAAAATATTCTGTACAGTCGAAAAACACATAGGTATATATTTTAATTTGTTCTAGAGATTAACATCTATCATTTCAAGCAGCAACCACTTGACCACCATTTGGAACGTAAATAAGTTTTCATAATTTAGGTGGGTTATCCATAACTAAATATTTAACACGCTGATCACACCCATGTCTTACAAGGTACATAATACATGTTTATTGGCATCAGTATGTCGTTGGCATCATTTACGACCTTTTGTTCTTGTCGTGAATATGTTCTTGAGCAATTATACGTAATCGCCATTTGTTATGTTGCAGTCAAAAACCAGCAATCCATGTGTTAAATTGAAGATACTTTAGTGTGAAGTACATTATTAAAATCTTATACAATCCAGGCTAATTACACCAAACAATGTCAGTTTTGGTCGGTTCTTAGACATATCCTTTTCATTATTTATTATATATAAAGGACATCGTAAAAATGCTAAAACATTGCAAAATAAGATTATTTGCACTGATTGATATATATTGTGGGAGACAATTATGCAATTATACTTAATGAATTAAACTATGACTTAAATAATATAGCAATATGGCTGAAGATAAATTAACTAAAACTAAATTCATGGACATTGGAAATAAAAGAATACCAATCACACCAGTAATTATCATAGATGGTGAATGTCTGAAGGAAGTGCCTGAAATACAATATTTTGGAGTCATAGTAGATTCAAAATTGAATCTATCGCAAAATACAAAGACACATGACTAAAAAGATTGCTAATAAAATCTCACTTCTGGAAAGGATCAAAGGATTCATTAGTACCGAGCTTTGTAAAATAGTATACAACTCTGTTATTATTTCTTATATCAACTACTGCAGCAGCATTTTGTTTTTGGCTAATGAAGAAAAAATCCAACGACTGTCAGTGTTGCAAAATAAAGCTTTGAGAATAATACTGAGAAAAAATAGATATACTCAGATCAGTGCAATGCTGAAAGATCTGAATATGATGACCATTAAACAGAAAATATATTTTAATACAATAGTATTTATTCATAAAATCCTCAATAAGAAAATATCGGCGGAATTTATAAGAAAAATTGAAGCAAATCTACATGAGCATGAGCGTCGTACACGAGGAAGGGATAGACTGAGACTGCCATTCAGGAAAAAGGTCAAATCTCAGAAATCTAAAGTGAAACTGACCAGATATGTAAAAGATAAGTTTTAGTAAAAAAAAAGACTAATCTTGTTTACATTAGAGCATATAGGAGTGCATATGTATGCACTATGCTAAGAATTAAAGAAATAAATAAATAAACGTTATACAATATTTCTGTCGAAAAGACAAGTTGTTGTCAATATTATTATATATATGCTACCAACAATATTTCTAAATTAAAACTACTGCTGGGAGAATTTTTTTTAATTAAACAACCAATTGGAAAGAAGAATTTGAAAATAATTATTCTATGCTGATTTTTCATCATACAATAGTTATTTTCAGGGTCGACTCTAGCATGGAGCCAAGTAGGCCTCGGCTAAGGGCGCCATGGTAAAAACACATCATGAGGTGCCTTATTTTTAAGCAATTTTTTTTTTAAAACTGAAACCTAAAATGGCTTAACGGTGTCCCATAACTTCAAGCTAGACCTGAATACACCCGTATTAACAATCTGAAAATTCTGTTGTGTACAATGTTTACTTTACTAGCAATCTGCCAATCTACATCACTCATTATCCAAGTTTACATTATTGTTAGCGGTTGGTAGTTTATGAATCTGAATGCTGTGATCTTATTTGAAAATTTATCTATAAAATAATAGTCAATATTCCAGTCCATTACTAGCGTGGTAGAAACTAATATTTCCTTTTGAAAAATAATAGATACACTTACGGTATTATGGGTATAAAAATTACAGGCAATTAAGATCAAATTTACTGTTTCCGAGGTAAATTTGTAAAACTCGATAATCACATATGTGAAAATAAAACTCTTGTTTTTTTATTCTACTCGTTTAATTTACTTGAGACGTGTTTCGCCTTTCAAGAGCATTATCAATCTAACAATTTAACTCAACAACTTGTATTTAAATTTAAAAATATCATTTATGTTGAACATAACTATTTCCTAGAATCATGCAAACATTGTATAAATTCCAGAACACTAAAAATGTCTCTCTTGCCGTATTGTCTTCTTTTTCTACAAATTACCCATGACATTCAAATACCATTAGTAATGAAACTAAATTATTACTTAGAATTCAAAATTGTTGAGTTAAATTGTTAGATCGATAACGCCCTTGCAAGGCGAAATGCATCTCAATTAAATTAAATGAGTAGAATAAAAAAACAGGTGTTTTATTTTCACATAAGAAATTTAATATCAACCTGAATAACTCTTTCTGTGACTTAATTATCATAATTACATAAACCATGTATTTTTTCTCTTCATTTTTCTTCCTCGACCCACCTTTTCAATCACATTTTTTTTTCAATTTGCTCCAGGCAAAACAGTTCACAATGTTTTTACATAGCCTAACAACTTAATTATTTTTGTGCCAACATCGATATTACTGAGTGGCAAAAAGATTTGTTAACTAATGTTGGTGTCAAGGTTAGATTTTTGGTATTGTAAAACTATGCTATACTTAGGGTTCACTTATTTGAATGAATGAGAAAATAAATATAAGATTTTAACAATGTAATTATCTCTATTTAATATAAATGATCGTCGTCTTTGTGTCCAGTACATGAAACAAAAATAAATATATACCATTCTTAACTAAACAAACTAAAAATTAATTATAATAGTAAACTTTCATAATCAAAATAGTGGGCACCTTCATTTTTTATGTTACCTTGATTCCTATATATAAAACCCCCCCTGCAAAAACACTGTATATCATTTTTGTACAGATCTATGTTATGAATACCACAATATTTTATATCTTCTCTGGCATCAAATTTCATATTAAACAATTACATAAAATTAAAATAATAAAAATACTATTACACACAATTTCTAACTGAGCTTACTTGCAACAATAGTGTATTTCGTCACAGATGACCGATGCCCCGTCTATCTATCAACATTTGAAAAAAAAACGATATACAAGATTGTTGCAGGAGGGTTTCATATGTTTTGTATAAACTCAACTCTTCACGATCATTGGGACTATATCAATTTTTTTTTATAATCTTTTTGCTCAACACAGTTAACAAAATTTGTGTAGATGGGCAGATGTTAAAGTTGAGTTTTATTAAGAAACGGATTTTTAATTCACTATAATATTGTGAACCAATATGGAAGTGTATCAATAAAGAATCAATGACCGTGATTAATTAAAATTCTTAACAAATCCTGAGTAATTGATTGTTTTCAATTAATAAGCTGGAACATTAACCTAACTCCAAAAGTTTATGAAAATATGTATGTAGTTTTAACTTACTTTGCCTTGTCAGCCATGAACCTTCTTTTGCATCGATCTCCCATACTTCCGGCCTGCATTCGATGAATCTCTGATTTGACTTTACTACAGTGTATTGCAGTCATGACAAAAAGCACCAAATTTGTTCCGATTTGGATTCCAACAGGTAATATGAAAAGAATCAGTACTGGGAACGTATCAGTATCTGAAAAGTAACAAATTTTATTCAATATAATGCACTTTTAATAATACTGTGTGTCAGTTTGCATGGAAACTTTAAATATATAATGTCACAAGATAGCTATGATAAAAAACTTGATTACAATTAAATAGAAAAACCCAACAAAAACAATATTATTTTAAAGGATCTAGATATACTCGACATAACAAGTTTATACATGCATAATCATTGTCCGCATTTAAAAAAAAATATTTTTTTTGGCAGACCATACTAAGTGTTATATTTTTTTACCGCTTTCAGTATATGAGTGACAGTCGACTAAATCATGCCCCATCAGCAATTTTATTTAAAAGAAGAAGAAAATATTGCGCACTAATAACGTTTTTCTTCAAAGAGCTTTGAAGACAAGACATTAAATTATTGATATTTGAAGTCACCAGAAACTGCAGCAAAACCCATTAAAAACCACATTGGATTCTCTTCGATCATCCTCTTGGGAGTAAGGTCAGTGCAAAATGGGTGTCCAAATTATTTTATTTGATTCAAATGCAGGAAATTTGAAATCTTAAAATCAGGTTTTGACCCGGTCGCCTCACCCTTGGCCTGGCTCAAGGACAGGATCGAATAGAGATAAGAAATTCACAAATGAACATTACAGTTCCCAAATCTCGTTTAATCTAGTTCAATACCAGTAAAATAGTGGCATGCTATGCAATACAGACTGACTGATTTATTTTATTGTCAATATTCATTAAAAGTTAAAACAATATTTAAATGGGTGGTTATTCAAAAATATATTAATTTTGCATTATTCATTATTTTTAAGACAACATACAGTGTAATATGATTAATTAACAAATAATATCAAAAGTAAGGACAATTACAAGATATCTCTAGAAACAAGGTGTTTGGTTAGATGAAGTAATATTATTAGTTTTAAGATATAATATTATCGGATTGTTTGTTTCTGAATATGCTACTAGAGTATTTGAAACTATTTATGTTGGGATATGTGTGTATAATAAAATTTTAATGATCTTTTATGCCCGTACATATTAATTTGGACCCATTTTTATTAATTTGCGAACGATTCATCTCTAACTCGTAATAATCACCAATATTAATTAATATTGGTGATTAATAATTAATGCCGTAATAAAAAATTCAATGATTGGATTGGATTTAAAGACCCATTATTTTTGGTGATACACATCTACATACATCTGAAGAAATGGGTCTTACCCATGAGTAGTATTAAAATATTTATTTTGAGATGTTTTATAAGCACCTAAAAAATTCCTTTGTTTAGTATGAATTTATAGTATAGAATTTATTACCATGAATGCAGGATTGCTTTGTTTATTTAAAAACATATATATTTCAAGGCCAGCACTTAACTTAGAACTTACTGCCCTTGCTGGCCACAACACAAAACGACGAAAACCTCTACTACTCTATTACTACTACTCCCCCCAATTCAGTACCCGCTGATGTTACAGTTTCGTAAGCCATATGAAAGAAATGCCTCAGCGCCTGCCTACCAACTAACACTGGTCTGTGCAATGTGTGGCGCTTCAACAACCCTGGCCAGTTATCTTATTTAGATATCAAAATATGTGGAATTTGCAAATGTTGCTTATATGTATCAGGATCGTTGTAAATGCCACCTTAATTAAAACAACTTCAGTAGAGGGGACTTCACTTAATGCACACACTTTTATTGCCGATTACTCTTTCTACTTCCCGTATATGTACCAAATATTGACATTTCTTCTTCTTCTTTTTGATATTTCCAAATTGTTATTATAATTTCTGCTTTAATAAGAAAATTTTTCATCTTCATTGTTTTCACCTTGCATGTCTTATCACTTTCACCCAACATTGAAGCAACTTTGTTTCACCTTTTTATTATATTACCTCTCTATTATTCTTAGGCTGAGTACTTTAGGACCTTTGTGGTAAATAAAACATTTAAGCTTTACAAATATTTCAATTGACTTTCGACTTTACATAAACATAAAATTAATATCTTACGTGTAGAGAACCAACACTGAGATTTCCCGATATTTGGATCCAGAATTTCTTTGGCAACGTCATATTCATCCAGCAACAATACGATAATTGTTAGCAGCAAGGGTACACCCCAAGAATAAAGGGAAAATAGCAGGTACTTCCTTCTGTCCTTATCATGACGCATGCCATGTACTGATCGAATATTCCTATAAAAAATATTGAAATAATTTTATATTAAAGATGAAATAAAATAACAATCACTTTGTATGAAACCACGAAATTTATTATACGTCAATCGGCTTCACTTATCTCAAGCTTCAGCAGGACATATTTGAAACTAATCATAAATACAAAAAGAGTGCACTTATATATATATATACATAAAGATGGAGATAGAATATAAAATTACGTGTTAAAGAGAGAGACAGAATACATATATAGTTAAATAGAACATTAAGGGAGACAGAATATAAAATTATATGTGAAAAAAAGAGATAGAATACATATACACATAAATGGAACATTAAGGGAGGGGAAAATACAGTGTTGATGGACATTAAATTGATTTTAATGGAAACATACCTAACATACTAAGTGATTATTATTTTATTTAATATAATATATTAAACCACATAGTTATTGCTTTCTATGAAAATATTTAATTAAAAGTTTTTAAATGAAATATTATCAGCTGACTAATAAATTAGTAAGAATAAAATAATAATAATAATAATTCATTTATACTCGCGTGATCAGATTTTATTTTTTAACCCGATTCACCAAAAAGATAATACATATTATATAATACATTAAAGTTACAAAATAAATATTATGTTATGAAAAAGAAAACTAGAGTAAATATAAATAAATAAAAAATTCACTCATATATATAAATTTAAACAAAATATAAATACTACAGTCAAGGGAATTATTATATAGGCATTGCCATTCTCTGATCAGGAACTAGCTTTCCACGAGAGCGCCGCTTGCATTAGAGAGTTGGTGCTGAGCTCCAGCCGCAGCCTTACGCCCGCAACTTGATGTTTCAGGAGCGGAATGAATACATGTATACGGCCTTCGGTAAACATTGTAGATGCGCTGTAATAACGCGCCAATCTGAACAGTATTCTGTATGAGTTGTTGTATTAAATTCGGAGACAGTTATACGTCACTTGCTTGTATTTCGACTAGAACTCGCAAGTACACATGCTGGTGAAGAACGATTTAAACAGGATCCTTTTCACCTCCTTACTGCAACGGTAGAAACGCCATGACATCATATTTGCACGAACGCTCAACTGTCTCCTCTGCCGTTCTATGTCATCATCGTCTTACCATCTTCATTGAATATATGACCAAGGTATTTGATCTTATTTTGAACGCTTAATTTCGTCCCGTCCAGCCACACGGGAGGGATATAATCTGGCCTTTTTCCATATTAGAATGCCATTATGACCAATTTGCTGGCATTGTATAAAATATTATGTTCGCTGGCATGTTTCACATATCTGTAAAAGCTTTCTTATCCCTTTTATAAATGGCGCTAGTATAACCATATCATCGGCATAACTAATGTGGCTCACATTTGTCCCGCCCATATGGTAGCCAATTTTGGCATCGGACAGTGGCTCAATTCATCCATATACATATGGAAGAGAATTGGCAACATGAACCCGCCCTGCCTCACACTAGTGCGCAGGTAAAATGGCTCGGTGTCGGTGCCTTCCCACCGTACTGAGTTCTCTTGCTGCCTGTGCCACCTGTCAAGTATGTCTACAGCTGGTTGGGAAATGTTTCACTCGTGCAGTTTCGTCCATAATTTGTCACATCTGACATGGTCAAAGGCTTTGTTCAAATCTAGAAAGCTCGCGTATATCGTGGTTCTTCGACTTTTAAAATAGTCCATAATTTGCTTTACCACAAAGATCGCATTGTCAGTAGACAGATTCTTTTTGAATCCCATTTGGTTGTCTCTAGTGTTCATGTTTATTGAAATCTGGTCCATAATGATTCTTTCAAAAAGTCTTGCAATTATAGTGGCTAGCGATATCGGCCTACAGTTTTTAAGAGACAACATATCCAGATGTTTCAATTGTATTATAGGTACTATAATAGTTTTCGTCATATTCGCAAGTATGTATAGATACTTGATCATCTTACTGAACAGTGTCGCCAGGAGCAGGGATAGATACTCTCCGGCATTTCTTACATGCTCAGTGCTGAGAGAATTATGTCCAGGTGATTTGCCGGCTTTCGTAGCTTTAATTGCACAAGTAATCATTTCACTTGTGACTATGGGTATGGCGTCTTCGTTTGATCGTTCAGCTACATTCGTAGGGGAATCCTAACCTAACGTCAGAAAATTCTGATCTGAATATTTTAGAAATTTCATGTATGTCCGATATTCCATTAATATGACTAGACGTCTGATGTTTTGGATTGATTATTTTTGTCGTACTGTTCCAGAACTTTTTAAAGTCTTTGTTTTGAAATTGTGTGAAAAAATTTGTAATTTTATCCATTCGTAGATGGTCAAAATTTTGTCGACAGTTTTTCAGTCTCTTTTTAAATATCGCTATATAAATATCGAATATTTTTATTCACTTTTATTATATTGATGAATAACATTGTTATTTATTTTCTATTTTATTTAATATAATGTATTACTACTGTTGCCAATGAAGTCCCCCATATGGGTTCGCACTAGTTCGTATGAACCAGTTATTTAAATTGAAAACCTCTCACCGAGTTTATTGCTGAATATTTGTAATAGAATCGAGCATTCAGACATGAGATATGTTTCATAACATTGAAAATCACTGTTTATTTTGATGCACTCAGTACCAAATCATTAAAATAGTTAATAATAACTATACAGACCTAGTTCACAATTTTCTATGGGTGGATACCTGATTAAATAACGAGTCGAATATGTTCAAGGGATATGTGCCCAATCTCAACCATGTCAAAGATATAAGCATTTCAAAAAAATCGTAATTATGCGATTATTTCGATTAATTGAAATATTTTATTGATTCCAAATTATATATTGAATACAAAAAATTAAAGGTCATCGAATTTCGAGCCGCCAAACTATTTTTTGTGAGATGATTTAGGGCCTGAAGCAAATATATAGATTGATAATAGAACAATTTAGCAAATATTTATTTAGAAGTATGTAGACTTCAAGCATTATACGATTTTGTTAAAATTTCAAACAATAATATTTTCCATTACAGTACAGATGTTGAGCATATTCCTTGAACATTTTTGACTCATAATTTAGCCAGGTATCACCCATAAGATATTGTGGACTAGGTCTGTTACACCTGTATATTTAAAATAATCGTAATTATGCGATTATTTCGATTAATTGAAATATTTAATTGATTCTAAATTATATATTGAGTACGAAAAATGAAAGATCATCGATTTGCGAGCGGCCAGACTAATTTTTGTTAAATGACTTTGGGCCTGAGGCAAAGGTATATCATAAATTAATAATGGATAAATTTTGCAACTATGTATTGTATTTCGAACAATATTCGATATATATATATATATATATATCGCTTCTAGATTGCAAGCCGTCTGCATTCTGACATTTTTCGTGGATGTCTAAAAGTTTACTGTGTCTTTACAACCTTTTCTTTTAACTCTTAATCTTCTCCTTTATCTTTTACAACTGATTTAGTTTGGTGATATTATGAAATATATATTTTTTTCTTTAACTCTGCGAGTATAAGAGGTAAAATAATTTTCAAAAAATTTGGCTATTGCCAACGTCGGACAGTATCGTTACATACTTTTTTAAATTTTTTTTCTTCTAATTCCTTTGTGAAGCGTGATTTAGTGAAATTTCGTGTTTTTGAGCTTTTCTCTGCGAGTTTACCACCATTTTCTAATTTTATAGATTCTGAGCATAGATGACAAAGGACCTTAATATATTTTCGTATTTATAAACTCCGATTGAAATTTCATCTTATTAATGTAAAAAAACGCGTAAAAAAATCTATGTAACCTAACCTACATACGTATATATAATGTAGAAAAAATTGAATTTCTTGCTGAATTTATAAAGCAAACGCAATCATTTGAATCTTATTTGCATAATGTTAAAAACGCTAGCCTTTTTACCGACCATTTTTGATGTTTGACGTAACATGAAAAATGTCGACCAAATGTTTTGAGAATTAACCAAATACTTTTAAATATGAATTAAATATATTAATTAGAAAGACATACATATGAAATCAATTTTATCGAAAAATATTGTTGCGCCATTGGAATTCGAACCTGGATCTCTTTCCTAACCGGGAAAGGTGCATTATTCAATATTTTTCTATAAAATTGGTTTTATATGTATATCGTTCAAATTAATATATTTAATTCATATTTAAAATATCACAGACCTATGTTATGAATAATTATAACTTGACAATAAGAATGTGTTCTCCTAATAACAAATACTTTTAGATTATAATACAAACGGACTTCTCATTTATAGTATAAAATCAAAACGACAAGTATACAGGTCTTCTATGAGGGATAATCATAGTTCCCAACGAAATAAAATTTCATGGGATTAATATTCTTAGCTGATGGTCTAGACATTTTTTATGGTGATCCCACAGAAAAGGTAACTAAATAGTTAGTTCTCATGCAATGTATAAAATGGCTACTTATGTGTTGTAGATACAACATGTATGAGGACGCCATTGTTATTTACTTTAGAATTACAACACAAAAATCGTAGATGGCATATTCTTTATCGAGTAATTTTTAGTATGGTTTTTTTCTGTAAGTGCATGCAATATTTGTTTTTAAAAGTTCTGTAGATTGACAATAACGTATTGCGTCCAGCAAGTTTTTTTCATCATATCTTTATATGGAAAACCCGATTTAAATAATATATTTTTTTATGAGTATAAATATGGCCTGCGCCTTCGACATTGGCAATTTATGTCAGCTGATTTTGTCTTCCACAGGCGCATTGCTTATAATTTGAATTTAAAAAGAGCTTTCCTGTGGACCCAGTATGATTTTCTGGGTCTGGGATAGTTCTGGAAATTAATAAAAGTGTACTGCACCTTATAAGTTTACTTCATCACATTTATATTCACTTAATCTTCGCTTTATTTGTATAACCAGTTATTATAATACCTTTACTTTGAAAATCTTTTTTTTTTTTTTTTTTTCTTACTCTTTATCATCTTTTAACGTATTTGCTCCCATGGGGGAGCAGCGAGCGGGCTAGTAAATTATATTATTATCATATATTATGTACTTCTAGTTCCTATTTTATTATACCTTTAATGAATTATTATTTATTTTATGTGATTGTATCAATTCATGTAGTACGCTTAATACAAAAGAGGGAATATAAATTTTTAAATTATGGTAGAAAATTATTTTTTTCACATGAAGCAAACACGTTATGGTTAGGCATAATTAAAATTTAAATAAAAATAATAATTTTACACCACTTTATTGAATGTATAAAGTAACTAGTTTCGGTTCAGCCTTGAACCTTCATCAGGGTTGAACAAATATCCGTATTATCCGTGAGGTAGAGCAGCGGGTGACACCACCAAGAGAAGTCCCTTACCTGAATAATCGCTTTCCGGGTCACCAGCAACAAGCACGCAGAGATAACTGCCAAATTTGATAAACTGGATAGTGTTAAACACTAACACGCAAAAACCTATTTTTCAGTTAATGGAACAAATGCTTCTTGGCATTGTAAACACAGTTATGAAAAATAGACAAGAATTTGCTTATTTCAAAGACATTAACAATGTGGAACAAGAATTAGTCCAATATTGACGGTAATTACGTCAATTTGGTCACTTGTGCATTGGTTTTCTTGTTATTAAACGCTTATTGGTCTGCTTTTAATATAATGATGTTAATGAAGGGAAGATTTTTAGATATTGATTAAGAAATTATCCATCACTGGCAGTTTATAATCATTTAAGACAAATTATAGATATCTCATAAGACAAAGCTATTTATATTATATTATATGGAAAGTATAAAAATATAGGTATTACAGGGCTTACAACCTGTTTTCGGCTGGCTTCAGTGATCACTTTACACAATACAATGTTCACCAATTCTACCCACAATTAACCTCCACATCTATCAAGTATGTTACTTACTTACTTACTTACTTACCATCACGCCGTTTCCCCGTGGGGGTAGGCAGAGAGGATAGAGCGCCACACTCTTCTGTCCTGACACACAATTCTCGCCTCATCCACATTCATACATCTTATCATACAAGCTCGCCGATTGTTGAGGCTTCTAACAGAACCATCCTCCATTATCTGGTTTACCTGATCGTGCCAAGTCTTCCGCGGACGTCCTCTATTTCTGGTTCCATCAACACTTGCGTCATATATCTTTCTTACCATTCTCTCCTCATTCATCCTTTCCATATGACCAAACCACCTAAGTGATCCTTTCTTAATCTTACTCACTATACTAACATCAGCTTTACATTCTTTCCTTATTTCTTCATTCTTTACTCTGTCATAAATATATTTGCCACAAATACGTCTAAGTGATCTCATTTCCACTGCATTCAGTCTACTTTCGTTCCTTTTCTGCCAGCTCCAGGCCTCACTTCCATACCTCAGTGTCGGTACCAGGATTCCATTGTGCACCGCTAGTCTTGCCTCGGTTGACAAATTCCCGTTAGATATAATTCCATTCAAAGCGCCGTTTACTTTATTTCCTGCAGTCACCCTCCTTTCGATATCATTCTCAGCCTTTCCTTTTCTATCAAACATACTTCCCAAATATACAAACTCATCTACTTGTTCCAAACATTCATTACCTACAAGTATTTTGCATGGTGTCTTGCTTTCCTCCTTCTCGAATACCATCACTTTCGACTTGTTAACATTCATCATGAGGTCGCTTTCCTTGCATACATCGTACATTCTACTCACCAGATTCTGTAGTTCTTGTTCATTATTCGCATCATCGGCGTACAATAAACAGCATACAATCAAATCGCCCATTTTCGCTCCTACATTCATACATTTTAGTTCTTTCACACATTTATCCATATACAAGTTGAACAGCCATGGAGACATTACACAACCCTGCTTGACACCCTTTGTAATGTCAAACCATGGTGAGTGCTCCATTGATTCTTACACACGCAGAACTTCCTTCGTATAGGGATGCGATTGCGCGTATAAGTTTACTATTCACCCCGTAATCAGAGAGTACTTTCCATAACTTTTCTCTTATAACTCTATCGTATCGTAAGTATGTTACGATGTAGAAACATTTCAAGTATTACTACAACTTCGCTGTCGCTATCTATGGTTTGAAATTTGATATTCATTTCTTGAAACAGCATAGATGTCACTAATGAGAATCTTTTTTTTTTTAGAAATATGAAAGCTATATATATATATATATATATATATATGTATATATATAAGTGTGTTCTTGGATACTCAAATATTGTTAATATGATCATTTGTTTGTATTGATGTCACAAACTATATATTTACAAAAACTTTACTATAATATTTTTCTCATTTGGTGAAGGACATGATAATTTGCATGATTTTTTGTTATCATTGCTTCGTCCTTACAAGGTTAAAACTCTAGTTATGTTTACTTTTTATTTAAATAAATGCATAATATTTTTAAAAAAAATTAAGCATTTTTGTTTTTTAATGATTTTGTTTAATGAAACCAAACATTTTAGATGATTTAAATAATATTTTATGATGAAAGGCATTCAGTCTATGCTTATGCAAAAATATATTATTGTCTACCATAAAACGATACATTGTACAAGGAAACAGTTGCTCTCTGTGGACCTTGGAGTTCCTCTTTTTCATGCAGGATACAAATAGCGTAGATCTCGAAGCCACCCATTTATTATATGCAAAACCCAGAGTATCTTTGCAACCGAACCCGAAAAGTTAACTCGCCTTGTCTAAGTCTTAATACTCCGGATAAATTATTTGTGCGCGCATACTAAAATTTGCCACATTAAGATACAAAATCTTAAAACATCTGTTGCTATTTCAGAAATTGTTGCAGTCATCCATCAACGTTCTCCCTGTGCATTGGTTGCTATTGCTTTTGCTAGCAAAGGAGTTGAATAGGTTAATTTCTCATAAAAGATGCAATGCACTAATTTGGAACTCACAATTCCTAAAATCACCAACAATTATTGGGCATTGGAATTTATTGTTCACACGTTAAACAATAAATTACTGGCACTGTATGCTAAATCTAAATCTTCATGCGAAAATAAATAATTGACTTGTTATAATTTTTAAATAACGCTTTTTTGTAAATATTAAATAGTCAATAATGATACTGAGTAAGTTTTCGTTTTATTTCGAAAATGTATCTATTCTTGCTGGACAACAGAAGAAATGTCTATATTGTTATCAAGTAATTTTCTACATTCTCGCGACAGTGGAGATTACCATGTTATGTCTTTAGCATCTAATATAAATAAATGTATGAATATATTTAAATAAATAAGTGATTTATATGCAGCGGTGGGCTGCCATACGTTTAATCTCAGTGCTATTCGCAGTGTTCCGGAGGAGGAGCAGATTTTTTTTATCACTCTTATACTATTATACGCAATAATTATTAAAGCAATCCAATATTACTTAATATATTTATATTATATAACAATACGCAATGTACTTACAGTAAAATTAGCTGAAAAATGTACTTGCTTACTTTAAATTACAAGCCTGAAGAGTTCCAAGATTGATGCAGAAATAGGTACCTACCTGCTATTCTTTTCGCTCCAATTTCATATTTCAAAACAGAACACTGGATTGAAACTGAAGTTATCTTTAATAAATAATGATGCAAAGTAATAAATATTAGGAACTGTGCTTCTCAAAACTGTGCAAAATTACGGTAAAGAGAAAAAAATGATGTGCACGTGTGAAGTATGAAGGATAATCGTTCAAAACATCATTCACAAAAATGTTACATTGAACATCCATATCAAACATTGACGTTTTTTAAGTATTGTTAGAGTATATACAAAAAACGGCTAGGTCTCGTTTATTATGCACCCGAAATAAATGTATTTTACGAGCAATTTCATAAAACATTTAAATCATTTTTAGAAATTGCAGTTAGGTACTGATTTGATCTGATATTGTTTTTTCTTAAGGGGCTCGTGCGAACCCCTCCGAGCTTCGTCCAGCCTACCCCTGTGTATATGTCATCAGCAAATATATCTCCATGCGAGTGCTTTGTGCAAGGTCTGCACACGAATAACATAATTATGAATACACACCGATCACATATAATGCATATTCGGAAAATAATGGCTTTTTACTATTCTACAACAAAATCACATAAAAATAATATCAAATAATAAAAAATTATATGTTTTATTACATATAATAATTTAAGTAAACGTCGAAAATTAAACCCATTATCGTAATGTGATAAATAAGTGTTGTGGAAAACCATGAGATAACAAATGTACCCATCTCATTTATCTGGTACGCCATCAGATTTAGAGTCAGGATTTTCCTCTATTAGTCCTATCAGATTTATAATTAAACTTAATTGTAGGTTATCCTTATCACCTTATCTGAAGAATTGAAGGGCACGAGCTTTCGCTCCATATTCTTATAATAAAATTATGGGTTTGTGTTTGTTCTAGCGTACTTATAATTAACATGTTGTTGGTTAGCAAAAAAAAAAGTTTTTTTATAAATAACTTAAGAATCCATTAGGTTGTGGAATCCAAAAGATTAAAATATTCATTATATACAACCATTTTTTAATAATTACAGTAGTAAATTCAGCTCCTTGCCAAATTATTAGACGCACCGTCAAATATCTTATATTTATAAAAATAAATCGGTAATAATTTTTATTATTTTGACAATGAAGAATTTTCGCATTGGTAAAGTTATATTGCTGTATTTTAAGTTAGCACCAGTTTAGTGCAATACAATCGAAAGAGTGGATTTTATTTTTTTTCTTTTCATTAGAGAATATATGCATTTATGTGAAAATTTCTTGATTGAGTGTTGATAGAATAATAAAAAATAAAAATCAATGCCATGAATAATTTAAACGAAAAAAAAATTACAATAGGTACCAACAGTAAATGTACATAAAATACAAAAAATATTCGACTTTTATTTTGTAGTGCGGTGACAGAAAATATAGGTATTCATAAATAAATTATATTGTATAAGTATAATGTGTCAAGAATATACTTGGTACTATCTCAAATTTGAATTTCGCTTAATGAACTGATGGAGCCTTATGTACCTATTATTAATGAAATCAATTTGAAAATAAATAAATTCTCAAATTCTACATAAACAGATACATATTATAAAAAAAAAATTGCATTAAAAATAACGAATAAAATCTTGCAGTGAAATATGTAGATTATTTCTACTGTACATTACATTGTCCTAATATAAATAAACTTATGTAATTTAAGACCACAAAATATCTACTAACAATATTTATTTAATGAAGAACTACATATTTACGAGTATGTTGTATATGTTTTTATGTACGAGTTTTTTTCGTCAAAACGGGACACCTACTAATTTTAACGTGGCATCTTTTAATATCTGACGTACTTAACGTGGTCATATATATATTTTTTAAATTTTTCCTCTACTAATTTTTAGGGTCCTTAAAACGAGAATCTACTTCATGGGCTACGCTAAATTCTATACGACACTTTTCACATCTGATGTCCGATGAAGTACTTCTTTGCTTTACACGGGTACTCAGTTTGTAACTTTACATTAAAAATGCACTTGCGTTTAGACATTGTTAAAATAAAGGATTCACGTACAAGAAATTCAAATTGACTACAACAACACACGTCGATAAAAAAATAAAATAATCAATAGTCAAGATGCGCGATCTGTCTATGTACTCGCAAACGAGGAGCAAACGAGCTAGTAGGCAACTTAGACCGACTTACATAAGTATGAGACGTATTGCGCATGCCGTCATCGCCGCGTTACTAGGCGCTACCGTCGGATTTTTTTGAATTTACGCGCCATTTTAAAATTTTTTCTCAGAATGGAACATTTCAGCGTTTCGACAAAGGTATAGGCTACCTAAAAATGGGATGGTCCCGTTCAAAATGGGACGTATGGTCTCATTAAAGAGAGGAGCTCCGTTATAACACAACCCGATTTACCGCGAATTCGAATATGAGTCATTCGACCACTTTTTAAAATTAAAATAGCTTGTGGATTTTTTAAAACTATACAAAATCTTTTGTGGTTAGTCATCCTGGGATAAATGTTGGAAGAACGCTCTGCAGTCAGCTTTTACGTCACTATAATCTATCACAAAAGATGAAGACGAGCCAGATTTTGATGATTTCACAGAGATTTACTTTAAATTTTAAATTTAATTTCAAAACATCAAAAAAGGTTTTTAAAAACTTGTGATTTTAATTTTAACATCGATTCAGCGCGACCGCGATTTTTTCGCAGATCCGTAACGGGGTTCCACTGTACTAATAATAATACATAACTTAATTAAGCTGTAAAAAAAAATTAAATATAGATTTAAAAAAAAAACGTAATTAATTGGAACGAGCTTATTTGATTCAACGGTAAATAGTCAGCAGGTGGTCGGAGATTTGAACTTCATCCCGGGAGTCCGCCGTGTTAGTTATGTTTTCATTGCACAAACGCTCAACATACTTCAATGATGAATATCGATATGACATATACTATTTCATTCACGCATCTCTATTATTTAAAAAAAAACTACACCTATTAATTTTTTCTTTGTATGATATGTACTTCATTAATTATTTCATAGATTTGTATATTTAAAACTCCCGCGTACAGAATATTAATTAATTTTGTTTACTTTTTAATTTTTTTCTGTAATCGATTTTATAAAAGATAATTTAAAATGTAATATTACGAGCGCTCGGAGCTCGAAAATAATACGGCCACAACTTCGTTAAATTGTTTTTTATGGCGGTGTCAATTATTTTCCTCGCCCAAAAATTTCATTTGTCGTGGCTAAATACACATGACAATGTTTATTCAGCAAATGTGATTAAAAAATAACCACTCCACGTTAATTAACGAATCAATCACACATTTTTTCCGTTAATCTATATGAGTAATGATGCGTAAAAATTAGATTAAGGGTTGTTATCTTGTTGACGAGAGCCGCAAACATGGACATTCAAATCTAGTTTACATTGATGGGTTTTTAAAACTCACAACAAATAAGATCAAAGGGTAGACGAGACGAGTTATTTATATCACGCAGTTGAGTGGATTTATCTGACGTTTCCCCCCTTTTTGATATATATTCACAATTAATGGAAATCTTTGATCTGACCTATGATTTACATCGTGAGGTAATTTTATTTTATTTCATAATTGATCTGTTCACGAGTAATCCAAACGCGTCATCCACTTGACTGCCAAATATGGATATCAATTTCGATAATAATCAAACAAGCCGTTCCAATAAAAACAGCGCTTGTGGCGCACTTAAGGTTGGAGAAACCGGGGGTAGTGACCGATGTACCCGAAATAAGAGGGACTCTTAATTTCGCAATGGGGAAGAAGGGTATCAATTAAACAAATACGTATTTATGAGTCATCAAAAGCAATACTGCTCACGGAAATAGACGCACTTGTGTTCTCTAAATCTTTGAAGAGTTACGGATATCATAACAAGCATTAAAAAAAAGAATTTGTCAATTAGATTTTTTGTAAATAGAAATTAATTCCATTCTTTTCTTCATACAAAAATGTATTAAACTAGCATTACACAGATCAAAGATACCAAATTTCTAAGATAAATCTGTACTCTCGACATTTAAATATTTTTCAGTACAAGTTCATGAAACATGGAAAATGGATACTAAAAACTATTTCCATTTATTAATAATATCTAGTAAAATGCCAATTTGAAAAATACTCACAATTTTTAGAATATAAAATGATGAATATAATTTTGAGCAAAAATTTAATAAAATTGTACAATAAATAAAATAAAAGCGTAAAACCTACAAGAATCAATAACAGACTGTCAAAATAATGTCAAACATTTGTTGCTAAGCAACCAATCAATAAATACTACATAATAAAAATTTATATTGAGCGTTCATTCTTATGATCTGTATACAAGGATGAGAGTTTCAGAGATGTCTCATAGATTAGTCAGTAAAGATCGGTATCGTTCTACTCTGTGTACACAATACATGCGGCAATGTATTATAACTCGCTTCGCGCTGAACTCTGTACAGTTTACGCGCTTTCGAGACGAGTCTCCGATACAAGTCTCGTCCGTCTGCACGCAACATTAAGATGCGAATACACGGATGAAACTTGCTCTCGCATCTCGTAGATTTTCAGGTGCTGTTTTCTGCCATACATTCAAAATGCAACAAAACTACCACATAATATTATGTGTGGATGGATTATTGTTAGACTTGACAGCCCGGGATGAACTTTGACTGCCTCACGAAAATCACTCACTGCTCTATTCCTCAATTCGCCAATCTTCTAAATTATATTTATTTGTAATAAAATTTTTGTTGAAATTATATACTCGTATCTCTATGAAAATAGTAAAACTAAAAATCGTCAAAGTGGTTTGATTACCTTAATTTTTTTCAATCTTTTGATATAAGTTATCTTAATATCCTAAATGACATTGAGATAACTTATATCATATTTAGAATAAGTAAAGTGATTTGATTTTTTACACAAAGTATGCAAAAAAAATAATCAGAAAATAGATTAAAGGTTCTTAAGCTACCGGTGCAAAATAATAAAAAATATGATATCTTTTCATGAAATAATTTAAACAAATTTGATTTAAACTCTTGAATGTATTATATTTGGTAAAATAAACATGTTAGGTTCTTCACACATACATATACACCACTTTGTATGAAACCACGAAATTTATTATACGCCAAGCTGTTTCGCTTAGCTCAAACTTCGTCAGGGCGTATTTAAAATACGTCCCAAAACGTCGTTGGCGTATAATAAATTTTGTGGTTTCATACAAAGTGATTGTATTTTATTTAATATATATCTTTGGTACATCACTTCAGAACCGTATCGCATAAATCTTAAACATAATACGAATATAATTGAGTTAGATTAGGTGAGGTTAATATACAAATTCAGGGGTTCAAGGTTCTGGTATTCACTTAATGACTATGAATACTATAAAAAAAACTACATCTGCCTTAATATTGAATCGTATAAATATCTGTACTCTAATAAGTAGGTATATATCAATTATTCTAATGTTAAAAATATTAAATAAATCAGTTGATTTATTTCACTAGAGGCAATAATTAAACAAGTTATAAGGATACTTTCAATGAGGAAGTTTTTTACAAGAATTGTAAAGATAAACCAGTTAAATATATACATATATGTATAAATACTAACAGAGGTGTAACTGGTAAGTGCCCTGATGCAATGATGGAAAAGAAAAATTATTTTACGAAAAAATAGTTTTAAAACTCGTAGGTCATTAAATCAGTAATAAAAATATTTCAACACGTATTTTTGGTTAAACGATATATTTCTTATTTTTCTTCGGCAGTCCCTCCTTACGATTGTCGATATAGTGCATTCGATATATTAACGTCAAATCGATTGACACAATTTTTATTCGACAATATTTTGTTTTAATAGACTAATGGTATATAGTGTATATAATATATATCGAACGTCTGACGCGACGAACAGTTTTTAAAAATGTATTTATTTAAATAATTACAATTAGAAATTATGTTATAATTAGTTTTTTTTTACTCAAAAGCATAAGGCGAAAATCGTGCCATCATTTAACAGCGTAGTCTGATAAGATAGAGTGGGTCCATTCATCCTTACAAGCAATCTTTAATACGGGAAAAATAAAAAAATAAAGAGTTTTTCAAAAGTTTATTTAAAAATTTAAAAAAATACACTTTACGTTATTAGTATTTATGAGATTTTTGTTGCTGTACATTCGACGCCAAATACTTTATATCCGGTTCATATATCGTCACTTTTAGTAAAATGCACGCCCAACAGGATTCATCGGTCAATCTACTCGTAATACACTTAGAAAAATAATTATATGTAGAGAGAAAGTTGATAATATTACCATCGCTAATTTTTTTAAACAGCTAAAGATTTCTGGAATGCTGTTTCAAGTTCTTATTATTTCTTCTTCTGCATTATTTTTAGTCATATTCGATAAACGATCATTTTTAATTATTTCCGATTTTGTTTCCAGATCGAACTTGATTGTAATTCAATTAATTGCATTTCTATATCTATTCATTGTTACGTTCCAGCTAAAATGATGAACGTGCCATCTCTGGCACGCGTGCCCTTGGTTATATACCAGAAGAGGGAGAAGCGCAAAAACGATATCTGCTTTGGGTGCCTGAAATAAAGTTACGCCACTGGTACACAAATAACAAAATGTTAATTTTAAAACGATAAATAATTCTTTAGAGATATTAAAATAAATTTTAATTACTTCTCTGTGAATAAATTAAATGAAAAAATGAGCAATACCGTGCAATAAATACGAATACAATGACAGCGCGATTTTTACACTCGACACTTTGGAAGGCGCGTTAGGCTTTAAGTGATAACATCAGAATAAATATGTAATACGAGAAATAATTGCAAATAAACAATATTAACTTAATTGCATGATTAGTTGCGTCGACCTTGTGGACGTACCAGTAACATCACATTCTGACGTTACATCACATTCTGACGTTACTGGTACAATAGACCATGAATTATTCTACATACTTTATTCCAGGCACGCTTGCTATAAATTGTTATAAGGTGTGTCCAGAAATGTTCTATTATCCGACAAGAATACGCAGTAAATACACGGAAACATGTTAATTCAGAAATTTACAAGTATAAAGAGGTGACGGGCCTACAATTTAAAACGGAACGAGGTGTGGAAAATTACATTCTACAAAAATACTTCTTTGTCTATCTGGATTTGAACTGATTAAAAAGGTTTTATTTGTATCATCGAGCATATTTATTCAAAGATTTATATTATTGAAAAATCGTCCTCGTTAATTAATTTCTTAATAAGTTCACTTAGTCAATTATTCATTAGCTCATCAGCATACGGAATGTTGCAAAATTGTTTAAAAATAATATTTAATGAAAATAAGTTTACGCCACCAGCTCGTATGGTCAATGAGAAGTACTACCTGGAAGTTCTACTCCGTTTGCATGAAGCAATCCGAAGAAAATGCCAGGATTTGTGGCGAAACAACTCATGGCAATTGCACCACGATAATGCACCAGCTCACAATTTCTGTCCAAAAATAACACCATTATGATGCCTCAACATCCATATTCGCCGTACATGGCCTCCTGTGACTTTTTCCTATTCCTGAAGATGAAAAAAACCACGAAAGAACGACATTTTGACAACATTGAGAAAATAAAGACAGAAGTTACGCCTGTTCTGAGGCAGACAACTTTTTCATTTAGAATTGTATACAAATTATAAATAATCCGTCATTTTTTAACTTAAATTTATTTTAAACATCAACAAAAGCAAGTTAATTTGAAATATTCGTTATAACCGCATAGTTTCACGAAATAGAATTGAGAGCGGATCTTGTGTGTTATATAGTAGAATACAATATATTGTGTATTATTTTATGCGACTTATTATTTTGTGTTAATTTTTATTTACTCAATATATTTTTGTTTTATGGTGCTATGCGACGCGGACGGATGAATACAAAGATATTATAATTAATATTTTATAATATAAAATAATACTACGTTTAACGTGTATCGGAACGTATATATTCAAGTTCGCTTTGAATACATACTTCCAGCGCTTTGCAACACATATGCTTAAGCGAAGACGTGTATTCGTAAGGTCGCGCGGCGAGAGAGTTGCGTATAGTTGGTACGCGTTCAGAGTAGATTTTGCGAAAAAATATTTGAAACTAAGTCGAAACATCTCGAAGTTCTTCTGCCATTATTTGTGCGTGGACCCGCATACTTCATAAATAATATAACAAATAATTTATGTGTTTTGAAGATTTTATAGTTATGCACAGCTTTTTGATTATTATATATAGAGTGCACGCCTCTGCGAGTCAACGTAATGTATGAGTACAGTATTATAATCAAATGGTAATCGTAGCTTTATTCACATCTGACTGAGTGTTTGGAAGAATAAATTTATTGTGGTGATTGGTTTTTCGTTAATGATTAACAGAAAAGTAGAATATTCATTAGGAATGTTTAATATAAACTAAGTAATGAGAGATTGGGCGCGCTGTCACCGAAATACCTTTATCTAAACATATGGTATACTTTAGATTATCCAGATAAGATTTAGCTGTATTATGGGATTTTAGGTAATTGCGAATACAAATATCTGAATTTCGGGTAAGTAATAACACTCCATATATAATATTTATAACATAGCGAATTATGCCTATAAAGATTTGTATTCAGGTATACGAGTAAGTAAGTACATACAAACATAAAAAGACTTAAATAAACAACCAATTTTCACATTAAGTACTTAATTTTTTATTTTTTATTGTTAGTGAAGTAAAATGTAACAGGGCCAACGTATTCATAAATTACAAAAACATTTAATATAGACACACAGGCTCGATACTGACATGTTTTTTATACCTGGATATTTTAGGATCATCCAAGAGTTTTGAGATATGAGAACAGAAGATTTAAAGCGATAAATTAATTTTATGGTGGAAATAAAAGCTTTTCATAATTTCGTGCTTAAAATATTGCCTAACTTTACTGTCTAAAAATATGTAAACTTGTTTTTTTTTTATATATGTGGTCCCCATTCAACGTTTAATTTGTTTTATGTATAAAAATTCCTCAAAATTCTTAACATAATTATTCAAATGACTTTCACTAATCTAATTTATGAATCAAAATTGTTTAATTTTAAATGATTTGGTCCAGAATTGTTTATTTTGAAATCCAAATTTGTTCAGTAGTTCAGTATCCAGAAGCTTCCATGGTTTATAACAAGTTCGAATTATTCGCTTGTAACGCCATGGTCGCGTAACACGTGATTAAACATCGGAACCCATGCGCCATTGTACTTCTGTGCAGTAGTTTTAAGTACATATTCATTTTCCTCGTTTGTCAATTTGCGACATATTTTATTTTTTATTTTTTACAGTGTTTTTAATTTCATAATCAAAAAAAGTGTATTTTGTAACATAATTTATTAAGATCATTAGCGATCTGTTGGTAATCTGTACATAAAAAAAACAATAACTTATCATTTAATTTAAAATAATTTATTCTTTTTTTTATATAGCTATGAAACAATTTATAAAATATATTAATTCCACATCGGAAGGTAGGATTAACAAGGATGGTACATAACGAGTACGTCGCTATTTAGTTTAGTTTATTTTTTATAAATAAACTCTTTTTTCCTGTTATGAGTGAATGAGAGATAAATATAGTTCTTAAGGCAATTTTAAATACTTTTTTAATAATAATACACAATGAGAGAATGAAGCTTCCTAGTGATGATATAGACGATAAATTAAAATTATTGATTATCTAAAAAAATTGAGAGGTGCATGTGTTCTGAAAATTTAAATAATAATAATAATACACTGTGGCTCGAAACACCACTCTAAAATCGGCTACCGTGCAGAAAACATACATTTAAAAACTAAATGAGAAAAAGACGGAAATCAGGACGAAAGAGAAAGAGTACGAAGACCTATCTTTTTTTTTTATTTTGAAAACTTACCGACCTACCCAAATATTAATAAATTAATGAATGAATTAAACATATAAAAGATGATTTAGGAGAACACATTCTTATTGTGAAGTTGTAATTATTCAGAACAGACGATCTGTGATATTTTAAATATATTAATTAGAAAGATATACGTATAAAATCAATTTTATCGAAAAATTATGTTGTTACGCTACCGGTATTCAAACCTGGATCTCTTTTTCAATCCGGGGAAGATGCATAACCAACTACAGCGACAGTATTTTTGACGACAAATTTTCGAACCAATATGTTACACTTTTTAAAATTCATACATCTATCGTTCCATTATTTGAAAGCCAGCTACATTGTTTTTGCGGAATCTCAAATACCTTTGAGTAAATCGATAGCAGACGTCAGAATTAACAGTTAATTTTTATTAAATTTCGGACACATTGATACAACTTATATATTATTAAGAAGAATACATTCTTATTGTGAAGTTATAATTATTCAGAACATAGGTGGTATTTTAAATACTAATTAAATGTATTCATTATAAAGATGTACATATAAAATACAATAAAATTTTTTCGATAAAATTGATTATATATGTATATCTTTATAATTAATACATTTAATTATTATTTAAAATATCAATCAAACTAGATTTTGTTACAGAAATGTAGGATATCTTTATAAATTATTTTTCCATATTTATATTTCAAACAAACGATAAAATACAATTTTTTTTTTCAAATGTTTCATAGTTCTTTTCTCTGCCGTTTTATTCGTGTAAATTTTAATAAAATATTTTTCTCGATACAGAATTAATTGGGCGAGGCAAATAACGAAAAAAAATATAATTTGTATGCATAGATTAAAAAATATAAATAATTAATAGCAATTTCGTCAATAGTTTCAATATTTAAAAAATGTGAATTTTGACCAAATTTTTTAACAAAAATGTGCGAGCAGAAAATTCGGATCGAAGCTTTTCGTAGTTAAGCAGTTCCTAACATTAAGCGAGTATCGGCGTGTGTTTGCTCACTCTGACCTTATCGGATAACCTTGTCGCCCCTAGTAAAAGTTGTGACCAATTTTCTTTATTAGACACATATAAATACACCACACGTGACTGACTGGACCACACTATTTTCTCTCGGCAAGTGAAGGTCAATCTCAAAATGATAGCGAGGTCACTTTCCGGTAATTTTATCTAAAGTTACCAACCAGACACTAGTGATTCCTAATCGAAAAGAAAAGGGAATTAGTTTTATTAGATTTACAAAAATGTGATCGCGTCTAGTTTATACTTGCAACAAAAAAAAACATACAATGTTATAACCGTATTTCTTCGATTATAAGATGCATTCTTATTTGTAGATATCATTAACATTATGTTAACCTTATTATAACAGACAAAGTCATACAATCACAATAAAAATGATTTAAAAACAAACATATTAATTATGTACTATCTGCATCAGAGTCTGAAATTTTTTCAGATTCAGTGTCCAATCTTTCTGAATCACTTTTCGACTCAGTTCTAGTAATTTTATATCGATTGTAAGACGCCATCGATTATAAGACGCACCCCGAATTCAGATATACCAAAATAGTCTAATAATCGATACTTTATATTATTTTTTAATTTGCTGGACCTTTAAAGATTCTCGAAATATTGCATTTAATTAATTTTTTAAATTTCTAATTTATCGACTTTTAATTCTCCAATATTGGTCTGTAATTTCCGCAGTGTGGCATGTATCAATACAACTCCGAACACACGAAGAATGTTTATTTATCTCACTTTAGAGTCTGTTATTTTCGGTAGCCTGTCGACCATACTAGAATGTCTGCGTAACACGAAAACTTTATTTGTTCCAAATGATTCACAGCTCATTCTGGTCTCGACATTTGTACATTTAAAGAGTAATAACAAACAAGATTTATTTATTATTAGTCGTTGATTTCCAAAATACATATTTGTGATCGGATTTCAGACGTAAAGCAGCCCAACAAATAAAGGAAAACAACAAACCATCACAGAAATACATAAAACCATGTGCGTACAAAATAATTACTATATCAACGTATCGAAGATAAATACACTGCTCCGTTATTTCTTTCCGCCTACAGAATTAGCTGTTTACACAGTAATCATAAATTGTGGGCAGATGTTTCAATTATATTTACATCCTAAGCTATCTAGGTAAGTACTTTTAAGCACTATTAAACAGAACTTAAATTTATGACGGCATTTTTTCTATAACATTTTATTAAAGCTACAAAGTTTTTTATTTACAAATTAGAAAGATATACATATAAAATCAATTATATCGAAAAATATTATTGTTGCTACCAGTATTCGAACCTGGATCTCTTCTTATCCGGGGAAATTGCATTATCCGATTACGCTACGGCAACACAGTGCATTGATGACAAATTTTCGAGCTTATATATTACACTTTTCAAATTGATACATCTATCGTTCCATTATTTGAAAGCCATCTTTATTTTTATTTAAAGTTTTATTAAAGTTGTCTGATTTGAATATTGATAAAATTGTAAAAAAAAATCTACTCAATTTATTTGATAGAATATATATTATATATATACACTTTACCAACACAATATAATGATTAATAAGCGAAATATTCAATATTAATCAAGAATTACTCGACCAAAACGTAACCTTATAACGAAATATCAGATCATTTTATATTTTGTTTATCCTGAATCAATTTAAGCAAGTACGATGTTAAATATTAGAAAAAAGTATTATAAAAAGCAACCTATGAATATGAATTAAGAAAAACACATTCTTATTGTGAAATTGTAATTATTCAGAACATAGGTCTGTGATATTTTAAAAACTAATTAAATGTATTAATTAGAGAGATATACATATAAAATCAATTCTATAGAAAAATATTGTTGTTGCTACCGGTATTTGAACCTGGATTTCTTCCAAACCGGAAACGTGCGCTATCCGATTATGCTATATCAACACATTATTTGAAAGCAATTGAATTTGGAACGATAGACGTATTCATTTGAAAAATGTGTTATATAGGGTTTGAAAATTTGTCGTCAATCGACTATGTCGGTATAGAA
Source organism: Eubasilissa regina (assembly GCA_022840565.1). Classification (NCBI taxonomy): domain Eukaryota; kingdom Metazoa; phylum Arthropoda; class Insecta; order Trichoptera; family Phryganeidae; genus Eubasilissa; species Eubasilissa regina. The sequence continues at coordinate 15,442,013 of JAINEB010000018.1, read as the reverse complement.
TAATCGGATAATGCACGTTCCCCGGATTGTACGAGATGCAGGTTCGAATCCCATAGCAACAACAATATTTTTCGATAAAATTTGTTTTTAAATGTATATTTTTCTAATTAATACGTTTAATTTGTATTTAATAAATTAATAAATTAATTAACTGGTTTAATTTGTATTTAATAATTAATTAACGTTTAATTTGTATTTAATTAATTAATTAATTAATTAATAGTTAAATTAATTAATTAACGTAATAGAAAAAAAATAAAAAATACATTTAAGTCTTATATATGGATATTAAATAATAGATCAATCTGAATACGTTACTAAAGCTTTAGCCACTCCTAAAGTGATATAATCAATCAAAAATTTTGTACAGATACCTGATGACTTATCTATATGAAAATCAGACATCTTGTAAATGTTTTAGAAAGTCTGTAAATTTGTTTATTTGTTCTATATGTACGCAATACTTAGCTTGAAGAATGAAAGGCCTTATTAGGGGTACCTTCTCTATGGAGGATAACATAGGCCGATGAGATTTGATAAGGAGGAGAGAGTTTAAGAGAAAATAAGTTATTTTTGAGATATTTTAAGAAAGTTCTCAAGGCTCCTTGAAGTCAAAATTATCCACCTGTATCAACGAATTTTTGATAAAACTGTAATATGAAAAGTATAGGTGCGAATAATTAAAGTAGTATTGAACATACCCAAACGTCCACCAAATATCGAAGCACATGATGTTCAACCATGAAAATGCTGCCAGGAAGTTGAAGTATATGGCGTATCCTGTGGATTAATAACAAAGCTGAAAGACGTACAATATATAAAACACAAGGACGGATCCAGGGGGTGGGCGCTAGGGGCGATCACCTTCCCTCTCCTAATTACAGACAAATTTGTACTTATCCTTCGAAACTCGCAATATGTTTTTTTAAATTAGGTAAGATTTAATAGGAAATATAATTTAGCTTAAGAAATGTCAATTTTTGTGTGTATAATAATAAATGTATTATATAGATATATGGCTGTTTTACTGAAAATTTATTAAATTAAGTTTGCGAAATTAAGAGATATTTTACTTTACATGTGGTCCGTCAATCCGCTGATTGCGCATGTTATAAAAATATACCTACATATTAGACAAATGCCTTATTGAGAGATGGCAGGTACAGTGGCAACCAAAATATTATTTTTTTCACAATAAATCCGCATATATCTACAAACATTGAATTTTCTCAACAAATGTTAAGACATAAATAAATATAAAACGTAATTGTTTGATATTAATGTTACTTGATAATGATTATTAATAGAATAAATCATAGAATCACAATGAGATCATGACTGTACAAAACAGTATTATTGAGGAAAAATTATATTATAAGTATATTTATGATGATCAATTGTACATGCTTAGTACAACGAAAAACGAATGAAATGTACTACAAACTAAAAAGAGTCAAACAACTTTTACAACGATGTGTCCGTTAATTTTTTTGTGTATTTTTCGAATAGATAGACTAAACTTATTAATAACTATAATTGAGCGGAGTTTAATTCCAAACAAAAAATATTTTTTTACTTATAAATAAATAGTCGATAAGATACTTACTATGTACAGAGGGAATACCAAATTTAAATATTAAACTAGTATTACAAGAAAGCAATCGCCTTGCGTCCAGTGATGGCAGCGCAGCAGCCACAGGTTGTATATCACTAAAAGTTATTTTTTAATGTGGAAAACATAATTTATAATTACGGAATAATTAATACCATTGTATTAGCTGCACAAAACTTTGTCGCCCGACCAAAATTATTAAATACCATCACAGGGCGTCATCATCCAACAGGGGTGTATAGAGTTATAACTCAATTGAAATATAATCAGATGATGTGAAATTTATTTACGAATATACATTTGAGTATTATTTATTTGTATTTATTTACATCCTATCCCGAATCGTTTTGAGATATGTTTGCTCTCGATTCGATTCGTCAATATTACATTTTTTTTATTACATTCAGTTATTAACATCTTTATACTATCGTAGGTTGGCTCCGGTATCATTGTACTAGAGCCATGCATGTACAATTGAGAGACTCGTACAATAACGTGAGACTCGTTATCACATTCAATTCAGAGGGCAGCCAGAGAGAAGCTATAAAAATCATGCACCCCTAAAAGGGGAGGGTAGATGTCACATCTATGTATTGCAGTCGCAGAACTCGGTCACAGTCCGGCAGAAATTCATCCTGTCCAGGTCGTAAAAGGTGCAAGGGAGAGCCAGTAGAATGCTCCGTCTCTCATCATGTCACCATATCTGAGTATGTATAACATTCCCAAGAAAAGACCAGATCGTTTAGCTCAGTTTAAGTAGAATTTAATCAACGTTTTGTTATATATAGAGTTTTAGGCAGTGGCGTAACTATGCCAATTCAGCCAATGCGGTCGTTAGATAAGGGCCCAAAAAATTCGGATCGTACACTCATTTCCATTGATATTTTTACGAGAATCGACACCTTTTAAGAAATGGAATTATAAAAATATTAAAACGAAAACATGTGAACCCATTATCGATGTATACAGTAGTAGTATCCCAGATCGTGTGAAAATCGCCTTAAAGCAAAGCAACATTTTTTTAGTTGCAAGTGTTTATAAATGTCTAAGAGACGTATGCTTTTTTCATGAAAGTGCGATATTAAATGAGACAAGAGACTAATTTTGTTTTTACTATTTATTTGATATTAATATTCGTATATCTTACAATACTTATTTAAGGGGTCCTTTTTTAAATTCTGCGTTGGTGCCCATTTTTTGTAGTTACGCCACTGTTTCTAGGTTACCGTTATTTTAATATGTCTACAGTCACCTGAGGTAGAAGACTAATTAAATTACTCATTTAATATTCACCTAAAATCTTGCAATAGTTTTCGGGCACGTTGGACCATTGCACCCGAGCGAGGCAGGAGTAAGCCACCAGCATAGAGAATACGTGCGACATGAGGGTGCGCCCATGCAGATTTTGCAGAGCCGGGAGTGCCAGGTACACCAGGAGGGTGGCGGCGAGGAAGATGCACGAGATGATCAAACCCTACAGGTATGAAAACATTAGTGAAACAAAATACTTTATACATCATCATAAATATTATTAACTATTTTAAGTATGTCCAAATCTTTGTAAGAACCAATTACTGGGATTTATCCCCTCATGGATTGTCGTCAAGATATAGATGTCTTACAGACATAAAGCTATTATACTTTTAAAATTAGCAATATTAACTTGGTGGTTAAGATTCATATTTTTTATTTATTATCTTAGTTTAATAACCACAATTGAGTTTAAAAAACATCTACCGGTTTCGGAAAACACCTTTTCCTTCTTCAGGATATGTCAAAACTAACTAAAAATATAGCATTGTTTTTCTATTTATCCAGAATCTATTTTTAATTTTTTTAAAAACAACAAAAGATTTTAGTTATCTACATCATAATGTTTTAAACTATTTTCGTTGTAAGCTCAAGTATCTTCAGTAAATTAAATCAAACGTTAAAATACCGGTGGGAGTTTAGGAGTCAAGTTAAGAATAATCGTTTCGATCGCATTAACAATTTTATGCGCACGCAATGTTTTCACTTTCTTCTGGGTAATGGTGAGTTTATAAATAGTTCATATGTATTATGTTTTGAAACGTTTGCTTAGACTACCGAAACTTAATTGTTGATTCTTCTGCTCACCTTTTATCAAAGCTATACACATCTAGTACCCGGTGAATAAAAAAGCATCAAAACATAAAAAGTATTATTTTATCAATATGTTATAATATAATGATTACGCGGGTTGTAAGTAGTTAAATTGTTAAGGTTTTTTTTTTCAATTAACTTAATAATAATTTTATGGAAATAAGATCGAATTAAAAACGTATATAATAAATAAAAACGGTGTGTATATATAATATCCTCGTAAAAAATGTTTAATTGATTAAAAATATATTATATGTGATGTCCTTGAGATAGAATATATGTGTGTGTGTGTGTGTGTCAGAGCGCCCGCGCGGCCGGAGCGAGATGTATATGTGTGTGTGTGTGATGAGCGAGGATAAAAGGGTGACGCGCGCGAGGCGCGATCTCTTTTCGATACCGTTCAGCTTCGAAACTAGTTATATACCTTGCACCTTACACTTTTTTATTCGTGTAATAAAGATTATAATTGTCACATGCGAGTTTCTCTTGGACCACCAACAATCTATTACGAGGTGTACAATTTGATACGTACTTCTTACGATAGTACGTAACATTTTATAAATAGACATGCATCCACGATATTAAAAAAATAGCTTCATCTCTAAAATCAAAGGAATACTTTAAAAATCTTTCCACGTCATTAAACGTATTATCTATTTGAGAGAATACGTAAATCATGAACATGAAAGTACTCGTAATCTGGCACAAGTTGTATTAAATTGATAAAGAATATTTTCAAAAATCGATGTCAAACATTCGTTGATAATTGTGACATACATGCGCCTCGTGCTGATGATTCGTGTTTAGAATGTGACAATGTTCTAGTTGGAATTTTAAATTTTAAGAAATTAAACGAGCATTCTCAGAATAGGTACTCAAAAACAATTACGTAATTTGGCTAGTTATGTCAGGGTCGGCTTGATTTGTAGTCATACAAACAAGAAGAGCCTATTATAAAAATTCAACGGTATCACTTGTACGAAGTGCGTTAGTTCAATATACTTCACATACATAAGTATAATACGTCTGAAAAAAATTTAAAATTTTCAGAATTATTTTGTTATTCCATTTACTAACTAAGGGAGAAAGAATTGTGTTTTTATTTATTTATATTAATACTTTCAATCAAAAAACTTTTTTTTTATATATCTAACCGCTTAAAATATATATTTTTTTAACTTTTACTTTTGTTCAAAATAAGAAAAAAGTTACGCTGTTCTTTTATTTTGTCGCTAAAAAAACGCAAATCTGAAAAATGATATTTTTTAAAACCTAAATTTGAATAATTCCCAACCTGACCCTGATAAGATTTATTCAACAACTCATAATTACACGAATTTTAGTGAATTTTGAACGCCTCTTAATAATTCGTCGTGCAGATTAAATTTTAAATAATATTTTCTATTTTCTAAACTATTTATTAAAAACTCGGTTGCCGTTGACACTGCCATTAGATTCAAATAAATGTAAAATTTATTTAGGTGTTATTAAGTATGCTAACTGAGGACTTAGAACCGCTTTCACACAAAAACAAAACTAATTTTGTACAATCACAAATTCACACAATGCTCCTAGACTATTCGTACCCCGTGCACTAGGTGAACCCCACTTTACAATGCCATTTAAGTGATGAAAAGTATTATACTGCGCAAAGTATTATTGCTCTCTTTATAAACTGAAAGAACTTGTGATTATATTTGACTCTTTGAAACAGGTCCAGAATATTTACTTCACAAATTAGGTACACTTTCCCACTATATAAAATCAACCAATCAAGTGTTTTTAATACAATTTAAATTAATCAAATAAAAAGATATATAGAAAAAAATCAATTTAACGAAAGAATATTTCGTCTGTCTGAATAGGTCCAACACCGCCGAAGATTTGTCAAAATGTTCAAGCAGCACTAAAAAGGGCTCGCTTCTTTAGTGGCGATAGTTTATTCGCGGCATTGACTTTAACCGAGTGCAAGTAGTCTATTGGTTAATTTTAAAATTTGAATGCACCAATCAATGCGGCGTGTGCCGTTCAACTGAAAGCGCCAAAAAAACGTATTTTGAAATGATTGGCTTATACGCGGTATTAAATTTACATACACGATTTAGTCGCTACCGAGATTCGAACCTGGACCTTTTCCTATCTGGAAAAATACATTACCATTTCGCCACATCAACCGATTACGTTTTCGACAAATTTTGAACTTATATTATCTAGACCTTAGTAATTGGCACATCTATGATTCTATTTTTATAAACAATCGACTTTATATTGCGATGAATCTTATTACTATTGAGCAGTGGTAGAAACCAAATATTTTTTAGAAATATAGATTTTTTTCTGTACATTTAATTGATTAATTTAAATTGTATTAAAAATACCACAGAACTGTGTTCTGTAATTACAACTTCACAACAAAATGTGTCATCATTAAAAATTTTGATTAAAAATGAAAAATTGACTCGTATTTTTAACAGCTGACAAATAACAATCGAATCACTCTTGATTTTGTTCAACCGTTATCTAAATATAAATATATATATAAAAATGTCGCAAAATGTCTAAAGTAAAAAACAAAAAATAAGGAAAATAAAATTATAAAATCAAGATGGTATACTAACAACGCTGAAATATTCCAGTCTTGTCTGCTCTTTGGGTGGAAAGCAGATGAAGGTATAGAAACCAGTGGGTCGACTTGCACACGGAGTATCCAGGGTCTCCAGGCAGTAGTCAGACTGCATCAGCCCTGGTAGCGATGGTACCATGAGATCGCCGGTAATCGCGTCCAAGTAATTAACATCTTTGGGGTTCGTCAGGTTCAGTATGTACTTTCCCTCCGGACACTGCGACGAGTAATGGATACCAACTGTTCCTGTTTAAGAAAGAAAAATAATAATTTTTATTATATCGATACTTCAAGGGGAATTTCATTTTGATTATGGGGTAAAATTCGAAAAATTTTTTCGTTTTTATGCATTTTTTCTGTGGTATTTGGACGTTATTTGTTGAATATTTCAAGAACATAATACACTAAAAATATTTATCTTATTCTGATTCATGGAATTATATAAAATTATTATACTTTTCAAGCAAGCTTTTTATACATAGACTAGTAAATAAATAGACATGACGTGTATATATAGGAGAGGGGTTTGGAACATTATTTGCGGGACGAGGAGTATTCTACATGCATTTATCCAACGAAACATAAATCCGGCATCGTTTCATTTAATCAGCATTTAATTTTTCGTTCCAATCGACTCATATTTTTTTTAAAAAGTCCCGGAGCTCTTTGGTTGCGTGAGTGGCACCAAAGTGATCACGCGAGTGCCACTAAAATAAAAATTTTGGGACAAAGAATTTGCGTTAGTTCACGTCCATTTATTTGGTGGTCTGCGGTTTTATACCATAAATTCAACATATTTAATATGCGAATGGATAACATTTGATATGAGAGTTATCACACGCATATTTTCAAAGAGGCACTCGATATTTATGAACACCCGGTAAAATTAAGAATGCTGGTCTAAAATTGAAAACCTCTTGGTATCCGACCCTGTAATCGGCCGAGTTGAAGATATTCACATTTTGACTTTGATTTCATGGCACATCGGAGTACCGGGTCCGTAGTACTCCTTGCTCCTTCATCGAGAGTATGCTTTAACGGCCTGATAAATTTTATTATTATATTAATTTATTATTAGAATCAAAACAATCTGCAATTAATGTGGCAGGGAACTGCTGGTGCTGGTGCTACTGGTGCAGTGATTTTTTGCCTCTAAAGGAGGACGGATTTGGGTCGCTTAAAGCGTGACGGCTCAGTTGGATGGTATTTAGCTAACGCGTTTATTGTGGGATTTTGGTGCTTAAGGAGTCCATCGTAAAAACGTTTGGAGATCTGTGTTATGAACTCTTTTACGGGGAGAATGTCCGACTCATGATGAAGTTGTCTGATCCTTAACCATTTGGGTGCATCCAGCGCTGACCGGATGAACTTATTCTGGAAGGTCTGTAATTTCTTCATGTGTGATTGAGCCGCCTAACCCCAGACGGGGGTATAGGAGTATAGGCCTTAGGACAGCCTTGTACAAGAGAAGTTTGTTGTCTGCGGCAAGTTTGCTATTCCTGCCTAAGAGTGGATACATTCCGCAGATATTACACATATATCTGGCAATAGATGAAACAAACACGTAACGCAGCACTCTCTTATCGACACGGTACTTACATTTTGATATTCCTCTGTTATTTCCCCCCAATCCTCAATTGCATTAAAGCAATCTACTTATTAGACCAATATAAAATCATCATTACATTTATCTACGGCTGCATCACGTTACCTTGATTGGCTATTATAGTTAATTAAGAGATGATACTTTCTTACACTGTATAAAATAAAACAAAAGTTATAAAGAAGTGATCACACATCGTCCACGTATCATGTAGGGTGAGTCGGGGTGAGTGCATCTATGAGGGAGTGCATCTATGTCTCATGATTATGCTGGAAATTGGATTCCAGTGCCCTGATCTATTAAGAACTGTTATAAATCAATATTTGAAGACACTCTCCAAAGATGGTGCAAATCCAAACATTAGTTTCCTTATAATACCATTTCATATTATGACTTCCATATATCTTGATAATCTTTTATGCCAGGATGCTGATATTAGGTGAGTATCTTTATTTTAAGTTGTAGTTTATCTTGTATATATTTGTTTTGTGATTATTTCCGTGGATTACGATTTATAAGACCGGATATCCCATAAATTTTACACTCTGGAGTTTTCTGAAAATCTTATATCTTTAAAAAGCACGTACATAGTTGTTGTCTGTTTCAAAAAAATATTATCTTTTTATGCTATATTGTACTGCAAATTAGTAGCAGTAATGTTCCGGCTTATAGTGTCGCACAGTTGTACATTTATATATTACGGTAATATCGACACATCGAGCAGTGGGTTAAGACACCAGATTCAGGAGTTATAATCAGATAAGAAAGCGCGGAATCGAATAAAACTCAATTTCGCCAAAATATTTACAAACCAGTTTATTTGGCTAAATCCTGAAGCGTTCGACAGGCGGTATATTAAGCATTTAAATCATTTTGAATTTTGAAAATGGGCTTTACAGAAACACGCACGTGAACGCACAGTGGCCACCATTGACATACACGTGTTTATATTAACAAGCAAGTACGTTATTCACATGTCATGACATGACAGGAAAACACGTGTTGATCACGTATGAATTTAAAAAATGGTTATTTATTGTTGTATGAAGGGTCCACTGCACGACCCTTGACTGTCCATGTAAAGTGATTTTGAGATATCTGCAATTAATGGTTTAAAAGAGTTCCAAAAAACATAGGTGTTGAGAAGTAAATGAAGATATTTTTTAAAATATAGTATATATATATTATTATATACATATATATATATATATATATATATATATATATATATATATATATATATATATATATATATATATATATATATATATATAATAATAATATCAATAATAGTGCTGTTATCAATAAAAAAAAATTATAAAATGTTACATTATATAACCAATAAAAAAATATTGTCATGCATTTTGTCGTGCGTCCCTTTTAGAAAAGGTCATTTTTCTCAAAACTGTGAGCGATATTGAATATTGTAGAAATGAACAAAGTTGCTCTACAAACTAACCTATCGAATGACATTCTTAACTTCAATAAAAATATTTTAAGACATTCAACGGTCTTGCAATAGATCTTTCAAATTATGACATAATCCACGCGTCCAAGATGAACCATGATTTACGTTTGGAAATAAAAATTAATATGCAATATTAGTGAATTTTTGATAAATTGATTTGAAACTATTAAAAAAAACAGATAGAATTAAAATAATATATCTTAAATCGAAAAGAAGATGACAATAAAACTATGCATGCGTTGATGTATGTCAAAGAAGCGAAAGAATTTCCGAACTAAATAAATGTTAAGTATGATTATTTACAAATTGTTTAATAACTCAAACCTTCCATCGAAATATTCACGGCATTAATACAAATGTATTTCGTGGACATTTATAAATCAGTAGACGTATGCGAATAATTTCTAACATAGCGCTAACCTTTGGAGTTATTCTCGAGAAAAAAAATATCTTCGCATTCGTTATCTTTTCGCCAAGATTGTTATTGAAATCGAAAGCATTTTGGCGAAAGAAAATATTAAAATAAAAATATTTTCTCGCAAAGCGGATTCTCTCGGTAGTAACAAATGGCAAACGTCTCTGACGCCCGAAGAAAAGCTGGGGCCAACAAATAATGGGGCTGTAAAAAGAGTCTGTGTCGAGAAATTCCTGGTTCGGGAGACCAGCTGCGAGCCAGAATGAATCCAGAAAAGAAACAGGAGTTGACGACATTTAACATGTGATTTAATGTTGTAACTTATATTTTTGTACAATAGAAAATAGAATAGGCCATCAAATTTTACTCAGTGAGTAAGCGTCATAACCGATATAGATGTGAAGCAATGCAATGAATCTTCTACAAATTCTAAATTATTCCAACTATAGTCAGTCTTCCCTTAACGACCGGATTCCGTTCAACCGACCTGGTCGTAAAGCAAATTGGTGGGTAAACAAACTCCAAATAACTAAACTAAACACACTAACTGAATATAGGCAATGCGCACAGTAAATTAAGAAATGGGGGGTGGAGTCATGAGCCCCTGTTGTCATCAACACAGTTCAATGACCGTTCACTTGGCGCTAGATGTAGACGACGTGATATATCTTGTAAAATTAATTGTCTCTTCCCTGCTGCTAACGATGGGATGTAGAGATTTAATGGCCTCGTACAGAAGGCGTAGTGTTAGTAGGCGTACAATAACAGTCGTAAGTGTGAGTAGACGCTAAACGAGATTGTCGTTAAGGCCTATTTTTAATGCAAAGTTATATAGTTCCAGAGAATATATGTACTATTATACTACCTATCTTATTGACGAATCGAGTCAAACACAAATTAGTTTTTATTAGTTTTTTTATTACTTATGGCATCGTAAAGACTTCAATGTATATATTACATGTTACAAGTGAATGTGTATTACCAGTCAAGTTATATTTTTACCAGTATAAATATAATTTCACTAACTCGGCCAGTTAAAATGTATCAAACATTTGATATATAATTTCACGGTTCAGTATCAGTGAAACTATATTTGTTACATATACAAACGGACGATGCGTATAGATCTGACGTAAGCAACGGTGACGAAAGCATATCGGTAAAATTGTATTGTTCATATATTGGGTAAAAAATTAAAATACTATTTTTATCGAAAATAAAAATTGTTTTGATAATTAGACGACAAAATAATTCGGATTCAATACATTTTTCATAATTTAATCGATATAAATACGTATTTAAAACTAAAACAAAAACACGAAAATGACATTTCACAAAAATAAAGTTTGGAGCAGCATATAATTTCACCAGCGCATATCAGTTAAATTATATTTTTAGGAGAACACATTTTTATTGTGAAGTTGTAATTATTCAGAGCATAGGTCTGTGATATTTTAAATATAAATGAAATATATTAATTAGAAAGACATAAATATAAAATCAATTTTATCGAAAAATATTGTTGTTGCGCCACCAGGATTCGAACATGGATCTCTTTCCTAACCGGGGAAGGTGCATTATCCAACTATGCTGCAGCGACAATATTTTAGCGACAAATTTTCGAGCCTATATGATACCTTTTTTGATATTAATACTTATTTAATAATCAATTTAATTAAATAAGGTAGATGGTTCTTTCAAATAATGGAATAATTAAATGTATTAATATCAAAAAAGTAACATATAGGTTCGAAAATTTGTCGCTAAAAATATTGCCGCTGTAGCATAGTTGGATAATGCACTTTCCCCGATTAGGAAAGAGATCCAAGTTCGAATCCTGGTGTTCCAACAACAATATTTTTCTATAAAATTGATTTTATATGTATATCTTTCTAATTAATATATTTAATTCATATTTAAATTGTATTTTCACTAGTAAAAATGTATATCTGTTGGTGAAAGTATATTCGGATACAGTTTCACTAAAATGCTAGTGAAAATATAATTTCACTGGTAATACACATTCACTGTAACATAATATATTATATATGTTATAGATTATATCTTGAATCGTGAAAATAGAAAAACTGTGGGAGGGACGGGACATCTCATTTGTAAAAAATTTAACAGTTCGTGGATCTGCATCCGGTACGCTGTGCTATTTAATTTAGAAGTAATATACATCCGTGAGTAATACATTATTTGGAAATGTATCTTTGTTATGTATTTAAAATATTAATACAGATACAAAGATGAACCAAAGAGGCAGGAAAACATTAGACCAATTAACAGCCGTAATTTTTCTCAGAAGAAATTACTTCCCCATTCAGTTCATTATTTTACGATCAGATGCGTTGCTTATCTTATAACCACCCATTACTCACATTTCCCGTTTTGATTAGCTAGGAAATGTTTATACACAACGTTCAAATATTGTTGGTTTTACACAACTGTAACGAAAACTTGGATAGGTATAATCATTATTTAGGTCATCCGTGTGTATATGTACACCATGTTACTTTTAGAGATCGTTTTTTCATTGAAATTTAGAGAAGTTCAACGCGATATTTCACGAAAAAAAGATAATTCAAGGGATTCACATCTATCGATGTGCATTAGTGAGTGTATTTTAGTTGATTGTTTAAACAAATTAATGTTTTAAAAGTTATTATTTCTAGTAATCAAATAATAATAATCAATGATACTATGCTCGGGCGCACGTGTGAAAAATCAGAATACGATGGAGTTAAAATTAACAAATGACGAGCGAAAGGACGTCTGACAATGTAAAGAAATAGTCACTAGGTAGAGATTTTGGGAAGCGGAACAGTTGAATGCAAAAATAATTTTCTTCTTCTTCTTCGGCGGTCCCTCGTTACGAGGATGACGTATGCCATGGTTTCATGGGTTGGTCACGGCAGAGGCCTGTGAGTGGGATTGTTTAAGGTGTAGGTTGTATTGCACAGCACCACCCACACGCACTCTTGGAATAATGGAGAGCCTGGTACAATGACAAGGGTGATCCGAGACGACTGGAGCTCTCCGTTATTTTGTAGCCTTTTCCGTCTATGCACAGGGTTTTGTTCAGTCTACAGTACAGTAGGGCCCCGGATGCGACCCCAGGGAAGCACCGGCGGTGCGCCGATAGCATACGCGATATACTGCATCATTTAATCGAGCTAATTACTCATTATATTTCATTCATGAATTATATATCATTCGGTTAATTATGTTTTGACACCTGACACCTGTCACTTGTTCCAATTGATTCATAGAAATAATAAAACACCATGAAAGAACGACTGCGTTGAAATGATCAAGTAAATCAGATATTAGAAGGTAGCCTTGTTCTAGATACTTCAAACAATAATAATAATAATAGGGGTATAAAATTATGTACTTTCTGTATTTTATACTTATACCTGCACGTTCCCCGGATTGGAAGAGATCCAGGTTCGAATTCCGGTAGCAACAGCAATATTTTTCGATAAAATTGATTTTATATGCATATCTTTCTAATTAATACATTTAATTAGTATTTAAAATATCACAAACCTATGTTCTGAATAATTACAACTTCACAATAAGAACGAGTTCTCAGTAATTAATGTACTATATCTGTTTGTGTTAAGACAGGCAAATCTTCATAGTGGAATGAGAAGAATGATATTCATAAAAATATATGTAATGCAAGTATGATGAAATTAAAAGGGGGAATGTTGGGAGCATTTCTAGCTGGAAATAAAGGTATATTACAGTATTAAAATAAATCAACCGCTTGGGGGTTGGGACCGCATATGGTTGCGACCGCTAGGCAGCAATCCTCTGCGGTACATTAATTATTTTTTTATCGGTAGTCCGAAGCGATATTTACAAATTAAATACTTCAATGACAAGCGTATCATACAATAATAATGACAAGTTTTAATTCGCTTAGTTAATTAAGTAAACGATATATGTACATTAATAGTGGTAATGCAATTTAATTACAGTTAGTGAAGTCGTAAATTGTGGAACTGAGCAGTTTTTCAGAATTCAGTTTAGATGTTGAAATGTATTAAAAAATCTAATGAAGAATATTATGCTCGCATTTACACATATTTTTGCACATGTGTGAGCGTACATTTTTCAGTGAAGATAAAAATTAGAAAAATGTTTACTACTAGCTATTATATTATATTATATTATATTACTCATATGTTTATTATTTCAACTTGTCTTGATTTTCAAATGTTTTGATAGCAAAAATGTTACATCTAATAATATTTATTGACACAACGTCGCAGTATGTAAGATGGTATACACAAGTGAACAACAAAATCATAATAAAATATGTATTCAAATAACATTTAAATAAGCGATAAAAAATTAATGAAAGAGTATAATAGCCACTTTATCTTTAGATGACGTCTTGGAAGATTGGGTACCACAGTAGCGGATGGATGCATTGCGTTTAAATGAAGAGTCAGCTATGAGGGCGACCCAATATCGAAAGATGTGAAGTTGCATTACGAACTGTGCCTCATCTGATTGAGACCACGATAGAGAATGTACAATCGTCTATACATGGAATTAAACACTGAATTTCAGAGATTCAATTGAGATAAATATCAGTACCATGTACACGCGATGAGATAGAAATCAGCTTAACATTTGTAGAAAAAAACAAAACCCATCGTTCAATATAATAGCGAGACTCAACACTTGCGCATAAACGTCATCCAGAACTAAAGATACCTACAATTATTTATTCTGAAAGGTTTGTCAACCTTTACAGAGGCATTCAATTATTAAACATTTATTCCGTTTTAACTGCATGGAGATTCAAATTCACCCAACTGAAGTACGAAAGATTGATGGTCTATGAACTAATAGAATGAGGTGCGAGACGGTGAATCTCTGACACTTGGTGTACCCAATGAACTTCAAAAGCCGAAAGTTTTCTCTAAAGTCTCATGAAAATTGGGTCTCCGAGTCAAAAATCTCGTACAAATTTCATCCGTGCACAGGACAAAAGACGGGAATTTCCGCTGTTACCAATCCTGTTTATGGATAAAGTAAGGCATGAAAGCCATGAAGCGAATGCTGTGAGATGGGAAAATGTAATTCAATGCTTACTATAATATTTGCGGCAAGGCTGGTGACCACACAAGAACTCCTACAAGAAGGGTAAGTGAAGTGTATTCTCGAGTAGGGATGAAGACTAGTATTACATTACAAAGACAGGTGGTTGTACAGTATGAATATTATGTTCCAGGCCGATTTTGTTTTCTCACTGTTTTGGTTTAGCAAATATTTGTCAGTTTGCATTTAGTAGTCATAAAAAGTAGTAAATTACAATTTATTATGAAGCATTTAACGCCTCAAAAACGTGTTATAATTATTAAAATATTTCATCTAAATAATAATGGCAATACTGTAACCATTAATGGTATCGCTATCGTCACATGTTGGAAAATTTCTTGGTGGCCGAATTGTTTCGACTCTTTGATGGCATTATAATTTAAGATTTTACAGTACGATAATGCAACATATTTATGATTTGTCTTTAAGAAATCGATAGCTAATGTTCTCAAGTATCTTCACGAACATAAGCAAATACAAAAATCAGAACCATAATTACACAATAACGTAAACAAAATTATCCTTAAGAACACAACAGTGCCCTACAGTGACGCAAAAACAATATTTTTCGACAAAATTGATTTTATATGTATATATTTATAATTAATACATTAATTTAGTATTTAAATATCACAGACCTATGTTCTGAATAATTACAACTTCACAATAAGAATGTGTTTTCCTTAATAATCTATTTAATTCCCGCTAATCAACATCCCGCATCATAATAAAAACAATCCTTATTACGCAAGTGTTAACAGTGTTTACATATTCTGCGTCGCTTGTGCTATTCGTAGAAGAGGAAAATAATAAATGAATCCAGCACCAGGTAGACCAAAAAAGTAAGTGCCATCCTTTCTCTTCCTAATTATTTCCACCAATGTGCATATATATTTTTTTTTAAATTGTTTTTAAGTGTAAATATTGAATAGTAAATGCCAGATTAACAGAAAGTGTGACATAAAATCATAATCTACGTGGAAAATATATAAAACATACAAAAACTCTGAATTGAAAAAAGTGTTCCATCTTTTATTTCTGAGCTATTGCTTTAAGAGAGCGTGTCTTGTAACAAGATAATAAATAATAACAAATGTAAAATAGCGGAAGAAACAGAAAAAGTACGTATTGATAATTGAATATCCTTAAATTACTCCAGTATTTGTATGCTTTCGAAAAAAATCAATGCGTGGTATGCTTGAAAATAAAAATTTATTAAAGTGACATCTATTGAACATCAAATAAATTTATTTTATAACTGACTTAATTAATACTCATTAAAAAAAAGTTTTAAAAAATGAAAGAGCGAGAAAGAGATATATACATGACCAGGACCGTTTCTACCTAGGCGGCCGCTTGGGGCGGCAAAGGGGTGGAAAAAAATATTTTAAAATCAAACAGCAAAAAAATTGAGCAAATTAGTAGAAGAAACCTATAATATGGCACAGTATATTATTTCAAATCAATTTGATCAGCAACTGCTGCAATAGAAACACTTTGCTCTTGAGAAAACAGTAAATAAGCTTAAAAATATAGAGTATTTAGAAAACATGAAGAGTGGCATGGAGTTTTGGTTGGTGCTTGAGTGAGAGCTAGCTGAAAAAATCAATATTAGACCAAAGGAGAGAAAGAAAATTGTTTGCTTACGAATCAGAAGATGAACCCATCGTTGACGCCAAAAAAAAGTTCAGTGTAAATGACTGTTTTGCAATATTGGACAAGGAAATTAGGTCTGCAAAAGAACAATTCATACAGTTTGATGAAATTGCAAGATTATTTGGTTTTCCACACAATATAAGTGACCTCAAGATGAAGACTCCTAAAGAACTCATGGATTGTGCATCGAATTGTAAAAAGCTCTAACGGACATTTACGCAAAGCTCTAAACTTTCAGGGATAAGTTATCGAATACAAAGAAATGCGAAACACGAATATGTGCGTAAAATAGTTAAAAAATGATTTTCCTGATTTGTTCGTAGCTCTTTGTACCCTTTTGATTTTATCGATATTGGTGGCAAGTGCGGAGAGGAGTTTTTCAAAACTGAAATGAAAAAAAACCTATCTGCGCAATTCAGTGAGCCTGGAGAGACTCATGGGATTAGCCACAATTTCAGTAGAAAAAGCATGCCTTACTAGCTTGACATTAGAGATCTTACTAAAGACTGCTAAAATAAAGGCAAGGAAGGTATCATTGGATTAAGAGGAAGAACCCAAAACACAATTGAATAAATTTAAAAATAAAATAAAATATCATGAACAGTGCTTATTTAGGTATTTAATGTTTTATATTGTTTAATTTTGAATGCAAAATATCTCATATCTGATAATGAATGAATTATTTTACTCTGGATGACAGGGGGAGAGAGTGAGAGTAGTAAAAGGGAGGAGGCGGGATTTTTCGATTCTCGCCTAGGGCGGCAAAACACCTAGAAACGGCCCTGCATACGACTAAAATTCATGTCAAGTGATAAAACCCTACGCCTGTAACTTGCCCAAAATATCGAATATTCGAAATAATTTAAATTTTTTTAAATATTATCGGAATTATTGAAGATACTAATAGTAATTAAATGTATCCAGGCGCATGCAGTCAGTACATTGAAATAAGCTATTCGCACTTATAATATATATTTTGGGAAATAAATTTAAATTATATATTTATCTGACAGATTATTACGATCCGAATAAAATAAAAATAATAATTGTGATGAGAATATTATGAGATACATATTATATTTCAAATTATTTCGCAGAATTCTAGTAAACCGTATTTCAAAGTATTAACTGCACGCCGCTGGTATATCGACCCCTCCTACATAAAGTATTCTGTATTTCTCGTGTATTTTGTTACGCGTTTCTATTTTCTGTCACTTAAAAATGTAATATAACATTATACATGCGAAATACTAAAACAACTAAAACGAACTGTTTGTTAGTTGCGGCACTTTACGTAAGAGGGCTCTAATACGTGTATACACATATCCTCGATGACGTATGACTGTTTCTGCCTACCCAGGAAATATAAAAACTAACGATAATTCAAGAGATACGCTTATTGTTATTGCGGAGATATAGATCACGAACAGACCAATCAACTAGACGCGTTGAATCCCTACACACGGCTCAATAGCGAAGACGTGTCGATCGACCAAATTGTATACATAATGGCATCACTTATTATAACTGGACATCCTCGCGTCTTATTCATCTTTACGTCTACAAAGAAATGGCGTCATTGGCTCGTAACGAAAAAGATTAATTGAACGTTGTTGATATTGGACAAACTTCCATCGAAAATGTTGACTAATTTTATTAATATTTTGTAGTTCTATGACGCAACATAATTTTCTAGGATTAACCTTTCCTATCACGTTACCCTGTGCTATCGGTTTAGTATACCTTTTATTAATATCAAAATATAATTTTCATTACATGGCGTCAGCGTCGGCGCTAGACTTTTTGCCGCCACAGGCAAGATTAGTGAGGATGACGTTTTCAATTTTTGTAAAACCATCCCCATAAATAGGCCGCCTTCTAAATCGCTTGTCCGCGTGCCACACACGTTAGGGGTGGTATTTTGTTAGGCCGGCATTTTTAAACTTGCCCAAGAGCGGATTTTCACCAAAACTAGTGATGACTACAAATTAATGCTTTATTAGGACGTAACTATGTTATGTTTTGGATTTGTTTTCTTGGGTTGTTTATACCTGGATTATTTTTATTACATACTATTATCGTTTTGTAACTTGTGATTTTGTTTTTCAATTTTTATACATTTTTCGGCCGCCCCCTTGATTTGGCCGCCACAGGCAGGCGCCTGTTCCGCCTGTGCATAACGCCGGTACTACATGGCTTGGTTTTTTTTTTGCGTGGTACACGCGTAAACGACATATTTTTTAGAGCTATTCTTCTAATTGAGAAATCACAAATTTAGAAGAGGAATATAATTTGGCATTTGATTATAATCAAAATTAAATTGGTTAACAAATAAATGTGATAACAAAACAAGACAATTTTAATGGTAGACGTCAAACTCTTAAGTCAGCCTCTACTTCAGCTGCAGGAAGGGTTGTAGAACCGACCGACCATTGCCAGAAGTCTAAATTTAGTGAACGGGCATTTGCGGTGGCAGGCCCAAAAGCGTGGAACTCTTTGCCCTCCGTTATAAGGAACAGTGCATCAGAGACTTTATTTAAGAAGAAACTAAAAACGCACCTTTTCAAAAAATCATTTGCATAAGTGAAAATAACTATTTTTGATTTAAAAAAACAAAGATAATTGTAGAATTATAAACTGTTTATGTGTAAAGCGCCCTTGACGCGAAAGTTTTTACGAAAATGGCGCTATACAAATTATCCATTATTATTATTATTATTAAGATCAATTAGCTTAAAACGAATATCAAAACCCATCCTAGGACGGGCGCGGAAGACGGTTTTTATGATATTTTTTTTAAACATAATTCCTATCTTCAGTATATCAGCAGTAAAATGTATCATTTTTTTTAATTTTAAATTAATGGTGGTTTGTTTACTCTTTAAAAAAATGTATTCGAATTTGTTGAAAATGCAGCTATTATAAATCATTTTCGTCAAGAAAAATAAAAATTAGAAAATGGCTGTTGTATTTTTACAACCATAATTTACTTGCATTAGAGGAAACTAATTTTTAAAAAAATCAAAATTTAAGTTTTCTATCTTTATCCGGAAGAGAGTTCTAAGTGATTGAAATTCTTAAACCTAATCAAATATATGTAATCTTTAAACTTAATCCTTAATGTATTCTGTGTACGCATCTCTATTTTTTTTTAAATAATTATTTAATATCCATTATATCGCACATAGGGAGTTAATTCAACGTGTTTCAAAATAAAAATGTAAATCACACAATAACAAGTTAATAATAATAAGTTTAAAAATTTATGAAATATTGTGTCGTTTCTATTAACAAAATATAAAATAAAGTTTTGTTAATTTTTTACTGTTTTAACAATAACGTGATCAAATAATATTTTTTTAATTTATTCTCAGAATCAGAAATAATATCACAAGAATAATACTTAAAATACGTGAAATTCTTATGTGTATTTTTTTCAAGAACACGTTCTTATTGTGAAGTTATTAATTAGAAAGATATGCATAAAAATCAATTTTTTGAAAAAATATTGTTGTTGCTACCGGGATATATTTCTAATTAATTCATTTAATTTGTATTTTTTTTATTAATATTCTATAGTTCTCTAGCGGAGTACCTACCACACTATTATAAAAATAGAGTAGTGCCACGGTATAAATGTGCCATTAATATATCACTTATCCACAGGACGAGATTCGTTGGAGTTCAGTACATCTTGAATAGTTTTAGTCTTGAAGTTTAGTTCCTAATTTTTCATTATTGTCTAGATACGTTCATCACAAAAAAAATATTCTATAGTTCTTAAAACATTCGGCAGGGGCTTACCATATTGCAATGTAAACAACGTAGATCATACCGGATGTCTGTCCCTTCTCTTATCATTTTCTTGCTACACGGAAACGTTATTGGTATCTAAGGTGATGTACAATAGCATAAAAATAATAAATGATCAATATCAGATAAGCTAGTTCAGTTTTTCAGTAGCATGTTCGCCGTCGGACGCAAGTGTTTGTAACCGACTATACCCCCTCCTAAATTCCTACAGTTCCCATCTCTACAAAACAAACTACTTTTGTACAAATCATCCGTTCTCTACTCACATAAGCGAGCCCCGTCCAAGGTTCAAGTAACACTAACATTTTAAAATCCAAACAAAACTACATCCTTAGGAGAATCACGAACTTATCCTGGTTTGTCAGAAACACAATCATTCACAGACTCAAACATAACCTCACTCAAACGACACATACACGATTTATCGATAATATTTTATTCTAAATTAATTTATATCGCAAACTCTTCCATAAACTCCCTCGGTCTGTATGATCCCTCATCCGATCCCCATCATCTTCGTCCCATTTCACTTCTTTACTCTGTTTCTGACCCTATTGAACAAATTTTATGAAAAGATTCTCTAAAAACTTTGGCTAAAAATATAAAAATTTGTAAAAAGTTCAACAAAATCAAACAAAAAAAGATTTAACAAAATATAAAATTTTCAAAAATGTATTATATAAAAAAACTTCACCCATTTTTGCTACTACTATATACAATTATATACAAAGTTAAAATTATCTGATATCCACCATGTTCCCCGAATAGGGTCCCCCAAAAAATGGTACCCCATTGTTATTACCTCATATGTCGGTGACAAAAGAGCTCAGCCCTTATCCCTCCCCCCTTTAATAATCGAATCAGAGGACGCAAGTGTCGTTCTTCTTCCAAAAATATGTCAACACCTATGTATTTTAAAAACACATTCCAAAATTGTTTGTACAAATTTATGACCTTGTATTCCATTCACTCTATTAACAATTGCCCGTCGTCTTCCACATTAAATTGAATATATTTATATATAGGAACATTTTTATATATGTACTTGTATAAAGTAAGGTATGTATTATATATAGGTAGCTATATTTATATTTCTTAGTAAAAAAACAATTTTATATGTAATGAGGTTTTTTTTACACTACAAATTAAAATTACTTGTGAATCGTCGCTTACGCGTGTTTACTGTGAAGGAACATTCCAGAGATATTCGTAACATGATATCTTCGAAGTCTTTTTAAACATAAATTTTCAATCATTAAATTTGTGTCTTTTTCTGGGAGACGTTCAAATACAAGGCTAGAGTGACTCAACATATCAAAAAATCGCAGAATCCATGATTTCTTGATACTCTGAATTACCTTAACATTCAGGTAAAAGCGAATGTTATGGAAAAACGTACTCCTACGCCACGAGATTAATATAATATATATATCTAACCGAGAAATTAACATTTAGTTGCGCTAAGACGAACACTTGCTTCCTAGTAAAGGAATCCATCTATACGTATTTTGTTACATTTTTGATGCGAAACATCGGACGCACCAGGTGGATAGTGGAAATCTTCGAAAACCGACAAACGAAACGAAATTTTGTTTAAAAAGTTAATACATCTGTCATCAATTGCGCTATACAGTAAACATTGCGCGCGTTGATCGCACGCTTGTGCAATGGAGTAGCTGCAAATATAACGGTCAAACATTTTTTCCAGTAACTTTTATTCAACTAGTCTAAACTAGTGACTAAACTCTACGATACGAAAAATTAAAAAAAAAAACATGTTTTAAATATGAATGAAATATATTAATTAGAAAGATATACATATAAAATAAATTTTATCGAAAAATATTGTTGTTGCGCCACCAGGATTCGAACCTGGATCTCTGGATATCCAACTATGCATAGTTGGATAATGCACCTTCCCCGGTTTGGAAAGAGATCCAGGTTCGAATCCCGGTGGCGCAATAACAATATTTTTCGATAAAATTGATTTTATATGTATATCTTCCTAATTAATATGTTAATTCATATTAAAAATAACACAGACGTCTGTTCCGAATAATTACAACTTCACGATAAAAATGTGTTCTCCTAATAAAAAACAAGTTCTTAAAATGTGCACTTGTTTTGTTAATTTATTTTTCATTGTCGCTAAGGAGTTAAAAATGCCTCTTATCTTTTCAGTACATAATACACTCATAGTCAAGTGAAATTAGACATTGCGCTTCCTACAAATTCCCGGAAAGCTGAATTTGATATGAATCTTAATATTTTGGTTCTAAACAAAATGATAAAAGTTCCCATCGATACGAGTCCTGCTAAAAATTTTATATGGGATCAAAGGTCACTAGAAACGGTTTTTCGTGATTATCTCGCTAACGGTCACTTTCACAGAAATATACTTATTATCAAATATGTATCTTAAGAAATTTTCTACAAAAAAGGAGTTATGACTTTTATTCGTTGGGGATTTTTGACATTTTGTTTGGAACCATTATATGAAGATCTACACCAAAATTCTGCTTTCCTGGAATTTTATTTGTCTAATTTTACTTGTCTATCAGTCCCTCAAACGACATAATCCTTAATAACGCCGAATTCACCGCCGGCAGCACATTTTCCTTTTTCGTATTCGTAGACATTAAATTTTGATATTGTCTATCAAACAATCCACCATGAGAGACGTGATTCATGATTTTTATTTTGATTGCGGTACACTGACGTAAAAATGAAAAAATAATATAAAAAGGAAATACCTATAACTTTGAACAAATTGAAAATAAACTATCTCGGATTCTATATCGGAGATTTTTATTGACAGATTACTTTTGTTATTAATGTGAATTTATAAAAAATATCTAGTATACATTATACACATAAATATAATCGCCCTATCTGCACATTGACACAGGCGGTATTAATAATACAATTGAACGCTGTATTGCGTTAAATAAATATGTATTCGTGTACGAATACCTACAAATATTTTAAAATACAAAAAAGAGCTTGTTAGAATACATGCATAGCAAACATTTAATCATTGCCCGGAGCTTCCGCATTACAAATTACTTACTTGAGGTATTGTGAACAGTTAAAATACCGTACATACTGCTGCACCCACGTTATTAAAAACATATATTCGCATGAAGCCACAAGTCAAAAAGTCCTTTCTACGGTAGATTTCTGTGTTGTGTTTTTTATTTTTTTCTCCAAGTCTAATATTATTAGAATATTATGAATTTTTGAACAGCCACTATTTTGAAACAAGATGGCGGATCAGGATGGTTAACAAAATTAACCGAGAAATCTAGCACATGAATTTTTTTTAAAAGTTTGATCGAAATATTAACAACTAGAGTTATCGTGCCCACGAAATCATAAATAAACTTTTTAAAGTTTCGAGGTCCCGTGGTCATTATCGGAAAAAAAAAAATTTAATTTTCCGAAAATTGCACCATAGGATCCTCTGCAATGGATAGTATTTTTATCGTTATCTACTTTAAACTAATATCAAACATAATATCATAGTATTATATAAATTATATTTAAAAAATTACTACTACTTTTTGCAGACATATTAAAGCTTTTCCTGATTATTGCGAGTATAAATAATTGTATCTAATTTCGGATAACAAGTCAGAATCATTAAGGATAGCATATTCTTATTGTGACGATGTAATTATTCAAAACACCAGGCGCGGTCGCTTCATACATGCTTTGGATGCTCCGCATTCTTTATGTTCTAAAGTCAAAAAGCTTTGGACGTTTTGATTTTAGCCGAAAACAGCACAATCGTAAATAAATTCGTCCTGTCCTTTAGACACCTGTCACAACACACACTATGACACGGATCGAGTCGAGATACATTCTCAACAGCATACATATACATACCGGCAACAGTGGATTCTATCATTCGTTCCGTATCTACAAAGTTTGAAAGTATTCGACTTTCACGCATGCGCATTCAGTTTCGCCCATCAACGTCTTCGAATATTGTATACGTATTCGTTAACAGTATCTGACGTACAAAATACGACTTTAATGCTTGCGGATACATGCACAAAATAGCATACATATTACGAAGCGAGCGGATTGTTTAGAGAAATTGCGTTTTGAGAGATTGTTTTGAGACGCGTTTTTAACAGTCTGACTTGAATACTTGAAGTCAAATTATTGAAACATTGAATATCCTTCGATTATATGTTGTATTTGATAGTACGTATAAACTTGTTTTTCAGCATCTCCTCTACAAAAAGTCACCGACCGCCACAGCAGAACAGACGGTCTGTGATATTTTAAAAACTAATTAAATGTATTAATTAGGGGATCCAGGTTCGAATCCCAGTAGCAACAACAATATTTTTCGATAAAATTGATTTTATATATATATAATATCTTTCTTATTAATACACTTAAGTCAAAATTGGTGTAAATATATTCTAGATTTTGATTAGAAAACGCTCATTGATTAATGTCACATTGATACAGAAGGCCAAAAATATGTTAGATATTTATATTTAAGTACGTGTGTGAAATCTTTGAACAAAAATAACGTATATAAGAATGACTAACAACAATTTAAATGTGAAACAATTTTATTACTGTGAATAATATAATAGCGAAGAATCAAGTGATTTTCCTTTTATTATCATCTATGTTTCAATTTTTTCGTTAGTAAATACAACTAGATTTTTTCTGCACTTTCGATATTTCTACTCTCTTTTTAATTTCTGCCCCGCATTCTTCACTATCAGCAATTACTGATTTGTCATGATCTAATTTTGGTACCCTAAAATAATCCCGAAAGTTTTTGAATTATATATGTTACAGTGAATCTGTATTATCAGTGAGAATATATTTTCACTGACGAAAGTATATTTTCGCTAAGCTGGTCAGTGTATGTATATCTAACAATGAAGATACAAATTCACCGGTTACATTTAGTGAGTTTGTATTCATTGACCAGCGAGAATACACCGCGCGGGAATATTTGGCTTTAAGCGTCGATGTGTCGCCCTACAGCGTGGCAACAAATAGTTCGGTGGCGTGGGTGGCGTTTACAACTATCACTTTTATTCGCTTATAGTATTTTCGTTTATGTTAAATAAAATTATTTACTGCATAAACTACCGTGTTTATAATCTCAGCCATTTTTATTTACTTTTCAACACATAGGTTAGGTTAGGGTAGAATATACATTTGCTAAAACCTGCTAGTGAAGTTATATTTCCACCAGTAGAAATATATTTCCACTGATGGAAACGTATTCGGATATGATTTCACTGAAACATCAGTGAAAATATATTCTCACTGGTAATACACATCCACTATAACATGTACATTAATACCGAGATATGTAGGTGTTATAAACTAGGCCGGGATCCCGGAATTGAAATCCCTAGTAAAAAAGTAAAAAATTATAAAATCAATCGGAGCTCCTTTTCTACAATACCTAACATAATGTAGTATTACAAACAACAAATCAAATCGAATACGCAGATAGATCCCATCCTCCAACATAACATAATTCTTGAAAGACCAATGCTAACACCTGTAATAATATTTTCAAACTGTTTCACTTACCAATCAATAAACAAAAAATCAATTCTCAAGATAACCAATATATATAAAAAATAAAATAAAATATGTATAAGGTTTAAATTATTGTATTGTACCTCATCAATCCTGAGATCAACAGTTTTTTTTTGTACGCTTTGTAGTCTAGGCACTAACTTTAGCTACAAGTCGGCAGTTTGACCATGCAGACTTCACGGTCACAGAGTTATCTAAAACAGAATCTAGCAAAAAGTCAAGGATTGAAAAATGTAAAAAAACTTAACAGAATACTTCGGGACTATTTTTAAATAGATCAGATTTTTTGTCTCATATCGTTATATGAACACTTTGTAACTTAGTTTTGAGATAGTTAGATCTGATTTAAAGATCTGAACAATTAATGATTTCCTGACAGCTAAAGAAGAGAGCAGTTTTATTTTTAAAATATGTACCGATCGACCAAATAAGATTGTGAAAGAATTACAGTATATTTTTTATGAGTATATTGAACTCGATTAGTTTTAATCTGCGAGGGTCTTTACAGACATATAATGCACAGGCACAAAAAGAAAACAAATTTTGTTCTTAGTAGCAACAACAGGTTCTGGAGCTGTATAAATTTGGTACCTATATAGAACTGAAATTTTGTTAATTTATCCGCAAGGATGTAGAAGTGTTAAGATGGCTTGAAAATGTGGTAGCGGACTGTGTCCTGGAGATGATGAACTGGAAGAGATATGCTATAGATAAAAGCAAATTGCAACAAATTCTGACAGGCAGCCATGACAGATTCTGGGTTACGTACAAAATTTTTAAAATATAACTTAAACTGCAATAAATTATTCCAATGCTTATTAAATTTATCCTAAATATTTCATGTTAATTATTTTTATAATACAATCATATATAAAGTCCACACATAACACGTGAATTTTTCTAACTCTGAATTCCCCATATTTAAATTGAAACAATATTGAAAATTTTGTAAATATTTGTACTTAAATTTTGGTAAAGAAAAAATTGTCAGTTAAAAAAATATACGGGACATGTGTAAGATAATTTTTTTTATGTACTTATATATTTTTTTTCTTATATAACTTTTTTTACGTTTATTTTATTATAAATAATTCAATTTTGATGAAAAAAAAATAACGTCTATTAAGATACATTTCCAGGTTAAGTATTTAAATTAAACATATTGCAAGATATCATAAATAGTATTCTTTTATGAAAAAAAAAAATTTTGTTAAGTTTATTAATTAGATAACAAATTTCTTAAATTCATGTGTAATATTCCAATTAATATTTTAAAACATCAGTGTTGAAAATAAAATTTCTGATATATGTTGAAAATATTAAAGAAAGGCAATGTTTCAAGGAGATTTCTGTAATCGACCATTACTAGAAACTTAAGGAAATGGATTCCAAAAAGTTAGAAAATGTTTAAATTTTTTTAAATATCAAACTTTTTTTGAAGTAGTGAAGCATGTCAGAAATGAGCTTATGTAGTATGTTAAAAAAATAAGAAAAAAATCCAGATTACCATGCTTTTAGAATTTTTTCAAAATGTACAATTCTTTCGGAGAAATTGGCGTTCAAAAACGCTCGGATTATCAACATCCACCGTGTGAGGTCACACCTCTCGTAAGTACCGGCCAGTACTAACAATATTGGTACATACTAGAATATCGAGTACCGACTTATCGACTCGGAAGATGTGACGTCACACATCTCGTGTGGTATAAACCGACTGTTACTTTGAACTCTGTCATATTTCATGATATCGAAAAAATTAGTTCAGTTTTGTAAACGAGATTTTTTTGAAGAGTATAAAAAAATGACTTCGCTACCTCATTCTCATTCA
The DNA here is from genome assembly GCA_022840565.1 of Eubasilissa regina. Lineage (NCBI taxonomy): Eukaryota > Metazoa > Arthropoda > Insecta > Trichoptera > Phryganeidae > Eubasilissa > Eubasilissa regina. Next base: position 15,414,158 of record JAINEB010000018.1, on the reverse strand, counting down.
TCGTAGGAAAAACCAAAGTGGTAAATTTTTTATTACGCACGGAGTAATCTGAATGCCTCGCCGTGTATTTACGGAGTTTGTAGTGGAATTCTTTGATGTAGACAAAAAATGCAAATAAAATATTGTGGTTTGTACCGAGATGTTACATAAACCGGTTATGGAAAATATTAAATGGTACTACATTATACATTACCTGGATTTTCGACTGGAACCGGGGCTAGCGTGTTGGAAACATCATAAAAGGTTGGAGAGAATCCCCAATTAGAGTTCGCAGTGCAGACGGGTCTCTTATGGCAGCTATTGTTGGGATGCATGTACACCTGACCCTCGGGACAGCACTTGGTGATGCAGGGTCCGTTCTCGCACCGAAGCCTGCAGGCCCGAACTATCGAGGAACCCTTTGTGGTCATGTCAATGCAAGAATTACCAGTTCCAAAATCCATTACTTTTTTCAAGTCATACAGGTCGCTGCTGTAATCTATGACCACGTTAGGACTCAGGCAAGGAAACTTCCAGTACTTCACGTCTAAGAGAACTAATTTTTGATCCAAAATTGTTTTCAACAAACCGAGCCATTCATTTTTCCGTATGTCTTCTGAGGATGGGGTGTCAACGCAACTGTAGCTGTCAGGGTTATAAATCATGCTCCCGACGCAGCATTTTACGACGGTACGAAGGCTGGGAATTTGGGACAATTGTGGAAAAGTATTCCCCTGGTTGCACGATAATACTACTACTGGACCATTCCTAGGCCTTTCAGAGAACTCCATCATTTCTACAATTATTTTATCAACACAGTACTCATCTGGCATATTTATAACTGAAAACAGTTTTTTTTGTAAAAACGTTTTTCCGCATCCGTTAGGAAAACCGTACACAACCGACGACTCCGTGTTGAATATTTGCAGGGGCAACACCGGGATCTCCAGAGAAGTGTTAAATGTGAACTTTCTGGTGTCTCGAATTGGCTCGGAACACTGGTACAAATATTCGCTCGTATTCGCTTTGAAGCGGGCGAGCCCTTGATCCGCCGGGCAACATTTTCGAATGGTATTCAATTTTTTTAAAGATAAATTGTCATTCATAAACACACTGCTGCTAGTATCACAATCACAGTACGGAATCAACAATAAAACTACACATAAATAATAGTTCGTTTTAAAAAATTTAACTTTCATGATGAGATTTATCAAGAACTTAATTTTTGCAACCGTAAGACTGTTCAACATATTTTTATTCTCGTATCATTGATCGTAGATCACCGCATCATTTTTTGACACTACAGTTAGTGCAAGTTTGTTTACATGATTACGCCAGGATTACACACTGCTTTCGCATTCACGAGATAATAGACATACACTTGCGACAAGATTTTAAATAATGTTATGAAACTTACAATTTTATATATTGATTTATATGTTTGAAAATTTTGTTTTTATTATTTTTATGATGCGACGTCCGTCGCTGTGCGACTCCGCGGGGGAAGTGTCCATCGGACGGACAGGAGCCTCGAAGGCGGCAACGGCAACGCTGGCGGCGCGCGGCGGCGGCGATACTGCCGCGGCCGGCCTCTGAAGTTCCTGTCCCCTCCCGTTTCGTGAAAAGCTCTCAACCGGTTCGGTATTCTGGGAAGAACTTTACACTATTAACGTATTGTAATTAATAATATTAGACAAGCTCCGAGTAAAGCGCAGCTCGTTCCTTAAACCTGCACCATCTCGTATTTATAAACAATGTCAGCGAACGGAATTTGTAGACTGAATATTGTGATAATACCGATAACGGAAATAAAGAATCGTCTGTTACTTTGATTAGCCAACTCTTATCTGTCTAATTCTTAGCCATGGTAATAAAATTCGTATTCATATCACATAAGTATCTGTCTAACATTTTATATCTTTTCGATCATCATTTTATAATAAAACTTAATAAATATTGGGCCGTTTAATACTCGTATATACCACACCGCACCTTAAAAACAAAAGTGACAATTTTCAGTGTGAGCATTTTAGGTTTTATATAAAATCGTATACATGATAAATTATCATAAAATCAGTACATTATGTAATCAGAATAGTGAGGGTTTTAGAGTAACGCGTTAGATGTAATTCATACCAGAAAACAAATTTATTTTTGTGATTATTTCTATCCATGTTTAATACATCGAATGGTATCGTCAATTATGCACATATAAGTTGAATAAAGTAAACGAAATGAAAATCGCCTTTATGCAGAAGTAGGCTGGAGGAGGCTCGGAGAGACTCGCGCGAGCCTCCTCCATTTATGTTAAATTTGAATTAAGCCGGCGAGCCCCTTGTTAAATTTAAAAAAAAAAAACAGATCAAATCAGTACCTAACTACAATCTCTAAAGATGGTTTAAATGTATTATGAAATTATATACAATAATAAAAGAGACCCAGCCGTTTTTTTGTATATAGTCTAACAATGCTTCAAAACCTAGATGTTTGATACATATTGCTTCCAGATGTTCTTAAATGTTCAATGTAATATTTTTGTGAACGATGCATTGAACGATTATTCTTCATACTTCACACGTGCACATTTCTTCCCTTTACTGTAATTGTGCTCAGTTTTTACTAAAGAGAACTTCAGTTTCAATTCAAACAGAATTGGAGCGAAAAGAAAAGTAGGTACCAATAGTATCCTTCACTCTTGCAATCTAAGGTAGTTAAGTACATTTTTCAACTACTGATATTAATTATTAATTACGGTATATTGCGTATTGTTACATAATATTAGTATATTACTTATGTATTGCTTATAATTTTAACATCGCGAACAGCTCTGAGATTAAATTGTTAACGTATTGGCAGCCCATTGCTGACTTTGTGTGTACATGCATAGATATATACAAAACTGAATGTCTGTCTTTTTGTTATTTATACAATTGTACTTCCGATCTACGCTATACTTTTCAAAGTTACTCTTTAGGATCCTGCACAAAATATAGGAACCTCCTTCCTCCGGGCCTGTACGAGTATGTAACTATTTTGTCAGAAATCTGAGATTAATTTCGTCATATTTCATAATTTTCCAATTGTTTTAAGGTCACAACCTATACATTTGCAAAAATATTACAATTTTTCTCACTCGGTATACATGATACATGATAAATTGCTCGGTTTCTCTGCCATTGCTTTAACCTTGCAAATCATGGTTAATCAAGGTTAAAAAATCAGGGAAAATACAATACCAAAATAATTTACTTACATTGTTTGATGCCATAACCATTTGTTTGTTCGACCATGTTTGTTTAGATCACCATGCGATGCGTACGGATGGATAGACGGACAAAAGAAAATTAAATTATATAGGTAGGATACACACACACGTATTAACTATTAGAAGCACGATTTGTACAAAAATAGTCAAATAATTTTAAAAATAAATAATATGACATAAGTGGAAGTTAGAAAGTTAAAAGTCATGAGTATGTACATTACAGACATATTTATGATATTATTTTTACGATAAATATTAATGATAGCCAGGGGCGTGCAGTGCATACAAGCAAAAAAAAACTGTGCATTTATAAGAATTCTGGAAAACAAATATAAATTAAATAATTGAATTAACATAAACGAAAACATTATTTTACAATTAGTGCCATCTGTGTACTGGTAGACTTTTTTTGATTAGTTCTAAAAACTACCACAACAACTCACCGCTATACCCATGGTGCTCTTTTGTATCGCCGCATCAAGCTATTTACATTACTCTGTTCTATCTTTAACTCGTGAATTACTCAAGTCATACAAATGCCTATTTACTGAATTGAAAATTTCTTTCGGTTGATCCGTTTTGATGGAGTCGTTACCTATCCTGTTTTTTTTAACAGAATAACATTAGGAAGGGTTACAACCGCGCGCAAATCATTGAAGTGTTTATTTTCTCTTTTATTAATTCGCGAGTTTTACTATCTTACGTTTTTAACGTGTTGATTTCATGATTGTTCATTAAATTTGGTGCATGGACTGGTTTTTGATTTGGAAACTACAAAAATCAATCGGCAGAACTATTTCCTACGTTAACCTTTAATAAAACTAATTATTTCCTTTAGTTATTATGTGAAGAATTTTCTAACAATAACTTAATCATGTTGTCATAGAAAGTGTTCGTATATTCATATATTTTTTAGATGGGTAAGAAGGTATTATTTTACGTTAAAACTTAAACTTTAAAAACACTATTAATAGTATTCTAAAATTATAAATAAATACATGGTAGGGTCGTATAAATGACGGATTTATTTTGTCTAAAGACGTTGGTTAAACGAAAGTACATATATTGTATTACATATATTATATATGATTGTACAATATCATTGGTAACAGCATAACCTAAATCAACACTTACTGCACACCACTGATGATAGCGATATCAAGAGCTGTGCAAACCCTATTACCAGTTTCACAATACTGTAATGTTACTTCACTACTAGTACCTGCAAACAGTGTTCGTTTATCGTACAAGTATTACGTACTTACCTATATAATGTTAATTTGTCAACAAAACCTGAACATCACGACACGGAACTTTATGGGATCATAATATTTAACAATATATAAAATATATAACTCTTTCAGTGGTCACAGAAATTACTGAAACTTCTTTATTATAAAATTTTTTTTTTTTAAAAAAATTCAAGGGCACCAAAAATTATATTAGTGCAAATTTAATTTTCAAGTAAAAGTAAAAATTTATGTAAAATTTGAAGCCCATGTCTAAATTTCTTCTTATGTACCGAAAATTCCTAGAGAATGGAATGTAATTACAATACTTTTTGAGGTCCCCGTAGGTACAAGCAACACTGAATTTTGTCATCCTGTAAAATAATCGATAAAATAGTATTTTTACATAATATTACAGGAAATTAATTAAATAAATAACTTAAACATTTAAAAAATTATATAAATACGTAATTAAATATATTTTCTGATAGTCGTACAAGTAATATAATAGTTCATTTGTATGTCCGTATGAGCAATGTCGTCCTAATTCTCAATCAAATGATATTTTCACAGAAAAATCCACAAGATTGTTTTTCCTGTGAAGATGAGTCTTCATATTTCATTATTTTGATATGAAATTTATATAATGATAAATAATAATTAAAAATTCCGACGCTTTTTTCAAGACCTTTCACGCACATCCGCAAACAACGGCAATGTCGTCATCACCATTAAACTAATCATGCCAATTATCAAAATAACAAGACATAATGGTGACTACTTCTCTAACACTCCATAGATCGTAGATATGTAGGTATGTCCGTGTAAATTTTCTATGAGAAATGTCAAAAGAACACCAATAAGTATGGATCGAGAATTATTACACTATAAAACAAACTACATGGTTTTTACAAATGAGTACGCTTTCTCCCAATTTGGAAGAAATGATAAAAAAAGTGGCTTATCGATAATAACCTGTCTTACCTGTAAGAATGAAATGAATTGTTTAAACTGTGATACTGATTAGTTATTATGTTTTGATTATATTAAATGTAATAAAAATAATATTAACGTATCGCAGACAAATGTCTAGAAAGATGGTTTGTGGGTCTAGTTTTAATTAAAAAATAAAAAGAAGAATAAAAATTTTCAAAAACCGACAAGTTTAGAGATGTGGTATGACGGCCATTTACTTTGTTTAATGTGAAGTGAAAAGTGAGTTTAATATACACATTTCATCCATATGCATATAGATTAGGGATTCTGAAGTCTCGGGTTTTTTCAATTTCCGGGACTCGAGATTTTGATTAAGAATGCTAGTCTGTGCATTATACCCATAATCATTCAAGTCGTTTTTTGTACGTTGGATTTTATTAACGAACGCGTATACAGTATTCGAAGACCTTGACAGGCGGAATTAAATGCGCATGCTTGAAAGTAGAATACTTTCAAACTTTTTAGATACAGAACGAATGATATAATCCACTGTTTCTGGTATCTGTGTGTTTACGCGAATCATAAATGTTCGAAAGTTGAGAATGTATGTGTATTTCGACTCGCTCCAGGCTTTATAGTGTGTGTTATGAACGACGATATTAAAATACCTTCTATTTCGTAAACTCGTCCATTCATCCGTAGCTAGGCTGAAGCGAGCACCCAACTTTTTAAGATTATTTATTTTGCTAATAATCTATTTTTATTTAATTTTTGTAAAAATTCAAAATTGATTTCATGCAATCCTTCGGCTGATTCTTCGGCATGTATAACCGTTTTGTTCGATGAATTCGCGAATAAAAGCACTTGTAATAGCTTTCACAGAATTACCATCTTCAACAGCTAGCCGGGCGACAATTTCAGAAAGTAATTTTTTTTAACGTAATTTGATAATGATGGCTGACTTATTTTGATTCTCATGTGATGTGATGTGAATTTGATAAGGAGTCTCGAGTTCCGGGTTATTTTTTTTAATTCCCGGGGCTTGAGACAGCAAAATTCTTTGAATTCCCGGGAATAAATATACCCGGGTTGTCTCAACACAGAATTCTTGATATATAGATAGGTATGTGAGTGTGTGTATGTGTGTGAGTACTTTATGTGTAAACAATGTGATTCGTTATTAGGGTACTAGATAGATTGAAAATTAATAAATCAAATCTTATCTGCAATATCTTTTTGATACACATTATGTGCTTTATCAGAAATTTTTCACGGGATGTTGCTTAAGAGACACGGGATATAAATTAGATTGCTTTTTTGGCTATTTTATCAATCTATATATATAAAAATTAATGTTTGTTTGTTTATTTATCCCGTACCTATACCGTTCATCCGATTGCGATGAAACTATGGTGAGTTGTTGTGCACATGCCCGCGAGGGTTTCTGAATCAGTACAACCATTTTACAAAAATTACAAAAATCGTCAGTGAACGTATTATATTAGCAGCCAAAAACAAAGATGTATATGCCATCAACTTCAGGATTCAAAACGAAATACCAGGCGAAGAAAAAACGTGTAATTCCATCGATATTTGGAAAATCCATGTTTCTCACATGGACAGCTGTATGTGGCCTGCTCACGCGTTGGAAAACCTTCTGATTTATTCATATATGCACCAGACGGAAAAAAAAAAATATTGTGTATCCAAAAGTACTTCAATAATCAGAATTAAAATACAAACATTTTCTTTCTTTGAATGGCATTGCAACGCATGCCGAGTACTCGCTAGTTCTAAATAAAAAGTCGAGTAATGGTAGTAAGGCCAAAGCGGCCACACACAGGAGAATTGGCAAAAGTTGATTTTCTTACCTAAGCCGATGAACTTATCATTAACACTTTAACACGTTTTGGTTCTGAAGTTGCATTTTCAGAATATAATTCGGTGGTATTTTAACCTTTACCATACCATGATATAAAATATCCGAACGCAGCCACGCTGTCAACTCGTGTTACCGTAAATAACAGTTAGAAAAAATGTTTTTATTACCTTAAATGGCACGAATTTATTCTAAATATTGAGCATTCAATTTTGAAAAAATGATTAATAACATAATTTAGAGCATTCATTAAGTCCTATACAATATGTTCTTCCTTTTTATCTCTCTTCGTTTAATTAGTGAGATGTATGTTGGTTGTTCTTTTCACTGTAAAAATAGTGCGTGATCTCTGTCTTACATATTATAAATGGTATTTTTACCAACGTATTCATTTTATAATGAATTGAATAGAAAAAATAATTATTTTTGTACGATTCCTTTTTCATAATTGTTTTTTCACTAGTCATTCCTAAGCGCTAATGTTTTCTTTAGGATTATCTAAAATATGAATTTTATGTTGCATTTATTTACCGAAATATTACAAGTTTGATTATAATGATAGACCTGTATTACTGCATGGTTTGGGAAGGGTTAATATAAATTAAATTAATCAACTATAAAAAATCTATCTTTAGAAAAAATATTTAGCTGCTACCGGGATTCGTACTTTGACCTCTTTCTATCCGAGGAAGCACGTTCACATGTCGCTATAGCAATCAGATACATTTCCGACAAATTTTGAACTTATATTATGTAATCTTTCCAATTGATACATCTATTATCCATTTATAAAAACAAACAATCTTATATTAAGATGAATTTCAAATACTTTTGAGTCCAGCTCATTAATACTCAAGCATGCCGATTTGAGCAACATCGGGCGCTCCAGTAAAATTTGTACGTTCCTCGAACTTTCAGAGGTATTCAAAGTACAACCTTTTCAATTGGTCATTAGGTAACTTTTTATTTGTGTATGACATTGTCTAAGATATGGTAATGGTCCACGGTGAAGATGGTAAAGAAAACGTATGACCTGGTATGAAACAGGTAATGAAAATGAACACGGCAAAAGTAGTGTGTCTATTATTTTTGCCTATGAATACGGTAAAGCGGCGAGGTAGAAAGTTAGTTAATTAATTTAAACGACGACCTTCCCACTATCTATCGATATTAAATGTTATGAAATAAATATTTCCGGTATTGCCTTCGCCTTAGCAACCGAAATCCCTTGACTTATTTAACTACAATATTATATATTGCACAACTAAAACCTTTACACTTGCTTACTTTACCTTTGAAAAGATCGAGCTATGTAAATATAGTCGAACTTGGTTTTAACGAGTACGAAGGGACTATCTAAATTTTCTTATTATAACCGTTACTCTTTATTACGAAAAATATGAAAAATTAAAAATGTATAATTGTATGAACAAAAACATTTAAAAATAAATTACTACATTCAATCACATAATTTATTAACAAAATTCAAAATACTGCTCTGTTTTAAAATTTAAAATTTACTACGCACAAAAAATAAACACCCATTGTTTTTTTATAAGAATTCGTATACCTGAAAGGAATCGTAAATAATAAGGAACCTCGTTGGCAGACGTTGCTTTCGATTTTATGACTTCTCAAGAATTAGGGTTTTTAGACTGTGCAGTGTATTTTGTTCACTTGTTAATAATACTTTTGTGCGTTATATCAGTGAAGTGAGCTCACTATAACAGTTAAGAGTTGTATGAAAACAGGCATGAATCAAAATAATAATAAGTATTTCCTCATTATAACTGTGATTTCGCTATAACCGTGCTCGATATAACCGAGTTCCACTGTATTTAATTTAAATCTTTACTCTTTGTAAATATATGTATAAAAGTGTATGATTATTTTGAAACTTGATATAAGTATTAATCAAAAGTTATTTCTTATCATATTTCGTGAACACGTTGTTGGCACACAATAAAATATCCATGTAACATTTTTGAACGTTTTAAAAATAGCAATAGATATATAAAATTTTTCATTCACAAAATAATCCACTTCCGTTACACGCCAAGCGATAATTTTTGTATGCAAGAATAAATACAAGGAAAATATTATATTGATTCCAAGTATTACACATGAATCATAGTAATCGGCGATACTTGCCCAATCAAGAATTTAGTACTTCATTATCATGTCTTACAGAAACATAAAATAGTTTATAAGGGATGTTTTTTTTTTAAGTACAGAACTTTAAAATAAATAAAAAAATCATGGTAATGACCATGGTATTGGCTTAATTGGAAAGATAATTTTATGCCATTAGTGTTTAAATGTGATTTTGTGCATACGGCTGGCTCGAATAAAGCGCAATCTGGAAGTCCAATTTTCGACCACTTTTTCGAGCAGCTGGGGGACGTATATCGGCAATAACGCGACGAATGTTGGCTTCTAAGTCATCTATCGTCTCTGGTTTATCAAAGGTATTAAATCACACGATCTTGAAGGCCAATTTACAAATCCACTACGCTTAATTGTACGCTCACGAATGTTTCCTTCAATAAATTGATTGTGGCGCACGCTGTGTAGCACATTGCGCTGTCTCGTTGAAATCACAGCTCTTTCACATTATTGCCATTCAATTGGGCAACGAAAAAGTCAGTAATCATGGATCTATAGCGCTCTCCATTGACTGTAACGTTCTGGCCGGCAACATTTTTGAAGAAACAACAGCTCCTTCGATGCGCACTCTACGATGTCTCTGCGGATGCGCAATATCAATTGAAGTATGCGTGGTTCGAAAACGATCCATGGTTATTCAAATTACTTGCTCGGATGGACGATTATGTCAACCGTAAAATGAACGTAGCGCACGGTAAGTTTCGCGAACTGAACAACAATATTCGAAATATATTTGAACAATTTGCAAGCATTGTTCTGGCGTAAGTCTTTTCACGGTAGAATGGAAATCTAAGCTGAGCACAAATCAGTTGTCAGCTGTCAAATTGGCTTTCGCTGGAAAAAGTGTTGCCAAATTCGAAAAACAAACCTCTAAAAAAACACCCTTTATAAGGCTCATAAAACGTCATAAGGAACAAATGGCAATTAAGGTTTATGATTTATGATATTTTATTCAATCCGCATATGAGTTTCTGTTTCTATCTAGTGTTCCCATACCTCGCCGTGTCGTCGCTTGAGCTTCCGAGTTTTCACAATGCAAGTTTTATTATCGTACGCAGGGCCGGCCTGGGGCAGATGCGAAGGGTCAGGCTCTACCATAACAGGCCCGACCTGGGACAGATGCGAAGGGGCAGAGAGGCTCCACCATAACAGGGCCGGCCTGGGGCAGATGCGAAGGGTCAGAGAAGCTCCACCATAACAGATTTTTAAAAAAAACATGTCGAAATGTTGTCATTTGTGTATTTTTAAATACTGTTTTACGGGTGATACTAAATTGTGCTAGCACATTATGATCTATTCTACTGTACACATATACATCTATGATAATATTTATGTGAATAAATAAGTATATTTAAATTGATATTTTATGCTTAAAATATTCGGGCTATAGTATAGTAACATATACATTATATATAACGTATACGTTGCTTGTTTTTTACCTTTTGTGCCAAAAAATTCGCCGGCGGCCGAGTAAGCTTATTCGTGCCGCCGCGCTTCTTAAGTGAACAGCTCGTATTTTATTTATCTACCTCGCCTTGACCCTGCTTGAACTCTAGACTTTTGGCTTAAATTTGATTACTGACTGCTACACTGAACTACCATATGAACCCTGCGCACCGCTGCACAGACTTCGTCGGCCCGAGTCAGAAGAGTGAATCGGCAAACCACCCCTTCAATTACAATTCTTGTTTTATGTACGGAACACCCTTAAATGTCGGAATAAAAACGTAAATAAGTACACCTGCTCCGCAACTGTCTGTGTGTAAGCATTGGAAAAGTACACTGGTCAAATACCCTTCTCTTAAGACACATTGGCGTGTTTTTAAAAACCATATTTAATCTTGGGTAAGCAATCAGCCTAGTTTTGACTGCCTTGTTATTTCCTTTTTTACGAATCGTCTGAAAGAGAAAATTCAGAATCACGTGTGATAAAAGTCAAAACAAAATGCCAACCAAATTTAGTAAATCGTTTTAAATTTAGGAGAAAATATTTTTTGCAGTAATGTTGCATATTCATAACGTAGTTCTGTGGTATTTTAATACAAATTAAATGAATCAATTAGAAAGAAACACAGAAAAAATCTATTTGTCGAAAAAATATTTAGTTGCTACCGGAATTCGAACCTGGACCTCCTCCTATCCGGAGAAGGGCGTTCTCCGAATTCCCGGATTGGAAGAAGTCCAGGTTCAAATCCCGGTAGCAAACAAATATTTTTTGAATACATAGATATTTTCTGTATATCTTTCTACAATAATTGATTCGTTTTATTTGTATTAAAATACTACAGAACTATGTTCTGAAAACGCAACCTCACAGCAAAAAATATGTTCTCCATTATATACGTTGTATTAATGTTTACAAATTTAATAAAATATATTAATTTATTTATTTCTGACGTCTCTCATCGGGTTTTACTCGAAGGTGTTTTAGATTCTCCGTAATATAAAGTGGATTGCTTTTTAAAAATGGAATAATAGATGTATCAATATGAAATATCACAAAACATAAGTTTAAATTTCTGTTTATAATATATTCGGTTGCTATAGCGAAATCGGAGAATACGCTTCTCAGGAAAAGAAGAGTTCCACGTTCGAATTCCGGTAGCAAATAAATATTTTTTCGATAGATAAATTTTTTCTGTGTATATTTCTAATTGATTCATTTAATTTGCATATTAAATTAATTCAGCATCAAGAAAATCATTTTAATTATAAATCACACATAAAAAATACATACGCAGACAAATTATATAATCTACCTTGTCTATACTAGGTCGTTTTCATTACCGTTTGACTATTATAACTATTATATATTATAAGATATGTTTTATTGTAGAAAAGCGGTGCCGGCCACTGGTTTAGATTTTATGTGAGTGGACCTTGTGCACATTATAGGACTCGTGTGCTTACACTGCACCACAATCCCCGGATTTTCACTTTCCTCAGATCCGTCGTTTAACCTTCTCCGTTCGCCCCACCCAGTCATTTCACTTTCTCATACTCGGGGAGTCGCGCGGCGTCCGATAATCACAGTTCAATAACCTTATCTTCTGTTATTTCGCATAAGACCGTGACGTAACTAAGCAAAATGGGCCACATCTCAAAATGGAAGGGTCGCCTGAATATAAATAGTGTACAGTAGTTAGTAGTTTTTGCCGAGCAGTATGAAATAATTCTCGATGGACCAACTCAAACACCATCTCAGGAGCTGGTTATTGGGTGTTGGCAGAAAGAAAACTGAGCAAAGATTCATGGAAATGATCGTATGAACAGAACATCATTTCTTTATATTCACTTTTCTCTTTTGCATAGTGTTTCAATCGTGGGATAGCGAGAGTATTTTACTTATATATTATGTTATTAGAAATCCTTTAAAACCCTGTTTACCTCATTCCTAATATTTTTGATTTAGATAAAAAAATATATATATATTAATAATAATTATGGTTTTCAAATTTGTACGACAGACAACGAATGAACATGTCTCCTTTAGTACAGACTTCGGTCTAGTTACGGAGACAGTGAACATCTCTGATATTATGAAGCATGTTCGCCATTTTTGTATACTTTTGAATATTAATAAGTATAATGTAGTTTTGTATATTTATATAAGAATGTTTATAATGTATAATATGTAAAAAATATATGTCCATGTTTCTCAATAAACAGGGGGTATAGAAAATATAAGTATTTTTATAACTACTCGGTTTTATCCATTATATAATTGACCTTTGTCTCCTATAATATTCACACTTCATTTTACCTATCACAGATAGGCCAATGTCGTAAATATAAAAGTGTATACATAGATTAGTTTTTAGTTATTATTAGAATTTCTTGATGAAAATTATGTGCGTCAAATTTTTTCCTAACGCCAATACTGACATTAAGAATCTACTGTATTAATGCAAATGACGAATTAAACGACGCGTTGCGAATTTATAGAACCTATTTATAATTTTACTGACCATTAAATTGCCGACACAAGAATAAAACTTGATTGATCAATTTAAGGGATCATTCTGAAGTCAATATCTTGAAAAAATTTTGTTAAAAAGACTTCAATGAATCTTTGCAATAATGTTTTACTTCTACTGGAAAAACAGTTAACAATATCGTGGCTATTTACATACCCCAATAGGTTATTAAGGAAGAAGAAAAATGAATTACTAAATAAATCTATGGCATCTTTAGAATTTACACCAGACATAACAAATTTGTTTACATTGTTTCATTTCTATTTGGCACATGTTATTAATGACCTTGCGGCTTAAGGATTTTATCACAATTTATTAAAAACTGGTTTTGAATTCTGAGAATCAAGTCTGTTCTCAGGTATAGCTGCCGAAACTTCTTCCGCCTAACATAATGGGATTATAAATAAAGCGTTAATTTTTTATAAAGTTGTGAATTCTGCATACCATCTTGTTTCATTATAAATCTTTTGTCAGAGATGTATCGCTAGGTAGAGATTAAATCCCGCCTGGAATCTTAATTTTATGACATAATACAATTGGAAAAAAATGTAGTGCAAAGAATCATGATCATCATCCCTGACTATAATGGATCCTAACCTCCTTAAGAATATACCTCCAACAGTCCTTTGCACCGGGTTGCTTTCCGAGAATTGTTGACTCCAAGAATAGATATGTTTTTATTGACGAGTATATTGTGCTGCCACCCAATTTTGTATTTAACAAGCGTTCGTCTTCCTTGAGGTTTATTATTGGGCAGCCATATCGGGGGTTGCATATTAGTCATACGCTCTATCCCAATGTTTATGAATTCTGCGAATTTCAGTTCATCATACAAATCATAAAGTTCCCGGTTGTACCACCTACACTGCATTTCACTTTCTTTGAGAATTCTTTTTTCATATTTTTTATTTATTATCTTTGTTTTATTAACCACTGAATTGAGTTTAAATACATCTATCGGTTTCGAAAATACCATTTTCTTCTTCAGGATGTCATATCTAACTAAAAATTATTATTGTTATAAATATATTATTGTTTCTTTACCAGAATCTATTTTTTAAAAAAACAATTATTTAAAAATAAATTTAGTATCTAACTCAAATTGTTACTTAATACAAATTTAGTCGAATAATTTTTAGGAAAAAATTTTAGAATGTTAAATTTAGTTGGTTGTTTATAATTTTTTGATTTTATTTTAGTTTTACATGCTTTATTTATCTCCAACGATTCCAAATTATTTAATTTGTGACCAACACCGTTTATATGCAAAATTGACAATCCCAATTTTTTATCAAAACCGTGACCATTTTCTATCAAATGATTAGAAAATTTTGAAAACCCACTATTGTTCAAACATCTCAAATGCTTCCTTACTCTTATATTAAAATTTCTACCCGTTTTACCAATATAAAATGCAGCACAATCCTTGCAACTAAGTTTATAGACACCAGAATTGTTAAATTTATCATCTTTGTCTTTAGAATTTATGTGTAAATTTCCTATATTTGTATAAAATGCCGGTTTAATGTTTCATGGTAGGTGTTTAGATATTTGTTTCGAAAAGTTATTTATGTATAAAATCCTACGCCAATTATCATTATTATCATTATGTTTTATCTGTGATTTATATAAAAATTGATTATTATATTCTTTTAATTTATTTTTTAAAATAGTGTCTATCAAACCTGTATTATAACCGTTATTAACTGCTATTTTTTTAATTGTATTCAATTCAATATTGAAATTGGATGTTGACATAGGAATATTGATTAAATGATGTATCATGGAGTGGAACCCTGAATGTTTGTGTGATAATGGATGATTAGATTCATTATGTATGATAGTATCTGTAAAAGTTGGTTTTCTAAAAATTTTGAATTCAATTTTATTATTATTTTTAATCAATGTTGGATTTAAAAAATTTAGGGTCGAATTATTTTCCATTTCTAATGTAAATTGTATTTTATTATTAAATGATTTAATTAAATTTAAAAATGTAGTTAGTTGACTTTAAGGTCAACTACAAGTTTTTACGTCTAGTTATTTCAATATAAATATTATGTATATAATTCAAATTATGTTTCATATTCAAGTGCATCAAGTAAATAGGTCTTCATACATAATCTATTCCATATAAATAAATACGTACTATGAGTTCAAGGAAAAATAATCTTATAACAAGTAGTAAGAATGTTCATGACGTAAAATAATTATTTTGTAAATACATGTCGGCAGATCTCTTCAATAATAGTCGTGTATAATTTTCCATAGAGAAATACTAAGAAGAAAATGGAGATTGATTAAATTATCGTGGCAATCCCAACGGTGAGACGAATTCACCGAAAGACCGTGAAAAAACGTTGTACCTAATGAAAGATCGGGAAATCGGGATGAACGTAATTAAAAGGAAAAATAAAAAGTTGGTAAAATGGCTTGCACATATTTGACAAGCAGATCATAGAACTTAGAAAAGGATTGCCAGAAGAAAAGAGGTGTAGCTAGAGAGTTTCATATGTCCCCGATCGCCAGACTAAGGGGGGCGCCAAAAGGGGACGTGATATTTTTGATTGGAATAATTTAAAATTAATTCGTATGAAAAATCATATTTTTATGTTTCTCATTTAAATATATTATTCATAACAGATTTTAATGTGTGTAAATATATTTAACGTCCCTCTATTTTTATTTTACATAATTGCACGATTTTTTTTATTACAACCCTTCTAGGTAGACGGTCTAAGCTTAATACTAGTTGAAAGTGACGCTCGTGATGTAAATAGCTATAAATTCTCATTGTGACTTTCAAAAACGTATTTATACAAAAAATAAATCCTTACAATTTATGACCTAGTGCTTTTAACTGGAACAGATTTAAACATATGTGCTGTCAATAATCGATATTCTAATATTTTTACTTGGTAAACAACGGCGATAAGGCAAAATACAAGCTTAAAATTTGATGGGGTGAAATTAAGAAACTCAGTAATAAAATATAAAATGGGCCCATTTAGATAGTTTGCCCCCGGGCGCTATATACCTTAGCTACGCCTCTGCACAAGAAATAGAACCTTCTTCACATTAATGTATTTGACACTCGACTTAAGGTATCCCTACAAAAAAAAGTCGCATGGTGTAAGGTAGAACTGAGGTGCCTAGGGTATGTCTCCGTACTTGCCGATTAATTTATTGGGAAAAATTCCCCTCAGCTTCTCCACTGAAACTCTAGCTGTGTGTGAAGTGGCCCCGTCTTGTTGAAATTATGTTCTGTTGTTGAACCCGAGAAACAGCTGCAGTTGTGGTACCAAAACCTCGTCAATCATTCGGTAATACACATCAGCAGTGACTGTATCTCGCTGGTTAAAAAAATAAGGACCAATTATCCTTCGGGCAGAAATTGCACACCACACTGTCGTTTTTGGACAATTCAAAAGTTTTTAATGGCGTTCCCTCGGGTTGTCGGGGCACCAGTATATCATGTTCTGTTTATTAACATAGCCATCTATATGAAAATGTGCTTCGTCAGTAAACAATATGTATCCAAGCGTTCGTGCTGTTCCAAAATGTTCCAGCATTGTTCTCGCTAAGGTTTCACGTAAAGAATAGTCATTTTCGTTGAGAAACTGCACGATTTGCAGTTTGTATGGGTGAAACTGTAGTTTATTTTTCAAAATAACGTGCACTGTTGATTTTTTTATTCTAGTACAGGCTGCAATCTTCCTTATCGATTTACGCGGATTGCGCATAATTTTACGTTGAACTTGAGCCCCATGTTCTGGCGTCGTCGCTGACGTTGATGGTACCGGAGGGGTTTAGAAAACCATTGTCCCATTGTCTGAACTTTTGAACCCAACATCAGATAATTTGCGTGCTCGATTCATCACTTACTCGTCGAATATTAAAGTGAGTACAAAAAGCGCGATGCGCACGAACCAATGAATCACTGCACTTAAATATTGCTCAACCGCGAACGCGCGGTGCGTCCCCCCCCCCCCGACCAGTGACTCATTGCGACTGGCAAATCTGCAAATCACGCCCGTCAAACAATACCCCTCCCACTTACCTCACCCTGATGGTAAACGAGCAATTACAATTTAATCTGGAAATTTTTCCGATGGACACCCTATGTACATGTCATATTTTATCAATAAAGCAAAACACACTCGTGAACTGTGTTCACAGCGTCATCAGAGCGATCAAACAATGATATCCTTTCAGCCACGGCCGATGATAACGATGCAGAGAGAAATATTTCCTAAATGTGTACATAACTAAAATCTTACAGTAGTAGCAATACTTTATTTTATATATTTTTTTAAATCAAGATCGATAATAATAAAGTAATCATCTTATTCACCCAACCTATTAAAAAAATCAATTTAAAACCTACATAAAAACCAACCTATATTTTTGATACAAATGTGGTTAGGTAAGAGCCATACCAAACGACTTATCAGAGGTACAACGAGTAGGGAGGCACTTAAAATGATTATATTGGGTCAACGCCTTCACGACGTTTACACTTGGGTCAATAAGGGACGTAAAAAGGTCATCATTTCGTTCCCAAAAAAAATTGATATTTTTCACAAAGTGTTTGATTTCAAGGTAAAACCAATGTAGAAAAATATAAAAAATACAATAATTATTCTTGTTAATCTAGTGGTTAAGACATTGGTCTAGTGATCGAATGGACGAGGGTTCGCACCTCGTTCGAGGAGACTAGCTAGTTAATCCTATTTTCATAGCACAAGCTTAGTTTGAAAATAGTAATAATATTGATGTGATGTGAAAAAAAAAATCTTATCTATAAAATAGTAATGTATTTTTGTGTCACACGCAGGATAATTGATACATTTCTTAAGAGTGAAATGTAATTTTTTAATGTTTTTTTTTATTATAATGAATGTATATTTTTCAGAGCAGTAAACAAACAAGTCTATTGACAAAAATTTGAAAATTTAAACACTGTTCTATACTGTATAGTATGTAGTTAATTATTTAAATTAACAGGAATATTTCTAATACGAATATTATGCACATTGGTATTTATTATTACACGTTTTTTCGAAGCTGAAATGTCAAACTATTTTTCTTGACATTTCAAAACGTTTGTTATTTAAGTGTGTTATTTAATTAATATGGAAAAATATAAATTTTGCGCTTAAACAACGTCGCAATACAGGTTTTAAACGCTAATAATTTCGATCGCTAATTTTTCTTAAAGAGGCGTACAATTTTGACCACATTGATTTACTTGTATACTAATATCCAAATTATTCATAGATAAAATGTAAAAATAAAAGACCATTACGTAAAAAAATAATATTTATTTACAAAATATAATGGCACATAAAATAGGATATTTTTCTACGAAATGTATTTAAAAAAAACAGCATTTTAGATTCTTTATTGTGTTTAATTGTAACATTGAGCTGGTTTCCGTTATCTAACCAAAGGTTATAGTAACAACAGTAATTTAACTGTTTCGGCATAGTTACGCTAAATATATTATTACCGTAGATTTCTTTAGACATTCTTATTGCAAGTAAATTACGACTATATTATTGGTGTACATTTAATCGATTAAAATTACTTCAGTCCGTCACGTCCAATATTTAAAAAAAATATATCTCCCTCTCTCTCTCACACACTATTCAGCTACCGATTATTTATGTAACTACCATGAAGCATAATTTAATAAATGACATATTTTTATATATATTTTTTTTTTTGGTTTAAATAATGTGATTCAATTAGATTTTCCAGAAAAAAATTCAAGGAGGTCCACAAAAAACTATGGTGAAATTTTCAATGATTTTCGTATTTTTATAGTAAAAAGAGTACAGCTGTCAAAACAAACAAATGATTACTTTAGTTAATAATGAATGAATGACACGTTGTCCATCGCAATCTTAAGATAAGTTACATTGCCAACTAAAGCAAAATATAAACTCATAAATTAAAAGAGTGTTGGGTATGATCAAACTTTTTAAATAATATTCTATCTAGAGAATTTTTCGATTTTTTCATAAAATTTCATTTTACTGTATATTTATTTATGTCTATATAATTGTAGCATAATATTATTGAACAAATATTAGTTATCTCATAGAGACAATGCTATTTTTTATTATATTTAATGTAAAATATACGGAAGAATGGGGTAATTACAGGACTTACGACTTGTCTTCGGCTGGCTGAAGTGATCACTTTATATATATAAAGTGATCACATAACGTTCACCAATTCTCGCCCCTCAATCTCCACATTTATCAAATTTTTTAAAGTTGATATCTTATATTTGTTTAATAACAGTGCATTTGTACGTAAAAATACAGTAATTGTGTTCTTGGACGTATTCAAATATTGCTAATATTATTGCTTCGGCGAAATATCAAAAAACGAAGAAAATCGTTAAGCTTTTTAAATATTATAAAAATATGGACGAAATGTTAGCATATCCTAACAGTTGATAATAAATATGTAAAATAAATGTACATTATTTAAAAACTACAAATAACATATAAACAATTATTTCATTTTGTCTAAGATTGTAAGAAAAACTAAACCGTTATTTATTTTTACATTAAACTCATTCGTTGTATGTTTTGGGTTATATTAACATACCTTTTTAGTTTTGATTACAATAAAATTCATCTTGGATTCGTATAATATATTTA
The DNA here is from genome assembly GCA_022840565.1 of Eubasilissa regina. Lineage (NCBI taxonomy): Eukaryota > Metazoa > Arthropoda > Insecta > Trichoptera > Phryganeidae > Eubasilissa > Eubasilissa regina. The sequence goes on along the minus strand of JAINEB010000018.1, from coordinate 15,394,050 downwards.
ACTAAAAAAAATATGTATCCCTTTTTAAAACACTGCGATCGATAACTTCGATAACCTTATCTTTAAACTTTAGGTTTAAAAAATACAAAAACAAGATAACAGTTAACGCAAATAGCGAGCACGCAAGTAGTTGATACCTACCTCGAATTATATTAAATAAAGGTCTTCACTGTAATATTACTAAAAAATATGGAAAGCATTCACCAAGTAACGAACAATAACAATCGTTGAAAAATAATCTTAAAAAATAATTTACAACGATATAAAATGTATTGTTCAGACCTTCCGATTGCTCAAAAGAGGAAAGATTGCCTCCTTAAATTAAATCTTAAATTAATCGGTTAACCTTCTTGCAACCTCTGATTGTAGATTTTACGACCGTAAAAGGGAATATTATTTTTTCTAACACTAAGACATAAGCCTAACGATCTAGTGAACGAGGGTTCGATCGCCAGATGGAATATTGTTAAAAATAGCAGTGTCATGGTTTTCAAATACATATTTACATTAAATAAAAAATAAATAAAACATAATAATATCAGAGTTCAGAGTTGGAGAGTGACTGATTGTAAGACTATCTTTGTGGGCAATTTTCGCCAATTTAATGTAATCTATAGTGTATTGAGATTACAAATCATTGAGAAATCCATTAATGAAAGGTAAATTATTGCGTATCTGATTCATAAAAAAAAATCACAATAATCACATTGAGATTAACAAATTATATTCATAATGAATAGATTAATTGTTAAGGAGAACGCATTCTTATTGTGAAGTTGTAATTATTCACAACAGACGGTCTGTGATGTTTTAAATACTAATTAAATGTATTCATTAGAAAGATTATTGCATCTTGCCCGGATTGGAAAGAGATCCAGGTTCGAATCCCGGTAGCAACAACAATATTTTTCTATAAAATAGATTTTATATGTATATCTTTCTAATAAATACATTTAATTAGTATTCAGAATAGATTAATATATTTTTTTAATAAATTATGCAGTAATAATTTTAATAAAAATTAAAAGCAAATAAATATATGCCTGATATAAAAAATATATAATTTCACAGTAAATTTTATAAGTGAAAAGATTTATAATATATTTTTTTAGGAAATTACATATAGAAATAATTTAAGTAAAAAGTATTGAGTTGGAAATAAAAAAATCAAAGCAAATTATTTATTATTCTTTAATGAAATTACATTTATTATGAAGTTGCAATTTTACAACAAACTTTATTATAATTAAAACAACTTAGATTATTAATCATTTAAAAAAATACACAGAAAAAAATTACGTATCGAAAAAATACATACATATTACATATATTTTTATTTACCACCAGGACAGGAACTACCCTACAGATTAATATCAAAATTGATGTGCATATAATGACTTTTTAATAAGGCATCTATCATTTCACATTCTACTAGCAATATAAACGTCTGGTGAAAGCCATATTTATTCGATAGATTTTTTTCCGAACATCTTCCTATGTAGGTAAATTAATCGATTTGTTTTTATTATTTATTACCAATAAAATGGCATTTGTACATATAAAGTTTCAGTCTAATACTATCAGTTTTTAAAATATAGTTCAGTGACATCCACAACTTTTGACTACCATATTTTTGTATTTTTTCAAAATAACATTTGAGTCGTCTAAGAAAAATAGAACTGATATTGGTGTCAATTTTGTAGGAGCGCAGCATGGTTTTGGGACCTGGAAAAATAAAATTATTATTTAATGTAGAAATTTATACGCGATATCACTAAATATATTGCCGTAAATTCCCAATATCCGCAGGAGCGTGCATTTAATCGTAATCCCTGCCCCTGCGAGCGTTAGTAAATATCCGAATTGAAACTTTCGATAGAGTATTTGTGGTGCCTTTTAACGTGCGTTGATTAGCTTTTTGATTTAAACACTAGTAATTGTGTAGTAAAATTACTGTTTCATCGTGATTTGTGTGATAAAAAAGTTTATGAACGATTTATTAAATAGTAAAGATACAAAGTTCTTTAATTATACTATTTTAAGTAGAATACAATATAAATAACTTTTTTTTATAAAAGACAGCTGGAGGGGAAGGGTCTCACATCCTATCCCGGGATCGGTTTAGAAACTAGGGCTTCTTTGTCGGTCCCACTCATCAAAGCTAATAAAAATACGCGACTTTTAATTCAATAAAATATTTAAGTTTATGCAGTATATAAAACGAAAAAAGAAAAAAAAATCAATGTAGTTATTAGCAATTTTCGCAAAATTTTAAATTTGGACCCTCCGGCGTCCCTTAAATGCTGTATTTATTCATAAAAAAAAACATATAACATAAATTCATAGAATACATAGTTTTAAAATAAATAGAATATTGATGGAAAATTAAGGTGCAAGACAGACACTCAGAAATGCAGTGTTCAAAAACACTCCCTAAAGAGGGACAGTGGACGAGACACACAATAAATTGAGTGACACTTACACGTACAGACTAACGGAGTTGTAAAATACGAGGTATGGATAGTGAGAGGTAGATGCGTAGGTGGAGATACCCACCCACGCAGGCCTGTCTAACTACCTACCTGAGCAGCTCCAACGTGTCACCCATGTCCGAATAAATTCCTTTAATAAAACAAGATTCGTCCTATTACTAATTAGGTCTGCATTCCTGGGCGGGCTGTGTCTAAATCCAGTCAAACCACCAATCAAACGTGCACGTGCATCTCTAAGTATCTCACAATTCCATAAAATATGCTCAGGCGTCTGTTCCATTCTCCTATATGTACACCACGGGGCATTCACAAGTCTAAATTCAAACAGTTTATTCCGGAATGCCCCGTAATCATCTGCCATTCAAAATGATTTAGGTGTCGAGGTTTCATCATGCCTTTCAACTTGTCGGCGACGTTAGGAAGAAAGGAATGAGTCAATTTTCCCCGCATTGAAGTAACTCACCTCTCTTGCCACTTTTCAAGCGTTAACTGTCTCATTCTTAGAATCAGATCTTTATAAAGAACTGCAAAACGAAATTAAAGAAGCAAAATTAGCCACAAAGAAAACATCGTTGCAGTATAGATGTGTAAATCGTTCCGATATACAGAGTCCTGCAATAGGTATTGACGCATTTGTGAGCGTATGCGATTGGTTTGATATATTATGCGGTTCCAGTATCCATGGAATTTTGGCCCGTGCAGCAACGAATTTTTTGTGCTACGATGTTCATTCGAACGGGATTCATAATCAAGATTCTTCTTTATTAGAAATATGAGACTCAGCGAAGACCTCCTATTATATTTAATATAATTCCAAACGAGAAAAAATATAAGAAACGTGAAACCATCTAAAGGATGTTTTTTTAGAGGTATAGAACTTTAAAATGAAATAAAACACACACTGATTGTGGTAATGGCCATGGTATTGGTTTTACTGGAAAGATAATTTTATTCCATTAGTGTTTAAATATGATTTCGTGCATATGGGCGCAACGGCTGGCACAAATAAAGCGCAATCTGGAAGTCTAATTTTCGACCACTTTTTGAAATAGTTAGGACCGTATATCGGCAATAATGCAACGAATGTTGGCTTCCATGTCATCTATCGTCTCTGGTTTATTGGCGTGGACTAGCGATTTCACATATTCTCTCAGAAAATAATCCAAAAGTGTTAAATCACACGATCTTGGAGGCCAATTCACAGGTCCATTACGCGAAATCATCGAATGTTTACTTCAATAAATAGATTGTGGCGCGTGCTGTGTGACATGTTGCGCCGTCTTGTTGAAACCACAGCTCTTCCACATTAATGCCATTCAATTGGGGAACGAAAAAGTTTGTAATCATGGATCTATAGCGCTCTCCATTCACTGTAACGTTCTGGCCGGCATCATTTTTGAAGAAACAACAGGTTCTTCGGTGCGCACTGTACGACGTCTTAGCCGATGCGTATTATCAATTAAAGTATGCGTGGTGCGAAAACGATCCATGGTTATTCGAATTACTTGCGCGGATGGACGATTATGTCGACCGTAAAATGAACGTAGCGCCTGGTAAGTTTCGCGAACTGAACCATAATTTTCGAAATAAATGTGGACAATTTTCAAGCGTTGTTCTGGCGTAAGTATATTCATGGTGAAATGGCAAATCAAACTGAGCACAAATCAGCTGTCAGCTGTCAAATTGGCAGCACTTTTTCCAACGACAGACAAACCTCTAAAAAAAACATCCTTTACTAACATGAAATACTAGACATAAAAATACGTTCAGCAAGTGAATAATCTCGAGAAATGAATTAATTTGTGTAAATGTATCTCTAAAATAATAAAATATTATTACTGAGACATTAAAAATTAATTATGTATTAGGTATGTATGCAATAAATACCTCCGTTTGCTTTAAAAGGTGAACCAATGTTTGCACAATCGCGTGATTTGTTGCGTTCATGTGCGCATTCAAAGGGAAATTACATTCACCACTGCAGTAGAAAGCTCCGTACCCGTCTGGCGCAATAATCCAATCCTAAAACAATACAAATACGAAAAATAAACGGTGAACTAACATAGTCAACTTGCAGAGAGCATGCTACTGAGCCTTTTGGGTGGGACAGTAGCCGCCAAGCTGCCAATGGTGGTCCCCCAAGACCAGTGCTTTCAATATTGAAAATATTTATCATTTGAAAACAATTTAGTTTCAACAATAGAAAAGTGGTTCACCAAATTAAAACATAATTTAACCAATTGACACAAACTAATAACCAATCAGACAAATTCATATAAGTATTTAAAAACGTAAAGTACTGTTCCGTCAGTAACACTACACACGTTCGCTAGGTTACGTGGCCAAAAGTCGACTACCGTTCCGAAGCCATCTGGTACACATAAAAAAATATTTTTTTATATTTAATCACGTTTAAATAGGTAAGTACTTAGTAAAATAATTTTAATAATTTTTTTAAATTCCACCGGAATTTTTGAAAATTATCAAATATCTCTTTTGTGTTTAAACTTTTAATTTGTGGTCTTGATTTACGTTTCGATATTTATTTATACATATTATTTATGTTTCGATGTAGATTTAGTGTCTTGGGTGGAAATAACCAAAAATAGTGCATTAGAAGAATTCGTCATAACAGAGTATAAACAAAATATTATAGTTGAAGACAATATTACCTCGCACATATTTAGTGGTAAATATATACATACGAGTATATAGGTATATGTAATACATCCACTCGAACCAACGAATCAGATGTAAAGCAATACAGTCAAATCCCATTATAACGAAATTCAAGTTAGTTAGTCAAAAATATGAGAATATCGTTATACTGATATTTCATTATGAGAGGAAAACGTAATATTTTAATACAAATTAAATGTATCAACTAAAAATACAGAAATATAAATTTATAGAATAAATATTTTAGTTACCACCGGTATTCGAACCTAGATTTATTCCGATCCGGAGAAATGCATTACCACTTACATCTCGCTAAGTTGACAATAAATTTTGGAACTTATATGCTGCAGCTTTTCCAAATTGACACGTATGCTACTGTAACTGCAACTTCACAATAATAATATTTCGTTTCGGATCGTGAATATAATTCGTTATTCTGGAAATTTCGGTATTCGTTTTACCGGAATTTGATCTGCAATGATATAAAAAATATTCATAGCTACCTGCCATTCCAAGTCTTTAAAACTGACATAGAGCTGTTGGATTTTACAGCTCTTAGAAGACCAATGATAAGGAGGATCTAAAAAAGATATTATATTTTAATACACATTAAAAAATTTCTAAATACATACATAAAAGATAATTAATAAATAAACTAAATAAATATTACATAATGGGATATCATAGCGGAGTAGCACGAGTAATATGATGGACGGAGTGAGAATATTCACGATAAGGGAGACCTTTGGGCATGAGCACCCACTTTAATATATCAAGTTGCTTGGACACGTCTTACGAATTCCAGAGGAACAATTGCCAGAACAGATATATTTTTTCAATCGGGAAACAGCGCTAAACAGAGGAAGATATTTGAGACGAGAGAAGAGACTTTGGGCCCCAACCCTTCCAGGATAAGGGGATGAAAATGATAATAACGATGAAAATAAAGTAATTTTTAATAATTGTTTAATCGTAGACTATTTATTTATTTGTCAATTATGAAGATACTACATTTTTTCATGAAACTGTTAATGTGTTTACAAAGAATGTAAGTATAGCTTGTATCGCTAATGATAATCAAACATGATTAAGTTCATAAATTATGAAATAAAAATAGGTGTAACATATAATATATCCATAAGTAAGCAAAATTATTATTAATCCAATTATTTCCCCAACAGTCCACACCTATAAAAATAATTAGCTAATTAAGAAAACATAAGCCACCATTTTTCACGCCAACACCTTAACCTTTTAACTGCCAACTCTATTTAAAATGGAAGACACCGCATAGGCTTTAAGGGTGTTGACTTATCTATCAAAAGGTGGGATCTGTCGTCCACAGATGGCAAAATAATTGTAAATATGATTTTAATCCTTGCAAGTTTTCAATGTCCAAAAGTGCGTATTAGCACGCTTATAGCTTAGAGTAATATACAAAGCTTGGCGTGTTAACGCGCTCATGGCATTTAAAAGAACAAAGACACAATATAAAATAATATCTTATTAGCAGATAAGCAACCGGCTGTCGCCGATTTCTTACTGCTAGGCCCTGCGGGCCGTTACTGTGGCTGCTTCGCGGCCATTTGTGACCATAACGCTCGATAATACCAGAAATTTTACACTTATTTTGATAAAAAATACTAGAATACTTATATTACAAAAATGAACGAACAGCGATTGTAATTAAAATCAAAAGGACATGCCGAGCCGGAGATACATTCGCGAATCCAACGAACCTAATGCCAGTTGTCCACTATCCTCACCTCGCATCACCACAACTGCGCTCCGACCGGAATAGAGCGTGAACGCAGCGAGGCGAGGCGTGCGAGGCGAAGCGAGATGGCACGAGGCGACCCGTGCCGACACGAGAATAGGCGATGGAAGCCGAGAGCTGCAGTACATTCTCGTGCTCGGCTTCTCTCGCCGTGCCTCGGCGAGAGTGGACTGCTGGCATAAGATATAGATAGAATTCCTGAATGAAGAGAAATTTCATGAGGTTTGTTCCGATTCATTTAGTTTCTATAGCTCTGTATAGAAACTAAAACAGTTTCCGATTAAAATTATTATAAAAATAAATAAAAGACAGAGTCCTTACGTCTTATCTTCAGTAAAAATAAGTGGGTATAAGAATGTATTAATATAAATATTGAATAGTGTTCCGAGAATTTACACAGTGAACAATAAAGATAAGAAAAAATATAGAAATCAACAATTTTATTTCACACACAAATCATACAATTACACGGCTACCACCGATTGCTAGACCCTGCGGGACGCTATGGTAGTTTCGGAACGAAGGATAAAATAATATACTAGCAGATAAGCAATCGGTTGTCGCCGATTAATCACTGCTAGGCCCTGAAGGAGGCTATTGTAGACGCTTCGCGGCCATTGTTGACCGGTGCGCGGTCAGGGTCCTGTAGGCTGTCGCCGATCGCTTAGTGCTAGGCCCCGCGGGCGTCTATTTTGAAGGCTTCTATGCGGCCATTGGTGACCGCTACGCGGTCAGGGTCTCAATAAACACTATATTTCAATGTTAGAGCATTCCCCAAAACAAACCACACGTAAATAAAATATCGATGTAATTAAAATTATTCCATCTTTGTAAGTTAGCTGTCAAAACTAACAAAAATTATGTACAAGAATTGTGTATAGACAGTAATAAACACAAAAATGCTATTTTAGCAGTATAATGTGCACTTAAGTAAAGACGAAATCAAATGAAACGTCAAAATTCAATTAGAAAGGTCAATAGCATAGATAGACAGCATAAATAAGTAAATATGCCAGATGTCATGTATATTTTTTGTTACTCGTAATAAAGACAACGTATACTTTATTTCAAATTGAATATATATTTACGGGCTGTTATTGAATATATAAAAAAAAAAACGTTTAAGTAATCTTAACCTAGAGATATTAAAAACACTTTCTTTTTTTAGACCTCTCACAGACCTGGCCGTTTAATCAAACACTATACAGCCATAAATTCTATGGATTCAATACATCCAGAAATTCTTAGAAATAGATGGGGAAAGCAATATATAATAAATATAATTTTGTTCTCTTAGATAGTAAAAATAAGCATTATATTACCTGCAAGAGGATTTCTGACGTAAGAATCTACAGAGCTATAATTATGAATCTTTTTATGTTTCCTGGATTCACGTTTTTTTCTTGACACCACTTTCTCGTTTAAACCACCGGTCGCCTTTAAGAAAGCCACCATAAACGGTTGTTTCTCATCGTCACCCTTTGTAATAAGACCAATCTCTTCCGGGTGGACCTCATGATCTAGAATGGAAAAACATATATTAAATCACGGCAGACCAAAAATCATTTTTGCCCACAGAACTGCGTGATCCAAAAAAATAGTGGAAATCATTTCAAATGAAACCATGTGGATCGAAACATTTCTTCATGTTAAAATGACAGGTGCCTGCCTAGTCAAAAGAAAGTCGTAATGTCATAAAAAGTAAGAAATTCGATGACGTCGCGGCCGAAGTGATTCTGGTAAGGATGTTTAAAATAGTAAAAATGGTGTACAACAAGCTGCACCCTTGTTTATTATCTGATGTCGGCCTAGTCATTGGAATGTTGAATCATAAACAGTAAATAATTTTACGACGATGTGGCAGCTGGTACATTATTTTGTTCTCACAAGATGCGAAATCTTTTCATGTTAAGCGATTTTTGTTTCGTGTTAAAAGAAAATAAATGTGTAAATTGAAATGACAAGCTTAATTGTTCTGGCAGTCATCCTTGCCTAGTCCGAGTGGTTAAGGGTTTGAGTCTCTTCTCGGGAGATTACCTAGTTAAAAGCACAAGCGTTTAGAATATTGATTACATTTTCTCGAGTTATTTAAGAAATTATCGCACCTTTACTGACAAGATGTTGTCGAACTGAACATGCCTTGACACGACGAACCTTAAAACGAATGACTGATAACGATTGTTTGCAGATTCCAGGAACGCAAACGGTTTCAGCCGCTCCGTATCTCGTGAAAAAAATGTACAGTGTAACCTTTCTTTACTTTCGGTGAAAATGTTATAAAAAAAGATTTATAATAATTGTAAATATTTACCTCGAAAGAAGTTCATTAAATGCGAATAAAAAAATAATATACATCATTTAAAACAATTTACGTAATGTAATTTAGACGAAATTTAATATAATTTTAATCATGGCGCATGTGAGTCATGTTAAAGATGTCTAGAAAGGACTATAAAGAACCTAGGGATTGCAAATTTTGCAAAAACAGCTTATTTATGATAATAAATTTATTATTATTTATTGTAAAAAATTAAAACTAAAAATAAATTGTTTTTTCTCGAGGATTAATCTTATTGGAAGACCTACTATACGTAAAAATAACAAATTTACCCTTTCATATGCACTGTTGTCATTTTCTAATGATATATGAGTTTAAGAAATCCCGTGTTTATACCTTATATTATCTGGACGAACCATGGTCCCACTTAGTCCGGATAATCGAGATTTTACTGTATATATCAAATAATGGTAATAAATGAAAACTACTCTAATTTACCATATATAGATAATTTAACAGAAAACCAATGCAGAATAACTAAATACACACTACACACCGCACTACCGCACTCGACAAAATACATCACAATATTGATCCGCCAGTTTTCGGACACCTCTTTGATGCTGCCGCTAATTTTTGTCTTTTGTCTGTCAGGTTGGTGTCATTTGTCTGTTTAAGTGCCGGCCGATGCATCGGTTTCTTTCATGAAGGTGTTATCTCTCTACATCGCTTTCTAGAAACAATCCCTTCGGAACACTCCTATTTTTCTACGATTACTCATTGTGTAGCTGTTAGTCTGTTATCGTAACAATATTTTATTTTTATATATTTATAATTCGGAATTCGCAATGAAATTTTCGGATTTTTTTATTTATGATAACGAATTTGGAAATTCTCAAAATTTCGATATTTCTACCTTCTTTCGTAATCCCTACCCACACCCAGGAACGGACAATAAACATTATGTGATAGAGACTGGAGACATATTAATTCACAAAAATTCAATCACTACCACGTTTTGTATCCAGCCAATGGAAGAACAACACATCATCCGCGAATAAAGCTTTGTCCGAATCGTTTGACCTTTTATTCAAGAGGTTATTTTAAGGAGGTATTTAAAGCAAGTATACCATATACTTACGTATACCAAAAATGTGTGTCAACATTTTTATCACCTTTATTTCCAAACGAAACGAAAAACATATACTTACTTATCCCTTCATATTACATTACACAGGATGTAACAGACCTAGTCCACAATACTTATTTTCTGACTAAATTACGAGTCGAAAATGTTCAAGAGATATGTGCCTGATCCCAACCATGTCAGAGATATAAGCATTTCAAAAAAATCGTAATAATGCGATATTTCGATTAATTTAAATACATTCTTGATTCCAAATTATATAGTGAATACAAAAAATTAAAGGTCATAATATTTCGAGCGGCTAGACAATTTTTTGTTAGATGATTTAAGGTCAGAAGCAGATATAGATTAATAATTGAACAATTTAGCAAATATTTATTTCGAAATACGTAGACTCCAAGCTTGAAACGATTTTGTAAAAATGTCATACAATAATATTTTTCATAACAGTGCAGAATTTGCATATATACCTTGAACATTCTCAACTCGTAACATAGTCAGATATCCACCGATAAAATATTGTGGATAAAAATAAACGTCTGTTACACCTGTATAGTAAAAAAATCTTATAAACACGTACTTTTACGTAGATTTTCGACTTGACAAGCATTAAGTTTCCATGAGATTCTTTGGAGACGCCTCTACACGGAAAGATAGAAACTCTCGGAGATTCGCCGTCTCGCGCCTTACTTCACGTTTGTTGTACATCAAACGTCAAATGTCCATTAACTCTTTATGTTCCTTTCATAATCTGGGTTAATTTGAGTCTCTGGTTTGTAATTTAATATCTCTGCTTGTCTAACTTTTCCGAAAAATAGGTATCTATAGTTCTAGGTGATGTTTTTGCGCATGTGACGACTTGCGCTGTCAAATCGAACGTCGTACACGGGTTTGAGTTTTTGTTTCTTTATATCAATCTCAAACTAATTTCTCTAATATCTCAACACGTGTACATGGTACAGAGATTTATATCATAGTGTCTCATTCCGTGGACACGGACTATTAAGGTTACCTCTCCTCGTTATACCGCATAGTCAAAAAATCTAGCATCTCAACCCACTGTGCTGCGATTGGACTTCACATGACTACTTGTTTTAAGTCAACATCATGACTACTTGTTTTAAGGCAACATCATGACTACTTGTTTTAAGAGTACATACATAATGTACAGCTTTCTATAATTTTACCTATCCTTGCTCAAAATAACAAAGATTTTCAACAATTCTTCTAAATAAAGCACATGAGTTGTAAAAATATCCCTGATTTTACCAACATTATTTTTTTATATCTATATACCTGGTTTAGAGTGTAAGTGCACAGCTACGTAGACCCCTTTATTTTCCGAAGGGAATGCAATCCAATCTATGAATGCTCTCGTGATGTTGACCTCAATCCATCCTTCATTTGCGGCACTTGTATTCTTGGCAGATATTAATTCAAGTTCAAGACCCCTGAAAAAATATAAATTATAAATTATTGTCAAAACTTAAAAATTAAATTTCTTCTTCAATATTAGCAAAATTACTTTGTGGCCTCATTTTATATAAATAATTAGACAAAATACTTTGTTTAAACCACTATTTGTTGATATTTCGATACCTATGGTAACTTCTTCAGGAAACGATGTATACTGAAGGTGCGAGCATAGATAAAAACAAAACTATATTAGTTCTTACTTATTCTACATTTTATAGTTTTGCTTTTATCCATGTTTGTATTTTTAATTTCAGTATACATTGTTTCCTGAAGATAACAGCAAAACTGTCAGTATATGCTTTTATCAACTGAAACAGATTTAAAATATTCGGAGGCAGCCCGTCTACTTATAAATGCATTTGTGGTGTCTCGTGTGGACTATTGTAACAGCATCTATGCTGGCCTGCCAATGTTTCAGGTGGCCAGATTACAATCCATTCTAACTGCGGTAGCATGGATAATATATGGAGTTTTCAAATTCTCTCATATAAAATCCCTTTTACATCAGCTACATTCGCTCCGAATCCCTAAAAGAGTTGAATTTAAATTGTGCTGGTTGATGTACATGCGACACATAATATGGCGTCTCTGTATCTTCAAGAACTTTGTATCGCAGACAATTTGAATGGTAGACGTCAAACTCTCAGGTCAGCCTCTACTACAGCCGCAGGAAGGGTTGTAGAATCGACTAACCGTTTCCATAAACCTAAATTTAGTGAACGGGCATTCGCGATGGCAGTCCCAAAAGCGTGGAACTCTTTACCCTCCGTCATAAAAAACAGTGCATTAGAGAATTTATTTAAGAAGAATTTAAAAACGCACCTTTTCAAAAAATCATTCGCATAAGTGAAAATAACAATTTTTAATTTTAAAAAACAAAGATAATATAACCATAAACAGCCTATGTATAAAGCGCCCTTGAGGTGAAAGTTTTTACGAAAATGGCGCTATATAAATTATCCAATATTATTATTATACATAGTGATTTAAACAAAGTATTTTGTCTAACTATTTATAAAAAACAAATGTTTATGACCACATTTACAGGTACCTACGAGTATGCGTGATTTTTGGTATGCATTATGGCTGATGAAAAAAGGTCCTTGTTAATTAGACGGAATTATTTATAAAATGTTTATAAAAATATTACAAAGATATTCCTAATTAAACGGGCAATATCTTCGGCTGCAGTTTCAGTTTTCACAATTAGTATAATCATACTTATTAACCCATAAACAGAACCCTAGTCATAAAACCGATAAATGTACAAATTAATAATTCATTTTAAATAACGACATGCGTTTTATTTTTTAACGCCAACCAGATAATGAAGGGTAAACATAATTTTATTTTCGGCTTTAAAAATAGGTAGGTACCTTGTCCATCTGCAAATTTAAGGGACGCTTTAGTGACGCAGGCGGCGCGACGGCGCCGCGAAAACAAAATTAATTACTAGATGTAAAATAAACGCGAAAAATTCTGCGAATTTCAAATACGTACATAATCGTGACTTTGAAACGACAAGGTATCATCTGACATTTAGGTTAAAATTGACGTGTTTGTATCAAAAAATGTATAATAATTTTCTTTTTAAAACTGTGATGACATGACAAACATGTCAAATAAGATAACAAGAAAACAAAGTTATATTTTAGTAGCACTTGTGATATTTTTCAGAACGACTGGTGATGTGAACTAGTATCTAGTACACATCTCAATTTGATGTAAATATCAGATTATACATGTCTGTTCCAATGGCACGTACTAAGTATATATTTTTTACGATAGAATAGATATAAGTAGCAAATATATAGTAGGTAAGTATATATTTTTTAAAGAGAACGCATTTTATAAATAATAAGACAAAATTTTGTTTAAACCACTATTTATTGATAAATCAACATGTTTCGATACCTATGGTATCTTTTTCAGGAAATAATGTATACTAAAATTAAAAATACAAGCATAGATAAAAACAAAAGTATAAGCGCTGGGTATCTAAGTAGGAACTACTATGAAAACAAATTTAAAAGATGACTATTTGCAAAAAGGATTTGGTTATTTATAATATTTAGCTTGCTATTAACAGTTTTTCTTATTTCTAAAATTTCAAATTTATCTGACTGTAAACCCATAGTATTTTTATGTATAATTTCTATTTGTTTCCAAAGGTGATTAGCGAAGTTAGACTAGTTGTTGCTATTTAGGCATCTCAAGTGCTCCTTAATTCTACTATCAAAAGTTTTACCTATATAAAAACGATTGCAATCATTGCAAATTAATTTGTAGACCTCCGATTTTTTTTAAATATCATCCTTATCCTTGTTATTTAATACATAATTCTATAATTTGTTATTAGTGTAACAAAGTGTTTTATCGTATTATTTATATAATTTTGCTAATATTGAAGAAAATAACACATTTTTGTTGTGAAGTTACATTTTCAGAAGATAGTTCTATGGTATATTATTACAAATTAAATAAATCAACTAGAAAGATAAAAAATTTATATATCGAAAAAATATTTAGTTGCTACCGGGATTCTAACCTGGACCTCTTCCTATCCAGGGAGGTGCATTCACCATTTCGCTACAGCTTACGTTCAATCTTTTGTACAAATTAGATATATGATGTACCTATTATTGTTCTTTCTATTGGTGAAGAATCTCGACTATCTTATATACCTAAGTAACCTCGAGATACCAACTATTTTGATCCGCGTCGCTTCGGACATTTCTCGGTGAGAAATCTCACTCGCTCTAACCGTCTGTAACCATCACGGATATATTTATTTATTTAACTACGTACGTAGGGATTTAATTACATATTTATATATCGCACCGATCACGATATGTACATCTTTTGGACATCGATATTTTATTTGTCATTTTGCAGTATTAAATAATTATATATTTTTTGAGAATAGCATATTCGTGGACAATTTTAGCGATCTGACGTCACTTGAAGCGACCGAATATCATGTGCACCGGTTTATGTATAGTGTACCTAATTTATCCATATTTTTTTTTTTTGTATTTCAAAAAGCGCATAGTTAAACAAGGTCTTTCCGGTTATTAACATTCCTGGGGTATTCTTATCACACCCAAAACACAGTGGCGTAACTACAAAAATTGTGCCCCAATGCAAAATGGGTAAAAGGGCCCCCCTATAATATGTATTAGCCTCCTATAAAAACGACGTCTCATTATTTATTGATGTAGAGTAGTATAGTGTTAATTTACTGATTACCTAAATTTTACATTTTCAGCGGTTATAATAGTATTTTAATTTTTCAAGCGAACGTGCGTTTTTAACAGTTTTGCTTTACGGTAATGGTTAAGTTCATAATTTAACGTACAGTGAGATACTACTGTAAAAACTGATAATTTTTCATGTGTTTCGGAATAAACACGATTTTCTAAACTTTATTATTCCATTTTTTGTTGTGTTGTATTTAAAAACTTATCAGTCCATCATAGAAAAGTATCAATCCTAAAAGTTTTGTAGGGCATGAACCTTTTGGGCACCTGTCTAATGTGGGGCTCCAAGGCACCGCATTGACATAGTTACGCCGCTGCTACAACGGTCAATAGATCGCAGAACCAGGTAAACATTTGTAAAGGGACAGCTGAGCAGGTACACGTGACACATATTTCATTATTGTTTGACCAAAAATTAACGGTGGAAATAAACTTTTTCTGTTCCCTCTAAAATGTTTAATATAATTTGGAAATAAATACAGTACCTACTTAATAATATCATATTATATCATATATATATATATGATATAATATATATCTATATTATATTATATCAATTTATTTACTTCAATAGAAAACATTTTAAAAGAGAAATAATATGTTCACGAAATATACATACAGGTTGGCCCAAAAAAAAAGTGAGAACATTTCGTAAAATGTGATATAATTACATCAAAATTAGTTTAACTATATCAACAATAGCTTAAATAGTTTACTGTTTTACATACTTACCTATTTACGTATATTACGTTTTATTTCGACAATTTCCGGTCGCCATCTTTGATTATTAATTTTCCCATTGTTTATATTTGGTTTTTTCAAATTGTTGCCCAGAATGACAAAAATCACTGCAGAAGACCGTATTCTGATCAAAAATTTGTCAATTGAAAAACGTTGGGGAGCTAGGAAAATTATCAAAGAGTTTCAAAATAAAGCCTGGAGTTATAGGTAGACATTACAGCATAACTGGACATAACAGCAGGACGGAGCTCCATCTCACACAGCCAGAAATACAATCAACTTTCTTCGTCGTGAGAATGTTAATTTCATCGAGCCATGCATGTGGCCACCGAACAGCCCAGATTTAAATCCTGTAGATTATGCAATACGAGGTGTTTTGATGAATTATGATTAGCTAAATATTGTGCAAAAAAAATTACATTTAGAATTATAATTAATCATATATTTTTTTTACAATATTTTTAGTATGTGCAAATGTGTTATTTTGAGTATGTGCAAATCTTTGTAGGAACTAATTACTGGGTTTTATCCCCTGGGGGATTGTCATCAAGATTAAGATGGCGATAGCATAATTGGTAATAAATAATTTAAATGTTCCATCTTGATTTAATATGTACAACTTTCAAAAATTTGATAGATGTGGTAGCGTGGGTAAATAGGTGAACGTTACATTGTATTAAGTGATCACTTAAGTCAGCCGATGACAGGTCGTAGGCCCTGTAATGCCCAAGACTCCATACTTCTCATACAAAAATAATAGCTTCGTCTCTGTGAGACATCTTAATTTTAATATGTTTTGAAATAACTCACGTGTTACAAGATGTTTTCACTTTTTTTGGGCAACCTGTATATACCTAATACATACTTATGAATTTGATTAAAAAAAAAAAATTTTAATTAAGAACAAATAGTGATTGTACGAGACACTGTTTTTAAAATTAAAATGTTTTATGTTATTAGGAATCATTTTACGGTCCTGATTTGTATGATTTCCTGCTTATATCTTATATGCGGAATAAAATAATTTACAAAGAACACCCAATTATTATTGCAAACAACACTTACCCGGCGTGATCGACGCTGATAATTTTATGAGCGCTTACGGTGAATATATTCAGCGGGTCAGAGGTATAATTTGAAGATTGATATAGTCTTAATTCCGCGTTGAATATCGTTTCCCCGACAGGCACCTCCGAAACATCGAACCAGAGCCTCCTGCCCTTCTCGTGCCTCAGACCAGCCCCGTGATGATCTGCAAAACCACTATATTAGTGACCCGAGAACATTAGTCAACGCCGTGAGATTCAAAATTCGCGCCACTCACTTTTGCTTTGGAAGGTCATAATAACATCGCTTTCGTCGATCGCATGCAGGTCGTCTCCGCTCAAACTAATCTGCGAGCTGCGAGTCGGCCTAGTGTCGTGCTCCTCCGCTAAAGATTTATAAACGTCTAAGAGAAATATAGGAGCAGATTTGTTTAAAGGCACGTTTCTTGTCTTCTTGGGTCGGTTGGGCAAACCCAACAGATCCAATATTTCGTGTTCCACCAGCATCCTCTCCCGATGCGTCATAGTTCTCTGGATGATCGTCTGGTCCAGGCCATTATCGATATAGAGCCCTGATAGTGAGGTCTTCACCACGACAAACACACTAAACAACACGGAAACGAGTATGACATGATATATACAAGCCGCCATCACCGCTTGACCACTGCTGTCACCAGTCAAACTATTCGGAGGAAACTGCGTGAATAATATAAACAAGACTCCTTCCTAAACAAGTTATTAGACCAGAGATCCTAAAACATGTCTCAAAATGCAAAACTTTGTGTGCATATGAAACAATTTTTTGCATTATCGCGCATTCGTAGATTACATTCGATTTTGTTTTAACGAGAATATGTCAATTATAATATTTTCATGTTAGTTCATAGTTATATTAGAAGTTTTAAATTAGCAAGTCGATATTAAAATCAATAAATTGGGAGTTAACATTTTGTATTTTTTTTTTCTTTTCTTGAAAGGGATAAAAAATACGCGATTTTTTAAAAATATACATGTGTACACGTAATGCATGTCACATCAATATTCTTACTGTTTTCAAACTAATCTAAGCACTTGTGTTATGAAACGATTAACTTGGTAGTTTCAAAGGATCGAGGCTTAAATCCTTCACCGCTTGGTTACCAGCTTTTACCACTACACTAAACAGCATTAATTATTTATTTATCCATTCATTTTATAAATTTAAGATAGATTAAGAACTGGCAGACTGTACAATTGCATTAATTCATTTTATAAATTTAAGACAGATTAAGGACTGGCAGACTGTACCCATTTTGCATCATATTGCATTAATTTATTTTATAAATTTAAGACAGATTAAGGACTGGCAGACTGTACCCATTTTGCATCATATTGCATTAATTCATTTTATAAATTTAAGACAGATTAAGGACTGGTAGTCTGTACAATTGCATTAATTCATTTTATAAATTTATGACAAATATAAATCTATAAATTATAATTTGTATTTTTGAAAACTAATTTAGAAGTTATGAAGATTTTTTTTTAATAAAAATAAAAACAGATATGGAAGAAAAAAGTTATGTTTTCGTCTTGATATTATGTCGAAATTATTACTTTAAAAAATACATATCTGTGGTATTTATAATGTAACAGTTAATTTATTGAGAATACATTAAGATTGTGATAACTAATGCAATACATTATGTTATCTGACATACCAACGCTAAATCTCAAACCGATGTTAATTAAAAATCATAATATTTATTAAATACACCGATTCTTATTATACAAACGTATTATAAGCTTGTTTCTTGGAGTTTTAGTTATTGTCCCAGTGATACATTTATATAATCATTGTTTTTATAGTCAATAAATTTACAACGTCTCTTTAAAAAAGTATATTTTGTCATACAACATTTATCAATGTCAAACGTCTTGTTAAAACTATGTTGTCCACAGATTTAGAGTCACTGGAAAAACAGGTCCGCCATCTATGAGTAAATATTAGAATCACAGATAGAATGCACTGCACTCTCTTGAAATTTCCTTAATTACTTAATAACCACCACTGTTAATAAAATGTCAAATTTCCATCCAGTTACTGTAACAGTGAATCACAAATTTTATTTACTTTTTTGTGTATATTAAAAGAATGACATGAAAAGGTGTTACACCAATATTTTTACTATTTTGTCAAACTAAGTGCTATGAAAACAGAGCTAAAATAGTTTGCCCCTAGCAGCATCAGATCACTGACCTTTGATGACAAAGGCAGGCATTCCATTATATGCATACAATAAACTTTATTAAGAAACAAAAAATGTATGAAATCAAATATAAAAGTTTCCACTTCTAGTTCATTCATCAATGCTGTGATTATTTTATATAAGACTAATTTTAATCTAGGACAAAAAGTTACATGAATTGATTTTAGCAAAAATTGATGTTTATGTATCGCCTTCATACATCTTTCAAACATGACTACGAGGTTTCAATACCTCTCCATTTCATTATTAAAAAATAGAGATGCGTACGCAGAATATGTGTACTTGCTAAGTATTTTCAAATTAAGCTAAATGCTTGTACTATGAAAATAGAACTAACTTGCTGGGCTCTTGGAATGAGGCAGGAACCTCTGACCATTATTAAGCTAGTATCAAGCTACTCAATTTGCATTAGTTTAGACAAAGTCCAATATTTTAAGACGATTTACTCACAATTAAGGTGAAGGGTATCATAACTTTATTTACAATCACCTGGAAAAGCCATTGTCTCAAGTTCTTTAGCCACACTGTTCCTCTTAAAGGACCCCCTACCATTTCCATTAATCTTGCTTTGTACAAATATATATAGGATCTAATATTTTTCTGAATAACAAGTCCTACTTAGATTCTTGTCATTCTTCTATATTTTGATACTTAGAATGAAATTGATGAATTTCAGCAAATACATTATAAGAGTTAGCGTAAAATGTATTTAAGAAACTAACATCAGAATTCTGAAGACATCATTAATAAATATTGAAGATATTTTTAGTATTAACTAAATTAATTTGATACCAAATTTTGTTCCATGGCTGATGCTCCAGCACCATTGGACGAATACAGTATTTGTAGCACTCTCCACCATCGTTGTTAATATCACAATATAGCAATGCCAGAAATACTTTGATATAATTATATCACCTTTCTCACATTCCCGTATTCTTCTGCCTCCTCTTGTCTCCGACAACATTGTAACATATGATATGGATCGTAAGATAGATATGATGACATATGTACGAGTCAATTTTCAAAAAAATTAAAAATCTCTTTAGAGATCTAAAAGTGTGTGTACACAGATGATACTTTGATTTCTGGTCTCGCAAGATTAGGTGGTAAAAATCTGTATGTATCAATCTATTCTACGCACAAAATACAATGAACAAGAGGCGACAGCTCCCTCCACGCTCAACTCTGTACTGTGCTTTACATGACATTTGAGATAAGTCTCGTCCATGTACATGCGCCAGTCATGTATTCAGTTGAGCAAATCGTTATACTTAATCTTTGTACTCTCATAACTATTTCCTGAAACTAGTAGCAGAGCGTCATCGGCATATGCGACTATTTCGCAACCCTCGGAAAGTGGAAGCAAAAGAAGATTATCAAAAATTATGTTCCAAAACGAAGGACCCAGAACTGAACCTTGTACCATGTACACGCACCATAACACATATCAGAATGACCAATTGACGTGTACCAACATTTACCACCAAATCTTGAAGACACAATAGGAAGATCTCGTCCATTCTTAGAGTAAGATGAAATTTTGCCCTCGAAATTCAGAGATTCGGCGGTAAAGCATCAGTTGGTCAGCCTTCTCTTCATACAAAATACAATAGACCACGAAAAACTTAACGCAGTCAGTACAAATTCTGTTTTATCCTGAACGAAGTTTTAATTTAAAAACAAACATAAGTATTCATTTTATGTATTTATCTTCAACAAAATATAATTTTATAATCAACAATCAATTCCGTATTTACCATTCTACCACACCTAAGTACATACCTGTCTCGGGGCATATTAAAAAAGTTGGATACATAGTAACAAATAGAAAACTAACAAAAATCAATAGAATGGGATACACTAGTATCATAAACATATTTACTTTGGAGTGCAGAAAGTGAAAGGTGTATTCTGACAATGCCCTTCTGCAAAATTTATTTTCTTTCTTTCAAAATTTCTGCAAAAAGTGCAAGATTTCTTGCATCTTGCACTTTATAATATGTGTGAGTATTTTTCCACCTTTCAATAAACAGCAATATATTTTTGGGGGTTAGGATGGTGGTTAGATGGAATAATGAGTGGTTGGCGTGTTGGTGTTTATTGAGTCGAATAGAACAATGAAGATATGAGATTTAATACAATGAATGAGTGAAGATGCGGGTGTGCGCGTGGGCTGGCAAGACTGCCGTTGTGAAACCAGAGAGGGACCATTGGTGAGGAATTGGACCAGATCTTTAGCGGCAGCCGGCAGCAATATGTCGCTAGCATCGTGCCGACTGATATGGCGGTGAATTTGAAATCTGATCCTTATATATTTTTTAATACCTCCTTTCTATTTATTAAAATTTACATATAAGTTTTGCTATATTTCTTAGTGTACACATTTCTTACTCTCTAATACATTATATTCTCATACATTTACATACATTCAATCTATTGACATCATTATCAAAAACACAATTCAAGAAAATTTCAGCCATTTGGACGCTCAGTTGTTGTTTTACAGTCGTTATCAATCTGTCAGTGTTTTGCCGAGTCGAGCCGAGATTTTCATCAAATAAAAAGGTCTTCACATTCGTAGATGCCTATTTTGCAGAGCAAGAAGCCGACTAGTATTTGGACTGGTTAACCGGTAAAAAAGACGATTAAATGCAATCAAACAATCAATTTTGAGATTTTTAATTAAAATATGTAATTTTCATTACCTTTTATTGTATTTCTATTGAACAAAAGTGTTTATTAGCTATTTATTCAAATAAATTCTTTATATTTTGAATTTAGTGTGAAAAATAAATCCATTTTTTTCTCATAATAAGAAATTTTAAGTGTAAAAATAAAACTATGATTCTTATTTTTTATTCATTCAAACGTTTGTCACAAATTATATCAGTGATTATTACAGATGTTTTTAGTGCTACATGTACTATATTGAAATATTATTTTTTCCATTTCACGTAAATTAAATTGTTTTTGACGTTTCTTTTCTAATGGAGAAATTTTAAGGTATTATATAAATTGTAGAATTAAGGCATTCGTTTCCAATTGAATAGTTTATAAAAGTAGTATTTTCTTTCAAACCCTTACTACATAAATGTTGATGTTGTCATCGCTCAAATTCGATGAAATCAGTGCCTCACTAACTTCCTCCAAAAAAGTATTACGTCTGTTGTTTTTTCTGATGTTCCAATTTTTGTAATTATTTATGTACATGAGATATGCCGCATATTCAGTTATATCGAATATATTGATAAAAAATGCAACAGGCCACCAGTTTGTCTTCCTTTTGCAAGTGGAAGTTTTATCGTTTTGTCCATGATATTAGTACCACCTTTTGTTTTGCTGTAATCGATTATTATTTCCAGTTTTCTTTTATCCATTTCCACGATTGATAATAATTTTAGCTTTTTTTTCTATTGTTTTTCTAACGATCTCTTTATTCATCATATCGGTTATTAGTGATAGTAAATTATCAGGAAAAAGTAAAAGAAAAGCATAAACTGAATTCTTAATTGTGGTACCCAGTGGTAAAATCACTTTGTTGGTGGAACCTATAATATTATATGCCGAAATCCTTCCAGAAGTTTGAGGGAAGCAGTACCACACGTTATGATCTCTTGCTGGGGGATAAGTGTTGTTATCAGCTGCAGCTGGTAATTTCACATCATATATTGGTAAATTTCTTCACTCACAGAATCGCTAAGAGTTGATACTCACATGATCAGAATCTTCTGATTCATTATTACTGGATTGATGGGTGGATGTATTGCTGGATTTCTGCTAGCAGATGAATTCTCTCATTGTTTAACGCCTGATACATTTTTTAATAAATTTGTCTAAAATAATAATTTAAGAGAAAAATATTGAATAATTTAATTTCATAGAAATACATGATAAAATAACAAAATATGCACCTAACTATAACATGACGACAACTGAAGACTGCAAAAGTAGACAGTAGTACACTCCAGAAAGGTCAAACGAATACCGACCTACGTGCAGCCGGTAGACAGAGGATGACAATTTTATGTAGAAACATCAAAATTGTGACATTTTTAAAACCAAATACTTTCTACACAACTAATTCCATATCCTCTAATGATATTAAGAGACTACTAAAAGACCTTCCCATGACACTTTATTTTGAAAATATATATAGTTAATTAAAAGTGCACACGGCCGCTCCGGCCAGTAGAATGAGGTTAATTGTTAAAGGTGTTCAATCATCGTGAAGAAATCCATAAAAATTTGAATTTGGAGAAAACATTAATGAACATATATGATTCTCAAATCCTTCGCCCCTATTATCAACGTTTCCTAGAAGCAATAAAGCCACTCACACCCTTACGTGCCACTCTGCCCCAGTAGCCAACTGTATTTAATTTTAGTTCAATTTTCACCTGTAAATGGGAAGAATTGCTCTTCCCGAAACTAGTTGTGATACAATATAAAAAATTGTGTGTGTAGTACAAAGTGAAAATAAAAAATTTAATATATTTTTTTAATATCAGTTTCTGTTTCCACCCTAACGATACTGAACTCACATACATTTTATTTATAAAAGTGAAAATAATGAACTGTTCGGGTGATATTTATTTAAAAAAGTTTGCGATTTTGTAATATTTATTTTCAGTTTGGAAAAGGTTCAGATCTGAGTGTTAATCATATTAATATAATCTGATCACTTAAATTATAAATGAATGAAAGCAATGATTTAAAATTTATTTTCATTTTATAACAATGTTATATTGTTTCACATTCTTTTTCATCAGTTTTATCAAAAAAATTATTTTGAACAATGAAGTGAATACATTGTAAAACCAGATTTCTTTCATTCCTAATGTCTTTTTCCAACAACTTCTCTAACAGAGTTTTAGGCAGTCTTTTCTTGAAATTTTGTTGTTGATTAAATGGGACTTTTTTCTCTTTAGATAATTCCACTTTTGTTATCCTGTCCTTAAAAACTATATCACATGTATTTGGTTTTTTATCAAAAGAATCATTTCTAACACCAGAATGTTTTCTTTTCCTGGTTCGTTTATTAGTTGAATTGTTAATATTAGATGAATCGTGTAATTCATCACTATTATTCAGAACTTTTAATTCCTTTTGGTTCTTGTCAATTCTCACCTCCTCTGGACCGCTTCCATCACTATCAATATCCTGAATGACTGGACCGTGACCCTGCAAATCGTGAACAGTGGTCTGTGAGCCTAACACTACTGTATTGGAATTATCAACAGAGTTTAAACCTTCCCCTTTTCCATTGCTTATTGTACAGCCCTTTCTAGGGAAAGTGATATATGCTTTACCAACTATTAAGGTATCATCATTTCCCAAATTTATTGCTGTATTATTATTATCAATTTTCAAACGTACTTCATTAGGTTCGTCATCAGATGAGTCATAAGCACTTATCAGATTACTTAATGCATTGCAAACCGAAAGTCTTTTGGTCGAATTAACTTTACCAGAGTCAAGTTCTTGCCATTCGTGATCTTCTATATCCAAGTCATTGACAACTGGAATAACTTGATCATTGGATATTAAATCATTGCGCACAAGTTCACTTGTTCCCCTGAATGGTTTTAAATTGTGATAGTTTTCATCTTCAGTTTGAGCAGTTTTTTCCTGAATCAAGCAACCTTTAAATTCCCTTTTTGGTACCACTACACTTTTTTTTTTAATGGAGTCAAATGTATTGTTAGGAGTTTTGCCGTATGGGGTTGCATCAGGTCCTTTATTTGTATTGAATTTATTTGTTTCCTTGGCTTTCATCTCACGAAATTTGTTTTTCCGATCTTTAAATTTACCTTCTAAAAGAAAAAGATAACATTGTGAATGATAAATATTAAAAATTAATAAGGATAAATTAAGTCTGTATGTTTATATGTAATAGATTTTATTCGTCACAATTGATTTCATTTTAATGAAAAACTTACAATGTATGCATGGTAATACAAAATGGTATCACTATGTTAATTTATTAAACATTGATAATCATGTTTACCAATATTTTGAGATAATTTGCACTGCAGAATAACTAAAAAGAATTTACTGAAATTTCACATAATGACACCTTATAAGTGCTTGATGGTCCGGCGGTAAGATACCCGTCTAGTGATCAAGTGTTTGGAGGTTCGCGCGTCATTCTGAGACTACCAATTTTCATAACACAAGTGCTTAGTTTAAAAATATGTAGTGTATCGTACAGAATTACTCGCCAAGGAGGCACCATATAATTGATATGATAAGACACGTGTTAATAATTTAAAGGTGTACTGTATTCTTTTTTATTCAGTTTTTTCATGAACAAATTTACAGTTTAAATGGAGAATTAAATATACAGCAATACTTTGCATAGTCCGGTTTGAAATTTTTTTACTTGAAAAGAAACCAAAAATCCTATCAAAATTTTTTCTTGGAAAAAAATCCTAAAAAAAACAAATAAATAAAATTATTTTTATATGCAAATTTGATCCTGATAAAGTAATTGATTGCATACAATATAAAATGAACAAGCTAAGCTATTGGATCATATGATAATGCGCATATTATAGACACAATAGTTGCTCGACAAAAAAATCATGAAACTTCATTGATCGTCTTTTGACAAAACAGTTGAACAACTATTGATGTACAGCTAACATACATTGTCTTGTATTAACTTGCGCATATACTCGTCTAAACAGTCGATCTGCTACCGTTCTGTTGTATTGAGTCCACACACAAATGTTGGGAGATTTCATTGACCATACACGCACTTCCAACGACTAAACAGTTTAGTCGAGTAGAAATCAAGGGATTCATTGATTTCGATTCAATAGTTTAGTCGCAGTAATAATCGAGTATATGCGCCTAGCCTTATTAATATAGACGAACAACGAGCTTATCAAGAACGGGAGGACAACTTAGACAATGATCACTGTGTTGAAGGGACTGCACAAAACTTAACGGCTGAACAACTTTCAAAAATTATATTGGAATGGTTGAAAAAGTGTTATATTGTGGAAGTTGATACCAATATCGAGGCCTTAGAATTCACTGAACGATAAAAAATGCAATTTGTTACTACAAATAAATGTATGAGGAGAAACAACCAAAAAAGCGCAAACATCGTTATTGCAATTTTTTGACAATAAAAAATAAATTTTTAAATAAAAAACATTTGAATTTAAAGTATAAACCTGTGCTTTCGTTTAAGTTATTTTTAATAAATATGAACATACATACACACATTTGAATATATTACCCTCATTAGATTTATTGAAAAACAAAAAAAAAATGTTTGAAACAAATTATTGGTTTTTTTAATGTGTTAGTTCTCAATTAGTCTGATATCAAATAGTCCGACTAGTTGGTGGAACCGATTAGCCGGACTATACGAGGTATTGGTGTACCTTGCGTACGCAACTTTAAAATAAAATAAAAACTATGATAACATTTAACACATCAATTGCAAATGCCTTTTAATGTAATCGATTCACACTGATTATGTAATACAGTAAAACCGCGATATAACGAAACCCGATATAGCGAAAAATGACGTATATCGAAAAAAAATCGAAATTTAGTCCCTAAAACCAATTTTTCATACAAAAATGCATTTATATAACGAAATCCCGTTAATATTTATAACAAAATCATTTTTGTCCCGTACGAAAAAATGCCAATACATTTACGTAAATTTATAACGAAATAAAAAAATGTTAAAAGATGAAAATATTATTTCGCACTTACAAAGCCGTGCCGATGCATCTGCCGTATGCAAACGGTTTTATGGCCTTTTTGGCGGTGCGCGGCGGTCAGCCGACAAGGTAGTAAAACAATTCAAACTTCTTGGGTCCATTTGACATAATTTTTGCGGCGTTCACTTAGACACGTTTTACGTACGCATACGCCTCTAATATGTATTGCAATCCCAGACCCAAACAGCTGTAAAATACAAAAATTAACAGGAACCCCCCGAAAGTTGCAGTATGTACTTATTGGAAATGTCAGTCTCAGTGTAACGTCTGTAAAGTTAAGTTTGTTCAGCTTTTAACGCGATTATTGCGTGACCGAACTGAATATTTACATAAATTCATTTTCGTTTGACAATTGTTTTCGTGTGAACTCGTCAATAATATAAATAATTCGTTAAAATATTTTATGGACTAGTTTTGTATTTCTATTAACTATTGTTTTCGTGTATTTTAGGTGAACAATGTTAACGATAATTTTTAAGTGAACAATTTTAACGATTATAAATATATTTTGAAGTGGTTGCCGCCGTTACCGGTAAGTACCTTCGTAATTTATATACGACTGATTTTATAAAAATGCTGCGATTCAACTGTAAAATTGTTATTTTTTAATTATTTTGTATGTTTCATGCCCAAAACTATGTTTGAAGCGGCTCTACATTTAAACACAATTAAAATATTGTTAATATTGTTTTGTGTTTGCAATATTCTGGAATTTACAAAAATATCTTCCAATTGGTGTTGAATAGGTTCTGTTCTTAATTTAATTTCTTTGATTATCCATTTGCTTATCTGTTTTAATAACAAAACTACTAAAAATATGTAGGTATTCAGTTCTCTATGGCCTTCTTCCTCCATTGTTTGCAGAATTTGCGATCTTTTTTGAAGTCGTGCAACATTTTTTTGCGACGGCGCGTAACATATAGTAGGATTTTTTAAATTTATTTCGTTATATGTGGGAATTCGTTATTACGAATTTTTATTTTTTGGTCCCTTGGATTTCGTTATATCGCGGTTTTACTGTAATGCTTCTTATAGAAACAAAATACAAGTATGTAAATGATAAAATATATTAAATTAAATGTATTAATTAGAAAGACGTACACCTAGCGCAACAAAAATATCTACACCCCCTAACTAAGTACAAAAATTCGCATGAATGTCAATAAAACTCAAAGTAGATAACGGGAGAAAGCGGTCCCCTTCCAGAAAGGGCAATTCACTTATCAGGTATCTGAAAAATCCTACATTTCTTCACTTTAGTGCTTGTTTTTGCAGTGAGTGGTCGTTTTATTACTGTGTTATTAGTTTTATCGAATCGCAATACCTACGAGACTTCAACTAAGTGAGTGAAAAAAAGCAATGATAGTTGCGTTAAAAAAAGGCTAATTCAGTATAATGAGTTAAATCGGAAAGTGGGAACTGGCTTAAAGCGTAGTACTTTGAATCGAAATGATCGCATTTTGAAATGGCTTTTTTTGAAAAATGAATTTTTGAAACTCCAAGACACCACTGGTGCTAGTATTAGTGTAACAATCTTTCAAAATAGACCCAATGATATGGGTTTACGAGCAAGAAAACCCGCAAAAAAAAAACCTCTAATGACCAAGGAAATAAAGAAAAAATGACTGCAATGTGCCAAAGAAAAAGAAAATTGGTTTGTGAATGACGGGAGAGGGTTGTTTTATCTGACGAAATAAAATTTAACTTGATTAGATCAGATGCAGACAGTGCGTCGGAGATCCGGAGAGGGGTACAGCGATGAATGCATTGCACCCACAGTGAAACATTCTCCATATGTCATGGTGTGGAGATGCATCACATCACTTGATGTTGGCAATCTTATTATGGATCAGTGAATGCCGAGAAATACAAAAAAAAATCTTGAAGGTGTTTTGCCAACAGCTGAGAATTTAATTTAAAAAATTGATGATCCAGTATTTCAAGACAATTCTACACCTTGCTACCGTGCCCGCTCTGTAAGTTAATTGTCATGAATCTTTAAAATTTATTTGTTTTTTTTACTTAGTGAACATTCTCAAGATTAAATTCCTTTAAATTTTTTCACAGGTATCACAAAGAATTCAAAGTTCAAAGAATTGTTAGGATTGAAATCACTTTCATGGCCAAGAAACAGGCCCGATTTAAATATTATTGAAAATCTGTGATCCATAATGAGTAATTCGCAAAAAATCGCCCAAAACTATTAAAGAATTAAAAAATATAAAAGAAAGCTTGTGGTATGAAGAAATTACAGTGGAATACATACACAATCTTTATAAATCAGTGCTTAGACATATTCAGAGTGTAATCTGTTCCAAAGGGGTAAAACTAAATATTGATTTGATGTTTAAAATAATAAATTCGCTTCAAAATCCTTCAAATTTTATTTTATTTAAAATATCAGTGTCAAAATTAATTAACAGATTGATATGGAAACGATATAGAAATCATTTTGAATTAAGAGTGAGAGTGAGTGAGAGTTAGTTGGAAGAGATATTTATGGAAGATTTTCTGAATAAATGTAATCTTCAATAATTAAACCTTTGATACTCTTATTACGCTATAACATGTATATTTATTAAAACTAAAGTATGTTGCTTTATTTACATAAAATATAACGGTTAGCAAAACACAGGCGAAACTATATCGTGCGGCTATTTTTGTTGCACTGGGTGTACATATAAAATCATTTTTATCGAAAAATATTGTTGTTTCTACCGGGATTCGAACCTGGATCTCTTCCAATCCGGGGAACGCACATTAACCAATTCTAATTAATACATTTAATTAGTATTTAAAATATCACAGACCTGTGTTCTGAATAATTACAATTTCACAATAAGAATGTGTTGTCCTTGATAATAAAATATATTACCCCTGTTATTTGCTCTGTTACTGCCAAATCTTCCTTTATCATCCTGTAATCTTTCTCCCCTATCGAAACATTCCTTCTGCTGGGCTTTTTTTTTCTCAATGTTTTCCTTGGTAGGATAATTTTTTTTTCTTTCTTTAATCCAGTTATCAATATCCTCCGGTGTGTTAATATTGCGAATTTTATCATATAGTCCTGTCCTATGTTGCATCTGTATGTGTTTGGTAACAACATTACCATGAGCTGTGAATTCGCACCCATCAATACCACATTTCTGATAAAGAAAAAATCTGCATGTAAAATTTTGTCATAAAACAAGAGAAGTGATTTTCAATACATATTTAAACAAAAAATTCATAGAATACTATACTTATGGATGCAGTCCGATCTGACCTGACGATACAGTCAGTGGATGTCTGCACTCACAGATCTGTGACAGCAGACCTAGCGGCCTGCATGCAAATTTCGAACGAGCATTCCTCTAATCACAGATGTACACCTGTAACAAGAGGAACGCTCATTCGTAATTTGGATTTCAAAATAGAAATACTTTGTGCTTTATTATTAAATATTGTATTCATATGTAGATTTTTAAATAAAGGTAGAGTTTTTTTGTGAGCTAAAGAAAGCTTATCACAAGACATGCAAAAATAATGTTTGAAATATTGTAAATCCTATAATAACACATGTAATAGTTTTTACCTATGACTAATATCTGTCATAATTAGTATATTCACCATCCATATTGAAGTCAAAAATTATGAAAACATTTCAAATATATGAAAAGTAATATTTTTCAGAAATTCACAAATCAATATGAAGTATGCTTACTAGACTGCGAAATTTTTTTTCAACAAAGTCATGCTATTTTTTAAACTAAGGAAAGCACTTGTCCTGTGAAAATAAGATGTTTCAGTGGACCACCGACCTTTTACTTCACTAGACAAGTGTCTTACTGCTTGATGCGTTCATTTAAAAAATAATCTTTACAATACAGAGTGAAAAAATGAACAATATAAAGTTTTAAGAAGAGTAACTTTTTTAAGTAAGTAAAGAAGTAATTGCAAAAAAAACTTACAAATAAAATTATGCAAATACTTAAGTGCAATATTTAAAAATCTTATTTTAGTACTGAAAAGGCTACAAACCTGATGTTCTGAATTATGTTTGTCCAAAATCTCTTTTGCATTAAACCCTCTGTCACAGGGCTCACACCAGAATTGTTTGGCTGAATCTCCGTGACTTACACTATCGTAGCCAGAGTTAAGTCGAAGAGGTTTACCCTGGCGGTTGTATTCCGTCATCAGGTGTGATGGTATTGTAGGCCCTCTGGGACCGAACATAGGAGGCGCTTGCATATGAGACGGCAAACGAAAACCTTTAGGCGACATCCCAAAAGGTGGCCTCAAGAAGGGGGGACGGTATTGTCGTACAAATGGATGTCTTGGAGAGCCCCATGGCATCTGCCCTTCAAAATTACCACAGGAGGGCGGCCGAAAAAAGGCAGGCGGTCGATGAAAGGGCCGACTCATATTATGAATAGTTATTTAACACTTTTAGAAGAGGTCGCAGGTTAACTATGATACAGATAACAGGTTTCTAAACAACTAAAAAAAGTACATATGTAGATAACCTAGCTTTTCAAAATATAATACAAAATTCAAATCACAGAATATAGATTATTCAAACCCCAAACGTCAATCAAAAACGAGCATGGAATCCACAGACAAGATATGGATTCCATAGACATAGATGAGAGTGAGAAGTGGTGAGAAGACATTATATTATCTCTTATTTATAAATCATAAATATGATATTGATATGCCCCAACGACATTTTGGTTCGGACCGCTGATTATAGATTGACGGCCGTGGATACTGGATACCATCTGGTCCGTGCTCGGAGAAAGCTATTAATTTTGACATGAAGCAGACGGCCAGGGCGGAAGTGAAACCTCCGAGACCCGGCGGTTAGCCTTGCGTAATGTCCATTAAATAAACACAATAGTGAAAGAATGATGTTCGCGAACGGGATATTCTTGGGAGTGCATTTCGTAGGGACCCGCGTCCCACGGGAACCTTTTCTTTCGTCATTAGAAAGCTATTGATTTATCTCGGCTATTCATCTGGGAGATTTATTTGTTCCAAGGTTGGAGCAATTACGAAGCGATGTCCACACACACTATTCAATGCATCATGTTCGGGGTGACAGATATAATAGCCAGAATAGGGACCAACGCTTTTCCCATGATCGAGTCAATCGGTTGCCTTTTGCAGTTTAGGAATAAATTGTTCCTAAAAATATTTCACTCGAAAGCGATAGACATAATAATTTATCTTCGTCGGTTGATAAATCAAGCTGGATGACAACAACCGCACCAAAAAGGGCCATTAGGTTGCGGGTTTATTGTCACCCTAGGGTAATTAACTTCTGGGTAAGAAAGTAACTCTTTTGTTGAATTCGGGCCGGAACACGAGTAATGATCACCGTGTAGTGGCGACTCTTTTCTCTGTAGGGGTAAGCAGAGAGGATAGAGCACATACTCTCAAGTCTATATACTCGGATTCACATCTTCCTCAGTCATGCACCTTATGTTGTACGTAAATCAGACTGTGCCGTCGTCGATTCCATAAGGCTAAACAATTTGAGCGAGTCTCTAATCGATCGCGATTAAGTATACCGATATAGTGGCACTTCCGTAGATTCAGTCGATATTCGTTCCAAATCCATTAACGATAACCGAAACAATTAGAATGAATAAGAATGAAAGCGGGCAAGGAGATTACAATATAAATAAATGAATAATATACAATTATAACTAGGTAGGCAGGAAGAAAAATATGTAATAGGGTTAGGGCGGTGGTTAAATGAAATAAATGTCAATTGCGCGTTGAGGTTTATTATGACAGTATGATAAAAACAATGAAGACAGATAGAATTAAAAAATGAATGAAGATGTAGAAGGTGCACGTGTATTATGAAATGAAATGAAGCGAGTTGGCGGTCTTGCCCGGCGCGCGTGAGCCGGCATTATGAAATGATAAAACTGGAGAGACTGCCTAGCGTGGAATTATCGAGCCAGGCTTGTGGCAGCAGCCGACAGCGCTGTACAAATTAATTATGAATTTATTTGTATTTTAGTAATTTTAATTTGCGTTAGATAGTAGATGTAAAAGGTGCAAGGTGTATGTACAGATTAATAAATACTGATTCCATATTGTGATTTTATAATTTACAACACTTCTTACGAGTGTATGGATTTCAGATTGATCCTTTTATTTCTAAATATGATGATGCTAGATAACTTTGTTTCCGCCGTTTAGTGATCAAAAACTATATAAAAAGCATAGATAACTCTTATAACTTGTATAAATTATAATGTTTTAAAACGAATTCAGTTTCATGTCTTGAATATAAATAAACAGATGTCAGAACTTTTCACTCTTTCAAAGATTATAATACTTTTACCTCAATGACACACCACTATGTATTTTTACAAATATTTTGCATTAATATGTTAGTGTATGTTAAAGTTCAAGCTTATAGAAAAGGAATCGGTATCGTGAAAGAATGCAGGAATCTTAGGTCTATCTTTTTCTTACTGAATTTTATGTAATATTATCCTAAGAAAATTAGAAAATACTATTTGTAGCCGTTATATACTGTAAACTTTCAAAACAAATTCAATTTTCTGTCTTGAGTGTAAAAAAATGCTAAAGATTTTGCCACACGAAAAGATGTTTTTTTTCTTGATAATTTGAATTCCCGACACCATTTGTCCTAAGTCACGTGATCTCTAGAACAAATAATCATGTTGGCACCTTATCTATGGCTCATAGACGCGGTCCGTTAGTATTGTATTTTGTCTATGGTTAGTACGTTTGTTGCGTTGGTCATAGATAACTGTACTTGTACCCATAGATAAGCTTGTACCATAGATAAGAGATCGCGTACTGGCAGCACTTGATTTGGCAGATGTGTTTTTTGTCCATAGATAAGATATTATTTGTCGGCGGCGTCACTTTTTCTAATTTTAAAAGAAAGAGGATTCTTGCTTTAGTAATAACTTTATTTTTTCAAATATAATAAAATCCTTTTTTTAAAACTATGAATAACTCTGCAGCGAAGGTAAATTTTTAATTACAGTATTTTCACAATAAATCTGAGTTTAGGTTTAGTGAATGTAAATATTAACCCTAAAAATTGTTATTTATGTGTCGGTATCTCTCCAGGTTGGAGAAATATTCACCGAAGCCGGTGCGGCTTTCAATAAATTGGCAGAAATGACAATGCAATTACATCCTATGGCAGATTCTCCAGCTGGGTATGTTGCATTGATAGTGTGTAAAATAGCACAAAACTTGACGTGATAAAATGTGTAGGATTTAACAATATTCACAGTTAATATTATTAATAATATGTGTTTCTTGCACCTATTGTGGTTTTACTATTTATTCAAAACTCCATTCAAAGTTTCCTCTGATTACTAGATTTCTATGCCTTTTGCATAGTTTCTTCCTTTTTACAGACCTTTTATATGTATTCTCTCTATTCGGATCTTTTAAGAGTTCTTTATCATGACATTTAAGTGGATTTTCATATGGTTTCTTTAATAATAAAACTCGCCATACCTATAATATTGTAGGCAAAATTTCCAAAAAAATAAAACTTTGGCCAATAAAATCAGTCACATTTTCATATACATACGCTTTAATATTGCTCAAAAATGTAAGTAATATTTTTCAATACGTGTTATATTTAAAAAATGTTTATGTTAATAATTAATGGTTGTATCCCAATCATTGTTATTGTATACTGTAAATTATAGGGAAATTCAGATAAGCTATTAACCCTTCTCCAGTCAGTGTTTTATTAATACGGTGCTTGAATTTTCCACCATGGCCAGCAACATGATATTTATTTATCTCACATCCTTATATTTTATCTTTGCTTTTCTCATTCTCATATATTCAGGAGTAAATGGACAGACGAGGAAATTGAGATGCTCCGTACATGTGTACATCATTTTGCTGATGATCTAAATAAACTTAGCCAACACATAAAAAATAGAACAGTGTAAGTTTAAAAAAATTTAAATTTTAAATTATTATGCAGTACAGAATATCTCAATTTCGCCAAAGCATCATCGTATATTGACTTCTTTTTTTTGCATAGGTCACAAATTCGGACTACGCTAAAGAAAAAGGCTTTCGAAGATGCTGGAATACCCGTGAGACAAATAGTCAATAATCAGAACCAGCAGGGTGGGCAGCAGGCATCTCAACAGGGAACTCAAGGTCAGGGAGCACAGCAGCAGACACTGATGGGGAAGAGTGCAGAGGTATACACGAGGTAGCGAATAATTGCACCGCAGACCCCACATACTAACAAAGTTTTTCTTTCCTTTCTAATCAACTTGGGATTAAGAATGTGGACTGTGATGTGCATATGTTAAGGTATCTCAATTGCACGCCGTGCATATTGTTAAATCAATGTTTCAAAGTAGTAATTAAAGATTAATTAATTAATTAGTTTTTACTAATCTATTAATTTTCTGGTAGGTGTCTGAACTATTGTGAGTCGTAAATATAAATGAACATTATCATTACCACCACCACAAGAATATTAATTTTAATCAATTTGAAAACAGATTGGGTAATGTGCAATCATTTTTAGGAAGATTTTCGACTATGAAATACCTGCTAAATAAATTATAAGATTAAATTCAAGAATACCTACGTATCTGTTATTAATATTACGTTTTTCTAAAATTTACTTTATTTTGGTAAGTAGTAGTATTTTGGTATGATATTATTGCTTGGTTTTAAGTTTATAATGTATTGGGGAGGATCTAATGAATAACGATTAACGATGAGTTCAGGAATTATATCCCATTCTAAATTGTTTTTGGCTCCTTTAATATATACACATGCCTTTATACAGTTGCTCTTTATACAGTTTTTCGCCATAACAACCTTTTTAAATTATACCTCAGATTCGATTTGCAGCCAGATAATATTAATAATACACTCTCAGCGCTTGTCATTTTGAACAAGAAATAAACGTTCTACTTCAAACTGATCCTGACAAAGAACGCAGTGTTTAATTAACACATACCATCATATACTTTCAATTTTTCAGTTTGAAATTCAAGTGATTCTACGCGAATTATGTGCTCTTTCAAGCTGAGACTAATAGTTCTTGTGTTCTTGCTTAAGTGTCACCTGAATACTAAGGACATTATTTTTTACGTGAATATTGTTAGAGAGGAATTTTATAATAGAAAGAGATAACAATAAAATTGTTGATTTTCTCGCATTCGAGACAAGTGTCAAAAATAACTTGTATTCTCGTTTTAGTCTTATCCACGTTTATTCATATTTATTTTCTGGAATGAAATCAAATGTGTGTCATTTTAATTAATCCATCGAAAATTAAATAATTTATTGAAGTACCTGGTTCAAATATATGAATATATTTTGAAATCAGTTTAAAGTACCTATATATATTTAGATGATCGCTTAAATAAATGTTAAAATTGAAATTAATGTTGAAAATTATTGTCGTTTTGTTTAGTAGTATCGATTTAAAACTTCACTTTGTGAGCTGCTTGTTTCAGAATTATGTAGTATTTTGCCATATTCAAAAGACAACGGTGCTACATATATATGGAATATTCAATTGCAACTTATATAAAAAATAACGTACATAAAATGTTTACTTTTTTCAAGAAAATGTTGTATTCCCTTAAAACCAGTAAAAAAAATATCTAATTTATGAAATTTACAACTAATGTTGTGAATAAGTTTAATATTAATTCATATTGTGCCTAAAATATGGATGAAAACTTATATTTTTAGCATTTTTTAATGAAAATTGCGAGAGCACAAATTTACCCGAGACCGGCGGAATTAATAAAAAAACATTAAAAAATACACATTAATAGGATCGATATAAATATTATTTAGTAAAAAATTATTGTCTTCTTGATGTAAAACTTAATTTTAAATAGTATGCATATAAAAGCATGTGAATAAATATAATATACTGCTAAGCCAATAGTGGCCACTATGCGGTCATGGTCTCATCAGGTATCCCCGATTGCTTTCTGCTAGGCCTTGCGGGCGGCTAATGGCTTAAAATTTGTACGATTTCACAATTTACGCACTGTTATTGAATATATAAAAGGGATTGTTACTGAATATACAAAAGAGAAGACATTTAACTAATTTTAACTTTACTTAAAAATGCGAATTTTACAAATCTTTTCAGGTTTTGTTTAGAACTGTTGAAACATTTTTATTTTATATAAATATTTTTTATTTATTCATTCACGTCGGTCCCTCATGACCAAGGATCATAATCTTCATGAATTTCCGCTCTCTTGACTATGCTCCTACACTTTTCTCGGCATTCTGCAGATCGTAGGGTTGTCACCAGAGAAGTGTCTCTCTTTGCTACTTGTTCGGTCCAATGGGTGGGATCTTCCTTTTCCTCCCCGCTCTCCGATGTGGCCAACCACAACAAGCTTGCAAGATGTCTGTCTTTGATGTTCCATTCCTGCAGAATGGATACATTCATGAGTCTTGCCTTTCGTTGTGGATATGTGCAACATGTCCAACTGGTGCTGAAGATGTGGTCATCTCAAATCAATCTATCTTTTCTCTCTTGCCTGGTCTACAATTCCATACCACACAAAAATGTGGAATGCACCAAATATTGTACAAGCCTGACCTTCATTGTCTTGGAAATACTGCGGTCTTTCCATATTTTGTCATGTTAGAACATAGAACTTTTCTCCGTATGACTTGCAACCGTCGTCAGTAATTATGGACCCGAGATATATTAGATTTTTTATTAATACATATGTAATAACAAAGCTATGTTAATTGCAAAAAAATGCATTTTCAACTAAAAACTTAGCAATTATTTTTATATATATTGGAACGGATCCTATGGGATTGTATCAAAATAAATGATTTGTTATATATTATTTCACTATATGACCAACTTTCCCAGAACGTATCTAGGCCGTAAAGCGAGGTAGTGGTGTTTTGTAGGACACTGTGGGTGTGTACCGACAGTTCTCTAGTTCATCTACTCCACCCAGGACTAAGTACTTTTCCAGCACCTCCCTTGTTAAAACATCAAAAACTGACACGAGTACAAATTTAATAGACTAAAACTATTAATTTTTAAAATTTTGTTAATTTCTTTCGTAATCTTGGCTTTGGAAATATTTTCTGTATATATAAAAATTTTTCGTAACCAGAAAGTTTTTTGGCATGCTGAAAATGACTTTAATGATCTACGGTCTTACAATTAATGCCCATGTTGGGTAGATTTGTATTATACTAAAACATAAACAATCTATGTACCAACATTACGGAAGTCATTAATAGAAATGGTGTATATAAAATACGAGGAATACAATGTGTTTCAAGAGGTGCTGCTAAAATTTGTTTTGATTCATAAAATAATCATTATTTCTTGATTACATAGTAATCATCAACATAATCAATTAAATAATTCCATAAAAAAGTAAAAAGGGATACATTGCGCAATGAGGTTGTTCTGCATGACAGTGATAAAAGTGAGAAGGTATCATGCTGAGTAACTGAGCGTAATTTGTAAATGTGAAACTTTGCTAAGGCACGCACTTTATTGATTTTATTTTTTCAAGAAATTGAATATCTGTATGAAAATTATTATATTTCTTTCTCAACTATGCCGTAGCTTTGAAAAATACCTGGGTGTTTGTGAATTGTAATGTTTTACTGTATATATTTACATATGCATAAAAAATTCCTACCTTGAAACATTATAAAATAAAATGTTCAATATGTGGCTTGACACTTGGAATACCTTCGTATGATTTATTGACAATTATATATATGAATGTGAATTGTTTCAAATACAGTAATACCCCGAAGTTACGCGATTGGTGGGACCGATGAAAATCGCTTAACTCGAATTCATGTAAGTCGCGGTATAACTTTGCATATAAATACATACAATTTTGTCTAATTGGGACCAAGAACTAACAAAAATACTAGTTTAGAAGAAAAATATTTAATAAAATTGCAGTTCTTTATACATAGTAATACAAAATATTGAAAAAATAAACGATTTATGTAAAAAAGTTATTTTGATGTCAATGGCTTCATAAAATTTAACAAATTTATCTGACGACACAATGCCTTCTTTTTTTCACGCATAATTTCTTCGTAGCAAGCTAATAATTTTTTTATTCCTTGCTTTGTAGTTATAACGCGTTCTTCGTTGGAGTCTATGTTTTCTATAATTTTTAAGCCATTTTCAATTGAGCTGAGACCTTTTGCCATGCTTCCAATTGTCATGTGGTTTACTGGTGGAATTTGGTCTGAAGTGTCTTCATTGTCATTTTGCTTAGGTATCTCTATAAGCTCCTGACTAAGTGAATCCAACAGCTCGTTGACATTGTTAGCATTGACTTCCAAATCTAATTGCCTGCTAAGATTAACAATTTCTTCTACCACATGAGTGATATATCAGTTACTAGCAATCACAGTAAGAGAAACACTGAATATAGCGGGTGGTAGTTTAGTGCCAGTGTTGTCAATGGTCAACGTCTAGTGGCAGTGTCGCCAAACGAACCGCGTAAGTCGGAGTAGTGTAAGTCCGGGTATTACTGTACTCATTTCTTCTGAATAATTTTTATTTTAATGTAGTCATTAGGATGTAAAAATATTTGATTTAAATTTATAAAATGAGGATAAATAATTCTGTGTCGAATCAAGTTATACAAGTCATTTGTTGTTTAATTGTTCTGATTTAAACAAATATTAATACTAAAATTTATTTGAAAACAATAAGCTTTAGTTTTTAATTGGACATTGATAAAATGAATTAACACCTTGAAGAGTATCTTGTAATACACTGTAAAGTTAACCTACTTTTGATTTTCTTTGTTTAAAGGAGGTATTGAATTTCTTTATTTCGTGAGCCTCCCACCACTTGTATCTTATGTGACATTGAAGTCACTGAAAATATGTTTCACTCAATTTTTACCAAAGATCTACCATGGGAATTGTTATGCTTATTCAAAATTATATACTTATAATTATTAATTAATGGTTGGTTACAGGTAACCCTTAATATGTTGAATGCTCCAGAATCTGAGGTTGATGTAGAAGGACTCTCCGCTGATGTCAAGTTAGAATTTGAAGCTGGTCATGAAGAAGTAACCGGCTGACAGTTGTAAAATATATTAGTTGTAATAGAAAATAAACAAGCCTTACTATTAAGTGTATTATGTAATAATAAAAAAACTGATGATTTTTGTCATGAGTGAATATTTTAAGTAGCTACAAATAATTAAGTTATAATAAAAATAAAACTAGTACATATTAAGTTTTTTTTCATCATCTATGTGACTTAAATCTGTCCTCTGATTTTTTAACTTTTAGTGACTGATGGAGTAGGTATGTCTTGTTAAGAAATTTATATACAAAAGCAGGGATGGTGTAAAATAATGGAGAATAATTAAAAAAAGAACAACTATTCATATTAATATACCACTAGGATTGGAATTCCCAATCTACAAATAATTAATAAGCATTGGATTTATTTTTTGCCTTTTTCTCCAGTGATGCATTAAATGTTTAGCTCTTAAATCTATGTAGTATTACATATATAATTATAATACTGTGTAGATTTTATGTAATTATGTAACCTAGTCGAGTTTTAGCCGGTTCTCGAAGATTCCTCAAATTCTCGCTTCTCACAATATGGCCAGCTCATCTTGGTTTCATCAATCTCATAACTATCACTATTTTGGGGTATTTGAAGATCTTCTAAAACTATTTTTTTTATACTAATACTTTGCTTTACGTTTAGATATGTTCCGGTAAAGTTAGTTGTAAAGCGAAATGCTGTTTAAAAGATGATATATTTTGATACAAACCCATAATGATCCACAGGATCTATGACAATTTTATAGAAAAATAAGAAATTCACCAGGTTATTTTAGTTGAAAATGTATTATTTCCTTTAAAAATAACTTTTTCATTAAGTACATACATATTTGATAAAAACAAAACAAAATGTTCAATGGTTCTCGGAGTCTGAAGAGTAACATGAAAAATCAACTGACATTGTGCTGTCATTAGATCCATCCACTAGTTTGAAAGGATCTGATTGAAAAAAATTTGTCCAATGTTTGTTGTTTTGCCCTGCTTTTTCCTCCATTATGTATTTATTTCTAGCAATTAATGGCTGTATAGCGAAACTGTATAGAATCTGCCAAGAGAAACTTTAACGCTTCGGTCATCGTCGGGATTAGTTTGAAGTGGGATGTTTATTACTTGTTCAAAATTAAAAAATGCCGAGTGTATTTTTTTGGCTGTATATTGAAAAATTTTGGGCCGCAAATCGAAACTGAGTTATAATTGAATAAGGTCATTATAGCGAGCAGTCGTATAACGAATTATTGGTGTATTATTCATCACTTTGAGGTTGACTGAATATATATTTTTAAATACTATTTATTGTAAATAACTTGATGAAATTTCCATACTATGTAATGCATTGTTTAAATTGTGCTATATTAGAGAGATCAATATACAGTAAAACTCTGTTAATTCGTAACTCACGGGACCGAAATTTAAAAAAAATCTGAATTATGAATAATGGGAACAAAGTTTTTTAAAGGCAATATTAGAAATAATTTTTATAAAAACGCATTCGTTTACTGCGTCCGCGATTTAGTGCACGCTGCCGCTGTTGACGTCGCGATTTTTATACTGAAACATGATGACATTATTATTTCAGTTTCTTATGTGTCGAAATGTTTGTCAAATAACGTATTTCTCCTGAATAAGAAAGGTGTGTGGTAAGTGATGACGCGGCAATCTCTCGAGGCAACAAAATCACGAATATTAATTTGATTGGCAGTCGAACTCACCTTTTCCATCCGAATTGGAATATTAAAAAATGCACATGAAAAATAATTAAAAACTTTCAAATCTTCATGTCTCGCTGGCCTTATTGGTTGAGGTTTATTATTTTCCCGCAATTTTTCAAGTTCGAACCCAGAGAGGTATTCGAGATTCGATTTTTTCTGCCAATTTTATCTTTGATATTAATTTTTTTCCGTTTTCAAAATAAGCTCCATTTATCCAAGTGGTCAAGGATTTATACGAATTAAAAGATGTTAGTGCCATTTTAGAGAACGAAACGTAAAAAAAAAATAATAAAATATGTCAACGTATTTAAATACGAAAGATTTATGTAGTTTCTTTAGTACCTGCATATGCAAATCGCAACTGTTTATAAACATAGAAACTGGATCAAGTGATTCAATGAAAACATTATTTTGACAAATCTTATAAAATGCACTATGGAATTTGATGTACGTGTCATATGGCAAAACTCAGCTTGGCACCTGTCATGCCAGCGCACAGCTAGTTACAGATGTTTACGAAGAGATGAAGTTCAAATGCCTTCGTGCGAGTTTAGGGATTTAAAAACATTTGCAAGTATGCGAATTACGTGAACAAATTATTTATTTGGGTGTCAAAAACGCATATGCACAACGAATAATCAGATTTTACAAATTATCGGTAGAAATTAATATGAAATGTTATTTTCGGGGCAAATTTTTTTGAAAAAGGTGCGATTTCTGTAAAAATATGAAATATAGAGTTACAAATTAATTGATTTTTCCTGTATTCATCTTATTGGAATCGCGATTCGACAAATATATTATATTGTAAATTTTTTGTTGATATTAACCATTAATTAATGTATGTTGCTGGAGTTTTTTTGTCGCGTATACTTGAGGGGAATCTCATTAAAAATAAGTCATGAAATCTAGTTAGTATTGTATATTATTAAAATTACATCATGTAAACATGCTTATTTGTGATTTACAAAAGGTATAATTGATTATA
Source organism: Eubasilissa regina (assembly GCA_022840565.1). Classification (NCBI taxonomy): domain Eukaryota; kingdom Metazoa; phylum Arthropoda; class Insecta; order Trichoptera; family Phryganeidae; genus Eubasilissa; species Eubasilissa regina. The sequence continues at coordinate 15,351,353 of JAINEB010000018.1, read as the reverse complement.
AAAATGCTTGGCCATATTTTAACAGAAATCAGACAATATAAATAAGTATACAACAATTTTGGTTAATTTTGTTTTATAATTATAATAAATCTTTTAATTTAAAAAATAAAAGTTTTCTTGTCCACTCAGATGAAACTGTTTCATGTACTTTAGTAAACAAATTTGTACTAAGGATAATATTTTCAATTTCTGATTCAATATCATGACGAATTTTCAAATTAGAATATAAAGGAAAAGATTCTTGAGATTTCTTCATTCTTCTGACGGCAGTCCTATAGCACTTCCATGGCTGAGGTTCAATCACTAAAAAATTTCCCTTTTCACATAGAAAATGCAAAAAATTTATTAATCCTTCATCACCAAAGTTCAGATGAATCCACATTGTTACAGAAAAACAAAATATTATGTCAAATTTTGTTTTTTGAAATTTGTTTAGATAACTTTCCAGTTGGTGTCTAGCGGGATAGGCCATTATATCGAGACATTCAAAAGATATGTTAATATTTTTCAAGTCATTTGCTCTAGTGATAAGTGTTGGATCAATGTCTATACCCAGAAGCGATATATTCTTCCAAACAGAGTTTTTACATAAAAACGAATGAAGATCCACAGTTAAGTCTCCACAATTACAACCGATGTCAAGTCCCACACACTGTTCATTATCATTTTCTGAAGTTTTCCATATATGAGTAGGCAAATTATTTATTCTGGTCTCTGGCGGATGGAATTGGTAATAATTTATGAAGTTTCCATATTGTACAGCTCCGGGATCATTTCCTTTGAAACACAAAGTTTCATCCATTATTCTGAAATAAGAAATAATTTGTTTTTAAAATTAAATTAACATACATTATCCTTAGTAGTGTTTAAAAACTTTAATGTAAAATTAATATTAACTTTATAAATTTAAAAGTTTTATATAAAAATTTAATATGGTGATAAAATAATAATTAAGGTATGTATTTCATTATATTCATAACCAAAAATACCTATATTGAAAATTCTTTAATTAATTATTTTTAAGGCTACATTTATTTATTCTATGAATTGCTATTAAGAGAAAATAAAATATCACAAGTTAAAGAACATACTCTTTGATTTTTGAATATGTTCCAAAAATAACAATGATTTTATAATATGCAGTAGTATTTTGGACTCAGACAGTCATACATATATAAAATTATAAAAGTTATTAATATAATATTATTAGCAATAATTTAATTATTTAAGCAAGATACAATTTAATCTTCTAAATGCAGCCCAGCATAATTTCATCTAATTTCTTTTGTGATATTGTCATCCCAGGTGTACTGTTTGGCCAAGATACCCATAGTTTTTCACAGCCTCAATCAGATTGTTTTAAATCAATGTCTCTTAATATGGGCAACTTCGATTACCTTTGTCTTATCTGTATTCGTTGAGAAAGAAATATTAACAATTCATTACTCCTTTTTAAAATAATTCACAGTTTTTTTTGATTATCTTGGATTGAAATTAATGTATAACACAACACAAATTTAATGTATAATATAACCAATGTTCCCTCTAAGACACGAGTATTAGTTGTGTGCTAAGCAAAGTATAAATTGTGAGCAACTTGTTTTTGACACCAAATTTTTAATGTTATGAAATATGTATTAATAAAAATAATTACAAATTTTATTTGATAGATCGTAAGGTAAAAACAACAATCTGATGTAACATATTCAGTAAAAGCTCTTTAATACGAAATTAAGAGGACCAAAATTTAAAAAAACAATTGATTTTCGAATTAAGAAAGCAAAATTTCATAGAATAGAAAGTTTTTAAAACATTAACATATTTTCTAAACATTTATAGGTGTTCTCCAAATACACATTTTCTCAAAACATTTTTAAATACATGTATTTGGCCAAAGTTGCATTCATTTCTGTCATTAACCTAAAAATGTAGATAATGCTTTATGTACTATCTAGAGATTTAAATTGAAATGTATTTATAATTATATGTACATAATGGTATTATACCTATTCTCGTGCCAGATGTATCAGGACAAAAGTGAAAAGTTTACGAACATTTCGAACGTTAAAAAAGGACAGCTGTCAAACAAGTTTGTCCATGGGATGCGTTCAGGCAAACGCTTAGCCTAGTGTGGCGTTCAAGGCTCACTGTTCGATCTAGTCGAAGGTAAGTATAGATAGGTAACGTAAGGCAAGTATTATTATATCATGAAGTGAATATGCGTGACATGATTTTTATGAAAGTAGTTCGAAGCCGAGCATTTAGCCAAACGCTGTCATTTTTTCGTAACTCTTGATTTTCATAGTTTTTGCGAAAGACTACTTCATATAATGCAGCGTCAGCACTTCACATTATTGATATTGAACACGTCTGTGGAAGACTTGAAACGACCAGATAAACCGGATACCGGAGGGTGGTCCTGTTAGAAACATCAATAATCGGTGAGCTTGTATGAATGTGGATGAGGCGAGGATTGTGTGTTAGGATAGAAGAGTGGGGCGCTCTACCATTTGCTTTCCCCTGCGGGGAAATGGTGTGATGGTAAGTTAGTTAGATAAATAGGAAGTATTGTGATCCACGATCAGAACCTTTCAAAGAAATTTGATATAATTACAATGCTAAACTATAACTGTTTACTAAATGCGGTTCGTAAACAAACGTGCATGTTCGCATAAACCTTTCAGGGTAAGTTATTCATTCAATTATTTAGTACACTGTCAAACAGAAGCCACAATAATTCCAGTATTCAATTGACAAAATCAAAATGACTAATAAGCAAATAAAAGTTTATGTGCCGAATGAAATGAATTGATAGCTCGGCGCAACGGTAGGACGAATTTTGTGTAATATATTAATGGATTATTACATTTATATTTATGGCCTAGAATATCTAGTAAAGCACAGCTTTTTTGTTTGTATGCAGTGCATATTTATTGAATAAATAATACTGCAACACTGTAAATATGAAAAAGATAACATGCATAATAGTATAAAATTTTTATAACCAAATTTTAAATTTAGTAATAACAATTTAAAATCGATTTGACTTGTGATAACTAAAATATAATACAGTAACTACATATATTCGAGTTTCTAATTTGATTGTGATGTCGTTGGTGCATTGTTGACGGATGATGGCAATACATGAGAAGCATTTATTGATTGCGATGAGAAATAAGAATTTCGTTTGAAATACGAACTCTCCATTCTCACGTTCGTTGAGCATAAGGAATGAATGACATTTTATTATATTTATTTTTGATATTGTAGCAGTTGCATATAAGGTACACGGTATATGTATCATTTTTTAATTTTTTAAAATATTTTTTTTTAGGCAGGTGAAAGAATATATTTTAACCGGGACGTGAAAGAAGATATTTTAATTTTAGAACTTGTAAATTTTGTGGCTTTTCGAACGTGTGAATTTTTAAAAAGAGTCAAAACATAAGTTTATGTATCAAAATAAAACGCGTAGTCACATATTTTTCTGAAATTACTTTGTGCGAATTTTTGGACGAGGGAAGATCTAAGATGTTTTCATATAAAATTAAGCAAATCAACGAAAACATAATATTAAAATGATCAGCCCAAAATTAATCTGAAGTAGTCTGCCTAAGTTTTTTCGAGTCATCTGTTTTAATAAGATTTAATGCTTCGACAATATCAATATTTCTCTTTGCTGAACTAAAATGAAATTACAAAAACTGTTTTGTAATATTGCATTTAGTCCACAATAAGAGCGTATTTTTTGTCATTCTTAGAAATATTATTATCTTTCTTATTTAAACATTTTAATGAGAGATTTTGAAGAGAGGTGAAAATTTAATCAAAAGATTTAAACTTGTTTTTTAAATCCACTATCAACGTTTACGAGCTAAAATATTCACTCCAAATATGCGACATGCAATTAAACATCCTCATTATTTGACATTGAATGTTTTTGATATTTTTTGTCTATTTTGCTAAGATGGATCATCGGAAGAAAGAAAGATCCTCTTTAGATCCTTCATTTATGACATGCTGAAGTTTGTCAGTCATGATTTATATTTGTGGATGATACGAACTTTGACTGTACTCCTTTTTTCGGTATTCCACAGATCTGAGGGCCGTCACCAAAGAAGTGCCTGTTGCTTTTCGACTTGATCGAATTTGAGTTATTCTTCTTCCTCTTCGTCCTTCGATATGGGCCATCACAACAAGCTTCTCTTCTCGGAGGATGTCCAAAAAATTGCCTCAGATTGAGAGTTAATGTGTACGTCAATACCACATCTCAAAGATATCAATCTGTCTTATATTCCTTGCCTTTAGAGTACATATATTGATATATTAGCTTAAGTTAATAAATTGAATTTGTGGGGTTAAATATTTCGGTTCACGAGATCATTCGCAAATTGGACAATCTAAAATCGAAGTAATCGAAGCGTGAGTGCAGTAGTGACGGCTGCGGTGTAGCGCGTGTATTCAATGTACGAGTACAACCTGTCAGCTGCCACTTAAAACGGTTTGCTTGAAGGTGTATGTATAAATATTTCATTACCTTCATTAGATTAAGTTAGAATATAATATTTTTCAGAAATTTCCATGTAGGTACCTACTGTATCATTTGCAATGTGTTGAATATGTTGATAGTTCTGTGTTTTTGAACAAAACAAGAACCAACAAAGATTTCTTTGATTGAAAAAAAGTTTTGAACCTCGACTACATTCCAAATAGCTACGTCATCATTATGATCAGCTAATAAAGGGTTTTTCATTAAGGGCGCTCAAACTTTTTTTAAAAATAAAACAAAAACGAATGAATATATCTAAAAAAAATTTATTATGTTTTGAAGTACATTTAGTGGCAATTATGTATGAAATTCAATTTCCCTCGCATGACCACCGCGGGCACGTTTGCAGAAGTCCAATCGTTGAATCCAATTTTCCACCACTTTTTCACATAATTCGGCCCGAATCGCATCAATTTCGCGTTCAATATTTTCTCTTAGCTCTTCTAACGTCGCCGGCTTGTTGGTATAGACCAAAGATTTAACATAGCCCCAAAGAAAATAGTCCAATGGTGTTAAATCGCATGATCTAAGCGGCCATTGAATTGGTCCATTTCGCGAAATAACACGCTCGCCAAATTTGGTTTTCAATAAGTCAATTGTTGCGTGTGCCGTGTGACTGGTAGCGCCGTCTTGTTGAAACCATATATTGGCCAAGTCCATACCTTGCAATTGAGGGCAAAAATAATCAGTTATCATGGAGCGATAACGATCACCATTCACAGTAACATGACGATTAGCATCATCAACAAAAAAATATGGTCCAATGACACCTCCGCCATGTAATCTACACCAAACAGTGATTTTTCCGGGATGCAATTGTGTTTCGTGAAGCACGTGTGGATTGGTGCCTGCCCAATAACGCATATTTTGCTTGTTTACATATCCATTGAGCCAAAAATGAGCTTCGTCGCTAAAGATGATTTTTCGATGGAATTCAGCATCATTTTCAAATTGTTGTGCAGCCCAATTGAGGAATTGGCGACGCTTCAAATGGTCAAGCGGCTTTAGTTCTTGTGTCAACTGGATCTTGTATGGATGTAGGCCAAGATCTTTTCGCAAAATTCGCCACAATGACGTCACAGAAATGCTCAATTGTTGAGAACGTCGTGTTAGTGACTCATTTGGGTCATCAAGAACAGATGCTCTAGCGGCGGCAATATTTTCCTCACTTCGTACATTTCTTTGTCTCACTGGCACTGGAACATTGTGTAGCGACAATGTGCTTTCAAATTTTTGCACCAAACGTTGAATTGTTGATGTGGCAGGCAAGTGATGACGACGATAAAATGGTCGCAATGCTCTTAAAGTTGCGGTGAGCGAACGCGAATTTTGGTAGTAGATTTGAATAATTTGCAAGCGTTGCTCCGGTGTGTACTGCTCCATGATGATTTGCCAACTAAGTATGAGTGTTAATCTCAAAAAAAATTGAAGAAATATGGCGTAGTTTCTTGTCCCTGTTGAAAGAAAGTTTGAGCGTCCCTATTGAAAAACCCATTATTAAGGCTTCCGAACCGGGTATAACCGGAATCGGAGAACCGGGTACCCGCGTATTTTAAAAATAACCGAGAACCGGGCAATTTTCGATGGATACCCAGTTCTTTTAATTTTTTCAAATGAAACATCTTTTGTCACTCTAATATATTATTATTTTCGTGGTGTTCAGGTATGGAAGTATAGAAAATGTTGTCATAAATGCAAGTGAAACATAATCCATTAGCAATGCCGGAATTTTTGCTTTCATTTCCGCGGAAATATTGCTTTTAACCGTTAACCTAACTCTGAGTCCACCCTCAGTAGATTTACCTACGAACCCGATCCACAACTCGCCATTTGTGAGAAATATGTACATATTGTGAGAAACCAATGCATATTGTTAATTCAAATGAGATATTTATCTACACTAGACTAGGATATCGAATGCTGAATGACACTGGGTTATAGAGGAAGATTTTAAGATCTAAAATGCATATAATTTAATATAAGTTTGTAATGTATGTAATAATAAAATAAAATGTATTTGTTTTTGTCTTCTGTCTATTATTATCCTCTTTTTGTTTAAACACCTTGATTGTACATGACTATTTCGATTGAATAAAATATTAACAATTATATTCCTCTTTCAATTTTATATTCGAACAATTTTTATTTATTTAATTAAATATTATTTTAATGTAATACTGAAATCACACATTTTGGTATATATTGTACATATATAATGTATATCTAAACTCTGGATCAAACTGTGTTAAACAGGGCTGCATAATGTCACCACGGCTTTTTAATCTGTGTATGGATAATTGAATAAAAAACTGAAAGAATTAGAAATAAGAGCAGAGAGTGGGCATTAATTGAGATTGGACATATCACATAACCTGCTTACTATACGCAGATGCAAAAAGCAGGAAGGACCCACAATATCCCGGTGCCGGTACAGAAGGTTGCACTGCCTTATCGGCTCCACTCATCAATGCTAATTAATTACGTTTTTAAGGTTTACTATGAATTAGGTTAATGTAGTTCAATTCAATATTTATGGCAAGTTTAGCAATTTCGAAACTATGACTTTAATAATTCCTGCGTCCTTCAGGCATATTTCTTTATTGTAATCTAAGCATACATAATCACGTATACAAACAGTTAATTAATATAATAAAAATACTCAATATGACATAATAACCAGTTTTTATTTAAATTTATTTTACACTTATTTTATTATACATATTTTGTATATACATAACTTAATTAATTATAATTTATTTATTTTTATACAAAATTACCCAACTCAATAGATAAATCGATTCTCGTGTTTGAATTATAAAGAGTGAGTGAGCGAGAGGGGATGATGCAGTGTAAGTAGCTCATAATGAAGCTGGTCTGCAGTGCCCGGTGGCTAGGGTGTCCGATGTACGAGCATGCATGGAAAGTGAATTCCTCACGAATGTTAGCAAATCGAAAGTGATGGCGTTCGAAAGAGCCGAAAGAGTGACATAAGTGTGATATAACAGTAAATAATGAATGCTCAGAACGGGTGAACGAGTTTGTAAATTTGGGAAATATGTTTACTAGGGACGGGAAGAAGAATGATATCGAAAGGAGGGTGACTACAGAATGGACCTCTCAATGCAATTATCGACAATATAAATTTGTCACAAAAAGTAAGACTGACGGTGCATAATGCAGTTCTGGTTCCAGCACTAATGAATGGAAGTGAAGCCTGGAATTGGGAAAAATGGAACGAATGTAGACTGAATGATGAATGAATATTTATGTACGATAGAGTGAGGAATTAACAAACGAGGAGCGAATTTCTATAGCGCTTTTTTTAGTTTGTCGCTGAGATGGTTTGGTCATGTGGAACGTATGAGCTAGGAGATGATGGTAAAGAAGACGTAGGAGAAGAGTGTTGAAGGCATCAGGAACAGAGGGCGCCCGCCAAAGACCTGGCATGACTATATAAACCATGTGACGGGGAGCTGCTCTGTTAGAAGCATCAACAACAAGGTTCAATAATAAAGTGGGCAAGATTAGAGTGGTATATAGTGGACAGAATAGTGCAAATCTATCCTCCTGCCTACTCTTGTAAGTAAGTATAAACCTTGTAAGTAAGCATAAACCTTGTAAGTAAGCATAAACCTTGTAAGTAAGCATAAACCTTGTAAGTAAGCATAAACTTTGTAAGTAAGCATAAATCAAAAATGAAACTAAACATTTCACAGTGCACCTTTCATTTCACAAAAGATTTAAAGATTATTTAGAAGCCGACCAGTCCTGTTAAGGTTAAACGTTTTTCGAACAAGATCGGATCATTTATAGTTTATAAAGAACGGTAACCTTCAGTGATTTAAGCATTTCACTGAGTGATTCTCCAACGAATAAACATTTTTTGGAATCTAGATTGGACGCTATCAACTTTATCTGTTTGTTATTTTAGTAGAATATTCAAGATGGATTTTTAAATAATATATAATTATTTATATACTGAAAATACGTTTGAAAATGTTTAACAATCTACGTTAACGGTGCCGGCCCTAGCCTTTGTGGCGACCTCGGGGAAAAAATTTTTGGGCGCCCCCATCCTTGATTTAAATAAAAAAGGTGTATGTGTTAAGCCATTCTTTCAGACTCTCATATTTCGATGTTACAAAGTCCTCCTGCGGATAGACTCTCTTTTTCGTGATTCAATCTTGCACTGATGATAAGGTGGAGAGTATTGTTTTACATATATCTCTCAAGTTTCGCTTCACATGGGCAAAATATTCCGATTTCCGAATCTCCATTGATTTCTTAGATCATTTCCCAGTTAATATTAAAATTACAGCCCAGGTGAGTTTTTCGGTCAGTCTTTTTTAACGGCACCCCATAAGCTCTAATAACTGTGATACTGGAGAATTAGCTGCCATTCTCTAGGGCAACACTTCAGGGGAGACATTTGTGATGATATTTGAAGAAGCAGGAGATGGCTCTTCTGGATCTATACGACGTTCATCTTGCTTTTCTTGTATTATGTATTTTGTAATGCTTATCAAATTTTTATTTTGTTTAAACTATAGCCCTTTCTCCGCTTTTTGTTTTTTTATTTCGGTTTTATCGGTGCCCCGGCATGCTCGGCGACCCGTCTTACTCGGCGCCCTCGGGCGGGGCCCGAGCTTGCCAACCCCTCGAGCCGGCCCTGGATCTACATATAGAGTAAATGGTTATAATTTAAAGAAACGGGCTCTGCATTTATGAACGTCTGTTTTGTCAGCACACTCATAAATTGTCCGCGCAACGCCGGGAACGTCAAAACTACGCAGTTGGTATCTTCGTATGCAAATCTGAAACACATAATTAATTTTAATGAATTCTCTTTTACTTTTAATGTTGCATGCAAACGGTTTTATAAATCATTCGGAAAGTCAATCATAATCGTATCAAGGTAAAGTAAATGCTTTTGAAAAAAGTGTTCATTCAACTGTAAACATTTTTAAGATATCCAGTGGCGTGACTTTTAAATAAAACAATCGAATCATAACTTGGTTTTCTACTTTTTCCATAATACGCGGTAGTTCTGTATACAACTTCCTAACAATAATAATAATAACCGTGTTAAAAGTTGCTGTACATAATTATTTTTATTTTTTGCCAAACTGCATAGCAGTTTTACACCAAGGATTGCCCTTCAATTAAAGTAAAACTTAGTAAACTAAAGCAATGTATTGTTTTTTAGTTTTTCGCTTTTTTTATTTCAGTCGACAATAAATTAAAACAAACAAGTAAAGTATCTCATAGGCCATTAAATTATTTATCTCGTATAGGTTTATTTAACAGTTAATTCGATTTCAATAAAGCGTAATGTAATTTGTATCTAGTTTCTAGCGTAATATTTTCTTTGAGTAAATAAATAGATTAAAAACGATACTCGATCCTGATTTATGAGCATTATTCTTCTTATTGAAAAAACTGATTAACTAAATTTTACTATTTATTATTTTACCGACATATTATGTATATTTAAAAAAATGCCAATAAGATGTATTTTCACGCATATTTCAGCTAAAATATGAAAAAATATTGTATTTATTCACATAATAAGTTATACATTATATAAATTAGATGATTTTACACCGATTTTAATGAGAAACAGCGTTTTCTTGAACAAAGTAAACATTTTATTTAAGTCTCAATTATATTATATATTTCATTTATATATAACATTGTTTTCTTTTAAACACTAGCTGTTTGTTTCATAAATAGTATGTAATTATGAAACAAACAAACACACCAAAACGGCAATGTGGCGTTTTAAATTGATTTTATTAAACAAAATAATAAATTGAAGATGTCATAATAATTTTGAATGTATAACGTTGTGTATCATCAATATAAATGTATGTAGGTATTTTGTCTGATTTTAAAACATATTCATATATGTATATATATATGAAATAGGTACTCCAATAAATTGTTTAATTTTTGATGGATTAATTCAAATGAAAACACTCATTACGTAATATAAATATGAAAAAACTTGGAGGAGCCCATGATGAGCCTCTAAACATGAGTTATTTTTGACACTTGTATCGAATGCGAGAAAATCAACAATTTTATTGTCATCTCATTCTATTCAACTCTTCCACTCTTTCATGATTTACGTAACAAATAACGTCATTAAGTGTTTCTGATTGAGTTTAACTATTAGTCTCATCTTGAAAGCACATGTAATTCGTGTAGAATTTGTCGATTTTCAAACTAGAAAAATGAAAGCACGCTCTTAACGGAGATTCTCCCAAAATGCTGGCTTTAAAACAGGATTGTTTAATTTTTCGCTCTAATATAATATGAAAACTTTCAAGACAATGGATTATTTCTCAGAGATGAGCCAATTCATTATTCGTAGCAGATTAAGTAATATTACTTACCCTTAAAAATTAATACAATCAAAAAATTATCGTTAACTCATTTAGATATTTTTAAGATTTTATGAACGTTAAGAATAATGAATACCGTTCGTATGATTGTTATATTTAGGTATATGGTTACGCTACTGATGTCTTCATGTTCAAAATCTATACATGTTTGGACAAATTCACACGCAATATAACTAAAATGCACATTTTTACACATGATGGCGTAAACACGCTATCAAAAAAATGATTCAGTACACGATGATTTATTTTCTTAGGCATTCTGCAAAGAGAAAAGCACGTTAGAAAACATCACTTGTTAATGAATTTCAAGTTCAGTTATGTAAGAGTAAACACGAAACAATTGGTGCGGAATACCGGATATAGTACAGAACCCGCACATCCTCACGGTGATGCTACGGGAGGCATATATACCGCGGCGCACTCATCAGCGGATCAGTTGCAATCCATTCTTCATTAAAAGCGTATATTCATACATTTGTTAGTGCTGTGCAAACTGGAAGATGTGTTCTTTACTTCGGATTACCTCTGTCTTTGCGCTCTGTTTGCTCCTGTCGGTAGATGCTCACCAAGACTCCAACCAGTGGAATTCCGCCTCGTCTAAGGGGCAGAATCGCGCTGAAGGGCACTCGAGGAAATATTCCGCCAAGGACCACAGTGGCAACTCCCTGAACGGTGCGCGGAGGTCTCGTAAGTTGGATGATGATGAGTTCGACGACGAGGAAAGTGCCAGGGCCGAAGAAACTAGCTGGTGGCCATCGGCGGAATTCGCCGTACTTCAGAAAGTCTACGATGATTGCAGCGCTCACCATGAGATGACCAAGTGCCTGAAATCTAAGGCGCTCAATGCTCTAAGCAGGGCTGTAGATCAGGTAGGCGAGGATCAGTGCTATCAAAGTGAACAAAATTAATGCGAGCAATTTATTATTTAAAAAAAAAAATGTAGTTTGAATTCATTTGAAAACTTCACATACGAAAGTTTGCGATCATTATTTTATTTGCACGAAATTGATAAAATCAATTAAAAAAATGGTGAAAAATAACAAGAAATACGTTTCTAACATTTTTATAATTCAACATTATTTCTGTAATAGGACTCAATCCAGTTAGCTGACGGCTTGATTTTAGTGAGGCAGAATGAATCCTCTTTCACCAGTACTGAGCCTCGAGGGCTGGGAGCCATGAACTCCGAAGAGAGGCTCGATGCTCAGCTCAAAAACAAGTTCCAACAACTTTTCGACACGCACACTTTAACCATGGATCTTGCCAGTGAAGGCCGTGGAAAAGGTAATTAGTTTTACCTGCACTTATATCAATATGAACCAAGAAAGATTTTGATTTGATTTGATTATCTATTTAAAAGTAAAATGTATATAATTGTGTACTAATACATAATGATCCAAAACGGACAAATATTATTGATAGAATCGTCAACCCAACTTTTAAAAATAGTTTATTTGATTTCTAGAAACATTATTTGAGTTATTCGTCATCGAACTTAACAATATTAAAATTAATAAATGGCCAATATTTATTGTTAGTCAAGTCAGTTTTACATATAATGAAAATAATCTTTATAAACGATTTAAATACATTTATAAAGTTAACATATTACGATTTCTGATAAATAACATCAATCATTGTATAATTTATTTTTATTGAAATATTTTATAATATATCTACATAAATAATTTTTCAGGCAAGAAGGTTCTACCATACCTACTTCTGGGAATTTTTACTACCGTGAGCGTTGTTGGGGGTATTGCGTTGAAAACCCTGGCAGCTATTGCTGGTAAGGCTTTGATCGCCAGTAAGGTGGCGCTCACCATCGCTGGTATCATTGCTCTGAAGAAACTCTTCAGCCATGACGGAGGACACGCAGAGACTACGTTCCAAGTGCACGCTGATGGACACAATAGGTAAATAAATATTTTATGTCTAAGGAATAATTTCCCACTAAGATGTGATGATATTTTTTTAAATATGATTTATTTCTTTTTAATAGTGTTCATAATAGTATACACTATTTCAATTATATTATTTGATAATATTAATAACTAGTGCTTTAATTTCTGACATTAGAAATGGAGTTGTTTGTTTTCTGTTTGTAAAATGTACCTTTAGAACAAAAGGGTCACATATGCACCTAATTAGTATATTTCAAGAGAAATTGATGGTTCTTTTTAATGTAATATATCAGTTTTCTTTCAAATTTCCATACGCGTAACACACTGAATAATATATATAAGGTTATGTTATATTATATATATTATTGTAGGCATATTAACACGTAGGCACGTTCATTTTAATAGAGAAATTATTTCTCGTGATTAAAAAGGGGTTACCACCTTGATAAATATATTTTGCCCCGTAATTATTAAATTTTAACATTGTTACTCAATTTTTTATGAACGAAGCATAGATAAATTTTTTTTATTTTTTAATTGGAGACAGATAGTAATCAAATCTGATTTTAATTTTAAATATGAATACAATAATAACATATATGACTACTAAGTTTCCATCGCGTTTCGTTTCATGTTCAAATCTGAAACGAAATATTAAGATAATTAATTTGAACTCAATAATATTTCTTTAGTATTAAAATTACTTAAATATCATTAAGTCGTCAAATGCTTTTACAAAAAGTAATTAAGTATGTAAGAATTAATTTTATTAATATGTTTTAATGTATCCATGTAAATTATGGAAATTTTCACCCTTTTTTCAATGATTTGGTAAAATGTTTAACTACATTGCCTTAATGAAATTTTGATCTTCTCCAATCTTCGTTATGTCACTCATACCTAGAATATTGATTTCACGGGGTACCTACGCCATTATTTATATCTAATGTCAATATAGCGAGGTGTGGTTAAGTCGAGTATTGTAAATTATAGAATTTTTACACAGCACATATTACAAGGAAAAGATATTGAGTATAGTGATGCTGAATCGCTAGTTTTATTTTCAGGCGGAATTACTACGTAGTGAGACCGTCCAAGGGTGCGGCAGACCCCTACAGGTACTACGACCAGACCGTGGCTGCAACGAACGCCTGATTGGAGCAGCTGCTTCCTCGCAGCTGACTGAGCTATCCTAATTTGCATATCAGAATAGTGATAGCGTTAATAGCGACCACTCTCCGGTGCTATAAATAATGAAATACTCTGGACTGTTACTTATTGATAACTTATACATATAGGGTAATTTATTTATTTATTTCTGTTGTACATTATTTATGTCTTTTTTGAGAATAAAGAATGAAAAAAATTGCTTATACCAAAATTAATGCTTGAATCTTATTATCCAATTAAACATAGTCATTTTTTTATATTGTTATTTACATACTTCATTTAGTAGAATCGTTAATTTAAAGTGAGGTTTGATTTGAAGAAGAAGCCGAAATTTGAATACAAATTACACGAACCACGTAGAAAAAATTTATCTATCAAAAAAAAATATAATTACCATCGGAACTCGAATCTGAAAATTTATCTGATCGGGAGAACTAGTTATTAATCAGAAGTTCTTTAATGTCGAATTTTATTAAATACTATTATCCTTATTTTTGCAATATATTCTAAAACTGAGCACGAACCATGGAATAACAGAATATTTATGCAAATTAAATACTTAAAAGGACACTGCTACGTGTAGTGTAAACTAATCGCCTATTATTTTATTTACGCAAAAAATATATATTTTTTAAATTTGTCGGATCCGTTTGAAAATCAGTAACACGAAAATTATGCATCATAAATGTCAAACTAATTTGAACAAAATATTAAATAATATATTATAAATAATGTGTAACAATAAATTTATAGCATTTGTTTAACACTCCCGGTGCGTGTCTCGGAGAAAATGGATTAATTATGAATCCGTCAGTACCTATGTACCTGCGAACCGATAAACTGTGCGTGCAGCAATATACATTTCATCAAACATCTAGAGCGTTACCGATCGGTTGGTGGGATCTGAACTCGGCCATGTATGACGTTGATCGTCCATTTACGCTTTTGTCGATGAACAACATTCATATAAGAGCGGGCTCTGTGTTCTTTGTAACTTTTGTGAATCAATGTACCTAATAAATAATTATTCCGTGAATCTATTATACAAATTAATTAGACTTGTATTGACATTTGTTTCAAATGTGTTACACAAATTAATAATTTTTTTTGTTAATTCAAAGGTAATGCTAATCGTGATAAAATCGTACCTTTACGATTGGGTTCTTTAGTTACCAGACTAAATATAATAAATAAGTTTCTACATCCTTAAACTTTTTTTTTACAATCGCTTTTCTTAAAAAATGAACAAGTATCAATAATTAACATATTTAAAATATTTAATTCTCTTTATATTATAAAATTAATGGTTTATATGATTTGAACTTTTTACTATTATATTTAATGAAAACTCATTTTGATTGTGATTTTGCAATTTAAAAAAAGTTCTACGATAAATAAAACCCAAATATATATCCACATATAAAAAAATATTTGGTTGATGCATATTTTCAAAATGACAATAGATATATCATTTATACAAGGCTGTATTTATAAGTACGCCATTTTTAGAAATTGTATATTGTTAACACAGCGAAATTAGGATCGCAGAAATAATAGTTCCGGGTTCGTATAATTGAATTGAATAATTGAATTGAATAATTTTCACATAGAGTTTTTCTACGTGAAAATTTTTTATCGATTCATTGTTTTATATTTTACTATGTTTAAACGATATACAGCACTCTGAAATCAAGTATTGATTTGGAAGGAATTAGACAGTATGACGGTTTATATTAGCTGTTTTATAATATCAATATAAAAATATTTTTCAATTGTTAAACAGTACCTACGTACTGCTACACATATTTATTAGCCAGAGCAATCTCGCATTACCGCAAACTTTATGTTACCACTTTTTGTTTAACATTCAAAACCGATATTTGCATATTGGAGAAGGTTTTCCCCTTTGCTGTTCCGGCTAGGCGGGTGTGGTAGGGATGTTGGGGCGGCGGCGAAGGGGTGGGGGGGAACTAACAAGCTTAATTTGACGAATAACTGTGTGTTATTTCGGCGGATACGTGTTTTGCTTTAGGAATTTCACATCTATGCAGGGAAATGGTCGGTATTGTCCCAAAATAATATTGTCTTCAATTAAAAAATATATCTTTTTCTATTTTTTTAGAAATATCTAAATCATTCGATTTAATTGTGAAAAGCGTAATAAATCTAGAAAAAAATTAATATGTTTATTTTTTTTTATTTTTATAATGCACTTCACTGGTAATGCACAATTTTGTACAATTGGTTAGTAATAATTATACATTTTATTACTCACTAGTAGAAATTTTCTATAAATTCATATACCAACAAACTTTCGTATCTATCAAGTGAAACATGAGAATACATTTGTTTTTGAAAAAAAGTATTTAATATTATATTTTGAGCAGTTAAATTCACTATATATAAATGGGATGTGTAAATTGTTGTCTAAATGAGACGAGAAAATAGAGCTAGATTTTATTTTTTAAATTGCCAGAGCCATGGACGAATCTGCTGCCCTTACAAAATTTTAATACATAAAAAGATACATCAACTAAAGTAGATCTGTCACTGATTGTTTCGTCTCGATCGACAACTGAGCTATTCGTCAAGGCAACTTGAACTCTAGCCATAAACATGTACTGTTATACTATATATTGAATTTGTTTATCTTACCTTATTATGTTGCTATAGTTACTGAACCAATTATTATTGTGTTATCTTGAAATGTCCTTTCTAATATTATATACGTTCATCTATTAAATAAAACTGAATGTACATTACGTGTGAATATTTCCGATTTCGATGGGTTATTTATCGATTGTTTATAAGTGTAGTTACGTAAAAAGTTTATTAAAAGAGGAATAATTAGAAATATTCTAAGCGCTTTACAAGTCGTAGGGTTTTTATATACAATTATAAGAGGATTATAGAAGGGAAGAGACACTAACTTAATATCATTATAATTCAAATATATATGCTTAACAAACATATTTGGTTCTATTTGATCTAGAAAACATTGAAATATGTATATGAATTTAGGGGTAAACTATTTCAGATCCACAGTCAAGAAAAAAATTACCAATACAACCATTTTAACAGGAAAAATATAATCAAAACAAAACTTTTATAAAAAGCATAACAATTTTAACTTATCGAATATACAAACAAATTTTTTCTAATAAATTACATATATTCAAGCGTAAAGTCCCCGGCACATCATCACGCCATTCGAAGTGCGTGCTTTGTCAGCCAATGATATTTTGTCATGCGGTTCATTGTAGCGTCCTGATTTTATTAAAACAACTAACGCACGACTGAATATATTATCTCCCACCGGCCCACAAATTTGTCGAAGAATTTTTCTTTCAATAATATTAGTTTTATTTTCCGAGACTTTAATAAGAGTCAATGTCTCACGTGTATGTATAACATCAGGGCGTATTATTGTATGGTAGATTGAAACTATTAGTTTGATTGACTAGAATTTCGATTTCATGAGTTTTTCACGGGAAAAATTACGTGTTTAGTTGGTGTGATAAAATCAGAATGAATAAAATGGGCAGGACACATAGAGTGCGAGCATCGAGTGATCCAAAATGAACGGCGACCCCTTGGCAGATCCAATTTAAATGGAGCGACAATGCGGAGAGATCTGTTCCTGTCTCCGAACGGAGTGTGTTGGCCGAGGATAGAGATGCCTGGCGCCGTGTTGTACATCAGACAGAGGCCGTAAAGCCACGGATGATGATTCCGATGATGACAGTCTTAATTGAACATATATAGGTATCTTATCTATGGTAATTGAATATTTGACGTCCATATTTACGAACTTACTTTCCTATAGGTACATATCTTCACGACCAATTTTGATCTTTTAACCGGTAAATAAACCCATTAAACTGTTAAACGTATTTGTCACATCATGTTATGTTGACATATTATATGTCAACTTTTAAATACTTTTTCGAAACTAGACATGATGTACCATTTTTTTTTTTGAGATATATCTTTATTATTTGCATTAGAATATAATAATAAATTAAAAAAAAAAAAAGTTTCTGTATAAGAACAAAAAATAATTTCGAGCTATGTTTTAAGTATTTTGAGCATTGAGAATTGTTACGGAAACGTGTAAAACAAAATAAACATTTAAGTGGATGATAGATAGATTTATGTATAGTTTTAGTTTTTCTTCGTACTTAAATTTTGTTATTTGCATTTGTTTGTTTTTCAAATAAATAATATGTAATATGTACATATATTTAAATATTCAAGAATTAAATGAAATTTCAAATGATAAACCACCCTTCGCGGATCCAGTCCCTAGCAAACAATGACTCGGCTTTAGGATGAGATACGGCGGAAGGGTTGCCATTGCGAGATAAAATACCTCCATCTGTATTGTAGGATATAACAGATAATGTAGTTACATGCGAAATTGTGCACAGAATGGCGTACCGCGCACGGGGCGAGGCGATTCATTCCAATCACGTTCCTTTCTTGTGCGATTTAATTTCCAGAGAAAATGCGAATGAATGATAAAGCTCGCGGCGCAATGCAACTCGGAAGTAGGTAAGAGTGAACTTTTTGTAGCTCAGGTAGGTACGTCTTTCTTGTACCGAGGTGAAACAAAAATAACCTTTCCGCTTTGTTCTGCGCCGGTGCTCTGACGAACCGGTCGGACGCTGGTGAAATATTAAATACCATTTAATGACTCGAGATCTTTTCATCTACGTGTAAAGATTCCTCCCAAAGGAGAATTAAGAACTTTAAAAGCATTTTTTAAACAAAAAATGAACGAATTCTTTTATATGCTTGTAACGATGATAATATAAATATTTAAATAATAATTCTAATTCATTTAAAGGTATAAAATATTATAGATTCAACTGATTGTTGTCCAACTAGTTTTTAAATCCCGTTTAAACTTCTAAAAACATACATAGATCGGTTTGCGTGATAGAAAATATCATCTGCAAGTCTTGTTTGCGTTTGTTCCCATATTTTTTGTGCGTGACGATTTACCATTTATCATCAACATTTTTCTTACATAGTCTGTTTACTATCATTACTTTATTTAGCTCATTATTTTTCCTGTCTTTCTCTATCTATTCATTTTAGCGAAACATATCCAAAAACAAACATTTAAAAAATATTAAATGCCATATATCCACGTCAAATGGAATGTCAAGAATTTAAATAATAATAACAATATATTTATTAATATTTTTAGCATAAAAATAATACATTTAAATAAAGGTATTTGCTTTACTAGACAGGTCTATTTCAAAGTAAATACCTTTACAGTTTTTTTAAAGTTATACATAGTTAAAGAAAAATCATAGGGAAGTTAAATATAAATACAAAATTACTTTTATTTATAATAAGGATGGAGGCAAAAACGTGTAAGTAACTAGATTAACACGTGACAAAATACTTTAAGTTTGTTTTCTACCCACATCAAGTATATCCTTCTAATTAATACATTTAATTTGTATTAAAAATGTCACAGAGCTATGTTCTGAATAATAACAACTTCACAATAAGAATGTGTTCTCCTTAATAAGAAATAAATAGATCAAACAAATTATTCATTGAACTGTGTAAAATTATCATAAAAAAATAAGCAAATTTACATTTTTTTACATTTCATAAAGATACTCGTATAAGCGAATTCATAGCGACATTGGTATTAAAAAATACTATGTTAAAAATATGCGTGCATCTCGAACGACTAACATGATTATTAAGGTTTATTTATTTCGCTTTCAGTGAATAGACATTCTTCCATGCGGAAAAACTGGGTTTATAAGTCAATGTTATAAAGTGTTCCTCTGGGTACTTATGTCTAAATGAAATGGATGTCTGAAGTGTAACGAATTTCTGTGTTCATAAAACACAGTAATTATGAATTTATCAGATATTAGTAATAATAGATTTTTTCCTCAAAATCAGTATACGAAAAAACATTGCTGCTTGTGTGGCAGTACTTGGAAAATTATAAAACGCATGCATATAATTTGTTTTTAGCGCAACAAATATTTTAAGACAAAATTGTTTTTTTGATGACCTAAAATAATATTATTAAGGAGAACACATTCTTATTGTGAAGTTGTAATTATTCAGAACATAAGTCTGTGATATATTTGAGATTCCGTAAAAACAAAGTAAATGGCTTCTAAATAATGGAACGGTAGATGTATTCATTTGAAAAATGTAACATATGGGTTCGAAAATTTGTTGACAAAGGTACTGTCTGCTGTAGTATAGTTGGATAATGCAACAATAATATATTTTTAGATAAAATTGAATATATATGTATATTTTTCTAATTAATACATTTAATTAGTATTTAAAAATAATAATTTTTCTTTGTCACCGTTTTAACGATAAAAAGTAATTATGGGTAGAGTAAGCTTAAAATTAAAAAGATCATGATTAATTTTAAAATATTTTTTTTTTGTATATGTTGAACGACTAGTTCCGTGCCCGGCATTGCTCGCGGTTGTCAGGAGAGTGAGAAGAGGGGGTGTTTGCTAAATAGAGTACATAGGTATACGGTATTTTTTCGGATTTTTGCAAAAATATATTATCCGGCAAAAATTGAGTAATTAAAAGACATGAGTATTTAAAAAGTTATTATATTTACTGAATGGATGGCATTTAAAGGTTCACTAAAATTATAATCCAGAAACACACGAATATTTACATATGTAATAAAAACACGCTTAAAAATCAATCCAAAAATGAGTAGTGTATTAACAGATTTTTCACATATTTTGTCTTAGTAATCTGCCAGTTGAGAAAGATGTGTGCGTTATTTATAGACTTTTAAATTTTATTGTTTTCACTAAAAATGTATTAGAAAAGGTTTTGTAAGTTGTGCTCGGGTTTACTGGCACAAAGTATATATTGGCGTTTGATTGATCGAAATTTGTGTTTATAATGTGGATATGTGTAGGTTCCGGTTCAGATCATGCTCCACTGATTATACGGCATCGCTGATATAGAGACTGTGCAGATATGTGGTCTCCCTCTTTGCATAAGCAAATGAAGGCTGCGAGTGAGTAGCAATAAAGGACACATACCGTTAATTTAGCTGGATATTAGGTGTTGGCAGAAAAGAAACAGCAAAGATTCATGGAAATGATCACATGAACAGAACATCATTTCTTTATATTCATTTTTCTGTTTTGCATCAGTGTTTCAATTATGGGATAGCGAGAGTATTTTATTTATTTATTATGTTATTAGAATTCTTTTAAAATCCTGTTTACTTCCTTCGTAATATTTTTGGTTTAGATAAAAAAAAATATTTGTATGACTGACAACGGATGAACCTGTCTCCTTTAGTACAGACTTCGGTCTAGTTAAGGAGACAGTGAACATCTCTCACATTATGAAGCTGTTCGCCTTTTTTGTATGTTTATAAGATATAATATGTACGTATATTAAGAACATAAATAGAATAAATAAAAAAAATACGAAGTGATAGAGTAGACTTTAAATTGAAAAATATATCGCTAATATATTATCATAAATTCATCATCATCATTACCACGCTAGTGGTGAAAATTGTAAGAATATTGATTTGATACATATTCTGTTTACGCAACTGTGTTTAAAAAAAAAATCTAAATCATTGAAATCAGAATCTCTTCATTTCATCTTATCCATCTGATGACCGTCACTATTTTAATGTCATCGTTCTATCGAGTTTAGGGATGGCCTTCACTCCAGAGCTTCCAAAACTCCAGGACCTCTTTCCCTATCGTCTGTCATCTCCTCGATCGACGTATCCAGCCCATTGTCGTTTGAACATATGAATTTTTTGGAACATTTTGGAATATGTTATACTATTTGATTCATATATAAATTAGTGTTATGCATAACAAATTTGAAAAAAAAAAGTTATATGAACAGATTAATAGTAATACTAAAAATAATTAATGTATTATTAAGGAGAACACATTCTTATTGTGAAGTTGTAATTATTCTGAACATAGATCTGTAATATTTTAAATACTAATTAAATGTATTAATTATAAAGATATACATATAAAATCAATTTTATCGAAAAACATTGTTGTTGCGCTATCAGGACTCGAACCTGGATTTCTTTTTTATCCGGGGAAGGTGTATTACTAACTATGCTACAGCGACATATTTTTGATGATAAATTTTCGAACCTATATGTTACAATTTTTCAAATGAATACATCTATAGTATAATACTCAATACTCAAGATGAGTTAAAGAAATTTGTAACTTAGCAAAAAAAATATCTTTATTTGCTGGTGTTGCTTCGCATACCCTACTGTGCTGAAGAAGTTTTTATAAAGGTTTATAAAATAATAATTATTTCATGACTTGAATTGAGTAAATGAAATTCCAAGATAATTCAAGGATGAAACTACAAATTATTAGTACAATAAAAAAGTCTTATTATTTGTCATCTGTGTTATTTTTCTTCACAATGCAAGATGATCACTTCTTTTATATATGATATGACAAATACCACCAATTAAAAAAATGTCCAAGAATGTGTTTATGAATTATCATTAGGTAAATTAATCTAGTCAATTTTGAGGCTAAACTGACTAAAACAATTTACTTACCATTGCGCCATATGCTAGAAGTAAATATTGCTAGCGTTTGAAATAACCATTATTTAAAACGCTAAATACTTATACATCAGAAAATAGAATATTATTGTCTTATTAAGCTTTATTATATAGTACAAGACGATTTAATGAAAACGCTAAAAAAACTAGTAAACAACGTAAATTTACCTATTGAATTAATTATACATTTATTTATCCTTATTTTTTGTAATGCGAGATATTCATTATTAAGGAGAACACATTCTTATTGTGAAGTTGTAATTATTCAGAACATAGGTCTGTGATATTTTAAATATTGTATGAATTATGAATATATACATATAAAATCGATTTCGTCGAAAAATATTGTTTTTGCGCTACCGGAATACGAATCTGGATCTCTATTTCCAATCCGGGGAAGTACACTACTAATTGTGTTATAGCGCCAGTATTTTTTATGACAAATTTTCGAACCTATATGTTACACTTTTTCAAATTAATACATCTGTCGTTCCATTATTTGAAAGCCGTCTACATTGTTTTTACGGAATTTCAAATACCTTTGAGTAAACCGACTGCAGACGCCGAAATTATCAATTCATTTTTATTAAATTTTATACACATTGTATATAATTATAATTAATACATTAAATTAGTATTTAAGAAATTTATTGATTATTATTTAATGACGTTGATCGTTTTTCTCTTCTTCGGTAATATAGGTGGTTCCGCCTGTAATACAGGCTGAAGTGTAGTGGTTGGCGAGGGGACGGGAATGTAGGACGGGGTAACACTGGAGGCAGGTCGTGTCGGATGATGATCAGCGGTTTGGATGCAGACAGTCGGTAAATATAACGAACCACGGCCACATAACACGTAACCTCTGCATATAATTTTATGCTTTACAGAATGGTTTGAAAAATAAATGAAACGATAAATTGTTGTCAATAAAATAATCTACAATGTATACTATCATATTATGTTCACAACAGACAATTGTTGTCAATAAAATAATCTACAATATGTACTATCATATTATGTTCACTACAGACAATTGTTGTCAATAAAATAATCTACAATATGTACTATTATATTATGTTCACAACAGACAATTGTTGTCAATAAAATAATCTACAATATGTACTATCATATTATGTTCACAACAGACAATTGTTGTCAACAAAATAATGTACAATATGTACTATCATATTATGTTCACAACAGACAATTGTTGTCAATAAAATAATCTACAATATGTACTATCATATTATGTTCACAACAGACAATTGTTGTCAACAAAATAATGTACAATATGTACTATCATATTATGTTCACAACAGACAATTGTTGTCAATAAAATAATCTACAATATGTACTATCATATTATGTTCACAACAGACAATTTAAAAACCATTAATAAATGAACATCTACACATATGTATGTGACACTGAAGTATATGGAAAAATAATTTATCCACATTCTTGATATATTTATTTACTCACGGTGAAATGTCCAACGTCAACCAGGTTAGTTATAATCGCGAAAACGTTAATTATGTTGAAATTATATGTTTAGTAACAAGTTTAAGATCTGATATTGTAAAGAAAAAAGTCCGATATAGTAGTAGTCTAAAGTCAAAGCGATCGGGTGAGAGGCAAAGTTAATAAACGTTAAACTTTAGGCGATCACAACCAAACAATTAATGCTACAGTAAAAGAAAACAGAAAAAGTAGCGCATGATATTTTTTTGCTATAAGAAGTTATTTATTATTATACACGCCCTATTTAGGCATTAACAGAATTTGTAAAATAACAGAAAATTACACAGAGGTGCAATTCACAAAGAAAAAATTTCATAGTGGCAGCATGTTTTTATATAATGAAAATTAAAAACAAATATAAAATGTGAAGTAGCAATGTTTTCCGTCACCATTTAGTTGAGAAACAAAAAATTGTATTAGTCTAGTCCTATAAAGAATTAAATTAACATCAAAAATGTCAACTATCTCCGCATATTCATTCCCCAAAGAATACAGTCTGGGGACTGCGGAGTTAGCTAGTGCACGAGTTCTGACATTACCACTGTAATAAAATAATGAATTGTGTTTCGATGACCTCAATGGTACGTGAAAGTCAAGCAGGCCAAGAATCTGGGGGCAGTCAATCATATCATTGATAAGTATATAATTAAGGTATATAATATTACTAATTTTAAACAAAAAACATATTTTATAAAAGGTCTCCAGTACAATTAAAATTATGGCTACACGTGTCCACAGTGAAAACGTATAAAATAATAAATAATAAAATTTATATTTACTTTACTTTATATACTTTATATTTCTTGTATCTGTTTTATAAATAATCATTCTCTGGAAGTATAAACATTTTAATATCTTATTGATAAAAATACGTATTAAATTATAATTTTATTAATAATAATTTTATTGGGATAATGGTGTACGTATTTTATATATCCTCATAAAAATATGTTTTTAGTTTGGTCCTGTTCATTTAACATGATCACTCCCTATTTGTATAATTTATGTTCACCTTGTGTTAAATCAAAATACTGTATAATTAAAAACCAAAATTTCATCGAAAACTAAGATGACAACCATAAAATATTTACACATCTGAGGGATACTTATTGGTAATTAATGACCCGAAATCAATAATTATATTTTAATTTTCCTTATTTTTTGAGTATTACATCATCAATATTTACTACTGCAGCAGTATAGGAAAATAAAGAATACAGAGAATGGATAACATCGGTTGCATGATCGAATTTATTTAATAGAATTAAAATATTTAAATATGAATTAAATATATTAATTAGGAAGATATACAAATAAAATCAATTTTATCGAATAATATTATTGTTGCGTCACCGGGATTCGAACCTGAATCTCTTTCCTAACCGGAGAAGGTGCATTATCCAACTATGCTACAGCGACAATATTTTTAGCGACAAATTTTCGAACCTATATGTTACCTTTTTTGATATTAATACATTTAATCGTTCTATTATTTGAAAGAGTCATCTACCTTATTTTAATATTATCGCTGTAGCATAGTTGGATAACGCACCTTCCCCGGTTAGAAAAGAGATCCAGGTTCGAATCCTGGTGGCGCAAAATTGATTTTATATGTATATTTTTCTAATTAATATGTTTAATTCATATTTAAAATATCACACACATATTTTCTGAATAATTACAACTTAAAAATAAGAACGTGTTTTCCTAATAAAATATTTAAGTTTGCGGCAAATTTTAGTACTTGGATATGGTTTTTAAATTCAGACTTTCTGAAAGAGAATATAAAGTTAGCACGTATCGTTCATCGTGTGTTTTTTGTCGACTTTAAAATGGATTTTGAATTGAAAATGGGATGGTCGGGGTGGTGTCCGCTCCCGCCCCGGTTAAACTCGATGTGGGGCAAATTTCATTAAAGTGTGTGCGCGACGCTCTATGGCTTAGCGATGGCGTTGTAATTTCCTGTACTGAGCTTATCACAGAAATGACGATATATGTGCGACGTCGCGCCGGCCAGGGGCAAATTCTAAAGCATTGGCATTATAGAAAATATGAACAAATCTTCATTAAAATATATGAAAAATTACATAATATGACTATCATTGATTTAAAAAAGTAGTCATTGTTGACCGCCAATCATTTCGTCCGCTGAAGTCATCAATGGTCTCTGGTATGTTCAAGCAACCCCTACATTGTCTCTTAATAATTCATATTTACTCGGACAGACATTCTAGAGTTTCTAATTAGAGATTTGCAATGAAAACCATCTTCGGAATCCTTTCGTCAGATATTCTATGGATTATCTAGCAATCCAGAGAAACAGTAGGTACAGATAGGACGTCATGGCATGCATCATAGTGAGCTTTACTAACTAATGAAGAAAATTAACTGGTGTACAGTCACGTTGAAACACATGTATAAAACCGGTTATTTAATGAAGAAGCCTTTCGTAGCCATGTCCAAGCCAGTTTGTTGGTTTTATGATGATGATGATGACTAACCATAAGTTACGATATTATTCATTCTTTTACAATTAATAACTTCTCTTGAAAACTTGTTTGTTTTTTAGAAGCATTCAATTAAAAATATGTCAATTTAAAAATCTCTGTTCTGGCTATAAATAAGTTACATTTATACGTTTATCATTTTTGTCTATTGGGTAGTAGCAGTTTTAATTTTATATCTCTCAAATATAGGCATCATCAAAAAAAACGTGTGAGCTACTGAAATGTGGCATTACGATATTTTGAGTACGCTATGATTCGTTAAAACCAAACTCTAAAATGTTATATGTATTGAAAAACTGATGAAAAATATCTTATATGTATGTTCGCAATCCAAAAGAGGGTCCATCAAAGAAATTGATCTAATACAGCCGAATCAGTGACTAAGCTATATATTTTTAATTTTCGTTTGTAGATATTTGTATAGGTTTATAGTAATACTTTGTCCATTAGTTCAGTTACATAAGGTTTTATGATCTTGTGTTT
The DNA here is from genome assembly GCA_022840565.1 of Eubasilissa regina. NCBI lineage: Eukaryota > Metazoa > Arthropoda > Insecta > Trichoptera > Phryganeidae > Eubasilissa > Eubasilissa regina. Next base: position 15,324,207 of record JAINEB010000018.1, on the reverse strand, counting down.
GTCTAGTATTGTAGTTTAAGTAATGTTTACAATTTCAAATTTTATATTATTTTACCTCAATAGACTAAAATATGACTTAAAGACGACATGTTTAAAAAATAATTTATAAATATATTATCTTGTATGCATATACTCGATAAATTATAGTTTATATTATAATTATTTTTTCGTTTTTAAAGTAAATGTACAACATTATTTTAATATATTGCACCGGAAAGGTATTAAATAATTTTCGAATCACTTTAGATTTGCATTTTCAGTTAAAATTAATTCGCGTGTCCGTCAATCAAGTGACCGATGGATGTGTACGCGCCACCGAGACGCCGTTGGGCCTAGCCTCCGCGCCGAGCGGTACCGACGCCTCCCACATGACGTCGGCGCCCGTGTAGACAGACAAACAAAGCAAATTGAATATTTTATCGTAGCTGTATATTGACAGGTGCCGTAGAGCCATTAAATGGATATCAGTAAATTTCGAATGAAATTTACTTGAAAATATTTACAGTTTGCGTTTAGTTTTCTTTAAAAAAAACTCGTGATACGTACACTTAAACAGTTTTTATAAATCATATTTGCGACAATAGCTTATATATTATATACTTAGATATGTAATGAGTATATTTATATTATATTTTATTTCAAAGAGACTTATTTATTGGCGCTAAATATTAAATTGATTATATTTTTTTTTACAAATTAAATGAATCAACTAGAATGATATACAGGAAAAATCTATTTATCGAGAAAATATTTTGTAACTACTGGGATTCAAACTTAGACCTCTTCCTATCCATGGAAACATGTTAACCATTCTAATCGACAGCAATCGATTATGTACTGAAAATGCAACTTCACAATAAAAATGAGTTTTCCTTAAAAACATTTTCATTAATTTCAATACAATCAAATTATTTTTGTATAGTTACGATTTTTTAGAATATCGATCGTCTCGTGATAATTTAAACATATTATCACGTAAAAAGATACGCAAAAAAATCTGTATTAAAAAATATTGCCTTCACTGGAACTTTTAAATTGATAAATTGAAGTTATGTATATTCTGATCTATTTGCGGGCGTTAAAATTAATATTATAAATAGTTAATTGTTTTCTGTTAATAATATGGAGTGGCGCTACCAAGCAAGTTATAATTTTAGTTATTAAATTACTAGGTAATAGGTTTTTGAGAAATATTATAATTAAAATATGGTAGTTTCTAGTGAAAAATGAAAGCTCTGTCTAACTGATATTCTGGTTACAATATAGTGAAATGAACAATATAGACGACAATATAGTACAGTGTTACTATAACTTAATTGTTTAAAGCTATCTACCGGTAATATAAAGTTCCGGATTCGCACCCCGGTGGTGATATATTTTTTCGATATATGGTTGTTTGATAGAAAATCTAACGAACTGTTTTATCGATAGCCAAAATTAAATTGAAATATAATGTAAAACAAATATTATTGCATTTTGTTTAATATTATATGTTACATTTTATTACAAATGCATGCTTATGGCTTCAGCACCGGTGTAGGGTGCGTGTGAAAGTAAATTAAATGAATTCAATTTTTATGGTCTTCGAATTAAATATAAATGTTTTTTTTTTGTTTCATCGAGGTTTAACTTTGTATTGTACTCGTAATTCCTTTCTGAATCTACTACTGCCTGCTCTACTGCAATAAAATTATTAGTCTTCTACTATTTGAAATTCATATTTTTTCTCCTGATAATTCTAGTACAAGTTAATGTATATTCATGTACAATTCACGAAATAGATATTATGTATGTAATGGAATTATTTTCGAGATACTTTACAATAGAATTTTTTTTGTAATGTTTTAAAACAAATTTATCATCAATTAATTAATGTAATTACAGTTTTGTCCAAACGTAAGTGTACACAAGGGTTGTAAGTCAGGCTTCCTGTTCTCCATCAATATGTATATTCTAGGTGGAGTTATCTGTCTCTTAGCCCGCCCTCGGAGGCTTTATTACGACCCTCCACCTCCCACCGGCCCTGGAGTATTCTTCCCTTGAATAAAACATTTCTACTGTTTATATTACAACTTATTTATTACATAATATATCTATCATTGATGTAGGAATTGGTAGCAAGTATTATTAAAATAGTGAATTATATTTAGAAATAAAATATAACGTGCTATTTTAATAATACTCGAAAGGGATAAATATTCTTTGAGTAATGTTATGTATAGTACTTATATATATATATGTATGTATTTAAAAATTTACAAAATTTTTGTGTTTTTTCAAAATGACGTAAAATATGATATAATTACATCAAAATTAGTTCAACTATATCAAAAATAATAATTTACTTACTTACCTATTTACCTATATTACGTTTTATTTCGAGAGTTTCCGGTCGCTATCTTTTATTATTAATTTAATTTATTATTAATTTATTATTAATTTTTCCATTGTTTATGTTTGGTTTATTATTAATTTTTCCATTGTTTATGTTTGCTTTTTTCAAATAGTTGCCTAGAATGACAAAAATCACTGCAGAAGACCGTATTTTGATTAAAAATTTGCGAATTTAAAAACGTTGGGATGCTAGGAAAATGATCAAAGAGTTTCAAAACAAAGCCTGGGTATAGCTAGACATTACAGCAGGACGGAGCTCCATCTCACACAGCCAGAAATACAATCAACTTTCTCTGTCGTGAGAATGTTAATTCATCGAGACAGGCATGTGGCCACCGAACAGCCCAAATTTAAATACAGCAGATCATGAAATATGGGGTATTTTGATGAATTCCGATTGGCTAAATATTGTGAAAAAAAAATTACATTAAGAATTATAATTAATTATATTGTGAAATAACTCATGTGTTACGAGATGTTCTCACTTTTTTGGGCCACCCTGTATGTCAACTATTATTTTAAAGATTAATAAATGTAGTAATAAATGTAAAATATTCATATTTACCGAACTTGAAAATTGCAAAAGTCTACATGTACACCGAGTTTACAATACCGAAACCCACGTTTTTAATTTAGCACCGTGTGGGAAAAGTTAATGTCGAGATAAAATACAAGAACATTAAATTGCACTAAACTACATCAACATTTTATAAGAACGTCTCAAAATTACTACAAAAATGCAGCTAAAACAAAAATAAGGCAATCGTTTGTAACGGTTTAAAATTATACAATGATTTACCACAAGAGACAAGACAATAACTTATTAATATTATATATTTAAAAATCAATGACAAACGTACTAATACTTAGGGAACAATTATAATGCAAATAACTGTAATTTAAAAAAAAATGAAATTTCTAATTTATAAATAATATAAATGATATATATATAGACTTCTCGGGTTTTGAAATTTTTTCAATAAAATTAAAATCAGTAAATTATCCTTCGTAATAATTTACATCGTAAAGAAAAATGGCGATTCAGTGCTTCAGTGCTTCAGTGTCCTGTGTTTTAGTTCTATCGACCGTCTACTGAAGTCGGGATGAGAATGAGGATTTGAGGTGATTTGATAATGTTACATGAGGGGCTTTTGATGTGTTGCTCAGTGCAGAGAATGATTACAGTCATTACCTAGCAGCTATGTCTGCCGCTGCGCACCGCTTCAAATGCTGCTTTGTAATCGTTTAATACGTTTCATAGGGGTTGGTATTGCGTTTCGATTCACTGACTCCGGATGCAGCTTACATCTTATATTAAATAAATTAAGATCACCGAGTTTGGTTTCGTGCAAATTGGATAATTTGCATTGCGAAAGAGATAAAATGGATGTGCGTGATTAATAAAACGATTTTGGGGTCGTTTGTAAATTGAATAATAATAATATTGGATAATTATTATAGCACCATTTTTGTAAAAAAATTCCCCTCAAGGACATTTTACATATAACCTGTTTATAGTCCTACATTAATCTTTGTATTTTAAAAAGAACGTATTATAATTTATTATTCAAAACTAACATAGTACGTGATATAAAATTAAATCTACACTGTTGTATTCAGCTATCACATTGTGGTTATTAATAACAATTGAAATTAACAAAAATTCACTTAAAATACTAATTAAATGTATTAATCAAAAAATAAATACATTTAAAAACAATTTTATCAAAAATATTGTTGTTGCGCCACCGAAATTCGAATCTGGATCTCTTTCCAAACCGGAGAAGGTGCATTATCTAACTATGCTACAGCGACAACGCTTTTGACGAAAAATTTTCGAACCTATATGTAACATTTTTTAAAATGAATACATCTATCGTTCCATTATTTGAAATCTATCTACTTTGTTTAACGTATAGGTTCGAAAATTTATCGTCAAAAGTACTATCGCTGTAGCATAGTTTGATAATACACCTTTCCCGGTTTGGAAAGGTTTGAATCCCGGTAGCGCAACAAGAATATTTTTCGATAAAATTTATTTTATATGTATATATTTCTAATTAATACATTTAACTGGTATTTAAAATATGACAGACATATGTTCTGAATAATTACAACTTCAAAATAAGAATGTATTTTCCTCAATAAAATTCACTTTGTTTAAAACCACTTTATTTTTGATATCACCAACCGGTTTCGGAACCACCGTTCCTTCTTAAGGGTAAACTGTATACTTACTTAACATTACAAAATATTGGCAATCATACATTAATGTCAGATGTTAAGGTGGTGGTGGAGAGGGGATTGATAAACGGTAATAAATGGGGATAATAAAATTTTATCTACACTTCTATCATAAATATATTCCCATACACCAAATTAGCTGTTTCTTTCCCTACCACCATTTATTACTCCCCTCTCCCCATATACATTTTTTAAAAATAATATTTATTTACAATTCAATTATTTTTCAAATCTTTAATTTCAATTAAATATGATGTATTTTAATAAACATTGTCAAAAACAAAACTTTGTTCTTCTCCTGTAGAAATGTTTTAACTTTTCTCAGGCGGCATGTAGGAACATAAATAAACTCACAAGTTAAATATAACGAACTGGTACGTTCATGAATGAGCGTTCGCACATTAACGTTGCGTCGCATATACGTCAGTTTCTTCGATGATTCTTATTACCGTATGTAAAATGGAAAAGCGATGGGATGTGGGGTGTTTGGTGTGCAACCACGTTGATTGATTTGATCACTGCCACTGATCTGATGGACCTCTGGACTGAAAAACTGATTTCGGTAATGTTCAGACTGCCTGATTATATGACACGAATAAATAATTAGTGTCTACTTTTGTTTCGTAAAGAGAGAAGAGAGACGCCGTCTCCAGTAGAAAGAAGCGTCGATCCCACGGACGAATATCTCTCAGAGGTGCGATTTGGATTGAGCGTGATGCTGTCTGATAATAAATGTCTCCCGCTGACGTCGACTTATTTTTTTTACTATTCATTTATAATCGCCGGCGTGGAATCACTGTGCATTGCAAATTATCGTCTGTTACTTCCAACATTTTTTACCTAATGTTTATTGAGTGAAATGTTATATAAATAGAAAAAATTTAAAATACAGGTAGGTACCACAATTTTTAAAAATAAATATTTAAAATAAGTGAAACTTTTAAAAATAAAATTACTCTAAAACTCTGTATGTAAATGCGACATTATTTTCGCCATAAATTTTTACTATTATAGATAGTATTTGATTTAATACTAAGGTGGCATATTATTTTCAAATCTCAAATAACATTGTCATATCTATCAATGCAAAAGTTACTAAAGATACAGTGTGCGTGCGTGAAGGATTCGCTAAACACACAAATATATATATATATATAATCAAAGGTATTTGAGATTCCGTAAAAATAAGGTAGATGGCTCTTTCAAATAATGGAACTGTATTAATAACATATATGTTCGAAAATTTGTCGTTAAAAATATCATCGCTGTAGGATAGTTGGATAATGCATCTTAAGAGGTACCATAAGAGATATCATATCATAAGAGATTCAGGTTCGAATCTCGATGGCGCAACAACAATGTTTTTCGATGAAATTGATTTTATATGTATATCTTTTTAATTAATATATTTAATTCATATTTCTAATTCACTTTATTCACAATTATGTGGATGGCTATGTACATTACGCATATAACAACTGCATGAATAAAATATGAGTAGGATTTTTATGTACCTACTACGTATTATGTACTATAAATGTGGGTAAGCCAGTGGAGCGTGAATGATAGAAAGTCAACAGTATCCACGACAGCGAAACTGACATCATTTCTTCCTCTCCTACTCTTCTTGACACTCGTAACTCTCTAGGATAGCATAATGGAATATATATAAAGATTAAAAGGGGTCGTATTCCAAAAAAATATTACATTTAACTTATGGAAAAAATAAATTAAAAAATTATACATATTTTCGTTGAACGTTGTTATTTTATCCGAAATGTGTGTTATGAATTGTATGGGACTGGGAAGATAAAATACACGTAATCTTAACCATACTTTTTCTTTAAATGTAAGCTTAAGTTATGTTAGCTTCACACAAGTTTCACACTAGAAAGTTGTATTAAAGATGAGAATTAGGAAATTTCTTATTCTCACAATCAAATTTGGCAAAAATAATATCACGTTTGTCATTTGTAAATATTGTAAAATGTTATGAGTATCTGCGTATATTTAAATGAATATTGATAGTACATAGAATAACTCATAAAATTTTATAATTAATTTAGGATATCTTAACCTGGGAAAATTATTGTACAAAAATAACGACTTAAATCATACCATTTACAGTGTTATATAATATCGTTATCGTAAAATTATTAAAACAATACTTTTGTTTTTTCACAAATTCATGTTTGAAAGAATTGAAGTCTAAATATAGAAACCGTTTATTATTTTCGGTGCAAGTTGTCTTTTCCTAAAACTATTATTGAAGTTTCGTTTCTTTTTTCTGGTTATATGTATGTGGTCTCGATTGTATAAAAATAATAAACGAAATTAAAAAATATTTTATCCAGTAGAACTATGTAGCACAATATGAATAAAATAAGATATATGATATTTATTAACGGTTTTTATGATTTGATTTAATTATAATTATTATGAAGATTTATAATTATAATTAAACAACAGTGAAATGAAAGGTATATAACCATATATACCTTTTATTACACTGTATTTCTTCTCTTGAATTGTAATATACTCTCAAGATTCACGATTGAGGAATAATAGTAATATAAATAAATAATTATATATTTATAAACATATCCTAAATGTAAAATTAATAAATGAGCTGTAAAGAAAATCGGAACACAGACGAGTGAATGAATAGGTATGAAATAAAGTGTACATGTAGGAGAGGAGTTTGGAATGTTAGTTGCGAGATGAGGTGAATTCTATACACATTCTTGGTGGAAACATAAATCCGATAGTTTATGACACATTTATGCAACATTAAAAGTATTCCAAGTCTTCGAAAAATAAATATTTGTGTAAACAAACCGTATTTTTAACATTAATGCATATTATATTGTCAGTGTTAAAATTATCGTTCCAATCGAGTACTATTTAAAAAAAAAGCCGCGGAGCTATTTGATTGCGTGAGTGATACCAAAGTGATCACGTAGGTGACACCAAAATGAAATGATAAGAAATTTGCGTTACTTCATGTCTATATATTTGGTGGTCTGTGATCAGAAGTATATTTTGATATTACCATACAATGCAATACATTCATTCTAATTTAAAACATATTACATTGCAATAATATGGTATGTAATAAATGCAGCTATTTGGATCTGTCTTGTAAATATAAAAAAATATCAAACAATGTTTACTTACTGAATAGAGTTCTCTTTCCAGTACGATACATAAATACTCGTATCTTCCATTTGAGTCGCGATGACTGCAGATAGGCCAATACGGGCCACAGAATATATTGGCGCGAAGCGAGTCATCTCCTATCTTTCGACTATCCTATGATTCTACACAATAATTAATTCGGATTTGGTTAACAAGTTTGGCGAATGCCCGAACATCGTAAACATTTCAGGAACATACAAATAATTTCTTTAAAGTATGGGATACTTTCAAATAAGTGGGTAGGTCTGTCAACCAATAGATGTATACATTGTAGATGTATAAATAAGTGGGTAGGTCTGTCAACCAATAGATGTATACATTGTAGATGTATAAATAAGTGGGTAGGTCTGTCAACCAATAGATGTATACATTGTAGATGTATAAAAAAGAAATCCATTTACTAAAGTTACGATTCAGAGACCGTGAAGATAAATAGCTGACACCACTCAAACAATAACCATAAGAAAGGGAACGTTATCATGTTAGGACCCTTATTTCGAATAGGCCCAGTAATAAATGACGGAGGAAAGGTAAGAGTCCACCTGGTGCCCATCAAGTGTGATGTGTTTCCATTTCTTTGTGCCGTACTGTAATGCTAAGCCCGCACCCTGGGCAGGAGAACAATTTGTAATTTCAATTCATTAAATGTAAATAAACTCTGTGAATCCTTAAACATAAGTCTTAAAATAGTTATATTAGTTTATACAGTTAATATATAACCAATTTTTATTTAAACAATTTAAAACTTAAATATTTTTGTATTAACGCATGTCACGAATGATTCTAAATAATTACAACTTCACAATAAGAATGTGTTCTCCTTGGATTTATTAATTTGAAAAGTGTAATACAAAGGTTCGAAAATTTGTCGGTAATGCACTGTCTTGGTATGCATGTCCCCCGGATTGGAAGAGATCCAGGTTCGTATCCTTGTAGCAACAAAAATATTTTTCGATACAATTTATTCTGTATTTATTCTGTATCTTTCTAATTAATACAATTAATTTGTATTAACAATATCACAGATCTACATTCTGAATAATTACAACTTTACAATAAGAATGTGTTCTCAATATTTCATATTTCATATATTATATCGTCAAGTATCAAAAATGTAGAACAGAAATAAACATTTTGCATTTTCAAAATTAAAATGAAATGTTGTATTGCGAGTTTGGTAGAATTTGACAAAGAATAGGATGAAACAATAGAAACTACTTGGAACAGTCATTTGATTAATAATGAAAACTTAAGTTAGACTCCGCGTGAGGATGTGTGGGTGTGGGTGTGGGTGTGGGTGTGAGGGCCGCAGGACGGAATATCGAGTTAGAGAAGTTTCTCAGACAGATGGGGGCCCGCACGTTACATTATAAGAGGCCCCACTCTGCGATATAGTTATAACTTTCCTCTCACTGCGGCGTCGGTGGGGCGGTGGTGGCGCGGGGCGCAGGGGTGGGGGCGCCGGGCTGCTGCTACAGGACGGACGTAAATTAATTAATTAAATTATTTGTTATTTAATGAGTTTGAACTTTCCCCAAAGTTTTGGAATGATTTCAGTTTCGAAGTGAATTATACTTTCTCATGTAAGGTCCTCGCATTTTTTAGTACTCGGAAGTGATTTTTTTTTTTTAATAAAACTTTTATATACCTAAACACTAAACATACCGCGTAAAAGATACATAGATTGTTTTAAAATGGATACTAATCTTAATTTAATTAAGTTGTTAAATTATAGTTATAGTTATAAATTTCAATTTACTCTACTTTAAATAGTGGATATTTTTAAATTAAAAACAATAAGTTTTTGCGCCATTTGTAAATGTGATTATAACATTAAAACAATTTATTTATAAATTCTATAATAGTCGTATGCAGCCAGTACAATTGAAGAAAGCTGTACACAACTTTATACTTTTTGAGATTTAATATTTATCTCGAGGAAAATAATTATATATTAAACTGTGAATTATATAACGTAAATATTGCACGGGGAATATTATGAAATAATGATTAAATTTGATTTATTTTCAGAATTTCTAATAAGTTTATTTAAATTTATGAACTACACGCCGCTGGTAAATACCTACTGAGTATACGTTCGAAAATAGACAAATAGAAACAGTAATTGTATATACTGTCTATATTCTTGATGTTCATTCAATCCAGTAAAATTTAGTACGGCCAAGAAAGTATGAGGTGCAATGTATATCTATCGAGCTGTGAAAATAATATTAAGTGAGCTGTATCAAATTTTACATGAAGATGTGCTTACGCGTAATTGTTTTATTAAGGCAGTCAGAAAATTTTAGATTGTTTACCCGATAATAAGACATTTTCTTGTTAGTTTTATTTATTAACACGCGACCGTTGTTAATAAACACTTTTTATGAATAAGTAATTAAATAATGGACACGAGCGTTATATTTTAAGCCTGTGTATACATTTTCAGATCAATGTTTAAGTTTGAAAATAATTTATGAATAATAAGAAAAATACTATAAAATAAATAAACATCAGATATCTCATAGAGACGAAGCTATTTTTATTATATTTTTAATGGAAATGATATAAAGAAAATATGGGGGTAATTACAAGACTTACGACCTATCCTCATCTGGTTTAAGTGATCACTTTATATATATAATGATCACCAATTCTCACCCCTCAATCTCCATATTTATCAAATTTTTGAAAGTTGTATATATCTTATTACATTGTAACGCTTCGAGTACCAGTACACCATAGTCATCTATGAACTAAATTTGATAATTAATTTTTTCTTGAAAATATAATGTCAACTCAATGAGAATCTGATTTTTGTTGAAAAATTTTTTTAAAGCAATATTATTTGTCTGAAAAATGTTTTTAACACATTATACTAGAATACGCCTGAAAAATCAATATTTTTCAATTTTTATATATTTTTCTTATTTTGACCCGTATATTATAGCTTCGTCTCTATGTGATATTTGATATTTATTTAATAACTGTACTTTTATAGGTAAAAATCCAGTAATTATGTGTACTTTAACATATTAAAATATTCTTAAAAATACTATACTTAAACCACTGTATATTGATTTATCAACTTGTTTCAAGACCAATGGTCCCTTCAGCAGGATACAAATTGTATTCTAAAATTAAAAATAAAAAAAATAGCCAAAAACAAAATTATAAATATAAGTGATAAGTAACTAATTAGGAACTACTGTGAAAATAAATCTAAAAGGTAATTATTTGCAAAAAGAATAATAGTACTAATTAATAGTAAATTAAACATTGTAAATAACCAAATTATTTTTGAAAATTGTTACCTTTTAGATTTGTTCTCAAACTAGTTCCTAATTAGTTACTCATCACTTATATTAATAGTTATGTTTTATGTCTATTCTTGTATTTTTAATTTTAGTATACAATTTGTATCGCGATAAAGGGATCATTGGTCGTGAAACATGTTGATAAACTAATAGATAGTGAATAAATATCAGATATCTCAGAGACGAAACTATTTTTATTACATTTAATGGAAGATATATAGAAATATAGGGTAATCCAGTAATTGGATGTTCTTGGACATATTCAAATATTTCTACAATATATAGTGGTTTAAACATTATGTTTTTTTTCTTATTAATTACATAATATGTTGCCACAAAGTTATTTTACAAATATTGAAGAAGTAAAAATAATTTATTATTAAAAATTTTAATGCGAAGTAAAAAATATTTCTCGTAACAAAATATCAAAATATTGCATTAATCCTAGTATTTTAGTATAAATAAGACTCAGAAACTTCAAAACGGAGGAATAATTCCGGAGTATAAGTGACTTTTTACCAAGCCTACAGCGAATAAGGCTTTCGCTCAGTCTGAAATGGAAACCTATCTGTAATAATGACCGGACTGCTGGGGTCATTTCTAACTAACGAACTCGGCCACCCTCACTCCCCATAGTGCCTGCCACCCGCACTACACGTCTTCCGAATGTTTCCAGAAGAATACTTGTGGATTCTGAAGATAATATCTGAGGGAAAGAAGGCAATCTTATTATACAATGGATTAAGTGCGAAAATGAGCGCCCTTTGTTTTTCTACAAACCGTCGTTTTCTACCTTAATGGGTTTTAGTTAGTTTTACGATCTTCAAGCAAGATATACTGCCTCACAGTTTTCTGTGTATACCGAAATTGGTTTTTATTAAAACTTTTGTGTATTAGTAAATGGACAATAAAATTGTTTTAGCACCATGCGGATTATAGTTTAGACCGTTTTAAAGCACGAAGAAATTGTATAAATTTTTCTGATCTGATCAATGTATTAAAGCTATAATAGTTGGTCGTGAGCTGGATACCTCACATAATTCGATCTTATAGAGATGTGGCCAAACCCAAAAATATATTGGTGTATAGGCCTCTTGCTAAATATTGTAGTCGAAAATTCTTACAAAAGCAGAGGAAAGATCGATAGTTATACAAAAAGTCCTATCGATAATATTAATACAATTTAAATGAATCAAATAGATATATATACATACTTTTTTATTTATTGTTATTGTGTTTAGTTTGTAGAACTCCACGTTTATTTTTAATGAAATTTAAAAATTCAAATAATAATAAATATTATTATCGAGTTCTGTAAGCATTATTTCTTAAGTTCTTTGCGTAAGCATTATTTAGATGTTACAGTTGTTTAAGAAAGGATCACTTAGGTGGTTTGGTCATATGGAACGAATGAATGAGGATAGAATGGTAGAAAAGATATATGACGCAAGTGTTGATGGCACCAGAAATAGAGGATGTCCGCGGAAGACTTGGCATGACCAGGTAAACCAAATAATGGAGGATGGTCCTGTTAGAAGCCTCAACAATCGGCGAACTTGTATGAGAAGATGTATGAATGTGGATGAGGTGAGAATTGTGTATCAGGACAGATAAGTGTGGCGCTCTATCCTCTCTGCCTACCTATGCGGGGAAACGGCGTGATGGTAAGTTAGTTACAGCTGTTTTGACGGTTAAGACCATTTTAAACAGTGGATAAACTACGTACAATCGACTTATTTAAATGATTTTAATTACCCCTTCCTCTATGGGTAATTAGGTGGTTTCGGTGGAACTGATGTATATTAATATTATTATTCTCAGATGCACTAACTACACTTGTCATTAAAAATTCCCCGTTTATGTGTATGATATCTATATTTGCTAATGGTTTTATTGTTGCAAAATTTTTATGTTAAGCTTAATTGACCGGTTTACTACAGTACTGTACCGTATGATATAGTATACGTTTTCACATAATGCTGTACTCTACAGAACGTCGGTCCATTCTGACGAAGATTGGTTTCGAAACTGGTCGAAAGTAAATTAATCAAAGTGGTTAATGTACAGTTTATTATTTTTGAAATAAATATGTAATTGTAACATAAATAACATGGGAGTAAGCAAAAATATGTGTATAAAATTTGTTGTACATTTTTGACTGAACATCAATGAATTGAAGGGTTTATTGGCGGGTTCCGGGGTGGGAGTAGTTACGCGGGGTGGTGGAACGCCCACCCTATTTTTTCTCGTTTCTCTATCTGCCGGCAACAACTTTTGCCTGGAATTATGTTGGTACGTGCCAAACCCATTATTGCTGCGAGGAAAGTTCATCAATTTCATTTCTAAGTCGTGCTCACGTATTGGGCCAGCGTTTTGCCGGGCTTTATCTGCTACCCCCAGTGGCGCGGTGAGAAGTATTCAGTTTCAATGACGGAAAGATAATATATATATTTTTTATCATGTCGATAATTTTGATGGATTGGTGACAATTTTACTAAACCGTATTTATATTTCGAAAAAACTTGTTTGAATTTTACGATTATTTTTTTATGGAAGGTAATTTATTTATTTTTTATATAAAGTCCAATTTAATAGTTCAAACTGTTTATTAAATGGTTAAATAATATTTGAGGTTAGAAACTTTTAGAGGATTTTAAAAGTTTTTTAAACAAAATAGATCGTAAAGAAATATTTTTCTAAATCAAATAAGTTAAAGTTTTTTCATATCTCGAATGTGCATATATCCTGTCAGGTTTTACTAAAAGGTATTTGAAATTCACTATAATATAAGTTTGATTGCTTTTATAAATGGAATAGTAGATGTATCAATTGGAAATATTACAGAATACAAGTTCAAAATTTGTCGAAAATGTATTCGATTGCTATAGTGAAAATGGAAAACGCGCTTCTCCGGATAGGAAGAGGTCCAGGTTTGATTCTAGGTAGGGAATAAATATTTTTTCAAGTGGATTAATTTAATTTGTATTATCAAAAATATACGTTTATAAAGACAATAAATTTGATTGTACTTTACAAGTGTCCAACAAGTGATTATGCGTTAATAAAAGTAAGTAAAATAACCATATCAGAGAAGCAATGCAATGGTTATTAACATATTATGCAAAGTGTATCAGACCTAGTCCATAATATTTTATACCTGACTATATATTGAGTCAAAAATGTTCAAAGAATTTGTGTAAATTCTGTACTGTTACGGAAAATATTATTGTTTGAAATTTTTACAAAATCGTGTTAAGCTTGAAGTCTACGGTACTTGAAATAAATATTTGAGAAATTGTTAAATTATTAAGCTATATCTTTGCTTCAGACCCTAAATAATCTAACAAAAAAATAGTCTAGCTGCTCAAATTCGACGACCTTTAATTTTTTTGTACTTAATACATAATTTGGAATCAATAAAATATTAAAATTAATCGAAATAATTGAATAAACGCATATAATTACAATTTTTTTTAAATGCCTGATGTGGTTAAGATTAGGTACACATTTCTTGAACATTTTCGACTCGTAATTTAGTCAGATATCCATTCATAAAGTATTGTGGACTAGGTCTGTTACACCCTGTATATAGTTGTAGAGATAGTACTGGTGAACAGAATAATCGTTGTTAAACGTGTGTGAGAAGATTTTCTCCGAGTGCACGCGGTGCAGCTAAATTTCACCCAGAAAAATCACCACAAACGCAACATTGAATTAAACGTTGGCGTTATAATCGTATGCCACTTGCGGCCTAATGAGTTGCGATTTCTACTCCACTTAGCGCAGTTCGTCTGTCTGCCGCTAGCTAAGCGAGCCGCCCTACAAAGAAAACAGTGTACGAATCCTATTATAAAAATACGAAACACCGCTTGAGTGAGGGTTCACGTCATGCTGCAGCCGTTTTCATTAGCACGATCATAGCAAAAACCATATTTCATTTCTCCCGAGACGGCGAGTCACCGCGGCGCGGCGCGGCGCGATGTTCGCTAATCGCGTTACACCGGTGAAACGCTTAATGTTTCTTGCTATTTACGTGAGAAATGAGACGCTCTTGATATTAAAGCGTGTAATCAGTTGAGACCAAAACTTTCTTTCTTATCAGTTTCGCATTCGTTTAGTTCTGTTGAACGTGAAAATTATTGCCAACAATCTAGCAATTTTTGATTGATGTTAAATTTGTGTATTTTGGCACCCCATATTAAAGTAACTGAAGTACAGTAAATAATTCAGTAATGATAGAAATAAAATTAAAACAATTCAAAATATTAAGATCATTGTTAAAAGAAAGTATTTCTTAATATTCAATCTGAAAATAAATAAAATTATTATAAAATTATTATTTTTCCTAAACATTTTATCCTTTGTATATAATATATTTATATAAATAAAAAGCGTCTGGAATATTAATATTTTTAACAAAAAATACAAACAACATATACAATGAATATAATAAAATAATTCTAAAGCAAAGGGCGTTAAAAAAATGCTAAAATTCTTTTAGCATTTAGTACAGTATAACTATATATTTTTATGTTAAACGCTAAGTACTCTATTAAGTTTTTATATTTTACGAAAACTGTTTTAACAAAAAATTTCTTCGCGTAAAGATTTTACTTGTTTTTGATACTAAAAATATATAGCATATATATAGCAACGTGAACCAAAATATTGAAAATAATTTTGTGTATTAACTAAAATTCTGTTAATGTTTATGTAGTATTTTATTTCATTTTGTTTATTGTTATCAACTTCAACTAATTTGTATTCTACACAGCACGCATCATTTAATTTTGTGTAATCGGATCACTAGGATTTTTTTTTTCATTCTCTTTTCATCAGTCATTATAATAAATATAATACAATAGAATAAAAAAATAGTTAAGTAAATGAAGAAATAAATTATGTTTTTGTTACCTTAATCTGTAGTACGGCTGGTATTTGTAAATAACAGTAATTCATTATCACGGCCGTAGGGACATTATAGATTACATTCTATTTTGATTTTTTTTTAACGAATGGACATATTTTATCATTTTCACAATATAATGTTATTCATTTAAAATTACATTTTATGAATACCAATTCGTAGGTAATAAAGTTTTATAAATTATATATGATACGAAGCAACTAAATCAGCAAGAAAAATCTATGTATATATATAATATATAAATATGAGTATATCCAAATTATCACATAAAAATGAAATGTACTAAATAGAAAATAAAATACAATGTGTAATGGATGTAAAAAGTTTTTTTTTTTAAATGTAACCACAAACAAGACATCGTATGAAAGAAATAAAGCTTGGGTGTGAAAATTATTGAATAGCTATCTAAGCAAAATTCACATACCTAGATGCGGTAAAAACGATTCTCTTTGTATGTAAAATTTCTCCTGATTAGAGGCGTAATTTTTGCGTGCAGTTTGTTAATAAACCAAAGGAATAAGTTCATGTTAGGTTTCTGAACTTGAATTTACAAACAATGGCAATGTTACTTCACACGCATTATAATATTAAATAAGTGTCGGTACGTACACAATTGAAGAATAATATAAATAATTTAACAAGTTTCGAACTTTCTTTAGTAACCCATTTATTGATTAATTCTATTGGACGATTTCTAATTATTATGATCGATTTATACAAGTAGATAGCTATATCTTAAGCAATTGAGTACGTACATATAGATATACATAATATCACACAATACGGGGACGTTAAGTCAGTTGTGGCAAGGTCTTGAAAAACTAATCTCGGTCCAGGTAACTTGATTTTGAATGTGTAACTTAAGATATTTAAAGTCTTTAATCATACTTAAAAAAAATTATACAACAAAAGGTATTTAACACGTATTTAACTTCTTAAATTATACAACTAAAAACGATAAAATCTCTTGGTGTGGCTGCTGCTCCAAAATACGCTTTAAATGCAAATTTTTAGAGAAAATAATATTTTTAAAATTAGTACTACTTGTTCAAGCATCTATAAATAAAGGTTGTGCGTACCTGCGTTACTGAATGTATAATCATTTATGACCGTGACGAAGGAGATAAAATCATTTTAAGAAAGAAAATTCATATTGACACGCTCTTCTATATTAATATTTATTTTCACTTTCTCCTTCACTTCGAGTGTTGTTAAGAAATTTGATTTAAACGAAACATCTCGAGTTGTCGCCATCCCTGGCGCGGTGGGTGGCGGGTGATGGGTGATGGCGGCGGCTGCTGGGGAGGCCGTGGGGGTTGAGGAGGCTGCCTTTGAGCTGAGGAAGCAGAGCTCTGTGTTATCAGAATACCAATGAGGATGAGATTTTTTGCGATGCGTCCAACGAAGAAACTGATCGTCATCTAGATCAACATCTAATGTAGGGAGGCGATATGGATAAAAATAAATAATATTACCAAAAAATTTAATGATCCTACTAATAATTCATTCATTCATTGTTTGGCCGCCATTTTGGTTTGGAAGACATTTGTCAGTTCGTATTTAGTAGTCGTAGGGAGTAGTTGATTACAATTTATTATGGAGCATCTAACTCCTTCAAAACGTGTCGAAGTCATTAAAATATTTAATCTAAAGAATAATGGCAACCCTGTAACCATTAATGGTGATCGCTATCGTCACACGTTGGAAAACTTCTTAGTAGGCGAATTTGATTGATTGGGCCTGCAATACATCTAGTTTCAATAGGATGGTGCCACCTCACACACAGGCCAAGCTACGCTTGAAATTTTGCGAGAAATTTTTCCCGGCCGCATAATGTAAAAAAATGGTGAAATGAAATGGCATGCTCGATCACCTGATTTGACGGCTCCCGAGTATTTTCTGTAGGGGTACTTGAAAGGAAAGGTCTATGCGAATAAGCCATCAAGATTTTCGATGCTACAGCAAAATATTCGAAATAAAATTGCTGAAGTAACACGCAAACTATGCGAGAATATTATGAAAAATATGGTTGAAAGAGCACGCATTTGTGTCGCTGTTAGAGGAGGTCACCTGGCCAATGTCATATTCCACGCACAATTGTAATAAGCTAAAGATTATTTAAATCGATAAATAAAAACTAAATTTAAAAAAATCTGTTTCATTTCCTAGTTATTCAAGAACAACATCGGCCTGAAGCATAATATTCGCCTTGTACATAACGTATTTAGGAGCTGCTCTCTGCGGTTATCTGTTATTTAGCGTAATATACTATTCGGCGGAAATAAGTTAGATGGTCAAGGCATTACAAACTGTAATCGCGGGAAAGCAAGGAGCCATCGATGGAAATAACGAACCTACTAATTCTACAACCACTCCGTCAAGAGGTACATGATCAAGAAGAAGAGGAAGAGCGCTAACCAGTGGTTCTGAAAAGCATTGGTATTGTTATTTATTCAGTAATGCTAATCAGAATATTATGAAGAGAAGGATGGAATATTTCACATACATTCATAGGTTTGACAACTTATATCCATATTGTCAGATTTATGTAGGTATCCCATGTGTAATGGCCCATGCCCACGGCTATGCTAATCAGAATATTATGACGAGAAGGATGGAATATTTCACATACATTCATAGGTTTGACAACTTATATCCATATTGTCAGATTTATGTAGGTATCCCATGTGTAATAGCACATGCCCACGGCTATGCTAATCAGAATATTATGACGAGAAGGATGGAATATTTCACATACATTCATAGGTTTGACAACTTATATCCATATTGTCAGATTTATGTATGTATCTCATGTGTAATGGCCCATGCCCACGGAACCAGATACGATGAGATAAATCTCAGAGATTTGCTCAAGATTAATCTTAGTACCTTGTATACGTATTGAGATTTTGACATAGATAAAATCAGAGATTAACTTCAGATTGGTAGAGACAAAAACTCAAACCCGTGTACACAACAATTTATTTGTTAGCGAGATTTAACACGTGCGCATAAACGTCACCGAACCGTAAATACGACTATTTTTTCCGAAAAGTTATACAAATGGAAGGCATTCAATTTCAAACATTAGTTCAGATTCAGATTCACCCAACTGGCGAACGGAATATTTATCCGTCAATGAAGTGATATTTGAAGTTTACCGTACAACAAGCGTGAAGTGAAGCTCGAGATAGTAAATCTCTAAAACATTATGTATTCATTGGGATTATGAATGCCGAGAGTTGTCTTCGAAGTAGTGTGAGCAAATCCCTGTCTCAGAGATTGTCTAAAGTCGAAGAATTAATGAACGCTATAAATGCGTGTTCTTTGAAATGCTTTGCTAATGTAAATATTATATTAGTATACTTAATTACATTTACCAATTTTATTCTTCTTATTTTTATTAATAACCTGAATTTTTTTTTTCATATACGTTCTGTACGCATTATTCTAGTTTGCATAAAATAATATAAACTGTTACACGTATTTTTCATTATTGTAGGCATAAGATAACGATTATCAGTTAAAGTTAATTTATTTATTAAGCATAAGCTGTTTTCATCACGTAGATATAATATTAATAACTGGATACAAGTACCTATTCTGCGGCGGACCTCAGAAATTTAGTGAAATTGGTTCCATAATAAACATAGGGGAGGGTGGGGTACCATGATATAATTTTAATTAATTAATTATTTTAATTTTTAAAAAAGTGTTACACTTAAGAAGAAACTAGTGCAACTTGTAGATTAAACGTTTATTTATAAAATTTGCTACGGATAAAAAAAATATATTGTACATAAAAAATGTAATAACATAAAAAAGTAAAACTCAAATTTGTATCAAGGTACCCTATCTGGGGCACCATGAAACAGATCCATAAAAAAGCATGAAACATTATGAAAAATATTTTATTATTATATAAGTAACGTGAAACGGATCCATAAAAACCATGAAACTTTAAGAAAACATATTTTTATTATGAAAGTAACAAATTAATATATATTACTTTCAAATTAAATAAAAATTCTGAGT
Organism: Eubasilissa regina; assembly: GCA_022840565.1. NCBI lineage: Eukaryota > Metazoa > Arthropoda > Insecta > Trichoptera > Phryganeidae > Eubasilissa > Eubasilissa regina. The sequence goes on along the minus strand of JAINEB010000018.1, from coordinate 15,304,092 downwards.
AAAATCGACTAGGTAAAATATGTTGATATTTAATTCAATGGATATTAATATTGTCGAAATTAATTTCAAATTTTACGATAGACTACATTCTTTTTGTGCCTTTCACAGTACAAGACTTTGGTAGCATCAGATGAATATTTTCTTCCGGAACATCAGCCAAGTCTGAAATTTCGGGATAAAAAAAAGCATTTCGAGTTTTACCCAATGTATCATAGTACCCAACCCTATCCTACATTGTTGATGAAAAACTCTCACAATCGAGCGAACTTAAAAATATACATGAAAGTGAACTAAGCAAGGGTTGTACGTTAGAACGTAACTGTGTGGTGTTCTATCATATCTGTCTACCTCTTCGAAGAAACAGCATGATGATAAGATAGTTAGATTTTATTTATAAGTTATATAAAATTCTGAATATACGTGAAAAAATTGTTCGTATTCGTGAAATAATGTTTATGTTAAATTTATCTCACTAAACAGTTTTAAAACTCTACCCATATGTTAAAACCTCCGGATTGAAGCTGTTTGATAATTTATCTCACATTATGAGGTAAATGTTTTTGATTCGCGTCCATTTCACGCGGTTGATTTGTTTTAGTTGATGTTCACTATCTTTACCAATCATTGCGTTGTAACACTGATACGAGGCTTTCCCACCCATCTCGGTAATTTTCTGATACTGTTAATAAATAGGTACTTTATAACCAATTTATAAACTGTTTGATTCCATGTACAGATAGATCGTAAAACATTGTAGATAAAAAGATATTTAAATAAAATATATTGTAGCGTTTTTTATAAATAAAATCACGTTTAATTGGAATGTAGTTCTTCAGAATCCATTTTAATAAAATAAATTGTTTGTTTCAGTAATATTATAAAATAAAGAACTAATGTATTGAATAAAAGTTCTGTGAAAAAAATATTTTAAAATGCGCTTGAATTTGTTACATAAAAAAGATTTTGATTGGAAGTAATTGGTACATTTGATTCACGCTATACTGTAGCTTGTTTAGTGCCAACTAGTAACTGGTGCCGTGATTTCTTGGACATGGCCAGCGATACTGTGCTAGCAATTAGTTCTGCACGCTGGTCATTGTGACCGCTCCACTCCGGTGTTCAATATCGTAAGCTTAAACGGCGTGTCATTTACAAATTAGTTTTACATTGAATTAATGATTATGGATTGAGAACTTATTTACTCAAACGCCGGTAAAAAGGTAGATTTGTGTTACAAATGCAATATCAAACTATGAACTGGAGTTAAGTTGATTGACACATTAATAATTTAATTATAGCTGAATTAATATGCTTTAGGAAAAAGTATGAATCATGTTACTTTTAATTAAATTATTTTATTAACAATATACTCACGAGTTGGATCAAAATTTGTTTAATAATGTCAATGTTATAGTTATCTAAAATTAGTTAAAATTTTTTTTACAAAGGTATCAAAAATAATTCTTGATAATCAAATCTTTCAAAATTTTAAATAAAATATTACATACCTATTCATAAAATAGCATCGGTGAAAACTTTATATTTAATGGCGTATATCAAATGGATACTTGTCAGATTTCCCTACGTATGATCTTGAAATATCGGTTATGTATGTAAGTAATATGATCTGAATGATATTTACATGATAGAACATTAGTTACTAAACGCAGTGCATCAATTTTATTATAACTTAATTTTCTATAAATCATCATTTTAAATTAACAGAGTTGAACATGAAAAATGAATAGGGTAAAGTGAGTAATTAAAACATATTCTGTGGCAACGTTGAATATTTTTATTTAACTTTCCGATTATCATTATTAATAAGTTAATTTCAGTCTTTGGTTTTGTACATTGCCGGTGAAGCTGCGAAACTAGATTTTCTGGAGTTTTTCGCGATTTAGCTTCTAGCAATAGTCACCCATTATGTTGACGTTCCATCTTCTTTTTTCCTCTTTAATACTTCAGAAAAAACTGTGTTTTTTAAAAGTTAACTTTTATGCTCGTTAAGTAGTCCGAAACAATATTTTTGCGGAATATTTTCAGTAATGTCAGGCAATCCATGCCTTTATTTCAGCTTCAGTTATTATAGAAATGAAGTCTTGTTCTAACACTAGTGTTTTTATCTCCGGACCAACAAAAAGGCCTTTTTTAGGTGAGAAAATTTCTTAGAGAAGTAACTGAAGCAGATTCCAGTTTGTGGAAAAGTTTTAACAAACTATACTGTACATGGAGCCTAATTTTATGCGCAGAGGCGGCAGAAGTAGTTTTTATATTTGTCAAGACTTTGAAGTAAATTTTTATCGGTCCCAGGTTTAATAGGCCTTTTTGGTGGCTATTGTTTTTGCTTCCAGTATCGATTTTTTGTTCTGTCATCCCTTCGCACAAGAAATATATATGGACTCTAACTACTATATTTCTTAAGTATAACCAGCCTGTTGATCAAGAAGCATTATTCTTCCAATAATCATCCAGTCACGATCATTGTAGATTATCTTCGTTAAGGCCAGTCAAGTTTAAGCAAGACGTCTTTGTATAGCTTTAATTCGAGCAAAATTTTTCGAAAACTAAGAATTTTGCGACTATAAATTGCGTGATCGAAATACTCTTAGTGTACTTTTTGATATAACAAAGTTATTTTAAAATACACTCAAATTGATTATGAAAATACAGTACCTGAAATGATGTTTAAACGGAAATTTTTGATTTCAGCACAAATACATAAGGGGGAGCTAAAGTTACCTAAAAATATTTTTCATCATACTTAGATCTGTATAATTAAAAGTCTTCAAAAAAGAGATTTAAAAAAAAATCCACTTGGCTTAGATTCTCTCAGATGTTGAATTATGAAATGCCATGATTACATTAACTTGCAAAGCAGGGTCATTTCGCTTCATAAATATTTAAATACTACCAACATTGACCTTGCTGACAAATTTATGGAGGTGCCTTTATTACCTTCCCAAAACAGCCCCTACGATGTTTTCCTCCACTCCGGAATCTCACCTCTAATTATGGGGCAGTTTCCGAATGGACCATCAGATATAAAAATCAATCATTGTGATTACGCGATAAATATTAGTTACCAAAATTAATGTCCGTCTCCTGCATTGGAAGCCTCCGTTATTCAAGCGACAAGGGTCAAATTGGGAGAAAAAACATTGTAATAATATTTCGTAATATTTGATTATATCTGGTGAGAGTCTCTTGATCAGGTATTTTCATAAGTCATGTAAATTACAGAAATAACTTAAATAGGTTTGCACGAATGCGGAATTAATTGCTTATATCAGATTTATATTAAAGAGTACCATTTAAAATAAATTTAGAACAAAAACTCAAAAGATGCCTAACAGATTTAATATTTTAATGTTATAATATCATTTAAATTCCAGAATAAAATGTTAAAAAACATAAATGAGCAAATTTATTCCATGTTTCCAGCTATTTAAGAATAAAATACTATCTTAATCTCCTAATAATAAAGTTGTATCAATGTGTCCAAAATTTAATAAAAATGAATTGATAACTCTGGCGTCTGCTATCAGATTACTCAAAAGTATTTGAGATTCTGTAAAAATAAGGTAGACGGTTCTTTCAAATAATGGAACGATTAAATGTATTAATATCAAAAAGGTAACATATAGGTTCGAAAATTTGTTGTTAAAAATATTGTCGCTGTAGCATAGTTGGATAATGCACCTTTCCCGATTTGGAAAGAGATCCACGTGCGAATTCCGGTGGCGCAACAACAATATTTTTTGATAAAATTGATTTTATAATCTATCTTTCTAATTAATACATTTAATTCATATTTAAAATATCTAAATCTTGATATAAAATCTTCTCCCAGATGATATTGATAGTTTCAGAAGTTCGAATGCGATAGAATTTATGTGTAAGTTATTCAAATGGAATTTACTATATACATATATGATATTAACTCTGTAAAATGAGAGTAGTTCAATATTTTTTTTAATATCCATAAATTATTTTTTCCCTATTATACATTTTTGTTATATGATAATATATTATTTTTACTCTATTTTACATTTTTATCATACGATAATATATTCTTTTTTCTCTATTATACATTTTTGTTATACGGTAATATATTATTTTTTTCTTTAATTATATAAAACACTCGGTTTAAATCACTATTTATTAAATATTCTACATGTTTCGATACCTATGGTATCTTCTTCAGGAAATAATGTATACTGAAATTAAAAAAATACAAGCATAGATAAAAACAAAACTATAAAATGGAAAATAAGTAAGAACTAATATGAAAACAAATTTAAAAGGTGACTATTTGCAAAGAGGATTTGATTATTTATAATATTAAACTTGCTATTAACACTTTTCTTTTATTTCTAAAATTTCAAATTGATCTAACTGTAAACCTCTAGTATTTATATGTAAATTTTTTGAACCCTTATTTATATCAAATGAATGGTTTGTTTCCAAAAGGTGATTGGAAAATTCTGAATATTTATTGTTATTTGGGCATCTCAAATGCTCTTTAATTTTAATATCAAAATTATTTATCATTATCTATTTGTTTCATAGATTTCTTAATAAGTACATAAAATTAAAGTACTGTGTGTTTCAGACATGTGAATCACACCTGCCTTGCTGAGAATATGTTCATCCTTCATATATCTTCTTCGTTCGTGTCTATAGAAACACTAAATACTCGTAACAACATTCTTATATATTACAGTCCACCCGCAAACTGAAATCTGAAAATTTCTATCTGTATTTCAAATGCGCTATTTCTATCGTTCTGGGGGAACCTCCAATAAAACTGTGTTAAAACGGAAACATATTTTTACTATCTAGTTTCTTAAATTTTTAACAAAAATCATAAATGTTAAATTAAACATATATTCTATTCAATAATTAATTAATTTAATTATTCATAGGTGAAAAATCAGCATTCATTATTATTCCACAATTTGGCATGACAGCAAACTGGTAACTAGTTAGTATAAGTGAGAGAAAAATTGTTACGATTTTCTTAGCGCGCTGTTTCTAACGCAGTTATCGTGACAATTTTTACAGAGGAGCTTGTGAAAAAAATAAAGTCAATGTTAAAATAAAAATAAAATAGTCCGGCCCTGCGAAGCATTGTTAGAGACGCACGTACGAAATGGTCAGCTCGAGCCAGTGGCGGAATATAATCGTAGAAATGTAATTTATATTGTCTGCAACAGAGCAAGCCCCCCCCAGCCCACCACCACCTCCCACGACTACCACTGCTGACCACCCCGGAGCACGTTCATTTATTTTATGTGCCATTTACAATTCTCGGCCAATGGTCAAGGGAAGGAGCCACCCCAGCCCCCAGAAGGGGAGCCGATACCATGTTTCATGCAAGATTCTGCAAAGTTGATATTAAACAATACTTACATTTTTATTTATATTTATGCAGTTTAGATATGTATCTGATTAGGTATTGGTAAATTTATACTGGCGTAATAATGGTATTTGGCAATAACATATGATTCAAAACGTCGGCTACGATAAATATTGACCGACGTATAATACTACCCAGAAGATACTATAATATTTTCCGATGATTATAATTATCTACAACTGAGTGTATATTGTTTTGTAAGAAAGTTTATATCGCCGTTGTTAAAAGATTGTTGTTATTTTGGAAAGTGTATAGGTACATAGTTTTAGCAGTATATGCCATCTCGAACCATTAAACCTTCTCTCACTCAATGTTTAGCCGCGGTCGCCCTTAAGTGTCCTATTATTAGCAATAAATCTTATCGGTGTACTTATGTATAAGACATGTATGTTAATATTTAAACTGTTTTTTTTTATATTGAAATTGTCACATTTTTAAATCGTTTTATTTTTTAATTTCGTGTCGGATCCTTGTCTCTGAGATTAAGTTAGTTCTATTTTTATAGCACAGCACAATCTCTTAACTTAATTTAAAAATAGTACGAATATGCCTAATTTTAAAATTGGTGTGATTTTATAGTCACATAACAATATAATATAAATTCTAGAAGATTTATTTAATACATAAGTTATTACTATATTTTAATTACAACACAATAATAAGTTATATTATATGTAAGCGAGAAAAAATATAAAATACATGTTTTTATTATTTTCCGTGGATAATTTTCCATCAATATAATAATACATGTAAGTAAATCATATATTACTAATAAATAAAATAATATTAAATATTATAGTTTAAAAACCATAGAGGTCAGCTGGGCTTCCGCCGTTTTGCAAACTCCACGTTTCTGAAATCCTATTATAAAATTGTCCGGTCATCTGTGCTCTTGGACCGTAAGTCCCCGGTCAGCGGCCGGTCCGGCTGCACGGCCGACTGCCCGGGGACTTCGGGCCCCATGTCGCGAAGTAGCACATGGGGCGAATGATTTATTTTTCCCAACTAATATCGGCCACTTGACGCGTGTGACTGTGAAAAATTTCCTCCATACATAAATTATTGTTTGAAATGTTCCGATACATTGCGGCACGTACCTACCAACCTACCCTGCTCTATCCACTGGGCGAAGGGAATTTATGGTCTTTGCAGAGCATGCTAAATTTATTTACGAATATTAACGGACGATGGAGTCAGGTGTATATATATTTGTTAATAAATTAATAATTAATAAAAAATGGTAATATTGGGTTGGTGAGTGGAATAAAATAAGTATTGATAATATGGTGCGAGTTGGTAGCGTTTTTCATTTCCATGACAAGAGTGCTATGGAAGGAATTTTTTTTTTGACATATGTCAATGTTATTTTAATGCCAAAGTATAATTTAAATGAGTACGTCTTGAATTTTTAAATTTGTCGAAAGTTTGTGTTATTGTTGGCTAAAGTGTGTCAAGTATAAAAAATAACATTCCCTACATGTCCTTTTATTTGAGTTTAACTAGGACTAAATGCATGAATTCAATACTACTACTGCTATGTATTGTTTTCAATGAATGTTTCAACCATAACTTCTGAGGTTTATTGCCGACAATTTTGTGACCTCTATGCTGCAATTAGTAGAAGACGGCATTAAGTGATTTTTTAGCGTGACAATGCCATAATAATAAAAGTGGCTATACATGAGCTCGGTTGGGAGATTATTCCATATCAATCTTATTCTACCGATCTTACTCCAACAGATTTTTATCTTTCCGTTCTCTAGCTAACAATCTCAGAGAAATCTACTTTAATAACTACGCTGCCCTTCGAAATTGGCTTGATAATTTTTTCACTTACCTACCATTGGACTTCTTCAGGGATGAAATCGAAAAACTGTCAGAATTTTTGGAATCAATCGTAAACAATGTGGGAGAATATACCTATTATTTACTAGATTGTTGTGATGTAAATGATTATTAAAAAAAAATAGTTATTAACTTTTGCATCAACCTAATATTTTGCTCTATTGTAAATAAATTGCAAGCAGTATCGAGAAAGTCAATAATTTATTAACAAAATATTTCAAACTAAGTACAACCCGTCAATTATGACGGAAAATAAATTAATCTTGTCTCTGTAATTACGAAACGAATTAAATACGACATAAATATTTAAATGTGTCATTTTCCATTTAAATTAGTAACTTGAGAATACTATATTAGATTTAAAAAATATAAATCAACCCTTTTCACCAGGGGCACAAACAAAAAATCAAGTAAAGCACCATCTACCTTACAAAACTGGAACAATGTTATTATACAAGTATATTAAGTACTATTTTATATATAGATAGAATAAATAAGCATTTATTATTAATTTGTTGGATAAATATATTTAGAAAAATGAAAAAAAGCTATTTTTATGTGTATGTATGTATATAGCTTTATCAGTATGATTGATCGCTCATCATCTAACAATAATTATCGAATCTAGTTGATTAATTTAATTTACATTAAAATACCATAGTACTATGTTCTGAAAATGTAATTTCACATCAAAAATTAAAACTTAAAAAAAAATAGCACTCTTAAATACTTGAACTACAATATATATTCGTATACTATATATATTCTTATATGTCGTGTAAAAAAACACATTTATTTTTATTTTTATTCTTGTTATTAAAACTAGACCTACAAAACATCTAGCTAGATGTTTGTCTGAAGGTACATTCATATCAATTTTATTACATTTAATATAATCAAAACATTTCAACTAATCAGTGTCACAGTTTAAACAATTCATTTCATGCTTACAAATAAGACAGATTATTTTCGATAAGCCACTTTTTTATCATTTCTTTCAAATTGATAGAAATCGTACTATTTTGTAAAAACCCAGGTAGTTTATTTTTTAGTGTAAGAACAACAAATCATAATATCATAGATCCATACTTATTGGTGATTTTTGGAATTGTTAAATTAAAATTAAAATATAGTAATTAGATATATTAATATAGTTACCAGAATGTCGTTAATTTTACTAAACACACATACGATGAATTAAAGTACGTAATTTATAGATAGGAGTCCGAATTTATAAGTGTTGAATATTTCAGTAAAGATTTTCATAAAATAAAAGAAATAATTTAATGCCCCAAATAAATAAAACACACTACGTTCACATTATTTGATAATCGATAGAAGGTATAAAATGAATCAACAACGACTTGAATTTTCTACCCGGAACAGAGTAAAATAAAACAATAATTATTTCAACCGTGAACAGTTCATTACCAAGGCTTTTCTTGTCTTCCCTCATCTGCGGAAAAAACCTCTTAGCGAGCTCGGGCTGCCTCCCTACACAGCCTCCCTGGTCCAGCTTGTCGGGTTATTGTTTTCTCAAATAATGTAACGTTCTCTTTTTTATCGTCTTAAGCAGGGTCGGGCGGCGAGGTGGGGTGGGTGGCGGCCGGGGGAGGGTACAGCCTGCCAACACGTTCCCGCACAGCGCGTACAATAGCTTAAAGCTTCTCCCAAGCTTCGGGGCTTTAGCTCACAACCAAAACTTATTCAACAACCTGTGGTCTTTTGAGCGTCGTAAATATAATAAATATCGGGTTTTAGAAGCGGACCCTCTCTGATATACCGGTCTCGCTTCTTTCGGCTCACGGATGCGGGGCTCAGAGCGAGATGGCGCAGCGGCCTGTGGACGATGGTGGATCAAGTCATATAGCGAGATGAAGGAACGTCGTGGAAGGGCAGTGGGGGGAGTGCTCGCGGGGTAGGGGTGAGAACGTGACCACCGTCCATCGATATATTGAGCGCCGGCCACTGGCGTCGGCGTCGCGGGAAACTCGCCGAGCCTAGCTTTCCCTACTGACCGCTAGGAGAGATTGCTAAAACAGTTCAAAATATTGCGTCGAATCATCTATAAAAGCCAATATATCATCACAATATATTTTTTTATTCAGAATTCAATATGGAAAATTATTAAACAATTTTTGATTTTCTTAAAATGTGAAAATGTTTGCTTACTAAATGTTGCTTTTCGACAAAAGTATGTTAGACATTCAAAAAGAAATCAGAAAAGGCAAACGTTAGATAATATTCCCATTATTCACTTGATCTAATTCATTAAACTGCATGCTTGAATGTTTTTTGTTAACTGTTAGAGACAAGTGAAGATAATCTATCTAATATATCTATAAGTCGAAAAAGTATAATACAATATATAATGCATAGCATATTTACTAAAACAACGATACCGTACTAAAAATCATCAACTTTTTTGAAATTTATTTAGTAATAGATGTTATGTGTGTACACTATTTAGGCGAACTATATTTTTTAAAAAGATACACACAATACTTGAAAATAATGTCTTCTGTCCAAATTTAATATATTAATTTAGTTATATGCGTAAGTTTGTAGTTTACACCTTAATATTGAAATAAAAATAAACACGAGTAAAATGTGCTCATAATATAACATTTTGCAATCATTTATCGCATTTATATTTATAAACTTCCTCTATCCTTATGTTAACATGTGCATTACGTTAGAACTCCTAACTATAAGAAAGTATATATTATTCAAATTCAATAAGAAAGTTATACATTTAAAATATAAGTATCGAAAAAATATAGTTATCATCTTCGAACTCGGACTCCGATTTTTCATACATTTTAATTTTCCGATTACACTTAACAGTCACTGAATTAACTGATACAGAAGTCGCAAAATTTCATCTGCATTTATTAGCTAAGTGAGACATATATTTTTTCTCATTGTGTTCCGAAAAATCGTATCTTCATAAATAAAATGTGATTTATATATATATATATATTTTTGTTTTTTAACCACTTAACTGAGTTTAAATATATCTACCGATTTCGAAAAATACCATTTTATTTTTCAGGATGTCATAACTAACTAAAAACATATATTATTGCTTCTTTACCAGAATCTATTTTTAAAAAAATACAACAATTATTTAAAAATTAAATTTAGTACCTTACTCAAATTGTTACTTAATACAAATTTAGTCGAATAATTTTTACTAAAAATTATTTAAACTCAATTAAGTGGTTAATAAAACAAGGATAATAAATGAAAAATATGAATTTTAACCAAAAAGTTAATATTGCTAATTTAAAAAGTAAAATGTGATTTTATTGAAATGAGTAATACCGAGACTAATTTTTCAGTTCAAGAATCAGTAAATCTGCGAATCAAAAAAAGAAAGACAAATGTTATTGCTTTTACCCTTGCATTATACACCAGATACACGTAGAGGCAATAAATACAAGTGATTAATTTAGCGAATGTTCCCCGCTAGATTAGCAGCAAGAGATCAGCGCAGAATGCATACAATATACCTCCTTTATTATTGATCCACGACCCAGCCTCCATACTTATATTATATTTTGCTGCTGCCGGCTCCGACGCTCGCATGAGGGCAATATCCGCCGTCCGGCGATATAACGATGTACGCTCGTAAATATCACCGCTGCTCCGACCTTTAATAACGCAAGGAGGGGAGCTTTCACGGAAACCCGACCAATCCCCGGGTGTTATGATATTATATCAGGCCTACATCCGCCAATGGGAGGGCGTTATGAAATTCGGTGAAGGTGCGGACGCGTCGAGTTTTTTAGACTCGGAAAATTGCGCTATTGGATGAGGGCGATAAGACGTCTTTTCCCTTTGGGCCGGAGCTGAGAAGATATGAAATTCGGTTATGATATTGGAGGGGAGGAGCGACCAATGGAAATGTTGGAAAATGTAGATATGATTTAATATCTATTCAGAGAAATATCAGTGGGGGAAATATAAAAAATTTTTCATGAGAAATTAGTATTCAAGATATTTGTACATTGATTTATTAAATAATTTCTAATTAACTAATTATTTATCTTACCATAACGTCGTTAGGTTGATAGAATCGAGCATCAAATTCTTCTGACCTGATTAATAACTTGTCTCACATTCAAATATCTTCTTATGCAGCTTTTTCTGGATTTTCTATTTATTTATCCCTTTACTTTATGCATCATTGACTGTTTAGACATTTGCGTATATTCCGCCAACTTATTAATTATAAATTAAATTGACATATTTGTAAATTAAATTGACGCACGGTGGTCGGGGGTTCGAACGTCGTTCCAAAAGGCCATCAAGTTAGTCCTATTTTTATAGCACAAGCGCATAGATTAGTTTGAAAATAAGTTTAAAAAAAAAAATTTGATATTACAGAAAACAATGTGTTTCTTAGATTTTTTCTAATAACGTTATCAATTGATTTATAATTCAATATAATATTAAAAATTCTTTACCATAGAAATGACGTAAAATAATTATTTTTTCTATATTTTTAATGGGTAAAATGGTATAATATTCGTTTGGCATGCATGCAAATACGCTATAATTTAAAAAAATTGACCATTTTATATAAATATTTTCCACATAAAATTTATCATAATAATCTCGGAAAATTAAAAAAAACACTAATTATAACTTGTATATTAGGGCTGTACAAATTTCAATGGACTCAGACGCTAACGTGTCAAATGAAAAACATAGAACAAACTCAGAAAACTCAGGGATTGTTCCCACCCAATTATTCCCAAGTCACACACACAGCACGAGGGAGGTCTTATCAAAAGTTACGTGTGTAATTTATGGTTGTAGAAATGGAATGATAAGAAACAATATTATCGATGAAATTCATTTTGAATCAAACAAACGTTGCACACTATTGTTTTTGTGATGGATAATTATTATGTAGTGTTGTTGGATTAGGGAAGGCGAGACTTGCTGAATCCAACCCTTAGTGAGTTCTGGGTTATTCTAGAAACATCGAAACACGATAAATAAAATAAAATCACTCTTGTTAGAACAATACTTTGATGCATTAGAATTTTTCTATTATTTCATAGCATTTTTGCTAGTGCTGGTGTGATAACTCTAATATTTTCGTTCTACCCCGATATACATTTAAACCTATTTCATACAAAGCATTACATTTAATTTTGACAAATTGACTATCGTTATATATCGCTATAATATAAATTTTGAAATCTCACGACAAATAGTAGAGATATATTTATTTCAATAACTGTATAAATATGTAAACATCGCGATATTAATATGTCTATATGGTAGCTTCTTCAGAACAGGCGATGAGTCCAGTTGATAATCCACCATGGGGATTTGTAAAATAGTATAGAAAGAAACTATACGTTATACTGTACGTTTACGTTCATGAAATAATATTTTTAATATTATAACATTAATACCATAATTTGATGAGATTGAAATGTTTTAGAAATTATTTGATTTTGCACTGTTCTTTGATACATTTATAATAAATGATTACAAAACAACTTTATTTTTATTTTTTTATTTATTTATCGACGCTCGCATGGGTTTTAATATTAATACATTATTATTTTTATTAATACATATACGCACAGACGTATTCATATCACATACTCGTATACATATTTATGTATACGAGTATACGATGCGTTATTATTATTTAATAATAATCAAAACGCAGAAAAATCTTATTGTTATTCGTATATATAATATAACATGAGGGTGTTCATCGATTATGATTACGTGTAAGATTGTCAAAATCGGTGATTATTTGTAAACTTAGCCGTAATGTTTTCATTAATTCCATTAATGCTTCCAGTTTCACAGCGTTCAATCCTAAAGTTTCCTCCCCCCGTGCTCCGTGACGCAGTTTCGCCGACGAGCGCGACGCCTCGCCTCCGTGTAACCTTATGCCTAATAGAGTCGAGCTTAGCATTTCAGACAATGGAACTATATCATTTTATACGTATCGCGTCATTCCGTCACCAAAGTTCCCGGCTTGTTGTTTATATAATATACTGACTCACGGAACAAGCTCACAATATCTTGACTTAAGACAGAACAGGAAACTCAAGCACGCCTTTTGGCTGTTTCTGTCGCTCCCTCCGCTTGTTTGTATTGTGTGTGTACTTTGCCTACAAGACCAAGTTTTGCTTAGTTATTTACGGATATATCGAGATATTCCCAACTGTTATACCGTCGCATCCACTGGAGTATTATTCGACTCGGATGAGTTTTGCATATGCTCTGACAGTCAGTGGAGGCGAAGAGAGATTTGTTCAACTATTTGCACACTGTTCACTGTGCTGAAAACGTATTCAAACTATTTACAAGAAGTTCTTCGTATTCCGTGCAAAGTGCATACATTGTTAATTATGTCATTTCTAACAGTGTATTATTTAAAAAATGAAAAAGTACACATTTTTCGTTTAATTTAAATAATTAGGCAACAACTTAAATTACTCAAACCTAGAAAAAAATAATCTAATATAAATAAATTATAATACATCTTTATTTCGTTATAACATTCAATATTTATATATATATATATATATAAATATTGAATGTTATAACGAAATAAAGATGTATTAATAAACCTTTTTAGGGCATCGTTAAAACAATATGTGCTAAAGTAATCTACAAAGTGCTGAAATAATTTGCGACGGTGAAGCAAGAAAAATAAATATTTAGGAGATCATAATTCTCCCTAATAATATATAAGTTGTATCAATGTGTCCAAAATTTAATAAAAAATGAATTGTTAATTCTGGCGTCTGCTATCGGTTTACTCAAAGGTATTTGAGATTCCGTAAAATAATGTGGATGGCTTTCGAATAATGGAACGATAAATGTATTAATATAAGTGTAACATAAGATCGAAAATTTGTCATCAAAAGTACTGTCGCTGTAGCATAGTTGGTAATGCATCTTCCTCGGATTTGAAAAGAGATCCAGGTTCGAATCCCGATAGTGCAACAACAATATTTTTAGATTAAATTGATTTTATATGTATATCTTTATAATTAATATATTTAATTAGTATTTAAAAAATAATAATTAGAAAAAAATTTCAAAATTTTATATTTTTCAAAATGTTTAAAAAATACTTTTGTATATTACACATAAACAGCATTTCCTTGTATAATTAGTTATTTCAATATTTTAAGAAAAAATATTTTTAATTATGGCATTTAATATATTTCTACTGCTGCTTTTACTGTTTGTTCTCATTTTTATGATTGTTTAGAAATAATTTTATCTGACAATTAAAAAACCTATCGTGCAGAGACGAATGTCTATAAATTTATTATTATTATTATTTATTGACCCTTTTACATAATTAATAGGTTCATTTTTAAAACACACATGTAATATTAATTAGACCTCAATATTAAACTGATAAATGAAATGGTTTTAACTTCAGCAGGGGTTTCCAAATTCACCTAACGGACGAACGGAACATCAATGGTCTATGGACGTACATTTGATACTTTTTCGTACAATAAGCGTGAATCGTGGCACAATATGGTGAATTTCTGAGACATTGTGTACACAGTGAACTACGAACGCAGAAAGTTGTCTCCATGGCATCTTATGGGAGCATAATTATCTCGTGATGAAAATCTCATCTGCGGACTAGGTTCATTAAAAAAAATCTCGCATATAGTAGGAAAGTGTTTTTAATAATTTATAAGTATAATGTATACGAAATGGCGTTTGCTTAACAGATAAGTATACATTTAATTCCTTACAATAAAATATTTGCCTGTTGAACGAATTGAGCTTACGAAATTCTACCAGATTGCCACGTGAAATTTGTCGCTCCGCGTCTGTATGGATATTGTACAGGGGCGGCTCTAGATATCAGGAGATTTAGCCGGGGCCGGGTGTTTCATTATGCAGATGATGTACCTAGAGCACCGCCCCCGAGTCACAACTCGAGACGTGAGTACAAACGGAACTAAAATATACGCCCGGAAGAAACGCCTAAAATCTGCACGTTCACTCATAAATAACCAAACTGCGAGACGTGAGCCCCGTGTGAATGGCCCGCTCTTGTTTATTTTTCATCTCTTAAGAAATGTGCTCGTGATATTTCCTCGTCTGAATTGTAAAAATCTCAGAAAGGAGTTCGTTTCGTGAACGCTGTGAAAGAATGCGCAATGGTATACATGGTTGTTAGATTCGTTGTTGGAATATTTAATTATTTTTTGTTACCTTTTCACGCACAACCTACTTATCATACTGAATTAATTAATAAATCAACGTGTTTCTGTCTATTAATTTAGTTTAGAAAAATTAATAAGCATCATTGAGAAAAGTAAGAAAAATATATGACGCAAGATTGCGCCAGAAATAGAGGTCATCCGCGGAAGACTTGGATCGACCGGGTAAATTAGGTTCTGTTAGAAGCCTCAATAATCAACGAGTTACCATGAGAAGATGTATGAATGTGGATAAGGCGGGAATTTAGTGTCAGGACAGAAGAGTGTGGCACTCTATTCTCTCTTCCTACACCCGCGAAGAAACTTCCTAACTACGTAATGGCAAGTTAGTTGTTTGTACTAATAACTGAGGAATGGTCATGTTGTCCCTAATTACTGCAACGAAACACCCAGGCTTGAGAAAATTACATGTGTTCCGTGTTTGTGATAAATAAATAAATAATTATTTTGTAGGTGAACACATGTACTTTAATACTTATTCATTCATTTGTTTACGGTAATATATTTCCACCAGTTTTTAGTTTATTCATACCCCTTTAGCCTATTCTCTCCAGTACATTTTGTTCCTTTGGGTAGACTGGTTGTCCTTTTAGAAGTCGAGGAGAGAAAGTGTTCTCATAGGAATTCGTGTTGAATCACTACTTTGCACACGCCGCTGTGATTTTGTTGTTCGTGAACGTGACACTCATCAGAGTTTTGTGAAGTGTAAATTTACTACATTGGGTGAACTTCCGGAAGAGCAACGTGATAGCGTCATCAACTAGGTGAGTCGAGCTGTCCTTTGGTTCCTGGTCCGCTATCGAAGATCTCTCCCCTCCATCCCTTATCCATCCATCCATCCCCTCAATCCCAATTTATCTATCTACCCCATCCTTCCGCTTCCATCACCATCATCCATCCACCACTTTGGTGACCGGCGACTTGCATCGGTCACAACATGTAACCTCGCCGGTAATGAAATCCGGAACCCCCGCCAGTATCAAGGATCGCTGGGTTTCGATATATTTCTATAGTTTAGGTTATAATTTTTATATAAATACACGCATATAATACAATTTCTTTAAGGCCACATTAGTGTTATGCACCTCCAAAAAGAGAATGATTCTGAAGTATGGGGGTGGCTTTGACATCCATATATAAACAAGATCAAAATTTTAAGGATAATATTACATTTAATACATTATTAATATTAAATAGACACAAATAAAGACTCGGGAAGAATAACTCGGGTATAAAAATATGGCCAATACATTATTTATTTATTCCCGGCAAAAAATTATTAATTTGATATTTTTAACAAATGTGTTAAAATTGAATGCATTATTTTATACTGTTGATGTAATTTATTATGCATACATTCTTTACTATTCATATTTAAATTTATTTAAAAAATAGCCAAATGAATTTTGTCGAGGGCGGTTAGACGTATACATTTGCCCATCCTCCAGGATCATCCTCAATCAGTAGTCTAGAAAAGGATTTCTGTAAGATTTTGGTTATATTGCTCAACGAATTGAAAACAAATAGTTTGGAGAAACAGGTGACGTTCAAACAGGTCATGGATAGACAAGAAGTCGATCTACTATAATATGGATTGATCGAATAAAGTAAATGACAAAGGATCGTAGATCTGTGCAGATTTAAATACAGCAGAAGTCTGGGAGAGTGTGAAAGGTTTGTTATGGAAATAACATGATATCCACGATCTTAATGTCTGGCCTTGGGAAATAGAGAGAAATAGAAGATTCTGTTTGGTCCGCAGGATTTGTTGCAGGTAGGTGGATTGCGTCTTAGCTACAATCACGTGTTTGTATTTAGCTATTCATTTGTTCTCATAGTTATTCACTCCTTTATAAAAAAAATATAGCAATGGTGCTTTAAAAATCTAATGCATGTGTGCTATATTCAGATGCTAGTTTACTAGTATTATTTATAAAACTGTGTTATTTATTGAATCCTACATGCATACTGTGACCAACCTATTAAATGATTTTTATTGAATGCAATCCATACCAAAAAAACTAGGATCTTGAGAAAAATATAGTCACCCAATTTCACCCCTCGGGTATTTCACTCTCTCCTTGTTTGGACCGAATTTTGTATACATCATTATATTTTAGATACTACAAAATAAAGTCACCACCTCCCTCCCATACGTTTGATGTAAATCTATTGTAAATAATAACCAAAACTGAATTTCGGGCAACGCCGGGCATGGACCGCTAGTTACACATTTTTCTATGTATGTACATGATTATGAATTATTCAAACAGTGATAATTAAATTAATTAAAGAGATGTATTTAATACGTATGCGAGATGTTACAATTAAATATTTTAACTAATAATCAACATAATCTCAACGTTATGGTTAAGAAAAAATGAATTCTGACTCCCTTGACTATGTTCGAATTCACTATTCTGTCATACCAAAGAAGCTTGTCGTCAGTATGTAAAGGAAAAGTGAGAGATACAATCTTTTTTAGATTTATATGATTATTATAAAAATAATTTTAATTTGAAATTATCATTTTGAATTTGAATTGAACATTTTATTGCAAAGCTTAAATTTAAATTACCATGTCTTAGAATATAGTACGAATATAATGTACGTAAATTGAACATTGTAATATGATTAATAAAATCTTATATCGTTTAAACATTTTAACAAATTAAAGTCATGTGCAGGTCTATCGCCTCTACAATCAACAACACCGTCGACAGCCCCTGAACGCACCTTGCAAATACTTGGGTGTAAAACGGGGCTCTTATCAGCTTCAAAAATACGCCTGGTATTATAGTAGTTTTTTAAAAATGAAATTAAGCTTACATTTATAAAATGATTACAAAAAACAAATACTTTCATTTATCAAAATTACAAATCACAAACATTTATTTTAAAATATACAATAAAAACTATTGATAAAGAAACATATCGGAAGACAATAATGTACATATTTGATAAAAATCAATGACAAACTTAAGTCCCCGAATAAATTTTTTCAAATAATTTCATCTCATCTAAATTTTGTTTCGTCAAAAGATGACACAATTTATCTTAAATATTTACATGACATTTTACAAGGAAACATAATCTTCTGTTTGAACAAACCGACAAAAATATTCCCTTCAGAATCTTTATAGCTGACCATACAAGAATTGACACGCGTGCACCGCTCGCCGCTAGGTCGCTATCTGCTGTACCGCAATGGTCAGCAAACTCAAATATTTTTTCGATAAAAGATTTTTTCTATATATCTTTCTAGTTGATTTAATAATTTATATAACTTACCTTGTTTAAAATTAATAATATCAAGAAAAATTAGTCTCGAGCCTCTTTTTTTTTTTACTTCTCGGGACTCGAGATAGCAAAATATCATGGGATTCCGACACAGAATCCCTACCTGGTACCTACATGGTAGTTTCGACACAGAATACCTACCTGGTACCGACTTCAACAGACAATAATAGTATGCACCGGCAACTATCACGAGACCGGCCCGTGCATGCCACTTCTCCCACAATCGACTTCCCGACCTTTTACTTTTACTTACATGGTTGTAGACCTTTTAATGCTTATACTTTTGTCTGCAACTGTGTTCCAAACATCAATAACTCGTGACAACTGTAAGTAGTCTTTTTTGTTCTATTTATTTTGGCCACACACACGCACACACCCACACACACACTTTGTGTTATTAGTCAAAAGAATTGTGAGCGCTGGGTGTAATTATTTTGGGACATTCAGTGTTCGTACACTTAACCTTATGATATCCCAATTACATCTTGACATAATACACATATAAGTATCTTAACTAAAACTCCAAAGTGGTAAAATAATAGCGTTTCCGAACAGAATTGTATATATTAGTTTATTGATTAAATAATTTTCTGGCAAACATTCCTACATGTGTGCGAAAAAATATGATTTTAATAAAAACTTGTAAAAATATAAACGATTTATATTTTGTGCGATACTCTCGCAGTTTTTCGATGGTGTATATACATTTTTTAAAATATGTGAAACCATAAAATAATCAGCAGCGACCTCTTGCTAATGTTGAAAAGTTAAAAACGGTGCCGTAATAGTTCTCGGTTTTCCCGCTAGAAAGCGCTGCGGTTCACTTTGGCGTCGCTTCAGGCTCTGCATTTTCACTCGCAATGTCTTTGAGTTTACTTGATATGCGGTTGTCGCAACTGAATTGCTTGCAACTCAATAGAACAATGCAACAGAATCTCACGAATTTATGTTCGTTTGTCAAATGTGTGTACAACTTGTTTGCGACCGAATAAACTAACGTAAGTACATAATACATTTAAATATTTTATTTCACATCTTATTTTTTACTAGTGTCTAGCTACTAGTTATTCGGTATTCTACATTTTTGATACAAAATAATAAAGTATACCCACACACATATATCATGCACACGAAGAACTAAAATTTTTAAGAGATGTTAGAATTGTTTACCGTACTTCTAAATAAAAACAAGGTGGCTTAAATGAGACTGAAGAGTTAAAAATATCCATAACTTTTTCTCCTTAATAATATATTAAAGATAACAGATTATTATAGTAAAGTTGCAGTTTTGATTGATTGCTTTTAAATATAATAATAGACTAACAGATATATCTATCAATTTGAAAGTGTAACATATAAGTTCGTAAATTTATTGTTAACATACAATGTTAACGTAGTGTAATAGGTCAGCGCACTTCTCCAGATAGGAAGGGTTCCTGGTTTGAGTCTGGGGGGAAACAAAAATATTTTTTCAGTAAATTGATTTAATTTGTATATCTTTCATATAGATACATTTAATTTGTATTTATATATATCGTATATGTACCTATATTTTGAATATTGCATTTTCTACTCTGCTCTGTAGTTGTGTTAGTATGCTATTTAACTGAACTTTTTTCAATTATTTTATATTGTGCATTAAAATTTTACTTCATATTTGTAAGTTATTTACTTATTTTATACGCTTTTACTTCGTATTTGTATATTATTTAACTTATTTTATATTGTGCATTAAAATTTTACTTCATATTTGTAAGTTGTTTACTTATTTTATACACTTTTACTTCGTATTTGTATATTATTTAACTTATTTACTCTTACCTTAATTAGTTTTTTAATTAATTTTTTTTATAAATGGAACATTGCATTTACTTTAAGTTTTACATTATATTTATATGCTATTAATTGCATCCTGTCTTACTCTTTATATAATATTTTTTTACTTTTTATATACATTGAACATTGTATTTATATGTTAAATGCATTTGTGTTTTACTCTATATACATATATTTTATATGCTATTTATAAATATTTATATATTTTTATACACTGAAGAATGCATTTACTTACTTTAAGTTTTAAAATCTATTTATATGTTATCTATTTGCATCTCGATTTACTCTGATATATATTTATTTGTACATTGTTCAATATACTTTGTTTATTACTATACCGGAAAGGCACTATCTGCTATAATACTGTAAAATACTAGTGTAGCAGGCAGGTTACCGAAATATATATTTCATTTTGCTGCAATGTTATCTGATTATAACAATACAATAACACACTGCACTGTACTATGAATCAAAAAAATAAAAATATTATTATATATATGTATATTTTTTTTCCTATTGGAGGTTAAAAAATATTTTTTGGAGATATATTATGGCTATTTATGATGTGCAGGAAAGCGTTAAATACTTAGAATTTTTTTATTCTTCTGAAAGGTCTATTATATCAACTCAACGAAAATACTGACTCTCCCGTTTTGAGAAATAGAGCCTAGTGGTAGATCTTTCAGGAAAAGGTACTCATCGGTCTGTGCGCACTGAAACAGTTGTGGAGGGTACACGGCTAAGCGTGAACGATGATCCATATGTCTCTACTTGCCGTCATTCTACTCAATTGGGCATTCGTAATATCCCTGCCACAAATTTTGAAACTGAATATTAAAATGTTTCTCTATATAAGAACTATTGCACTAAGATCTTCAGACAAGCCTGCAATATGTAATTCATTTTAACTAATTCGTTTCATTGGAAAAATACATTGTAACTAACTTACCATCACGCCGTTTCCCCGAGGGGGTTGGCAGAGAGGATAGAGTGCCACACTCTTTTGTCCTGATACACAGTTCTCGTCTCATCCATTATTTAGGCACGATTATTGAATCTTGTAACGGGACCATCATCCAGTATCTCACCATTCTCTCTTCATTAATCCATTTTGTATAACCAAACCGTCTTAGTGATTATTTTTTAATCTTAGGTATATTATTACATTATTTTTTTATTTATTCAATCTTTACTCTGTCATAAATGGATCTGCCACACATACTCTTAAGCGATCTCATTTCCACTGCATTCAGTCTATTTTCGTTCCTCTTCTGCCAGCTCCAGGTCTCACTTCCATACATCAGTATCAGTACCAGGACTCCATCGTATACCTTATTGTAAAATGAGAAACAAGTTATTTATACTTATGTGATATAAAAAAAATCAAATAAATAAGACAAAATATTATATTAACAATCAATAATTTTATTTTTTCTCATTCGTTCACGTTTTTAATTAATTCATAAAGTAAAGTAGACAATTAGTAGAGTTGTATAATATTGTCAACAGTAAATTACATTGTGACATGCAACGACACGCTGTTCACCGGTTCGCTCAAGGGAAAGCGTGAGATGCGTGGTCCTGATGCACAGAATTCACCATACTGTCTCCCATCCACTTCCGCAAACATTCTCAAGAAAATAAATAATAAAATATGTTTTTGATTTAAAATATTATAATTAGTTAAATTTTTTCATATAAAGTGTGATCATAATGGAAGAAAAAAAATGGCTTCTACAAGATAACGAAGCACAAAAATAATATTACATCAGCGTTACTCCCGCAAAAGATTTTCAACAAATCATCTTCATCAAAATAGCAACTAGGCATTAAAATCAGATGTGAGAATAAACATTATAATTTTTGACCTCTTCTAAATTATACAACACATTGAAATATACATTTTAATATTTTGATTGATTCAATACAAGTTAGATAGTTTATTTGGCTTCCACTGCTTGTACGTACTTGCGGTTAAAGTTGTTTCTGTATGTATATTCATTCAATGTACAGGTACGCCAACGAAATCTTCTGGATTTAAAAGAACTTTCGTTGTTTCGAAATTGAAAATATATCCTACTAATAATATAACAGTGCCGTAGGCAGACGCGTGCAGTCGAGGCAGTCAAATAAGCTGTAACATACCTACATATATCTGATATACGAAATTTTATTCGTTAAAAATATAAACACTTCGTTTTGATTTATTTGCCATTTGTTATACATATATATTTATAACTTCTATCTACTAAAACTGTTATAATTACATATAGTAATAACTTAACTAACAATGAATAATTATTAAATAAATGACTACAACTAGCACGTAAAGGTTTAATAATGTCTTGTCAAGTTAATGTCGTCACAATAACGTATTAGAATTATCGAATAATTACAGTCTAAAGATGTATATCACCGTTTGAATACTAAGCAAATGCCTAAATAGATCGACTAGTTAGTTATCTTTACAGATTTTTTGTTAATTTCAGTGACTTATTTAAAGCCACAGAAAGGTTGTAAAAAATGCATGGCGTTGCCTGTTGACATTTTTCAGTTAACGTATGTTCTTTATAACAAAATATTTTGTTTGGAATTTTTTGTAACGCCCCTGAATAATCCTTCGATTTTATACGTTCAATTTATTTTGCTGAATGCTCATAGCATTTATTGAAAAAAGATATCGAATAAAACCTTCGAGAACTCAACCATTCAGGATGTAATGTTGCAAACTATTCTGAATTTAAATAATAAATTCATATTTTTATATTCAATGTCACATTACTTACAGATAAAAAAAAATTCCAAATAAGTTTAAATAATAATAAACATTTATAACTATTCATTCATGCAATATTATTACGTTGATAAATATTTATCGGTTTAGTTATACATTTTAATATTATATTAATTGAGTAATTTTAATGATTGTATTATGTATATGAAGTTAGTATACACTATAATATAAAAACTGCAATGGTAAACAGTGGAATAAAACAATGTTGATAAAATGGTAAATTGAAAGACTTTTGGATGATCCTTAAGAAATTCTACGATAGAAAATATACGCTTTATATACAGATAAATAAAGAAGAAGAATCTTATTCGATGTTTCATCTCGAATTCCATTCCAGAATGGGACATAAAAATAACCTTTCCCCTGATATAACTGTTAACGCAGTTTGACGATTCGTTTTTCTGTTATAGAAGGAACTGAACGTGACGTATAAACCAAAGAATAACGCTTGGAACCGGAAATTGAAAATTGCCGAGGCAGCATCTAGCCCCATCAGTGCTGTAGTAGTGTTGCGAGTAGGCACCGGGTGGGAGGCTGGTCGGCACCCAGAAGTATTGCTCTGTAGGCACCGGGTGCCCAGCCAAGAAAAAAAAACATCACAAGGAAGGGGGAGTCAGCTGGAGAAGCGGGAAACGTTGAAAGAGAATTAGTAATGAACGAATTATTGCTGAGAACGCGATCTGAAAATGTTCTAAATGTATTGTACAAATAAGATAATACGGTAGGTTTTATTTGTTTTTGATAATGTTTGAATATATGATAGAATATTTATTTCCTTTCATCGATTTAAAATAATTCACAAGTGGATCAGTTCACAATCCTTTGATCAAAATGAAATATGTGAGTGAAAATCATAATAACATGCGGATTTAAACGATATTTTAAAAGAAAAATGATCACCGAAATACAGGTAATTTACTAATGCACGGTATATATTGATTATATGGACACTGATGTAAAAAAAATATTTACCGTTCATTAGCAAATTACCTATATTTTAGTGCTCATTAAGTGTTGACTTAAGTACGAAATAATGGACATTTATCATTTATTTGATGGATACAAAAAAAAAAAAATTTACATGCTATCTTGTTTACATATTTAATTTAGTAATATATATTTTAAAATTGATCAAACTGCAATTGGCAATTTAAATGGACAATTCAATAACTGGCAATTTAAATGAAAAATAATTGGATGGATTCTCAGTACCGTCACGCTGTTCGAAATTTTAATAAAGTAGAAGAGAAAATATATATATACATATCGATAATTATTTCTATATTACTCCAAACTATTGGTCACCAGGAGAATTTACTACCAGATACAAATAAAATCTTGTTCAAAATTAACATTAAGAAAGTACCTTCGCAACATCCGGACCAAAATATTTCAAAATTCTTACATATAAAATTAAAATTTTTCTATCTTCCAAAGGTAACAACTGTTATTATACACATTATAATAATATGAATATTTTACTTTGTGTCATTTAAGTTTCTTTTATATGTATTTGTCATTAATTTTTACCAACCAACTATCACGCCGTTTTCTGCGGGGGTAAACAGAGAGGATAGAGTGCCACACTTTTTGTCCTAACACTCGCCTCATTTACATGAATTAATCCTCTCATGTAAGCTCATCGATTATTGTGTTTCTAACAAGATTATCTTCCAGTATCTGGTTTACCTTATACTATTTCTGATGTCATCAATACTTGCGTCAAATATCTATCTATCTATTATCTCCTCATTCATCCGTTCCATATGACCAAACTACTTCAGCGACCCTTTTAATCCTATTCAGTAAACTGAGATCAGCTTCACATTCTTTCTCAATTTCTTCACTAGTTACTTTATCAATATATTGAATGTGAAGTCAAATTTTACAATGTTTAAAAGTATGTAATATAAAATATTGTCCATCTGTTTTCTTAATTTTTTTAAGTAAGTACCGTTGCCGGATGATATTCCCGGCATAGCGCTGGTTGCGATGTTGTGCATGATCAATGGTTTCCTTCATCTGTTGACTCACGACTGCTACGTTAAAGATATTCACACAGTGTGGCTATCTTGTAGTGAGTGGTTGAAATGTTCAAGACAATAGATCAGTCCGCCGACTGTGAGATGCGGTCTGTGATTCGTTTCTTGAATGCACGAAGCATGAAACCAGTTGACATTCATCGCCAAATGTGTCCTGTTTTGTCCTGATTTGACGCCAAGTGATTTCCATCTTCTCCTTCATCTGAAGCGGTTCCTTGATGGAAAGCGTTTTGATGACGATGATGGCCTCAATTACAGACATGGTTTTCATACCAGGCGGCGTCGTTCTATGACGAAGGTATACAAATATTGGTGTCCCGTTATGACACGTGTCTTAATAATGATGGTGACTATGTTGAGAAGTAGTTATAAGGTGTGTGAGTAGCGTTCGAAAAAAGTAATGTAAAAAATCCGGTATTACTGAAAAAACGTGCCTCGTACATAGTTTGTTGTGTTGGAATCAATTCTTTATGAACTTTGCAAATAAGCGAGGGAAGTAATTTTGTTGAGTCATACAAAATGAAACATACAGTTCCGTCGAGTATTTTCCGCAGTGTCCATTTGGCAACGGAATTATTTATCAGCTTGAAAAATGACGGGAAATTGAATGTAGTTGCGATGTTTACATCTTTCTTATCCTCCCTCTTGTCGAGATGTCCAGTTCAAAGGGATTCATAAACTGGGGGAAACAAACGTGTCCCTTGGGTACAACAGAGACCTACGCTATTGAACTTTCTGGAAAACTTTTACGTTTCATCGACAGAGATTTATTTTTTCAATATCACAAATCTTGTCTTAATAAGAAATCATGGCACGGTATGCACAAGTAACATGAATTGTAACGTCAGTATTTTGTTGTGCTCACATCAGTAAATGCGAATATTATGGAGTAAGTCAGGGCCGGCCTTCTCTAAACAAGGGTTCGGGTGTAAAATAAATTTTGGGACCCCAAAAAATCTGAACAATAATAAATTACATAAATACAATTTAAAAAAAAAGTATTTAAGGCGGGAGAGCCTGTACTACTATACCGCATACTATTTATTTCAATTTGATACTTGAAGTTGTCGGGGATGCGTGTGTTTATGTTATTATAATATCGATTGTTATGAGTAGGTACGTTATTTATTTAAATTTAAGTTAATTAATTAATTAATTTCCTTTTTTATAATTTTTATGTGGCTCCTTGCATAGATCGTGGCCGGCTGCCTTGCATCCGCTGTACCTCCCTGAAGTCAGCCCTGGAAAAAGTAGATATATTACATATATAAATACAAATAACTGCAGATGACTAATTGTGTGTGACGTCAATTTACAATTTTCTCATCATTTTTATACTTCAGTATTTGATGTCGTAATCTGATGTCAGCTTCTTCCAAACAATAGACCACGTGCTCTGCTTCTATAATAATTTAATATAATACTTTTGAAATTTTCTCGCTGGTTTTGATAATAATTGACATTTTATGCATATTATTAAAAATAACCCGCCAATAACTACGGGAAAAGAATATTTATTATAAAGTTAATTTATTTTAAAAAATAACGAAAATACAATAGCAAAATAATTTACTTTGTAAAATAATAAGTCCTATACTTTCACGCGATTGGATTGATATCAGATCTTATATGTTTTATGTTGCTCTGTGACACGGATAGCTGTCAATATATGTTGCTATATGATACAAATGGATGGAAATAAATAAATGATTAAAATATTGTATTAAAAAATGTGAATAATATTATTTACAGATTGTTTTACAAACAATTAAAATAAATAAACGATTGCAATACAACTTCATACAATTGTCTTGTTACAAAAAATATTAGAAAAACGGGGCATCCTCTCTTGCATGACGTCAATCCCGTTTGATTTCGCTTGGTCAACCTTTTATGGGCCGCGCGAGGGCCCCTACACGGCCGTATTGCAAGAGCACACACACCTTGTCGCGCGCGCGTGTGTGTGCAACACAAAAGAAGCAATCACAAAAGTGAAAAATGTAGTGCCATCTAGTAAATTGTATTCGCATCGGTATTGTGTGTACTCTGGGAAACTGGAATCGAATAACCGTAACGGCGGGGCCGGCTCGGGATAATGGAGTACGGCGGCCGCGGAAAATGAGGAACGTGCCCCGGTACCGTAGACAAAAAGGCGCGCAATCTGCCGCTTAGCGCGCGCGGCCATTTTCCTTTGTGTCCAGCTTGTCTATGGCGGGTCACTTATGAAGCTATGCATAGTCAAATGGAAAAAAAAAATGTTCTTTTTAGTGCATTTAAGTAAAATGCTGACGGCAATGAAGCTTTATACGAATTTCAATATAAATAAATATATACATTATATATTACGTGTTTTATCTAAAACGGACTGTTGTAATAAGCTAAAAATTGTCAAGTAAATATATTTAAATATACATGTTATCGGCAAAAAAAGAGATTGGTAAGAGTATGAAGGAGGATATTTATTTATAATTACCCGTATTGTGAAATAGGATATCATAAAAAAGCTGGAAAATCGTATGGGATGAAACATTTAAATGATTATATATCAGTATATGAATATACTGATGAGAAGATGAAACTAATCTCGAGTTTTATTTACATTGGCAACTAAATTATTATTTTCTAATGCTTGTTAGCTTATCAAACGTTAGCGATCATTGTTTTATTTGCGGTTCGAAATAATCGAACTGTGGACTTCCTCAACTTTTAGTCAAGATATCCTTCGTTCTATAGGAGATCTTCTGCTCGCAAATATGAGATGCGAGATCTGGTGCTATTCTGGATGTGGCTAAAATATTACAGTTTCAGGATTTTTATTGTTTCAAGAATATCTTTATCCTCTTGCATTTGAATCATCACATTATCATTTGTAATCCTATCAATCTAATTTATTTTTAAAAGTTATATGTGGATCTACATCTCTAATATTTCAAAGTCGCTTTAGAATTATTTCAGTGAGTCTACATGATTCCATTCCGTATAAAAGTGCAAGAAATACACAGTATCGTATTATTCTCAATCGAAAATTTAAGTTTAGATCCTGACTGTACAATACTTTCTTCATGCGAAATAATGTAGCTCGGGATTGCCCTCTAAAATTTTTTCTCTAAAAAACAAATATTTGATATCTCATAGAGACGAAGCTATTTTTTATTATATTTAATTAAAAATAAACAGAAGTATGGGTAATCACAGTGCTCACGACCTTCATTTACTTCCATATATTTTACATTAAATATAAAAAAAAATAATTTTGTCTCTATGAGATATCAATTATTTGTTTAATAACAGTGCCTTTGTAGGTGAAAATACAGTACTTGTGTGTTCTTGGACATAGTCAAATCTTGCTAAACATTCTCTATTTTGCAAGTGAAAGGAGTTATAGGTAATATGTGAAATAGTAATTTTATTTTCGCCCAGATTGCTCTCTTCACTTGTTTTTTTTTTGTAGTTCGACACTCGTAACTTACTTTGTTGTTATTATTGGTAAATTTAAGGAAAAGTTATTAGATTATTGTATTAAGAATTTATTTTAATATTGTATAATTAATTTTCATCACTCTAATACATTACATACAAACGCTAAATAAGAATTTTAAATTATAGTCTTTACTTACTTATACAAGTAATACGAGTGTGCATATAAAAAATAGAAGAAACACATTTGTATTGTATTACATTAATATTGACCCGTTTTTTGGATGAAGTTCTGCAAAATGTTATTGACAATAAATACCATTACTCTTTTTTAAAGACTTAACGTTGTAAAAATCTATTCCAGTATTTTATTTGATATAAAACAGAATTCTCGTTGAAGAAACTGGTTCCCCCGCGCGCCGCGCCCTCGGCGGCCAATAATGGCGCTAGAGTGTCCGGCAGATGTTGATATTGCATTTTCCATTTCCCATAATGCGATCTCTATAGTCCGAGGTGCCGGGCAAACCACCCCACTATCTCTACACGCCATCCCCGACAAGTCAACATTTACATCGAGCTACATGACTCTTAATCAAAAAGCACACGGTAGATTGATTGTTCCAAAAATGTCGGCGACTGCTTTTTGCGCGGTGTCGCCGTAATTTTATCAGCCGCATTTCGGTACAATGATGTATGGACAAAGCGAGCGGCATAAGAACGAATGTGGAAAGTAAAAAAGAAAAGCAATAGAAAATATTTTATTTTTAAATTATAAAAATACCATCTATGTTATATTATTTAAAAAAGACAACTATAAACAACCGACAAATAATGATAAATGAACGTTATACGAATTGCAGTACCTCTCACAATAACAAGGTTACATCTGATACTGACACTGTTTTGAGATAATGAGTTCAAAAATGTTGATTGATGTATATTTTGTTTTGGGTATGCAAATATGATCAGTTTTAAGGTCTTAACTTATTTTCATTATTATCAATGGCCACTATGAGATGAGAGAAATAAAAAATAAAAATAAACATTGTAAATTAACAATAATGATCTATAAATTCAAATAAATACCTTGGACTTTCAGCTCTTGCTATTTCCTTTATTATCCGTTAAATAGAGTTGGTGTTTATGGAAGAAATAAAGAATAATGCATTTCACGCAATAACTCAAATTAGCCCAAAATGTTAGTTGGATGGAACCTTGTTATTCTAAGGGGTCGACTTATAAGTTTACTCATTTATTACAATTTCTTCTTATTAATAGGTTAATCTATTTGATGATGTAACGGAAAAGGAAATGAACTTGTTTTGAAAATTTTTAGGAAGACATTGTTTTTTTTTGTACTATTTTTTATAAAAATCATAATAAAAACAATATAATATATGAATTAAAAACATCCACGACAATCTTAAAATACTGAAGCAACAAATAAGTGTACGAATTGTAGTATGTTCTGCAAAGTGTACATCAGTTTTAAATATACAGATATTGTTCTTTTTAAAAATTTAATCTCTTTGATGATGCAATGGAAAAGAAATACTCTTGTTTAGAAAGTATCCAAGTGGATATATTTTTTTATATTAAACAAGCACATTTCAGTGACCTACAATTTTCCAGACCTGGAATAAATTTATTTATGCTTGATGATATATTTTCGAACATGAGTTTTTCGATATTTTTCTATAGTTAAGAGATGCAATACGTTATATATAATATATAGCTATATACTACGATTGATATTAATTATAAATTTTCGGGCATTACCGAACCCGTTATGTTTAAGAATTATGTTTTAGACTTAAAGCATTTGAATTCCTCCCTCGTCCGTTTTCCACCCCTCTCTCTCCCCTCCTGCTCGATGGTCAGTCCCCCGGGAACCCCCGCCGCCCCTCGCCACCCTCGCCGCGCGCTTACGTACAATAAACATCTATCTATACAATATCACGTCAATACAAAAGGCGATGTGTTTAGGGAGTCGCACCCCCCCTGGAGGGTTATGAACTATGCTAAGAACGTTTGTTTCATGTTTCGCTAATTTTAACATGATTTGAAACATTTGATTTATATAAATATTCTATTTATCTATCTATGAAAGTAAATCTTTTATGAGTAAATAAATTATTGAAATAACAGCCATTGAAGTTTCATGAAAAATATTATAATATAAATTAAAAAAAAAATGTTTTTGATTTTGAAAAATAATATATTAGATGTTGGAATGATTTTATGATACAATATTAATAATTTCTTAGAGACTAAAATATCTATATTAAATTTAAAAAGTATAATTTAAAAATGTATTTTAATACTTTAATGTTGAAACAAAGTAGAACAGAAATATCTAAAATATTAAAAAAAAAAACGTAACTAGGCAACCCCACGACAATGACAGGAAAAAATAACTTAATTAATAATAATATAATTGGATATTAGAAGATATATTATATTTTATTATTATTGAACATATTAGAAGTAGGTACCTACGTAAATTGGATATGCAAAGGTTATTTTTTTGTAAAAATATATCTTCCAGAAAGTAATATTTTTTCATTCCCAGTCAAGCGAATGAATTATAGAATACGTTATACTACATATTATTAAAAGCGTGACTGACATATAGATGGCGATAATTATTTAAATGTTGTTTATTTTTTCATCCTGTAATAATGTCAGATTTGTTAAATTGACAAAAAGTAGATATTCATATGTAATAATTGCTGGTGGTAAATCGTTCGCTCTCGAGTAATAAAATATTTACAATCGCGAAACGAGCCACCTCTCTCGAAGTTCTACAGGTTAGTGATGTACGGCGTGCAATAAAAACCGGATATACTACCAATATCCCGGTTCATAACGATGCGATGGTCAGATATGGACACCGGACACGTCAAGAGAGAAGCCAGGCTGCCGATCGATAGAGCTTCGATACATACCGCACACAATTGTGTGCCCCGACTCGGCCCTACCCCGCTCAATATAATAAGATATGTGAGCTCCCACCCCGCCACCGTCCCCCTCGGCAGCTCGCCGCCCCACTCCGCGCCCCGCGACCCACCTCCACAAAACCATAAAGGAGGCATCTACAAGAATTGAAAAAAGTATATCTTACAAAATGGGATATAAGTGTATGGGGGTGTATGAGGAGATACGCGTGCACTGATCCAGTTACGCAGGATGATGAGTCCGTACATAAAAGAGGGCTGATATCTAAATATATTTAAAATAATTACGTATAGATCCAAGTACTCAAATTTTACTGACGTAAATTTTAAGTTTGACATTGAGTACACTTTAATGAAATTAAACGAAATTCACGCCAAAATAGATACATGCAATTTTATAAACATTTTTCTTGTGTTGAAATTACGTATATTACATATTATGTTAAAGAAATAAAATATTTGGTTTTTTATATGTAATGTCTCGAATTCTGACACTATTCACTTTTTCAGGAGCTTTCCAATTAGTTTGATGTAACAAAACCGTATGTACAGTATTCACGTTGGTCAGAAAATATTATCGATGTTATTAGTCTCTGGGTTTGTTTTTGTTGTAGCCGACGTTTCAGACCTCGTATCAGTGGCCAACATCATCGCTGAAGTAGGTAATGAAACACGGTCCAATAACCCAAAAAGGACAGTGAAATAATAATATTGGTTTTTTCATTACATTGTAATATACATACATCAGTATTGCGACTAAAATGATAATTATAACATTGAAAATTTTAGTAATTTTAAAATGTTTATTTTGCATACCTCCGTCTGACTAAAGACTTTAAAATATTTATTTTGCACATCTATATATTTACTCGTAAATTTGAATTCGAAAAAGGAATATATTATGTTACATTTACAGACGCAATAAATTTTAATTTATTTAATTGTATGACACCTTAGTTATATTATGGTTATCATAACATTTAAAATCAACCATACTGACTTAATATATTGTCATTTCGACCCCTTAGAATAACAAGTTTCCAACTAACATTTTGAGCTAATTTGAGTTATTGCGTGAAATGGGTTCCAAGTGCATTATTATTTATTTCTTCCATATACACTAACTCTATTTAACAGATAATTAATGAAATAGAAAGAGCTGAAAGTTCCAATTGCATCAGTTATTTATTTAAATTTATGGATCATTATTGTTAAATTACAGTTTTTTTATTATTTTTAATTTCCCTCATCTCACAGTGGTCATTAATAATATTGAAATTAAGTTAAGACCTTAAACCTGATCATATTTGCATACTCAAAACAAAAAAAAAAAAAATATATATATATATATATAAATTCAATCAAAACTTTTGAGCTCATTATATCAAAACAGTGTCAGTGTCAGATGTAAACTTGTTATTCCGAGGGGTTGATTTATAGAAAAAAATAGTACTTACTATCAAACCATATAATAATTTAACATTACAGGACTATAACTACTTCAGTCACATATAATATTGATATATCACAAAAAAATAAACAATTGTTATATATTGGTTTTACTGGGGTCTTTTGATATTTTTAAAATAAAAAAAACTACGATTTTATGCTTTTCAAATATCTTTTAATTGTTGGATAAGAGTTAGGTATTTTCATATCAGTAAAACATTAATCACATATTTCCCGAGAGTTTCCACGCAACGCTACCGGCAGCTCGGGTGAGGTATAAAGTTCCGAGCTTTTTGAGAATTGAAAAGCTTTTTTATGACGGTATCAGGACACTTTTGCAAAGGCATTGTATGGGCACCGAGGGGCCGCCTCCGCCACTGCTCAGCCAAACAATACCCATAAGGGGGTATCCTACAAATACTACACCAGACAGAAACTCTTACTCATATATCGGATATAAATAAACTAAGCAATACGACTAAAATCTCTCTTCATAGTTTTGTTCCGCAGGGACCGGTATGAAGAACACCTGAAAGATATTGTAGTATTCGTTGTCACTTTTTTATTTTTTTATTATTTTATTCTCTTTCTCGGTTCTTTTCTACATTAAAACTATATTTTGAATAAAACATCGCTGTAGTACGCCAATACAAATTTAATATCTGCATATTATTTCACTAATTTATTAATTGGTTCATATTGCTTGGAAAAATCTTCAATATCGTTCATGCACAAGATATATTCAGTATTAAAACGTTGCTTACTATTCCTACAAATAAACGTATTTAATGTCTGTCTTGGAACATGCTTTTACTAGTAGGGTGGACATGGGGTTGAAAAAATATGTAATTTTAATATAGAAATAAGTGCAAAAGCTCATGGAAACCATTTCGTTTCCACCATGAAAATCATTTCACGATCAAATGTGTGATGCGTAGTGTCGAGATACAGAAGAAAACAACTGTTCTAGTATACTTTCCTAAATTTATTCCAAATCATATTATTGTATTGCAACATCGAATATTTATTTGCGCAATTATAATGATTTAAAAAAAATTGAGATGCGTATACGGAATACACGTCACATCAATATTCTTACTATTTTCAAACTAAGCCAAACATAATATTTTAAGATTAGAAAAATTAACTATGTAGTTAAAATCCATTATTTTAGATTGTTAACTTTGTTTTATTCAAAATTGTTCTTCATATACACCTTTTATATAGTAAAAAATTTAATTCTATCTACTTGTAATTCTAATTAATTGAACAATTACTATTAAATTATGTCCGTCCCGACAAAGAATTTCTCTAGTAAGACGGGTACAGTCCAAACAGATTTTTGGATAGTATTATATAGTTACTAATAAA
The DNA here is from genome assembly GCA_022840565.1 of Eubasilissa regina. Lineage (NCBI taxonomy): Eukaryota > Metazoa > Arthropoda > Insecta > Trichoptera > Phryganeidae > Eubasilissa > Eubasilissa regina. The sequence goes on along the minus strand of JAINEB010000018.1, from coordinate 15,269,416 downwards.
ATAATAATAATAATCAATCACGTAATGAATTAAATATATCTATCGGTTTCAAAATTATCATTTTCTTCTTTAGAATCTCATTAACTAATCAAAAACATATGTTATATATATATTTTTAACAGATTCTATTTTTAAAAAGCAATAATTATTTAATAGATAAAATACCTTATTTAAATTGTTATAATTAGAAAATAATCATATTTTTGATGAAACTTTGGGACTGTCTATTTCACATGTGAACGGTGTTGGTCTTAAATGAAATAATTTGGAATTATTGGAAATAAATAAAGCGTGTAAAACTAACCAAAATATTATGAACAACCAACTAAATTTAACCATAAGTCTCATTCTGAAATTATTTCCTAAATTCATTCAAATAATTTTGTATCATCAAGTAACAATTTAAGTTAGGTATTAAGTTTATGTTTGAAATAATTATTGTTTTTTAAAAATAGATTCTGCTGAAGAAACAATATAAAATATGTTTTTGATTACATAATGACATCCTAAAGAAGTGAATGATATTGTTCGAAATCGGTAGATGGATTTAATTCATTAAATGGTTAATAAAACAAAGCTAACAATCTATAATAATACATTTTCATATCACAAACTAAGAAAATAAAACTGACTTGATGGCGTTCTGGAACAAAGATCGAAACCCTGACCATTAGATCATTAGGCGAGTATGGTAACCACTAAACCATAATCACCTCATAGTTAATATACTCTAGTCAATTATTTACGGAGATATATTTTTCCTTTTTTAAATTTTTTTTTTGAATTTTTTCTTTTTCATTTTTAATATCTTAGTTATAATATTATTTTGGTTTTATTTGTTTTGTGTACCAACTTGGGATCCCAGTTCAAAATAAGGTATTTGTTATCTAATACGCTGGGTAAAAAACATCGTAACAGTTTTTTGATTGTTTAATAAGTAAATCAATATTTTTATAGATGTATATATATATGGTTTGGCTGTCCAGATCCTTTTACCTCATCCCTGCATCCTTCTATTTCCTCTTCCTTTCCATAAGGCATTTCCACAGATGACATCTTTACATAAAACAGTATCAAACCACTTACACATAGTGTAGTGTATTAGAATGGAAAAAATAAAAATAAAAAAAATTATCATTAAAAATGAACTTAATTGATTCATCCTGATTATTATAGCCAGGAGTGAGCCTCGATCGCCACAAGGAGATCCTTTCATTCATCTCTGTTATGTTCCTCGACCCACCAGTCATCCATCTCGAGAGTATGTAGGTTCTCTGGATCTCATTTAGCCAATGGAATCGTGTTCTACCTTACCGTTGATCCATCTACCTTCTAGTTTATGAAATATTAGGTGCATATACGGTGAACTATTTTATCTGAGCCAGATGCCTAGCTTATCAAAGTCGTTAGATTTCAATAAATTTGACGACTCAACGTAGATCTCATAAAATTGGAGGTCGCAGTGGGGACGCCAAATAAAATAACATAAACCTCAAATAAAAATATAACACTGAAGAAAATAATTGCAAAACTATCGCTAGATATATATTATACTAATTGTGTCCTTGAATTGCGAGTTGAAAAAATGTTCATCATCGTAGACAGGTTAAAATTCAAACCGAGTATTACCGGAAACCGAGTTATCTAGCATTCTCAACAGTTCGGTGAAAGCAAGGAAAAAACTAATAAAAGTAATTATTTATTAAAAGTACGCCACGCCTATAATAATTTTAATTAAAAATATTTTATTTGGATGAATTTTTTTAACACAAAGCCGACCAATATTTTTTCTCATTTCTAAAATAATTTGTTTTATTTGCTATTCTTTGTTAAATGATTTAGTAACCCTTAATTAAACGAAATTCTTGAAATTTCGTTGTCAATATTAAGAATGATGCTTTTTTAGTATAAACATATAAAGTATTTTATTAAATGCCATCAAAACATTTTTATATTGTAACCAATTTAATATTTTACATACATCCAAATATTAAAACAGTTGTCCATGAAAGGGTTGTACTTAGAGATTTAAAGCATGTTTTGCTGTTCACTCTGTGCCTGAAACAGTTTAATATAAAACGCTCTTGAGTGATGCCATATATGAGAGGTTTCTGCTCTCATGAAGATGTACAGGGGTTGTGAAAATTTATATTATATTAAAGATTTAATTTAAATTCTGGAAGACATTTAAAAAATTTTTTAGGATAATGAAAATAATTTATAATATATTATAACGAAATATATTGTGTGAACCGATTTCTCGATATTAAATTATTTTGCTGCAAACAGTTGATTTTCTATTACTATATAATATATTATTGATTTTCAGGATCGTTTATATCGTAATACTAAATGTACTAATAATAGATTTTTTATTTTCACTCTGACATTATTGGAGATCGTAGATTTATTTTAAATCAAAAAATATATAATATATACTAACCTTAGTAGGTAGATACTGAAATTATGATTTCTGCCGTAATGTCAAAATTATTGTTTTAACAAATTTAAATTATACAGATGTGACAGACTTAGTCCACAATATTTTATGGGTGGATACATAAATAAATTACGGGGGAAAAATGTTCAAGGAATATGTGCCTAATCTTAACCATGTCAGAGATATAAGCATTTAAAAAGAAAATCGTAATTATGCGATTATCTTGATTAATTGAAATATTTTATTGATTTGAAATTATATATATCGAATACAAAAAATGAAAGTTCATCATCATGTAAGATTATTTAGGACATGAAGCAAAGATGTTGATTAATTGATTAATAATTGATAAATTTCGCAAATACTTATGTCGAAGTACGTAGGCTTAAAGCTTAACATGATTTTGTAAAAATTTCACACAGTAATATTTTCCGTAACGGTACAGAATTAGCACATATTCCTGGAATATTTTCGATTCGTAATTTAGTCAGTCGTAATCCACCCGTAAAATATTATGGACTGTATAATATTATTATGTGATTTGTTGGTTTGGTGATAAACACTCGCCTCGTGATCAAGTAGTCGGAGGTTTGGGTGACGCCCCGAAAGTCTACCAAGTTATTCTTATTTTTATGGCATAATTGCTCTGCCAGTAAGAATATTGAATATTGTATTTTATATACTTAAGCATTTATATCTTAATAATACAAGGTGAATATTATGTTCCAGGTCGATGTTGTTTTTAAAAAATTTGAAAATAAAACACAATTATTTAATTTTGTTTTTATTTATCAATTATATAGATTTATTACAATTATGTATGAAATATGCCATTGGCCAAGTAGCCAGCTTTGGCAGCGGCATAAATACTTGCTCTTTTAACCATATTTTTCATAACATTCTCGCACATTAAGCGTGTTTCCCCTTCCTTAAATACTCGGGAGCCGTCCAATCAGGTGATCGAGGAGGCCAATCCATATCACCTTTTTTTGACGTTACGCGGCCGGAAAAAATTTCTCGCAAAATTTCAAGCGTAGCTCAGGCTGCGTATGAGGTGGCATCGTCCTGTTGAAACCACATGTTTTGCAGGCCCAATCGACCCAGTTTGGCTACAAAGAGATTTTCCAATATGTGACGATGGCGATCACCATTAATGGTTACAGTATAGCTATTATATAAGTTAATTAAGCATGTTATTTTTATAATACACTCTTGTATACTAAATATTTATTTCATTAAATAAATAATTGTTAAAATGAAGTTTTAAGCTTTGTATTAATATTTAATAATTATAAATCAAAATTATTTCATAATTTGATATAATTATTTATCTAATTTGCTTTTAGAGTCTAAGAAGAATAAATTTTGGTAAAAATTTTGCAATGTCTCGACATTAGGAAAGTTTAATATTGAAACGATGCTCGATAAAGTCTTAAATGAATTAAGTGATCAGATTTGAATAGCAACGTTGAATTATTTTAACCTGCCTTTATATTTTTTCCTAGTGAGCAGCTTATGTAGAAATAGATTACATTTTCAAATATAACAGCGTTTATTATAAGGGGTGATATATTTGAAAAAAGGTACTCAACAGTTCAATCTCAATAAAAATTTAGCGACTGATCAGAAGCCGCACCCTGTAAATGCTTCAATTATAAATTAGCGGTTAACATTTTTAAAGGACTCCCAAAACCCTTCAGGGGTTGATTAATTATGAAAAACCCCCATCCCGGCACCAATCCGCTGTCTTTATCCCAGTCATTATTTTATCTTTCTGCACAGTGCGTGAAGGGTTGGTTTCATCGCGGGTCGTCGCACCCCGGTAGCGTCGAGACGCCTCAATCTCTATTATATCATATGGACTTACAGAATTTTTTCCCGTATTCTAATGATAGTAGATGCCATTCATTTTATATTTAAAATAATATTTTTTTAAAATAGTCACAGAAAGATATTTAGTACAGTCATCGGATAATATTTAGACAACGATTGTGCGAACAAACAATTTCAAAACATTATTTTATTTGAATATTTTCATGTAAATTATTAAAGAAAATTGCTTTTCATAATGATTAAAATACCAAAGGCATAATGGTGGTTTTACATAAAAACTATATAATTTTGTTCTATCACAAGATAACACAATTATATGAGCGTGATTATTTATCGAGTCTACCGTTATACAGTGTTTGATGAAACAGTTCGGAGAAACTGTGTTTTGCTTATTTTTGTAAATGTGTTATTAACCCGACTATCATTTTTTTAAGGCCTTCATCACAATGTTATTTTTGGCACATAATAATTTTTGCTAAATATATGTATAATTTTCACTACTGTCTTTTAAAAAAAATGGTTTTCTAAAGGATTCAAAATACGTAAGTTTTGGTCAGAAACAAACAATTTACAGTTACGCTATCAAGACCATTTCTGATATTATACCTAGAATGGAAAATTGGTGATATACAATAAAAACAATTCGAAAGTGAAACTTTCTTGAAAATACGAAGCAATAAAGAAGTTTAATGTTTCATGGCGTGACAAAAATTCATTCACCATTTTGATAGGCAGTATGGATTCTCTCCGCGCGCGCCGGAATGGCTCATTTTCCAGAACATTAAAAATAACAACCCACTAGAAAAATTCAATATTAATATCGAGGCGGGGTAAGGAACCATCCGCATTGCGCCACCCCCACCCCCACCCCCCCGCCCGACCAATGGGAGGCCGGGGCCTAGCCGCATAACAGATACGATATGAGGAATTTATGGATGTAATAAAACCCCGGTACATGATTGGAGGAGAGCTCAGCCGGCCTTATGGCACTACACCGCTTTCCCTTATGTTCATATCGCGTTCCTCGGTGTGTGTGAGGGTAGGTGGAAAACATCCACCGTGAGGCGGCGGTGCGGGATGGTGAAGGGGGAGGGGTAAGCCCCTCGGCTCGCCCGGGGATGGGATTTTTACGGAAAGTATTTTTTTATTGCCTCAGAAGGAGGGGAAAATAAAAAAAACTCCGCGTAGACCTGTAAAATTTTATATGATAGTTTTCGCCAGAACTATAGTTTCACCCTTCGGGCTTAAGGGGGTGTTTAAGTTTTCTCGTGTTTGAATGAGATCAATAACCTTTCATTTTGTCGCGGGAATAGCTGAAACAGAAAGAAAATTCCTTCCAATTTATTACGTTAAGAAGTTTTCTCCGAGGGGAAATTTTTTGTGTTTATTAATTTTTTTATGTCTTTTGTCAATATTTTAAGTTAAGATCTAAATCTATCTACATTTTCTTACTGAAGAATAATTCTTATTTATCTTGTTGAGTAAAGAGGAAATGTAAGGAATAAGGAATTTAGTAATGAGGATACAAACTGACTAATCTTTTCTTAAAATAAAATATAAAAAGCTAGTAAACCAGAAACCTTTTGTCGATCTTGCGATAGGGCAATCGGATTTCTACCTAGAACAAAGATTGTTGATAGCGCATGGCCATCTATTCGGTATGATTTTGAACAGTGAACCATAACTAATAATGATATAATTTGGTGAGTGCGTGAACTTCAGGACCACGCCTCAAATATATGCTACTTATGACTGAAAAAATAATAGCATACATAAAAAAAAAAATGGCGATTGATTACAAAAAGTAAATTAATTGGACACATGGACTAGTTACTGGACATAGCCACAATTATTCTTTCTGCTCGGCCGCAGGATGTTTCGCGCCCCCTTCAGTCTCCATGACCTCCCGCAGAGATCTTCTCGTGGCTACTGATTGACCCACGTGATTGTGGGCGACCGTCTTGACTGACTTCACTTATCTCCGCAAAACTCTACAAGTTGATTTCAGGGACCCGTATTAGTTAACCCATTTCTTATACACTTGATCTGAACTGAATTATTCAAAATTTATTGAGACCAACGAAACGAACTTTGTTAAGATATTTAAATATCAATTTATTTTTATCTAGTAAACATTTTTATTATTTAGATAAAATAGAGGCTTATCATTGGTTTGATTGTAAAATATTATGTTACTTATTTGATTTGGATTATTTATATTAGAGATTCAATAAAGGTAAATATTTTACATCAGATTTAAGCGTTCTTCCTTGATGTTTCATCAAAAATATATCTTCGGATATACTGTTACTGAAAGTAAATTTTTAAATTTGATAATGCATTAAAGGCACGAATTTGTCTAAAATCTATTATAATACAATGTGAAATAATAAGTATTTATTTATATGTTAGGAATTTTATCAGATTAGAACTTGTGAATTAGAAAGATGTCGGAATGTACATCATTATTTTGAAAACCGTTTAACCATTTTAGAACCTCTTTTTTGTACATATTTATATTTGCTGCTAATTTAATTGATTTTGGCAGTTGGTTATACAGTCTATGTTTATAAACGATGAATGTCTCCGTTCTATTCCTAAATCGGAAATTTTTAAAGTAACATGTTCATTGGTTTTACTCCGAGTTTGATAGTTGTGAAGGTTTTTTATTTTGTCTTCTCTAAAACAATGAAATAAAACAGTTAAGATAAATTTAAAATAGGAAAATCTTTAAAATCTTGTTTGGTTGGCCAATCTACGGTATTTAAAAAAATATTATTATCATTATCTTTTGAGTTGTAATTATTGGTTTGAGATGTGTGGGACAGGTGCCTTTCCAACCTAGTATTCCGCATTGTAAGATTATTGAAAGCGAACATTGAAATATAAATAAGTCAGAGTGTATGGTTGGTAGTTAAAATGATTATGAATAAAGAAGTGATAAATGATCGTGTGAAAAAGGGAAATTATCTATGTCTATCACTATAGAATTTTGATGATTAGTTTTTGATAACCAATTATGACAGTGATGCTTTGTCAGCATAAGCATTTATAAATAACGTTCTAGAGATACAGAAGCACATTTATTTATACAATTACATTTTGTACAATTATTATACAATTAAATTTTGTACAATTATTATATAATTACATTTTGTACAATTATTATACAATTTGTTTGTTAATTTTTTGTTTTACGGAGGTTACACTAATACTGCGCCCAGCACCGCGATGCCCGGGACCGACTTATTCGTGAAAACCAAGACGTCGTCCACTCAATTTGCATGCCCCCACTTCTTCGATTCATCCCCCGATATCATCCCTCTTCATTGCACCCCACAGGCGGAGTGGGCCTTTGTGGTCCAAGTCCTCACTGCATTTCAGATGTTCTTGTAGGTAACCAAGTTAAGTCACTTGATTGTGACATCTTGAACAACGATCGGAAATCAAGATTTAATCACTTCATAAAATTCTATTTAAATAATAAATCAAAAAATGGATTTTAGAAATAATTTATACAAAATGTTTGAAGTATGTTAAACTTTTTAAAGAATCTTTACTGATTTTTTTCAAATTGAAGATTTAGCGAACAGCGCAGGTAATGTACAATTACATGATGACATAAATATTTTTAAAAAGGTTTTTACGAGACAAAAGTGAAAATAAAATAAATTTTTGAGTACGTTGTTATGGTTTTGATGTCATGCTGTGCACATTTATCAAATAGTATACCTGTAATAAAAAAATATAATTTATTAAATAAATAATAATAGATATTTATGATAAAAATAAAATATATTAATTAGAAATATATATTATTAAAACACATTCTCTTTGTGAAGCTGTAATTATTCAGAACATAGGTCTGTGATATTTTAAATATTAATTAAATGTATTAATTAGATAGCTACACATATACAGGTTCGAATCCCGGTGGCGCAATAACAATATTTTTCGATAAAATTGATTTTATATGTATATCTTTCTAATTAATACGTTTAATTAATACATAAAAAGATATATGTATAAAATCAATTTATTGAAAAAATATTGTTGTTGCTACGCGTCGCTGATACGCGTCGCGTTGTTAATACGCGTCGCTAGCACCACATTTTCAAAGCATCTATCCTCTTGCGCTCTCATTCTCTAAGAGTGTATGATTTAGTACTGTAGAGAAAGATTGGGATGACGAGGGTTCTGGTCACTTTAATTATTGTTTAGTGATTTTATTTCGGTCTTGGCAATATACATATTTATTACATAATATAACTTCCATTACAACATAAATACTCATCGGAAATATTATAACGTTAATATTTCCCGTATTTTTAAAACTCTTATTATTCGAGAGTGACCTGAACTACACCCTACAATAGTGCGGGTTTCCTGTGCGTGCTAATATTAACAATACTGCGGTTTGCCTGACGTTGATTAACTGAAGGATTGGGGGTATTAGTCGGCCCCTTAAAAATTGTCAAAATTGAACATTTGTTCACATACGCATACGACTTGATACTGGACAAGTCCTGAATAAGGGATGGCCTTCTCAGGACAATCCGATCCCTGTATGAGAGCTGGAAGAGTTGTGTACGAATTAACGGCGTAATATCAGTTGAGTTCAAGGTCAGAATAAGCTTACGACAAGGACGTTCACTTTCATCGATCCTGTTCACTCTATTTATTGGTGGGATATGGCTATGGACGTCAAAGAACGAGGACTGAGAGAGTGGAAGATGTGGCAATTGATTCTTTACTTTTCGCAGATGACGTGCCGAGGCTGGCGCTAACACAAGAATGTTTACAGGAATTGATTAAATGATTTTAATGAAGAGTGTGCTTATAAGTAGAGATAAGCGAAAAGCAGAGGTAATAGTGATAGAAATAGACCTGAAACAGTGCACATTATACTCCTAGAGACGCAGATAAATCTAGTTGACAAATTCAAGTATCTCGGAGTGGAATTTTATAGCTACGGGAGACAGAAAATGAAAATAAATAGCAGAATCGAGGCTGTTTTATTGTTGTTAAGTGTCATGTCTAGTCTGACAGTTTCCAGCTGTTTATAGGTTCACTTTGATAATCCAATATAGGTCCAAATATGGATCGTTACGAAGAGAGAAAGTTTAAAAAGTCAGGCTGCCGAAATGAGTTATCTTAGGAGAGCTGCATAAGTATAACTATTAGTCCGAGGAAGAATAGAAGATAGAGGAAGATGGAAGTACCAAGTATTGTAGAGACTTTGGGCATCATCCTAGATGATAACATATTAAGATGTTTAATTGTTTATTAATAAATGAACTTATTAAATAAGTACGTTCACGTCGTCAACCCTTCGATACACAAAAATATTCCATGCATGCTGTGAGCGAATTTTACCGCCACAATTTCCTTGTTCTTTGAAGCGACAACCAAAATCGCTTTTGAAATGGAAAAATAAAAGGAGCGAGTTGGATTGACATTCGATATTACTTGGAGCGTAAATGTTTTGCTAAGGACAGGCGTTCAATTCTTGAACATTTTTTCAATTATATGCTGGTCTGAACAGGTAAAAGTTTAAAGGTGAACAACATGGGGGGGACAGATGCAGAGGGGTGGAAAATCATTCAAAAGAAATCAATGGAATGATTGTTTTTGTGTATTTAGTGTCAAAAACAGTGTATCGGGAATCGGCAACAAAATTGATTGTTGCCGATTTTTATTGTTTTTTGCATTTTATATATTATGAGTTGAAGATATTTCTTTTCATTTTAATATTGTAATCCCCCTTTTTAAACACTTTAATTAATTCCTGTTTTATAAAGTACTTCCGTAAATATGTCTATCATTAATAAAGTTTGAAATATTTTATACTAAAATTGAATTGCAATAGGTTGCAAAAATTTGTAACCTTCGTGTAAAAAAATTCGATTTAATATCATTATTTTATATTAATTTTAGTTTTACGGGATCATGATTATATCAATAACGAAATTTAATGCTTTCACATAAATTATTGTATGCAGATATCAATACAGTCTAAGTTTAAAAAAAAAAAGTTTAATCTTCATGATCGTCTTAAATGACATTCAATTACCGCTCTAGTTCTTTTAATTCTTTGTCAGGTATGATGTTTTAAATTATAATCCATATTGACATATTAATAAGAATAAATTTAAAAAAAATAGACCAATCATCAGTGAAACTGTAATGGCATGTCCATGGATCTTTCGTCTTAGAGATTTGTCATTATAGGTTAGTATGTATTGGTCGGTTACGTCATTCTTTGCATACAAAATACACGCGGCGTGATGATCTCTCGAGACGAATTTCTGAGACAAATCTCATCTATGAGAACGCATCGTAATGTTGGCATAATTGGCAATAAGTTAAATAAAAAATTAAAATTATCTAAAAATGATTATAATCAAATTAATGAAGTATGTGGAACATATTTTCTTTACAATTTTGATGTATTTGATGGTTAAAACTTCATACTCAATTGATTTGAAGAATAAAATAAATAAGGAGTTGTAGTTAGGATAGAGGTATATTTGGTACATAGGTATACATTATATTCCGTTCGCAAGACCTTATATGTGAGGTTTCTCGCAGTTTCTTGCTTTATTTATTCCCGCTAAGTTTAGTACCGTCTTCGAGAGAGAAAGAAGTTGTATAGAATGCCCGAAGGCAGTTCTCACTAATATATCGAAACCCCACTCGCATACTTACAGGTATATTTATGTTCCCGTTTTATGGATTTATCCTTTGAACTATTCAACTAACAAATATTTTTATTAAAGTTATTGCTATACATAACTATATAGTATATTATTGATAAAATCGACGTTAAATTTGCAGAGTTTCATCATAATGGATGGAAATAAATAAAACAATGTTATAAATCTACTTGAGTTTATTAGCACTACTCGGGTTTCGAGAGAAACAGTAACTCTCATCGACAGTTGAAGTACGTCATCTGTTGATGAGAGTTACTGTTTCTCTCGAAACTCGAGTAGTGCTTATAAACTCAAGTAGAGTTGTAACATTGTTTTATTTATATTCATCCAACAATACCCTAGTCTAGTCCTATCTTGCTCCTTTACCTTTGGCATACAGGATTAACTCCTGTTGAGAACAAAATATTTTTATTTTGTCTGAAAAAAAATTGTATTTACATAAATACGATTATCTGGTCTGGATTATTTGTACGTAATTTGTGAAATTAAATACTTAAAAAAATATTAAATAGATGTTTTGAAACATAAAAATAAAATTTTTAAAAAACAAATCACGAAATAAGTCTAAATTTTCTAAACATGTATTATTTTATATGAACATGTTCCAAAATATATTGCACTAGTGTATAGGCAATAGGAATTATATTTTTTATTTTTATTTTTATTTTTATTTTTTTTTTTAAATGAAACATAATGATAATAATGATAATTGGCGTAAGATTTTATACATAAATAACTTTTCGAAACAAATATCTAAACACCTACCACGAGATATTAGATTTTTTTACACAATTTTTTACAGCATTTTACACAAATAATAGTATAGGAAATTTACTCATAAATTCTAAGGACAAGGATGATAAATTTAACAATTCTGGCGTCTATAAACTTAGTTGTAAGGATTGTGCTGCATTTTATGTTGGTTAAACGGGTAGAAATTTTAATATAAGAGTAAAGGAGCATTTGAGATGTTTGAACAATAGTGGGTTTTCAGAATTTGCTAATTATTTGATAGAAAATAGTCATGGTTTTGATAATAAAAAATTGGGATTGTCAATTTTGCATATAAACGGTGTAGGTCACAAATTAAATAATTTGGAATCGTTGGAGATAAATAAAGCATGTAAAAGTAATCAGGAAATTCTAAACAGCCAACTAAATTTAACTACGAGTCCTATTCTAAAATTTTTTCCTAAAAATTATTCGACTAAATTTGTATTGAACAGCAATTTGAGTTAGGTACTAAATTTACTTTTTAAATAATTGTTGTTTTTAAAATTTTTTTAAAAATTTAAAAATAGATTCTGGATAAATAGAAAAACAATGCTATATTTTTAGTTAGTTTTGACATATCCTGAAGAAGGAAAAGGTGTTTTCCGAAACCGGTAGATGTTTTTTAAACTCAATTGTGGTTATTAAACTAAGATAATAAATAAAAAATATGAATCTTAACCACCAAGTTAATATTGCTAATTTTAAAAGGAATTATATTTATCTGTTTTAATCATTGATTTCACAATAAAGCAAAAGGACTTACAGCAAGTCTAAAACTCTATGCATTGTACAGTGTACACGTGTCCAGCGGTGCAACCGACTTGAAGTTCCTTATGGGCAAACCTTCACCAGGGAAGTGAAAGGAGTGAATGAGGTGGAAATAATTGAGATACTAAAAAAAAAATATTTTATTTTACCTAGTGTCATATTTATGTTATTTGATATTTCTTTATATATTTAACATTGATACAATACACTACATGCAGCATAAATCGATAAATGTAAATATATTTACAATTTCACCTACTTATAATAAACACCACACAATATCCTAGTATCGTAATATAAATACTAAAGTATAATTTTTTTGGCTATTGAGTGTATGGTGTAAGTGTTTAGGTGAAATTTTATATATACGAAGTATATGAGGTGAACTTGTTAAATAAATTAAATTAAAAAAAAAAATTGCACTGTAAAATTTGTAAATCTACATTTTTAAAACATTTTATAAACCTAGACGCTCATCGCACGATTTTTAGAGTGAATTTTTAGCGGTATTGATAAAATATTTTTATATGTGGAAAAAGGAGTGTGTCTCGAAGGACGAACATAAGTAATAACGTTTATTGGGGACGTTATATAGGGCAGGCAACATTATTATAAAATAAAGTAATATTGTATGAAAAAGTAAATCGACAGTCAGTCAACTTTTTCATAAAGTTGTAAAAACGTTATATTATTAATGTACTCATAATCAAGTCACCTTAACAATTAATTTTTAATATAAATTATCCACATATTAACTCATATTGCGAAATAATTAAAGGTGTTGAAAGATGGAAAAAATATGCATACTGAGTATTCTATAAAAAATCCTTCGAACATACGAACAGGAAGTAGAACTCGCAAAAATGTTATATACTCTTTTGTAAAAGGGAAACTGTTGTAGTTTCTTTAATATTAATCAGACACGTGAACAGTTCTAATCGTTGATTCCTTCCCATAAAAAATGGAGAAAATAAATAAATATAAAGGCTTATATAAGGTTTATTCATATGTGTACATATGTATGAAATGAGAGTATGTAATAATATCTTTTAGATTATTAGAAAAACTACAAAACTAAAATTGTGTTGATATTAAAAAAATACAAATCCGCACAAAGTTTTGACACTCCATTTGAATTTCACTAATTTGTATTGCACAACAATGGCTGATTTGTCGATATAATTTAAAGAAAATCGTGCTTAAAATGAGGTGGAAAAAATTGACACGTCAGTTATTATCCACTTAATAAATATTAGGTTAAAATATATATATATATTTAAATGGGATGAGAAGCCAACATTTAATATGCAACATAACAAAATTGATATTACTTGATATGTCGATAGACGAACACTTGACAACACACTTAATTTAATAGTGTGAATATATATGGCGGTTGACACATATGTGTCAACGGATTTGTCGGATTAGTTGTGACTTTTCTGAGGTTAAAGAATTTTTTAAAAATTTGTCACTTTATCTTCATCACTACCTTGAATACCTTTCCTATTATGAATTTAGCTGAAATATAATATTTTATACGCACCATTTGATTAAATGACAAAATTAAAAATTCTGAAGAATATGAATACTAGCGCCTTAAGAAAAGAACTATAAATATACTTATGTATATTAAATACTTTGAATGTGTTTAATATAGTTAAAATTTTTTATTTATTTGTTTAATGTATATTTTTTATTTATTCATGAAATCTATATTTACATTTGTTTAAATAGTGATACTATATATATATATATATATATATATATTATTATAAGACAGTTTTTTAAGTGTTGGATATTGCCACTCAACTAGCACTCGGATATGCTCCTGAGTCTCCATATTCGTACATAGTATTCAATATATATATAAACATAGGCCTGATACTTAAGAAGATTGTCAACAGGTGCTTTAACGATTAGATTACACAAATGCAATTTAGTCCTACAAGTGTAGATTATACTTATTTGTTTATTACCATACTTAGTGACGATAAAAATATTCTTTTAATATTTATTAAAAATATCACATTTTAATTAAATTTATAAAAAAAAATTAACTCATAAAGTGATCAAATCAAAGTTATATATAAGTTATATTAAAATAAAATTTCTGATTTATTAAAAAAATGTTAAAAGGTATTAAATAATACTCGATTTTCTATATCCATCTATACTGAGATAAGATTGAAGTAAACTTCTAGTGCGCTAAATATTTGTGTACAAATCTTTATTGTATAAAATAAGCAGGTTTCTGCATAAAAACTTATTATACAATTGCAATATTTACTACCCCTAAGCGCCTTGCCGCCCCTGAGTGTCCAGTCCTGAGAGGTCTGAAGGAGTGGGTGTGAGGGGTGGTGGGAGAAAGGGAGATACGAGAGATGGCATTAGATAAGATTTTCATGGTATATGTACCCGAGATAAGATTGTCCGGTTATGTACACTATAGGTTCACCGTACAGTGTACGATCCATATACAGAGTTAGAAAACTGTTGCAAATATAAATTAAGGACAAAATCCTGAATAAAAATTCAAAAAAATAATTGAACCATTTAATATAAATAATAAATATTTATTTTTAAACCACACAAATAACAAAATAATTAATTTTATATGTAGGTATATATTACAAAAATTTAATTGTAAATTAGGTTTTTTTAATAAAAACGCATAGTTATTTAACTGTCCTTAAATTAGTAAGTAATTTATAACATAATTTAAGTTGTAAATTGAATAAAAAAACTTTTTTTTATCACTTTGTGATTTGACATATTATATTAAATGAAATAACAATAACTTTGTACGAAACCACGAAATTTATTATACGTCAACCGGTTTTGTTTATCTCAAGCTTCATTAGGATGTATTTAAATACGTAATTAAATAGTTTTAAATACGCTGTGATGAAGGTTGAGATAAGCAAAACCGGTTGACGTATAATAAATTTCGAGGTTTCATATAAAGTTATTGTTATTTTATTTTAAAAAAACCATACCAAACTGCTAATTTATTTTGCTTCTTTAAATTTGTAAGCAAAAAAGCCACAAATTAATTAGAAATAACAAATAATTTAATATTATGCTTGTGTTTCATATCCACCCACAAATAAATAAAAAGGTGACGTTCTGAAAAATTTATATGGAATTTGCTTAACAACTTACGTATTCACATGATTTTAATATGTATTTAATATTTATATTTATTAAATATACTGTCCACGAAAAAAATATATGAATATCTAAATAATTATTGATTTAGATATTCATATATTCATATTTAGATATTCATATATATTATATGTTGATACGTACAAAAACAAAAAAAATACAGTGACGTATTTTTCGGAACAGCAGTGTCGCTTTGATCTACCGCCGCGCCGTGCGAAACAAGATACAAACAGCGAGGGTTTGAGGGGATGGGGGTGGTCAGGCCGAGGAGGCGGGAGAGCCTTCAGGGAGCTCGCCTAAGTATACCGAGCAGTCTTGCTTATTCTATCAACTCACTACAAGCACACCGACGGTCATCCCACACACCCAGAACCTTATACTTAGAGCCCGACCACTCCACTATGTCAATACCATATGTACTTCCTTGTCGGACTTAGATTATTTAGAAAGCTCTCTAATGTTCATATAAGAAGCTTCCCGTATATCTGAGATATATATTTTCTCTCTCGACACACAAAGCTTTGTTGATTTGTAGTCGTTAATTGTTATTCTGTGTTATTCCGTTCAGACTTTCTTGAGTGTTTTATTGCGATGCTTAATAAACGTATGAAGAAATATATTTCTCCCTCAAGATAAACTAAAATAAACAAGTAAATCCACTACGATAAAAATTAGTTCATAAATATAATAAAGCATTTTACTTTTATTACTTCCTGAAATAGTAGGCAGATTTATTAAAATAATTATTCGTCGAACCATTGGTACACGCGCATTATTACTACAACAAATTATTACTTAGGGCATAAAGAAAAGAAGAAAGAAACAAAAATTTTGTTTGATATTATTATACCATGGATGATAAAGTCAATAATTTCCTGTCTTCACCGAATCATCAATGGCAATGCCATTTAATTGGCAAACAAATCAATATTAACTGTAGCGATAGATTTATTGTCAGATAGGCAATTACTATAAAATATATATTTCGTAATATTGATGCAATGTACCACACGTGGAATAATAATATTCGGTAATAATGCGTTTTTAGAAGCATATACAATGACGTTAATATAGTTAGATGAAGTCAAAGAAGTCAGTTTCCCGAACCACGTTCATTCCAGTATAATTTAAAAATGAAAAAATTAAATACAAAACATTTCTTCTTGTAGTAACAAATATTACAAGTATGGATAATTCCGAATTTTGTTAATATTATTCTTTAAACGTATTATTCATGCGTCAGATTCCGAATTCACTATTAATATGTAAATAAAATGTTGTGGAATCTAAGCGTCTAGATTTTAGTATTGAAAATAAGCACAACTGATATCAGTTGGATCGTTATGATGGCATTGTCAGTATATAAATGAAAATATAAAAGTTTAAAATTAAATAAAGGCTAACGTGTCAATAAATACAATAAGTGTACTTCTACGTAATGTTTTTTGTAATGTCATAAATTTTAAAAATAAACCTATAAATATATTTAAAAAGTAAAATGAAAGTACTCTCGCAGTCTGCTGATTGTCAAAAATGATTATTGGTCAAGGTTTTTAAATAAATTTTAATGTATAATATTAAAAAAATTTTTGGAAAAAAAAAACTAAAACCGTTTTAGGAGAACGACCATGCAACCGCAGTTATGCCTCTTCAGCCACTTACTTTTATCGCGCTCACCTTAAAATCCCAGATTATAAATCTCATCTGAAATTACATGCCGGGGGGGTTGGGCGGTGGGAGGGGGGGTGTCAAGGGGTACAGGCGCGGCGAGCGCGGGGGTGGGGCAACATGGGGGGGCTGTTTTGAGATAAACCTTGTCGCTATTGTGCTCACCAAACCTTTTTATTATGGAAACTTAAGCTCCAAACAGCTCGCGCAGATTTATCCGGGTGAAATATGTACATACGCTATGGGTTTGCGTTACATACATATGAGACATTTCGCTAAACTTTTGGTGTCTGGTTGCTAACGATATACATATTTAAATCGATGATCACTACACTTATCTGGACTTTGTAATATAAAATTATTGCAACTAATCTATTAATATTGAAATTATTAAATTCACTGTTTAACGCTGTAAGTTTGCTTGTCAATGGAGACTTAATACTTTGATAAGACACTAACTCTTATTTTTAAGAGTAATTACTTTTTAAAAATATTGAAAGATTGGCGGAGCGTCGGCAATTTTTGATGATATACACTGTTATTGCAGGTAGGATCATTTACAAATTATATGTGGTATTATTTTCATTTATTTTATATAGTTGTTTAATATACTATTCGATGGCCAAGAAGATGTAGAACGCAAATGCATTCATAGCTCAGATCTGCCCAAAAATGATATGCAGTGTTGTTGCAAGGGTGGTCTCATTTATAGATGAGGTGTAAAAATATGAAACTTGATAGCTTACGTCGAAATAAGTAAAGGCCATGCGAGGACTCCGAAAAAAAAATTCCGCAGAATACTTGGGCCAATTGTGGTAAATAACCAATGACGTATTTGAATTGACTCAAACCCATTTAAGATTTTCATATCAAGGAGATTGTGATGGGCTGGTTCCACGTTGTGAGGAGCGAGAACTCTAGAATTCTCCAAAAGGTCTTTGAAGGAACTCGGTCGGAACTCGACCACCTGATTCACTGAAGAAAGTTGATGATAGGAGTAAATTGCAAGTTTCAGATATTTGATTCAAGAGACAGATATCTGAAGAACGTTTGTACGGTCGGCCATGGACCCAGATAGTCAGAAGTAAAATTTATGCCAATATTTCAAGAGGCAAGACAATGTCCTGGAAATTGTTATTTTTTAATCCTCTACGTACTGTGATAAAATATATTTATATGAAGCCAAAATGTCAACTTGTGTTACCGTGAGGAATTTGTAATTTTTAAGCATTTCAAATGAGGAAATATTATTTTAATGACTGTAAAATAATAGTAATCATACTTTTACTCAAAATATTGAGTATTTAAAGTGAACTATTGATAAATATGATAATATAACCGATATGGTTACGAAAGAATAAAAAATATTCTAGATTTTATTCACATCTGATGGTAATCGACTTAAATAATTTCTTTTTTAAAGAGAACACATTATTATTTATTACGTTATAATATTTTCAGAACATAGTTCTGTGATGTTTTAGTACAAATTAAATGCATCAATTAGAAAGATATACATACAAATAAACTTAATTTATCCAAAAAATAATAAATAAGTGTATACTGGTTGCAGTTAAAATATTTTTTCGATTAATTGAGTTTATCTGTATTTTTCTTTATCTTTCTAATTCATGTATTTATTTTGTATTATGAATAATTTCAATCAAACATATTTATTTTTTATTTATCATAAGAATACGCAATAAGATAGTATAATATATATTCAATGTATGATAAATGATAATGAAGTTTTGCTGATATAAGTTTTACTATTAAACTATTGATTTTCAGTTCTCGCATCTGCTAGATGCTAAATTATAGACAAAATATGAATGTTTTAACATTTTTAAAACATAATTTAATGGTTAGTTTAAATAATTTTAGAAAGTGATGTGTGTATGAGTTGAATTATGTGAAAAAAACGTTATTAAAATACATCGATAAATTGATAATCTCATTCTAGAGACATGGCTAAACTTCTTTGTTTCGAGGGGAAAACATCTGAGAAAATATACCATCACCGTAAGATGTGCGCGGAGGCTGCGAGTATAAATGTGTGTGTGCTTTCATAAATCTGGCTGGAGATATATGAGGGCGCAATTTCCTGTATCCGGCCATTAACGCCCGAGCTTTTATAAGCTTAAGCCCTGGTTAAAGATTGGCGGGACGGGGAGGGGGTCGATTTATATTCTATGTGTTTCGAAAGTTATTCGCGACGCCCGGTGGGTGGAAGGGGAAACCGTGGAATCAAGATGGAGCACGTGTGCTTAGTGCAGGTTCAATTATAGATATGGGTGATATGTGAGCCTCTTATGAAAATTTATAGTTTTTCATGATCACTTATACTCGTTTAACAATTTATGGATTGAAACCCAATGTAAAGTAGTTAAAATTTTAATATAACAAAACATTACTTACTGATAAGAAATTTTAAATATAATATGTAAAACAATTAATTTTAGATTTTTTTCTGTAAAATTTAACGTGCATTTATTTACTTGATGAATAGTACTTATTTTTTTTTGTATTTATATAGTTATCATTTATATTAAATTATATTTATTCATTTTCGGGTACACAATGTTTTAATTTAATTTCAATAATGTTAGTAAAGCGGTTCAAAATATTAAAATTTATTTTCATCGTAACAGACGCGATTAAAAATATCGTTTAAGAAATTTATGAACTCATTTCTCTGGTATGAAGATTTAAATTTATAATTATTTATAATAACAGTTTTCTTATTTTTTAATACGAATACGACAAAATAATTTAACGCAAATTCATATTTTGACTATCATGTTACTTAAGTAAATTTAGAAGACCAGTTCATAAGTGAAATAAATAAAGGTTTATTGTTGTTTATATTAATCTCAAAAGAAAAAATAGACCATGCTATATTATTAAAATAAAGTAATGTATTAATATCATCCCACGATATTCGCTTAAGAGTACACGTACGGACATACATAGTAGTAAAACAAAGAAGGAAAGAAAAATGACATCTAACGGAAAAGAAAGAAACTAAAGTAAAGAAAAATACACGAGAAAAAAAATAACCTCATAGCTTAGAGCTTAAGTTGGAGAGAGCTGTGAGCTGAAAGAAAAGTAGATTGAAAACTCCGAGGAAAAATGACCGCTGTCCGTCCTTTGTCCGCCGGTGGCTGCGCGGGAGGGGGGTGGCGGGGGGTCAAGGGGAGGTGAAAATAACTGAACGATATTACAATCTTTTCTGAAGTCTTTCTTATTTTCATTTTTAATATTAAAATTTTTAATTTTTCATAATTATTCGACTTTATACTATCAATAATACACATACTTATTTTACATAATAATGATTATAATAATATTATTATATATACATTTTAATATTCAAACATAAAACAGGCATTTGCCTAGTATATCAGAAACCAGTAAGTAATCTATTGTATATTTGTAAAATAAATAAATTATTTATTTATTTAAAATTTTATATGATAATAACATTACTGAAAAATATAAAAGATCAAGAAGATGAGTTTTTAAAATTGATTATATTTTATTTTTCATATAAATTTTTTATTTTTATAATATACTGTTTATTATTTTATTTTTGAAGTAATTATAAGCTAAAAATTAATTTGAAAATATTTGTGAACGGGTTCACTAGTCTACGGGTAACGATTAAAATACAACCGGGTGTAGACAAATTATATGTATTAAATATAATCTAGTATATTAGTATGCCTTCGCAAACTATTAAAAGATAACTTTGTTTTGATATAATCCGTTGTGTGAATGTCCATTCTGTTGACTTTAATGTGCCTTGATTTATATCTCTCTTACCAAATATAGTTTTTTTAAACGCAGCTGTTTAATGTTGTACTATGATAATATCGCTTAACAACTTCCCAGAAAATTATACAATACGCTGGATCAAACAGTATCAAAATCGGCCCTGCCGTTCTCGAATTTTATTTAAAGTTAACAAATAAATAGACAGTTGCTTTTTATATGTGTACAAATATTATATGTATGTTTGTAGCTGTCAAGACATAGGCTAATGACTATGGCATTTTAAATTTATTTGTATATATATAGGCTATTCTATGTGTATTTACTACGATAACCTTCGTGCCAGTTAAACGGTTAAACCTTTAAAATGACTTATAACTGTTAAACCAAAGAAATGTAGTATTACTGGAATGTAAACAGTAAGCGGTGTATAAAACAATATAAATAACAAAAAACAACAAAGAAATTAAATTTAGACCAATTCCAGTAATCCCATTTGAAATGCACGGTGTATAGAAATAAAACATCCGGTAACTTTACTTCCGACACGTGACATGTTCTTGTCATGCGACGGTCAACGACAAGTCAAATCTGAAATCGGTAGTAATTCTTTATGACGGAGGTAGACGGACCGAGTGGGCTACAAATGGCGTCGCCCGCCCGCCTTTCATTATTCAGCGTTCAGGAATCGACCTGTTCCACTCGCGATTATAGTTAACAGCCCGATGAGTCGATCGCATCAGCCTCATCACTAATTAGCCCCACCGAATTCTCCGCGGCCCCCGCCGTCCGGCTACCCGTTGCCGCTAAAAATGAATGAAATATAAATAACTGTCGTATTATTTCCCCGAACGAGCGTAATTTATTCAAATCGGTGACATGTTCCGATCATCGAGTTAGTGTTTCGTACGAAAGCGACACTCGCGTTTAATTTAAAGCGGCCATCTATAAAATTAAAATTTCATCGATAAAGTCGACAGATAAAAATCGCGCGAGTGTTACGCGGCATCCGTCCCGACCGGAACAGGCCCGCGAATGACGTCTATTGAATTATGCAGATGCGAGTCAATTTAAATTTGGAACGAAAAAGAGCATTTCCGAATCGGAAATATTAGAATGGAACCGCGGTAGAAAAATCTTCTTAATTATTACAGAGACAGTTGTTGCCGAAGAATCCAATATTCTGACATCGAATTATTCAAATCTCCAGTTCCGCGCCGTCGGCCGCGGGCGAAGGGCGAGGGGTGAGGCCGGGGGCAGCTCGGAATCGACGTTATTTCTTTGATTTTAATTTTTATTCGTGTAGGTAGACTCCACCCCGCACCCCTTCGCATAATTGCCCCTCTAAGGAATTAATTCAGCGGAATTGTACGGAGCACTCGTTACCATGGCGGAGGACAACTTTTTCTTTTATTCCCTCGATGTAATTATTATAGAAAACGCGATCGGGTAATTTTCTTCTTTCAAATTAATTTGGAAGAAGGATGAAAATGAAATGGGATGGCCATAACAGTACTTTTTTAATACCAATTTCGTTTAATGTATCCTTTGTCTGTCACAATTTATTGGATTCATTTGAGCGCAGGGTTTTACGTGATTATTAGTCGTGTTTATTGGGGAGATGTGTGCGCGACCGTATCTACGTGAACACAGCTATTTTAGCTATTATTACTGCCTGATTCTTAATCTAAACACGAGTTATTAAGAAAGATGCTAAATTAACACAAAGTACTATTATTAAATATTCATTCTTGCATATGCGCTACCCAAACATGAAAACACACTGAATACTGTGAACATATTCAAACAACATAGTTTTAATGTAATGACAGAAATCTACGAATATATTGTGTGTTTTTTATACGATATCAATTTTTCAGCTTGATTGTGGTAGGTTTTAGTCGACCACTCACGATTATTTGATCCATTCATAAACGTCCTGTATGCTTATAATAAGTTCATTGCCAATCTATCGAGGAGCCTGTTTTGTTATCTTACATATTCTGTTCACTTTGACCAGGTATTCATATCAGTATATAATATTGTATATTTGTATGTATAATCTGCATGTATATGTAGACATTCATTTTATAATACCCCGTAAGGGCGTAGATTAAAAAATATCATCAATTATATATTTTTAAACAATAATTTTATTTGTATATTATTTGGTAATATCTATCTACTTTTTTACAAATCTATACATGTATAATTATTATTAATAGTGCATCCATGCATTATTTTTCCATGGTACGTCTTTCCACGGGATTTTCTCAGCGATCACTTACATATATATACATCTTTAATACATTATAATATAAAATGACTAGGTACCTTCTAGCTGAGCAACAATGTCGTAAAAGAATACACGTATTTCATTATATATTTTAAATTCCGTCAATAATAGGTAATTATTTTAAAGTATTCGTAGAAAACAAGAAAACAATTTACTATTCAATAAAAGTTGGGCTGAGCCAGAAAAAAGAATATTTCCATTAATTCTCTCTCATTACGTTTTGAAGAATAATCACTGAGCGGATTCGGTCTGTCCGTACTGACTTTTATTGGACTGTATTTTTATTCGGAAAGTTTCCTTTCTTTTATTGGCCACTTAATGATTTTATGTAGGGACAAGTTCAAAATTTAGCAAAGAAAATTTTCAAGTTAAATTCTGTAATTTGAAAGTCCTATTTTTAAATTTTATGTAAGTACGTTCGTATACAAAAGCTTATCAATAATAATACATTAAAGCGACAATTGAAATTATTTGTAAAACGAAAGATTTGTCTGATTTCTGAAACAGATTCAATCGAAAAATCGCTTAGCCAAACTAAATTGTCCTAATAAATATTAATAGTTGAATGCCCAAAAACGTATCACCCAAAAATACAGATTTTCTCTGAACAATATATTACCCTAGAACTAGTTTTAATATTACATTCACTGTGGATATGTGATTTACTATTTCAATCAACGATAAATTCAGAAAATTCATTTTCATCTACTTGTAGATGTTTACTATATACGGGCACATATTAACACCAGTTGATTGTTTAGATTTTATATAAATTTCCTACAATTATTTACACATTTAATTCATAGTTAATTGGCACGAGGGACCAACATATATATGTGCATAAAAGATAATCAATTCATACCTATATAAATAATTCTAAAAAGTTCTAAAACTGATGGTTTCTTATCTCCCGATAAAACAAAAAAATACTAACCGATGTATTTTATAAAATCACTTTTATTTTAAATATTTACAGCTTATATGATATATTGTAATTATACTAATGAATAATAAAAAGTTTTTTAAATTTTAGTTGGTATATTATGGTCTTAAATTTTTTTTTTACTCTTTGGAGTAATTTCGTGTATTTTCTTTCGTAAAATTAATTTAAGTTACATTATATTATAAGTTACAAAATAATGTAGTGTAAAATATAATATTATTAAATATAAAAATAAAGTATAAATATAACATTCTTACTGTGAAGTTGTAATTATTCAGAACATAGGTCTGTGATATTTTAAATACTAAATTAATGTATTAATTATAAATATATACATATAAAATCAATTTTGTCGAAAAATATTGTTTTGTTTTTTTTGTTTTGTTAGTGCACTTCCCCGGATTGGAAATATAGATTCAGGTTCGTATCCCGGTGACGCAAAAACAATATTTTTCGACAAAATTGATTTTATATGTATATATTTATAATTAATACATTAATTAGAGCTTGTTGGTAGACCACTACACCAACAAGAGTAGCTTGTTGGTGTAGTGGTCAAGACGTTGGCCTAGTGATCTAGTGGTCGGGGGTTCGCGCCTCGTTCCAGGACACCAGCAAGTTAGTCCTATTTTCATAGCACAAGCATTTAGCTTAGTTTGAAAATAGTAAGAATATTGATGTGACATGTATTCCGTGTACGCATCTCTATTTTTTTAAAAAAAAAAAAAATTTAGTATTTAAAATATAATATTTTTCGTGTTTTTATTTTCGTTACGTATCCAGTTACCGAACGTTGACTATCTTGTTAGCTATAATTATATGGAGACCATTCCGTCCATTGTCATAGATTCCTCGGTGATAAGGTTCATCTTCTAGTTTTATTGAAATATGAGATTTATGATCTGGTACTTTTCTAGATGTCTCAAAATATATCGGAGATATTGCAGTTTTAGAATTTTAATTGTTTTGTTAACTTTCTTGTCAGATTCATAAAATCTATTGCATCTCAAACACCTCAAGTCACCTTGGCGTAATGATTCTATTTCTTAGAACAGTACTGAGAACACATAACATTAGATCACGAGTTATTTAAAGTTAAGCTTATTGCTGCAGATGAGCTTTTTCGTGAATGGTAATATCGTACGGGCTCGATTATTACGGCATTTTACTTAAAAGTATGTAAGAATATAATTTGAAAATGTGATTCTAATCAAAATATAATAAATTGTACTTATCTACAAAACCTAAGGGCACATGGCGCCCGTAAATTATATTTCGAAACATTCATTGTACATTTCATCACCTAAGCAGCAATACCACATATCTAAGAATTGTGTATTTTATAAGAGAGAGACAACTAGTTTAAAATGATTTTTGTAGAATTATTGAAGTATTACTTACCTTTTAAGAGTTGTAAAGAGGGACAGATTCTTTCTAAACTAAAACAGAAATAAACTTAGATACGATTCCCTTGACTTGTACGCAGTTGACAGGGAGGTTACAAATGATATGTGGTGATTACATTTATTTAATTTGCACGCCCTTTATGAACACTATCATGAAATTAAAGATATAGAACGATTCCCCGCGAAAATTCAAATCCAATGACATAAATATCCTAATTTGACAAAAAATTGAGATATGCGGTGCACGGGATAAAAAATATAAATGTATGAAAGAATGCAGTACGTAGATAGAACGCAGTAGTAGATGATTCAGAAAAATATTTGTCTTATGACTTGTCATTAGACCTTATTAAAAGGAACATAATATAAGAATGATATATACGGAGATATTCTACCAGAAATTTTCAACTTACTTATACAGTCAATTCCGCTTAATTGAGACACATTGGGCCCAAACACTTTGTCCCAAATAAGCGGCTAGTTCCAATAAGCGATGTTTAAGATAAAATTAAAAAATAATATGTACATATTTTTGAACTTTATTAAATTATTGAAAAAAAAAATTGAACTACAGAAAAATAATATATAAATATTAGGTATACTTATAAATATGAAAAAATAAAATAATCAATAATGCTAAAAAAATAAATTTACAAACAATTATAATAAGAGTAACTTAAAAAAAAATTGTCATGAAAATAATTTACATAATACATTTATAACAATAAAAAAAATATTTTTGCAGGAATTCAACAATTGCAGCCTGTCTTATGTTTTTTGTAGAATTGCAATTGTACTAAATCAGCGCAGGCGTTCAGTGCGGATGTTGAACATTTATTAACATATTTATTAAAATTTTTAATTCACTGTCCCAATTAAAGGGAATGGTGTCCCATATAACCGAAGTAAATTACTATTAGTTACTTTATTTGGTTTCTGTTCCTTGGGATTTGGCCCTAATAACGGGCTGTTCCGATAAACCGGTGGTCTAATTAAGCGGAATCAACTGTATTTCTATAATAGCTATGCAGCTGATATTCATATTATTATTAGTGGCAGTAGTCGTATCCAACACAAAGTAATATTTTATTATATAAAATGATAATGATAATTTCTCAATATAAAAATTTACCAGATGGAACTACCCTCAACCGGCAGAGCAACCTAAAAATATATTTTATGAGGCTGGTTTGTTCAGTTCTGCAACATATAAATCCCGATGTAAAGCAATGTACCCTCCGTGATGTATAATTTAGTTACTTTTATTTCTTCGGACAGCTTTAATTTCTAGAATTTGTATCTTTGTGGGCAATGCAGTATTTTAAAAAGCCATAAAATCTCCGGCAGCCCCGTCTCCATTTCCCCGCGGTCTACTTGAAGCAAAAATCTCAATTATTTTCTTTCTGGATTCTTACGCACCACAAAATAATTATTGGATGGAAAATGAACATGACTCGAGATTTTTTCTACGTTTCAAGTCTTAAGAGAAGGCTATTATAATTAAGTTACTTATTTTGGTTTCTTCTAATTTCCCTGTGGCGTCTTAAATACGGAAATTGTTTCCACAAATTGAAAGGAAGATTCTTCAATGACCGAATAAAATGCGTCGGTCACGAAGCGTAACCGGCGACACTTAGATATATATCGAAGCCCACTCGTAACTTGTAACGCTATGACAGATTAAAGCTGGCTATTCTGGAACCACAAAAGAAGTAACGTTTTATAAGAATTTTTGGTTTCGTAATAATTTTTTTTCTCATATAATTTTGGCGACAATCTGCCAAACAATCTCATTATCTGTTATCCGGAAGAACTCTTCAATATTTTCAACACATTACTATAGGCAAATATTTTAAAATTATTGTGGTCTTTGGGATTGTATGGTTGTGTGTGTGAGTGCCGCACCGCCGGCGTGCGTGCGTGCGAGGCTATAAAAGGCGGCGTGCGGCAGGGCGCAGTCTCTTTATCTGCGTGTTCATCGACTAAATCATTTGACCTATACTGTAATAAATGTATAATTGTTACAAAGTCTATTTCTTGGACCTATACATTACGAAGACGTTCTTAGAAGACAAGTACGTAACAATTAATTATAGTTTATTTGATTTGTATTTAAAATCACCATGACTAATTTATATTCACCAACCGGTTTCGGAAAATACTCTCTACCTCATCAGGATTATAAAAAATCTATATAATATCATTTGCCAAAATTTTTAAAGTTTTCAAATTGAATATCTAAAAAAAATTATTATAAAATAATTCAAAAACTTAATTATCTTTTAATTGTAACGATGATGGTATAAAATTTTTTTTTAGCTTAATTATCATTCAATAAATAATAAGAAAAACGCTTTGTTTAAAACCACTTTTTATTAATACATCAACATGGTATTTTCTTCAAGAAACAATGTATACTAAAATACTAGGAGTTTACAGTAAAGATAAATTTAAAATTTTTGAAATAAGAAAAAGTGTTCATAGCAATTAAATATTAAAAATAACCAAATACTTTTTGCAAATAGTCGCCTTTTAAATTTGTTTTCACAGTAGTTTTTAATTAGTTACCTAATACTTTTTAAGATTTGTTTTTATCTACGCTTGTATTTTTAACTTTAGTATACATTGTTGTTTCCTGAAGAAGATAACATAAGTATCGAAACAAATTGATGTGTCAACAAATAGTGGTTTTAAACAAAGTGTTTTTTTATTATTATTTATATATACTTATATTATAATTTTATTATTTGCCTTTTACGTAGTAATTATTGAATTTTTATAAATTTTTTTTTGATAAATGAAATATAACAAAGGAATCAAAAATTAGGTAAGAATGCGTTCTTTTACTTTATATTTTAGGATCTGGGGTCTCATTATTTTTCAAAATGTTTAATATTCTTGTCACAACACATTCTCTCATTCTCTCACCGTACACATGTTTGCGATCGGTACTCTCATGGTTTGATCCAACGATCTGCTAGAATAGCTATGGTGAGGGTCAGTATTTATATTTATATTATTTATCAACTCTTCGAATATTATAGTGTATGTTACTTTTTTGTCAACTTGTAAGATTTGGTATATTGTAAATAATTAACAATAATCATCTTTATACGAAAACTTCGTTCTGTTATCTACTATAACTTTTATAAATCTTAATTAACTGTTTAATTTTATTAGTATATGTTTTATATGTTAGTCCATAGCTACGCACTCCATAACTGATAACCGAGTCAACCATCGCAAAGTACAGTGAGTACAGTATGTGCCACAAAGTAATTTGGAAATATTGATGAAGTAATAATCATTTTTTACCTAAACCCCTTCAGTCATGTACTCCTCTTTCATAACCAACTTGCGTATGTAACATTTATTTCGAAGAATAGGACTAAGGTGTGCAGTTTCCATAAGTTTTATAATTTTAAGAAGTTTTCTCTGTCCTTGTTGTGCTACTTGAGAACCTGCTCATTTATAACTCATGTTGCCTACGGTATCCTGAGCATTCTTCTCTAGAATCATATTTCAAAAGCATTGATTTGATTTTGTTACAAGCTGTAAGGAATTAAAATCTTCCAATTGAAAGTAATTGAGTATTAAAATTCATATTTCGACATCTTCTAATAAATTAAATCAAAATTAATTCTTCGTATATACATAAAGTTAACTTTTAACGTAGAAATTTCTCAAAAATTCAATATGTACCGTTTAATATTCTGGAACAGTTGGTGTGTACATTTCATTATTATAATAGTTAACAATGTGATATGTATATATATCTACCCATAGGAACTATCCTTTAATGGCTAACATTTCAAACCCACACATTAAATTTAATGCAGACGCGTTCAACTTTCTACAAGTTATGAAGAAAACAAAGCCTTCCTGTTTTTATATTATAAAATCTTAATAACCAGATGCCATTGAAATAGGTATATAGGTATTACAAACAATTTTTTATTCAGAATATGAATAATTATGAATTTCATGAATTTCAAACTATCAAATTGAAATAATATACGATTGATATTTCGCTGGCAAAATCAGTAAAATATATAACGGCGATCAAACCGTTGACTTACACGATACTGTTTACGCACGTTGTCATTTCTTCGACTGGCCCCTCTGGGTTTTATGTTGTGGTGTGGTTGTTTATGCAGTACGAAGATCGCCGTTTTCTGCGACCGGCCGATCGTTGTCAAACTACGGTCAGAACGGTGGAAAATTGCAGTCGGTACTTCGTCAAATAAAGATCTAATAATCGGCTCCGGTAGTTAATTATTTTTCCCTATCGGAATAATTAGTGGAGATCAAGTTGGCGCATCCATACCCAAGATAAGAGCTCAAAAGAAGAACAATACAAACCACGATGGGTAGAAAAACAGCATCTGTAAATCCAGGTTGATGGTGATTTTTCTACCCGCATTGACTTTTATATTATCAATAGGTATCCCGGGAATAACAAGGTAACGAAGTTACAGAACAGATACATTATGTGAACAATTATTACTAGAACAGATATATTTTGTGAACAAAATGGATCCATTCTTAAATGAAAACGATTAAAGTACTTCACCATCGCACCATGTCCAGTAAAATACAGGATGGTTTACAAGGAAATTACTCCATGGTAACGTGAATTGACCGAATCATTTCTGAAGGTGAACTTAAGGCTCACATTGCAGCACTAATGCCAAACAAAACTCATTTTTCTACCGAGCACTCCATTATTTCAATTTACATCTAAACGAACTAGGCATTTTCAATACTACAGTTACCTCAATCAAATCTAAATTCAATACATAAATTTTAAAGGTCTTAATTTTTATTTTTATCACTCAGATTTTACTCCCTATCCTATTTTCCTTTTTTTCCCCCTCGAATATTTTTTTTCTTTCTTTTTTATAACTTTTTCTCTGTGTTAAAATTTCTATTCCCAACTTTTTTTTCTCATATTTTTCTACTTAGTCTCTCTTATAATTCAAATTGTACTCACTGTTTAAAGTAATTTATATCTTCAGAAAAAACATGTAATTGGTTTAATTATTGTTTAGCTTTCACTGTGATTTCCATGTTTACTAATTAACTGTACGTTTTCCGAATAAATAAAAATAAAATAAAATATAATATGGACCATACATATATTACATGTATAAGATAACATATGTTTTAAATTGTTACAAAATACTTATGATAACGTACTTCATTTTTCGGTTACACAAAGGTTACATATTAAATCAAACGGTGTAACCGTAATGTAATATTTACTAAAAGCAGTGGTTTTATTCTTATTGCTGTAGACCAGTTGTTCTTGAACATCTAATAAGTTAGGAGAGATCCTGTATTTAAAAAATAATAGGGGTCTCGTCAAAAAGTAATTCTTCCATGATCTGTTCACTTGGATCAACCTTGGTCTAGTGGTTCGGTGGATAGGGATTGGTTGAAATACAAATGAAATAAAATTGGCATTTCAATTAGGTAGTGCATATTTTACTAAACTAGGCCAAATCGGCATTATCAGTGAAATTTTCGATTGATGTATTATTTATAAACGTAAGATTTAATTATTTTATCGGTATACATGCCTTTAAAAACTATTCGTCTGTAAGGGATAGGCAAATATTTGACAATGCTTAATATTTGTAAATAAAGACAGTTCACACGCCGCAACATGCGATGATTTTATATTTTGATTAGCCCTGTATCTGCGGCGCGTGGCGACCATTGTTACCGCGGGTCGGCGCGGTCGCGCGCGGGCCGGGCGGGCGGCCGGTGCTGCGGCACGTGTCGAGCTAGCATTGCGCTAACTGTTCGTATTTGACATTGAAATTACTTTTTGTTCCACGAGAAATGATCGATATTAAAATAATTGCTTATTTACGATTTTATTTTTTACTGGCTTCAATGTGATCACCTTTGATAAACTAAATAAATCTGCAGGTGGACTGCTTGACCGGAAAACTTATTCTTATGGAATGTGACATGATGAGATAATAATATGTGCCCAAACATTATCTAGAATCATAGATATCTACCATTATTTATTCTGGAATAAACAGAAATTGTTAAATTACAAAAAAATATTCAGTTTTAGCTGCTGCAGGTGAAATCAATGGAAAAGGTGAAAACCGCATATTGATAATATATGTACGAAACTGAGATCGATGCTTAGTGCAATTTATATGTTAAGGTTATGTACTTATTGGGACACACTGTGCTCACTGTACTTTGCGATGGTCGACTCGGTTTTCAGTTATGGAATGAGTAGCTATGATCTAACATATACTGATAAAATTAAACAGTTACAATTAAGATTTATAAAACTTATAGTAGATAACAGAACTAAGTGTTCGTGTAGAGATAATTATTAAACATTATTTACAATATGCAAAATCTTATCAGTTGAAAAAATGTAACATAAAGTATAATATTAAAAGAGTTTATAAATAATGTAAATATAAATACTGATACTCACTATAGCTATTCTACCAGATCGTCGGGTCGAACTACGAGAATACCGATCGCGAACAATGTGTACGGTGAGGGAATGATAGAATGTGTTCTGCCACGAATATTCAATAGAATCAATAAAGACTTACTAGACATTTAAAAATTAATGAGACCCCAGTGACCGACCAAAAATATAAAGTGAAAGAAATCGTTCTCATCTAATTTTTGTTCCCTTTGTTGTTGATAAAAACTCTTTAAGTACTATGTGAAGGGAAAATAATAATAATTATAATATACGTGTATGTAATGAAGTTGACATAAAAAAAGGGTCAAGGTCACTAAACGTACGAGCGTAATATCAACGGTCAATGGACTGTTATTTGACGCACATCTGTGAAATGAGGTGTAAGGCAAGTGGTGGTGCTCGAATCTACATGTGTGTACAAGTGGATTATATGGTGGATTATTAAAATCTTAAGTTGTTTCTGTAGTTGTTAATACCAATTTATGGTTTAAATTACCAGTTTTACTTGTTGCAATTATTTCTTGATTATTTATGTTATTGTTTTTAAATTTTTTTTCAATGAAATGTATTGATGTCAGATTAAAATTATTTAACTGTAAACAGTTTTTTTTTAAATAGAGACGCGTACACGAAATAAGCATCACATCAGTGCTAAGCGCCTGTGCTATGAAAATAGGACTAACTTAACGAGGCTGGAATTATATATCGAGTCAAACACATTTTGCATATAATACAAAATTGGGGAAGTATAAATCTTTAAATTTTCTTCTTGTCGACTCCGAAGCGAAGATGATGGGTCGTCTCAGACTAAGCTGAGTTAAATAGCAACAAAGATTGTATGAAGACAGATTACGTCTTACTAGTCAGTAAGTACTGAAGCGGCATAAGACAGAGGAATATGGAATCGTTTGTCGAGGCTTCTAGTGGTGATGACAGATATCTTGCCTCGATTTAAATTCTTCGATCAGTGTCTAAAGGTTTTGGTAATTTGTGAATTTTCGACAAAAGTAATATTATGGGGATTGACTTCAGAAGATCATAGATTTTACTGAATAAATATCATTGCAATCTGACTGAGAATGGAAGGAAGAATGAGTAGGAAGGATAAAATCAGTTATATCAGTCTACGAAATATTTCACGTTTTATATAGAAAAGTCAATTCTTTTGGAGAGAATGTCCAACCGTCATTATGTAGTACTGGAAATTGATTGACGATTAATATCTATCAAGAATTATATGAAGCTCTGTTTTTTGAAGCTCATTGCTGACTTCAAACCATTTTGTACGATGCAGCACCAACAAACTCAGGGCATGTTTACCATTTTAATCTTCAGATACGTTCTACAGTAAACGAATGTAAGTTTAAAATTCGAAATTTATTATATAAAAGTGATTTAATTGCATAGGATGCTTTTTCCTAATTTCTTAAAGTTTACAATACGCTGGGTACTTTACTTGTAGCTATTTGATATGCTACGAATAAAGGAAACTATGCTATAAACGAGCAGTATTGATCAAAGTTACAAACCTTTCGATAATAACAATTATTGCCGCTAGTGCGGCGAGATTCGGAAATATAACCCAATTACGTAAACAAGGAAATGTTTAATTGGACATTAGTGTTATTTAAGTTAGGTTGTACTGTGGTAGACCATTTTCCTGTATTAAGTTATATAATATTATCAACTTCGAAATATAATTTTTACGGAAAAACCGATCGTGGCTTGCCAGCGGTCAATATTTTGGCACGGAAAAACTGGCCTTAATTAGAATGCTTTCTGTTTTTTAATATTAATGCATAAATCGTCCTCAATGGTTAATGTTGTCAAATAAATTACAAAGGATTTTTTTACATTTGGATTATTTTTCAAAATAAATATTTCTACTTATGAAACGAAATGCAGAAAATAAAATTTCTGCTAAAATAAACGTTGGTGATATAAAAAGTAACAGCTTCGTCGCTGAAGTATAAAAGTATTTAAAAAGGAGCAAAGTTAAGCTGCCTCGTGTAAGATACGGCAGACGCTCGAAATAATGAAAATCTAGACGATTTATCTCCGGAATATAATGTAGCTTTGAAATAATAAGATAAAATTATCTGCGCTTATCTCCGGAACACCATCCCCCTCCCCCACCACTCTCTCACTCGTTTCTTCATATAAAGCGAGCATGAAATGAGCGAGCTAAAGCAATATAAAATGAAGACAAAGCAAGAAGGTTATAATTCCATTATTTTACTCCCGCGAGGATGGAAGATGTGTTGGGCCATTGGCGCATCTTCAGCAATCATTTCATGGAGGAAAATTCAGACACTATTATTGTAATGATAAATATATATATTTATTTCTCTATGTTGGATATAAGAATTGATAATAATAAAAAAAGTAAATCGATCATGTAATTACATTTAACAGTGAGAGCCAAATTTAATAACCTACAAATTTTCCATACATTAAATGACAACTAGCAGGAAAGAAATCGGTTGTCACCGATCGCCTGCTGCTAGGCCCTGCGGGCCAGGGCTTTCGTAGAATCATACGAAAATTCCTTATTATATTGCTTTAATACTTTGTCTTTATTTCTATTAAGAAAAAATAAAATATTAGTAAATATTTATTACACCTAAAGCTATCTTAAATTGATTCGATTATCATCATAATGTAATTAAAAGTATCAATATGAAGGATATAGTGAACTTACAGAAATTAAATAATATTAACAGGTAAAAAAAAAACTTAAAATCTCGAGTGAATTTTATGTAAAACTATCGAGTAATTATATCTAAAAATTATTCACGGCAGTTTTAACAAATATTCGATATGGGTGAGATCTATTGCATAACGCGAAAAGATTGTAAATGAACATTAATATTAATTATTTGATAATCTGTACTGCCATCTAGCAGAATTTTTAAGACTACTTTGGTATTTTTAAAGACTTCTTTAAAGACACTAACATATACAGAACCAGATCCAATAACGACAAAGTGTATATTATTAGATGAATTTGAAATATTTTAATTGCCATAATGGACTAACTCTGATTTTAAGAATGATCAATAGAAATGTTCCGTGGATCGCAAGGTGTACAAACGCCTCAATCTTCCATGACTTAAGGATTGCAGAAAGACTTTCAACAACATGCAGGAGAAGGGTTCTTACATACTTTGATCGTGTTGTCAGAAGAAACGACGAGAGTCTCGAGAATCTCGTGATCATAGAAACAGCGAATCAAGAGAACACAGACCATCTCCTGCAAGACAGATAAACAAAATAAAAGAATAAACAGGGTTAGTTAACAGTTAACCTCTTTAAAAGGCGCGTTCAACGTGGCTTGAGACCGGGAGGAATGGAGACGTATTGTGCCCCAAGTTCTAGATATATCAGAGGAGCACGACGCTCACCATTGAGCAAATAATGAAAGATGACATGATGATTATTTATAATCAATCGTTTTTGCAATATTTAAATATGTCCAAGAATACACAAACACTGGATTTTCTCTTACAGAAACACTGTTATTAACCAAATTAAAGATATCTCATAAAGACAAAACTATTTTTATTATATTTAATGGAAATATATGGAAGTATGGGTAATTACAGGGCTTACGACTTATCTTCGACTGGCTTAAGTGATCACTTTCACCATTTTCACCCATTAATCAATCTCCATATATATCAAATTTTTAGAAGTTGTATATATGTTAACATATATGACGATAGTGTAGTGGTACTCGAAGTGTTTCCACATATTAATATATATACAACTTCCAAAAATTTGATACATATGGAGATGGATTAATGAGTGAGAATGGTGAACGTTATATTTATATAAAGTGATCACTTAAGCCAGCCGATGACAGGTCGTACGCCCTGTAATTCTTCCTGTAATACTTCCATATGTTTTCATGAAATATAATAAAAAATAGCTTCGTCTGTGTGAGATACCTATTATTTGTTTAAAATTTAACTGCTCAAAAATGAGTCTTGTGTGATTTTTCAAACATTGTAAATCGGAATGGAGAAAAATAAAATGACTTGTAGAGAGGCAGCCACTGGAAGGGTGGTTTTTGGGCAGGGTACGTTAATGGTGATGGGTGCGGGGTAGGGGGATGATTTAAATTAAAATGGCGCAGGAGAATGTCACTTTTATGCATCTTAACTAGATAGTAAAATTAAGGGGCAAAGTTTGCCCAGGAAGGTGGTAATTAAACATCTACGACTTTGAAGTGTCAACTGCTTTATCTATGTGTTTTATATCTCCTCGGAAGATAAATCAATAACGAAGAGAAAGAGAATAATCGTTTCTCACAAACTTCCAAACAATTTGCATAAAATCAAGATTATTCTGAGCAGCCAAATTTTGCTGCTCTGTCCCGTTTTAAAGCGTACGTAGCTAGCTGTACATTTCAAGTCTTAATATAATATTTTTTGCCTTCTTCATTTGTCATAATTTATATATAAAATCATAATAAAAAATATTTTCATATTCTATCTTATATACATATTTTGTACATACTTGACACACGAACCTAACGTTATTATAAATTCGCGCTTTTAAGATTGCACAGTTAGAATCTCGCTCACTGATGTAGGAGATTCCATGCTCGAGATTATTTTAACCAGCTTATTAAGAATAAATAATCTAATGTTTATAATATATTTATATAATTTTTAATAATAGCTAAACAATGTTAAATAATTTAAAAATATAATATATTTATCAAGACATGACCAGCACCGATAGCGTTGAAAACTAGAATGAAGCATTTTGTTTAAAGCGCTTTGCAATTAAATAAATACGTACTTTTTAATTATTTATTTGCAAATATAATATATAACTGTTGTGTTAAATTCAGGAATAGGCTTTAAGCATAAAATAACTAGATTGTAATTTTCTCAGAATAAATATACTACATACTCAACTCTTTGAACATTTGATATATTCTTTTCCCCAATTAATCCACAACATGTTCATTAATCTTGTACATTTATTAATTCTGTTACCGTAAATACTTCGATAGTTAGTTTTGGGTTTTCTATTGGTAATGATGAATACAGTAATTCAATCTTTGTAAATTCAAATTACACAAACCTTTGTGAACCTGTGCTAGTTGACACCGATGTCGCTCTCCTTGTTGTCTGATGGTCCTTAAATATGCTGGTCAGCCACCGAAAACCATCACACAACCGATAATCTGAAAATATATAATACTAAATGTTTTTATTATCGCCGCCGTAAAAGTCCGTCTGAATTACAATAACTCTTTTCCCAGAAGCAGCTTCGCTTTTGTTTTCTGTTTTTAAATCCACACAAAAAGAACACACATATTCAAAATTTTATATCAGGCCTCCATATCGAAGTATAAAAGCGCGTAAACAAATTCATTACACAATTTTTTTGGAATAATATACAAATGTATACTATTCCCTATATAATTAAAAATAAGGTTTATAAGTATGTACGTATTTACATCATATTTACTATTGTTTTTTTTTTTTTTAACTTAATGTGATATCATGAGACTTAAATGTTATAATTGCAGATATATAATTACAACTTAAAAATAATAATGTTGTGTTCTCTTTAAAATACATATAAGTTGTATTTTAATACAACTTATATGAACTTTAGTCCATTCAAAATTTAATAAAATGAAATTGAGAAATCTCTGGCGTCTCCTAACATATATTACTTAAAGGTATTTGCAATAAAAGGTGACAGATTTAAAAAAATGAAATAATAGATGTATAAATTTGAAATAGTTGCAACATGTAAGTTCGAAAATTTGTTATCAATTTACCATGCTGATATAGTGTAATGATCAATGAAAAGTTCTTGGATCGAATCCAGGTGAATGCATATCTTTCTAATTAATACATTTAATATGTATTATGTAATAGTGTTCAATTTACTTTTTAACCAATACAGATATACCTACATGGTTTTGGAATTGCAATTGTTTGTTTCCAGTGCACCATGAAGAAGTGATATAATAGTTAATTATTGGTCATTATGTGGAAATGATGCAAGCTAAAACTTATCACATTTCATTAAGTATAAATCTTATAAATATAAGTCATGTCGAATAGTGGCAAAAAAAGTTATAATGATAAATTCTTTTGTCCTACAATTTTATGGCTTATATCATTGTAACTATCGTGCATTAAGCTATCAATAGCTTTAACGATACTTTTTTACCATCATCGCCATTACTCGATCAGCGTTCAAACTTATGGTAAATTTCTCATTGTTTTTTTTAAATAATTAAAAAGTGCCCATCCCATCATACCTTCCGGTCGTTGTTTTTTAAAAGTGTTTCCATATTTATCAAATACACATTACCAATCTATTTTCATACAACGAATGACTTTTAGATTTTTTGAAATATTTTAAACGTAATATGAATTTGTCGATGATTTGAGAAATTTGCTGCAGCACTGAGTTGAATTTAAATTACTCAGTTTATTTTTATTTAAAAAAAAACTTACGTACATTTTTGATGTTTAAAGAATTAAGCTTTGAAAAATAATTTAATTTGTTTTAATATCAGTTCAAATGTAAGATTTTGCACTCCAAAGAAAAGCAATCCCCACCTCAGTTTCTTCCCTGTAAGAATGTCGTTCATTTAAATATCACATTTTTCTTGAAGATTAATCCTGAGCTGGCCATAAAAGTAGCCTCCCTTCCCGTTCTCCCCCTCCTCTTATATAAAGCGACATGGCTTAAGAATTTCATCTCCCCCATTATGTTTTCAGGAAAAAAATCTCATGATAATAATAAATTTAGCTTGATTATGAAAACAAAGGGCGCCGAAATTGTGCAATTTCTATGCTATTTCATGCAAAAATCTTTCCATAAGTCTGAAAAAGCTCATTTTTATTAGTAAACGAATAGTACAAACGATCTTTTTGATCAGTTGAACAAATTTGAAATCAAAAATCATTCTGGTTTACCTAATAGAACGTGAGCTTCTAGAAAATATTATAAATTGTATTTGAAAATCGTTCGATGTCATGTTCCCGGTCGATCCATCGTACTGCAGTGACAACGAAGCTGCTCTGCTCGAGTGTTCACGATAATCTCACATACTAACCATGGGGAGATTGAGGGGATGGGATTTGTCTGTGGTGAGGCATTTGAAAATTTTTGTATAAGATATTATATAATGTGGGTTCTAAATTTTTTGAAATTGTATAAAGAAAATCATTAGAAAATTTTGAAATTATTGTTGAAAATGTATTTCCTCATTAGGTATCGGGGATTTGAATATTTAATTGATGTTTAGAATTTATTTAATGACTAGACGAATCACGAAGTATAATTACATTCGGGAATATACCGATAAACATGTAACAATAATGGTAAAAAAATACTATATTTAAAGTCGTAATATATTGTTTATTTTAAAAATAATTAATTTAT
The DNA here is from genome assembly GCA_022840565.1 of Eubasilissa regina. Classification (NCBI taxonomy): domain Eukaryota; kingdom Metazoa; phylum Arthropoda; class Insecta; order Trichoptera; family Phryganeidae; genus Eubasilissa; species Eubasilissa regina. The sequence continues at coordinate 15,229,727 of JAINEB010000018.1, read as the reverse complement.
GTAATCACTTTCATTATTATTTATATAAAGATGTTAGATTGATTCCAAACTTCAAATTCAATTCAATATAACTATAGAATAAATTAACTTTATTAATCAATGTAAAAACTCTTTTACTTTATCTATTTTTCCAACAAATTATTTATTTATGCTTGTAGAATAAATATTTTTTTAAAGGTATTTTTTCGGGCTTTTATATTATTGATTTTTTTAATGTAAATAAGAGTAGTTATCGAGGTGCTTGAAAATCTAAAAGTTGTCGTTAAGTACGATAGGTCCTCTTCGTCGTTTTATATTTTATTCCACTTAAGCTTTCAATTCGTCGATTTCAAGTAGCAGGATGTCTTCGTCGGACTTATGTCTTTATACCTAAACTTTTTCAACCAATGCTGCACTGTTCGTTCAGCAGTGGTTCCATCATAACATTAACATTAACATCGCTTGCTAAGTATCAATTTTAATGAAAAACAGGCTACATGTATAGGTTTGATTTTAAAAAATCGCATCTTTTATCAACTGTCAAAACACATTTGTGCAATAAATTAAAATTATTACAAATTATTCTGTACAATACTCGTATATCGTGTAGGTATATATCACAATGTTAAAACCTTTAGTCGAAGAAAAGTTTGTATTATTAAATTTCTCGGGATATTCGTCGGGTAGTAAAAAAGTCCTCAATATTCGTCACGATGACGTGACGAGCGGAACAGGGCGGTTGAGCCTCCTTCCAAAGAAGATGCATCGCCGCCCAAACAAAACATGAAGGCTGCTTAGCGGCGGTGGATCTGAAATGACTGATGGATCAGCTCGTCCATCATTCTGCCTGTAGGGCGAGGGGGAGGGACTTATGAGGGATGGTGGCGAGGGAGGGAGAGGGATGTACCTCGCTACGGAAATAGATCGACCGTCTTCATATTTTATCTCAATTTCTCTGGCGGCGCAGTATCTTTGCGCATTGCGGAAACTAGGCACCTATTTGAAGGTTTATTATATTATTTATTATATATAAGTAACGTTTAAAAAGTATGCTTAATATAATTTTGCCTGTGTTTTATGCATTATGGGGATTTTTTGTAGATATATAATAATAATTTTTCAATGGCGATATATTATTTTTATATATTTTATATTCTTATTTTCCATTGCATTTCTAAATACATAACGCAAATATTATTATAATTAATATTCAGATGCAACATTTTTACACATCTGTATATATATTACTTCTTTTCCTGTTAAGAAAGTGGCCATAAAAAGAATATTGACTTATTTAGTAAATAAAAATTTTCACCTTATATTTTTACGAATTTCCGATATTTTTTATGGATTCACTTTATGGAATAACTGTTAATCATTATCAATATAATATTTTTTTAAATGTTACCATAAAAAAATTAATGTACATATTACTACTCAGGGAAATTTAGTATTTCTTTCAATTCCACAGAATAAATTCATTTTAGAATTATTATTTGTCATGAAATCTATGATGTAACTTTGTAAGCCAAAACAAATCTTGTCAAAAAGTAATTTAAGACGGACAATTCATTTAATTTCTCAGTGAAAACTTTGGTGAGAATTCTAGAATTAATGTTATGCGGCAAGTGCAATGTATTTGTAATGAACACGTATACCAAGCAACGTGAAGTCAGATTCTACCTAGACTAAGTTTTAACAAGTTTAAGAAACTGTGGACTCTTATATTAGAGTTGAAAGGTAATTATTTTCCGACAAACGCAAATCGCTAATTACACTTCCAAATTCACAATGATTGTCAACATGTTTCATTATCTACAGTGATTTAAACACGAGTTAATTTTCAGTGTAATATTTACACTGACAAATAGTATTATATTATATATTTTATTATAGTAAAAAACTGATTTATTACCAGTCGTAGAACGGTTGTTTAAGCTTTGAATGCGTATGTAGTTTATTACAATTCTTTTTTAATGTCATTGCGGTCCAAATCGAGCTACCAAAAATATTCTGAATTCCTTAAAGCACATTTTAAATAAGTAATAAAAATGCCCCGTGATAAAACAAACCTATAATATTTTAGCGAATATTTTTTATCAAAAAAAAAAAACAATATTTCGAATTAAAAAAAATTGTGATGTAATGTGAATGGAATACAGAACGTAAATAAACATTGCATTATTATATTATTATTTATATATGGATAGAAGTAAAATAATTATTACATTTTCGTAGAAAGTAATCACTTTGTGGTTTGACATATTATATTAAATAAAATAAAAATCACTTTGTATGAAACCATGAAATTTATTATACGTCTACCGGTTTCGCTTATTCTATATAAGTGCACTCTTTTTATATTTATGATTAATTTTAAATACGTCTTGATGAAGCTTGAGATAAGCAAAATCGTTTGACGTACAATAAATTTCGTGGTTTCATACAAAGTGATTGTTATTGTACTTAATAAAATAATTACTGGAAAAACAAATCAATTAATTCAATATATCATAAACAAACTATGAAATTGCTTTCTCTAGTAATAAGATAGATTTTTTAATATAAATGACTAGATCCGAAAAATCAACGTTGTTTTTATCTTTCGATATATCACTCATCATCTCTATAATCTACATATATAAGTTATGAAAAATTGTGCAATTAAATGACAATTGCCTTATTTTCACTATCGTTTTTTCAAAGAAACATAGTCTGACTGTTGTCAAAACGAAGGTAAAAATACTGAAAAGTAGGTGAATTTTTCCTAGTTTTTCGAGCTGGGACTATGTAATATGTGCGCGGTATGTAGTAGAGTCGTTAGTTTGATGTTATTATACCTTCTAAATAACATAAAACGGCACCGTAACAAACGCGGACATTGTAACATACCTACTGTGTAACACACAATATAATGTAACGAGGGGGAAAATGGCGCAGAAAAAACTTAACAAGAGGAGATGAAAGCTTTGTTAAAGCGTAAGAATGCGAATAGGCTTTGTATTATTCATTCCTGTGTTTCATGTATATATATATATATCTACATATTTAAAATTAAATTAATCTTTATATTTAAAATAAGATTCTGTTTAATTTTGTAAAAAATTAACAACTTGATTTAATATATAAGACTAAATAGATTAAAATAGTAATAACAAATATTTTATTTTTATTAGTACGATTATATTATTTCATACTCCATAATCGACGTAAGTCGGGATTCAGATTTATGTATATCAGAGTGATGGGGGGTGGCCTTTTGCGCAGACCCTGAAAAGTAACGATGTATGTGAAATGTGGTCTACGAATGAGGCGGATAAAATATTCTGAGGGGTAAAATAAGTTGGTTATATTATTCTCAGGATCCTAGAATGCAACTGAGTAAAGTTTAAAATATGTGGCATTCAATGTAACATACATTTATATCGGGACAAGATGGGGTTTCTAGGGGGAGGGTTTTTATGTTTTACACAGGATCCTAAAGCGTATAAATAATTTAGTTTAAATCTATCGAAGGTTGAACAGAGTTGTAGATATCTTTAAACATGCTATCCACATGTAATTAGTTTTTAATTAACATTTATTTTCTTTTTACAGATGAAATACTGTTTAAGTGATAATATTGAATTAGCTATATTAATTATAAACACTGAATGCATTAGTAGTGTAATCCTTAAGAATTTAATCAATATTTTGTGACATTTTGTGATTAATCTTTTAATAATAATTTCTCTAGATAGTAATGAAGTTTACAAATCATACCAATGTGGAGATAATTGCTAATATAAATGATTTGAAACGTATAGTGACATACATGTACATGTACAGTTAACACTTGTTTAGGATTTAGATTTTCATTAAAATATCCAGATATACATTAAAGAATGAAACTAATTCTACTTTACTATAATTATTCCTGTTACATCAGGGGTAGTCAGAAACGACATATTTTATCATTTACTCTATAATATAACATAGTTGGCTAGAGAAGTATTTACAATAATGTTGATAAAAAGTTATCTTGAAATGTAGCCGAATTAAAAAACAATAAACCTTGTACGCAGAGCGCGCCTGATAATACGTGAATGCGATTGGGCGAACTGTCAGCTGCGAGAAATGGCGTTCCATTTTTCTTAAGCTTTTTCCTTCCGTTTGAATGAATTTCACCGCCAAAATTTTCCTTCCCATTTGTTCCCATCAGACAAGATCTCCGCAATATGTATGAAGCATACACCGCTATAATATATGACTTGGAAATACCCCGGCCATATATTAAACCGACCGACCTACGCCGGACAGAGGGAGCTACAATTTTCCGTTATGCGGTCGCCTCTCTCTCTTTTCATCCCGCGCGGCCTCGCGGCGAGAGAGAAGGATATCGGCCATCTCGCACTCCGCCTGGAAATGGAAAGCCATAGAACGTGCGGTGTATAATAAGCATTTCATGCATGGACGTACATTAGCGGCATCAACTTTTGTCCGTGCGCCGGCGGAGCGGGCCGGCCCGGCGGCCGCGGTGGATGGGTCCGGTGTACGTAAACGGACGGTACATTATGACTAGAGGGTCAGCATACCTCCTCGCCCCCGCCGATATAACACACATAACCCCGTCCCTCTCCGCCTGCCGGGAATGTAATAAGAGAAAAAGAAGCCCGGAACATTATTTTATCGGGTACACGGGCGATATGGTCGGCGCTCCGCTCCTCGTTACCCGGTATTCATTTGGAAAATTTTCTAATATAATTTAAAGGAAGACAGTTTAATGAATTGTATCTGCCGGGGAATGCGCGCCGCGGGTAGCGACACATAAAGGCATTTGTTAATATTAATGAGGTCGATCTCGATATAAATTCGGCGAATGTAGTGTTACATTTTCGCGTTTCAATAGGTTTCCCAGGTTGTTTACGAAGCGGCACACGGGCTGGGGCGCACGTATACAATGCAAGAGCCATAAAACCGAACAATAAAAACCCAAAACAGCGATAAATTTAACCAATAGAAACCTTCTCCCTAGCCTTATCAATTCCTGCCACATTCGAGTGGAATTTATACAATATGACGCTGCCTTTTTACAACTTCTTAATATTCAAGAGCCATTTTCTAGCGTAAATGGGCTGGTGCGGGTGAACTACCTCTTTACGCGGAGAAAACTTTCTGCTAAAATTTTATATCCTTTCTCGTGGTAGATAAAAATAAATAAATTAAACGTATCTACCCGTTTATGCGGCTAAAGTACTGTTCTGGGTAATGTAAGTATACTTTATAGGGCTTAAACATAAAATACAATAACTTTGCATTTAACTACGTGAGTTTCATATTTGAGCCAATCGGTTTTATTTTAATATTTAATGTTTTTTTAAAACAGTATAATTAAGTTAGGTAAATATAATAAAAATATGATCATCAAACCTCTACTCGTCACACCACACAAGCATAAAATATTTTTATTAAAAAAGCTACCAATATTTAGGTTTTACACATAAATAATGATGAAATAATTATAGGTACATAAAGCATCAAAATTAAACAGAAATGTAATTAGTTTAAATGCACCATTTTTTTATCTTCAACGTTAAGTCACTTGCAGTTCGCGTCTTGAGAGCGACATCGAGACAGAAGGGATGCAGTGTGGCTGCCTTCATACTAATTATATACTAACTTTTAAAGTGAAAACACCACCGTCGAGCATCCAGCAGAATCCGTGCCATTACTTCCGCAAATAAAACTCAACCATTATTTCAAAGACATCGAACAGAAAATAATACCATTGTTATCAGTAACAGAAACACAAGCTTCTATTTCATAATAATATAAATAAATAAAATAATTATAATGCTATCATGTGAGCATTTTAAGTATTACTAGATAATTCAATAAAATGATCAAATGTATTTAATTATTTACTATTATGAGAACACATTCTTATCGTGAAAGTTGTAATTATTCAGAATTCAGTATGTGATATTTTAAATACATACTAATTAAATGCATTAATTAGAAAGATATACATATAAAGTCTATTTAATCAAAAAAATATTGTTGTTGCGCCACCGGGATTCGAACCTGGATCTCTTTCCAAGCCGGAGAAGGTGCATTATCCAAATAATATTTATTAATGCATTCTCAAATAATGGAATAACGGAACAAATTTTCGAACCTATATGTTAACTTTTTGATATTAATACATTTAATCGTTCCATTACATCAAATAAATAAAAATTAAAACATAAATTATAAAAATAAAAACAAATTTTCCAACTTATATGTTACCTTTTTGATAATAATACATTTAATAGTTCCATTATTTCAAATAATGGAACGATTAAATGTATTGATGTCAAAAAGATAACATATAGGTACGAAAATTTGTCACTAAAAATATTGTCGCTGTAGCATAGTTGGATAATGCACCTTCCCCGGTTTGGAAAGAGATCCAGATTCGAATCTCGGTGGTGCAACAACAATATTTTTCTATAAAATTGATTTTATATGTATATCTTTTTAATTAATAATTTAATTTTTTATTATTCTGAATTGTCGAGTGTATACTTGGAACAGACCAAATCGAGTATATACTTTAAGTTCACTCAGATAGGACATAAATGAAAAATAATATAGGTACATACTGTTGAGAAAATGTATTTAAAAAATGCTTACAAGGTTTATTTTGTGGGTAGACAGACTTATTAAAAAAATATGTATCAATATTCTTACTATTTTGAAACAAAACTAAGCAGTTGTTCTATGAAAATATGTCTAATTTAGACCTGGGATGAGGCTCGTACCTCCGATCACTTGGCGTGTGTCTTTCCACTAGACCAGGGGTCAGCAGACCGCGGCTCGCGAGCCGCATGCGGCTCTTTTCATAGGCATTTGCGACTCTTCAACTCCAACTCATATTTTCATATATATATATATATATGGATTAATTTTCCTGAAACTAATGATACAATTAAAAAACAAGCATTTGGAATTCTCACAATTATTGGCTCTACCTATTTATGCAAGTAAATATTCTTATCCATGAATCCATTAAAAAATAAGTTAAAAAGCAAATAAACCGACGATAATTTACAATCATGCTTAAAATTGACCAAGTAGTGATTTGCCTGATATAGCATGCTGGGTCACCATTCTGACTAGTCAACTTTACAAACCCCTAAAAGTGTTTAATTACTTAGGCTTTCTTGTTTTATAACTAGAGCACTGAGCTACTGTAGCGTATAGTTCCCATACATTATATTCATCTACGTACAATACGAGTGTATTGTGGATTTTAGTTTTAAATAAAAAATTGTTTTTTTTCGTCATATTATGTTGCGGCTCTATGAATATTTTCAGATACTGTTTACTTATTATTTAACTCTTCACACTAGAAAGTTAGCCGACCTCTGCACTAGACCAATAAGTATGCAATGATTAGTGGCGTGCAGTATATAAAGATTTAGGTTATGCTGTTACCAATGATATTGTATAATTATTTATAATACAATATATGCACTTTCGTTTAAACAACGTCTTTAGATAAAATAAATCCGTCATTTCTACGACCCTACCAGGTATTTATTTATAATTTTAGAGTACTATTAATAGTGTTTTTAAATTTTAAGTTTTAACGTAAAATAATGGACGTTTTTAAGAACGCTTTCTATGACTGAACATGATTAATTTATTATTTGAAAATACTTCACGTAATAACTAAAGGACATAATTATTTTTATTAAGGCTTAACGTAGGAAATAGTTTTACCAATTGCTTTTTATTTTTCCAAAATCAAAAACCAATCCATGCACCAAATTTATAGAACGATCATGAAATAAATACGTTAAAAACAGTAAGATAGTAAAATTCGCGAATTAGTAAATGAGGAAGTAACACTTCAATGATTTGCATGCAGTTGTAATCCTTTCTAATGTTATTCTGTTAAAAAAAATAGGATAGGTAAGACTCCATACAAAACGGATCAACTGAAAGGAATTTTCAATTTAGTAAATAGCCATTTATATGACTTGAGTAATTCACTAGCTTAAAGAAAGAACTGAGTAATGTGAATAGCTCCATGCGACGAATATAAAAGAGCGCTATGGGTATAACGGTAAGTTGTCGCGGGAGTTTTTAGAACTTAGCAATTAAAGTTTCTACTGGTACACACAAATGACGCTAATTGTAAACCGCGCCATAATCAAGAAAGGCAGTTATAGCAAATATCCATAGCCAAGGAATGCGTTTACACATACCTCGAACGGTTTTAATACAACTATATCATCGTGGTTAATAAATTATTTAAGTCGAGCCTTGGAGGCAATGGGAAAAACAAAATTTCGCAAAAGATATGGCGCGATCTAGTAAACAATATATTGGAAATTACTTACTATTATGTCTTAGCTTTGATACAACACACCCTATGTCCAAATTCTGATTTGGTATCAAAGTAGTATCAAAGTACAAACTTCTTTCGGTTTATCCAGCGTTACTCGAGTCCGTGTCATAGGTCACGCACACTATCGTATTTAAGCCATACATATTATTCTGAGCTTGTCAATCTAATTTTAGAAGTCTTACTTGGTGTTACTTATTATTCAATAAATACATCTGCATTTTACAAGTACTTCTTTGGGAAGTCGACTTATTGAAGAGAAGTTAAAATTATAATGCAACCGCCCTCCTGCGCTTTTTAAAATTAATTGTTTGATGTATTAAACTGAACGAAGCAAAACTAGTGTCAGGTTTTTTACAGTTTTGTAAACACCGTCGAATCGTCAATCATGATCAATAATTTTAAAGGATAATTGAAAGTTATTTATGAACAAGTATTATTTGATATACAAAAAAACACTAATTGAATCACTTAGGCAGAAAGACATATTTATCGAAAAATATTTAGTTATCATCTGGACCCGAACTCGAAACTTTCTCTTGCCGGGAGAATACGTTAATTTAATAATTGTTTCACATGAGGATTTACATTTAATGTTTAAAATCATCGTAAAATTTAATGGTTATCGCTGTGCAATAGTAACGCATTTTTCAGGCAACAGAAAGTTACGGGTTCGAGTCCCGGTGATAATAAATTTTTTTTTCGGTAGATAGATTTGTATCTGTATATATTTTTAAGTGATTCATTTTATGAACATTAATATTCATTGAAAATATATATTTTTATTTAATAGTCAAAATCATAAAGAAAAGTTTAATAGTAATCGTCACTAACAGTTTTTGTGATGGTTGGCGAGGCGAGTCAAGGGCGGCTAATCTTGTGATAATTGCACCGACCTGAGCTTACAAAACTACGATGCGAAATGTTCATAATAAATTATGTATCGTAATTGAAGTGGATGTTGTAAATCTAACCAGTAGACAGGCAGCGATGTTCTATAGCTGCAGGAATGAACTGCTATGACAGTCCAATTCTAATTGCGTTTTCTTTGAAATTCATTCAGTTTATAGATGTTTTAAATTAAGTTTAAATTTTTGAAAAAAATATTTTAATAATTGTTGAAAAATGAAAAAAGTTTTATTACATTTATTATTTATTTATTATAGGAGATCAATTTATTGCCTAAATTAGCATTATCATTAAATTCAAAGTGGAGTGTAGCGCTTATAATATAAGAATCGCAGATATGCGGACATTGAGGAGGCATTATTCGGAATGAGTAGGTACGACCGTAGACAACCCGGATTGTGAGTGGTTGTGTATATCGAGTAGTTGTTAGAGAACCGTAGCCTCATGTGTGGGCGGAACGGGGATGGCCAGAGGGCGGCAGGGGTACGAGGGACAGGGTGGCAATATCGTCTTTGTGATTGACCCCGCATTAATTATTAGCGGCGATACAGTTAGTGGCAAGAGGAAATGGACATTAATAACTAACAAAAGTTTTCTTTCTCGGAGGAGTATCGTCCTTTAGTGCAGCGCTTTTGTTTCTTATTTACAAAGATTCATGAAAAATTCACCGGCACGACTAGTGCTCGCGCCGAGGCTGCCTAGGTGTGTTTCTACCGAGCCGTGCGGCCGTGCGGCCGTGTGGCGGTGTAGCCGTGTAGCTATATAGCCATGTAGCTAATCAATGTTTTATTATTATGGGGACAATAAGGGACGGAGATTCACGCTCCGCCGTAGAGCTCCAGGTAAATTGTAAATTTATCGAGGGCCGCGGCAATATCTTACCCATTAAAGAAAAGGTTAAGAGGCCGACCGCCCGATTTCTCGCGACACTAATTGTACATTTGCACCGGCCCGGCTCGAGACCGATCAAAGTAGAGCCGAGGGCGCAAACATTTGTTGTTGCACTCGTGTTGTACTTCTTATTACTTACAAAGTAACTCTCGGCTCCCTACTTAAACACGAGCTTAATTTACTCGATTGTGTAAATAAAGGCGGACACTTGGACCACACGACACTTATAACCGAGTTTCTCAAAGCGGGCCCTAGGCCGGGAGACTCCACTCTGATTTAAATTACACTTACAGTTAGTTGGACCGGAGCGATAACATCCACTTTGGGCCACCTTATAACAATCTGTACAATTACCGCACTACTAGTCTACAATTTCTCTCTCGGTGTCCGGACACTTTCTCCCGAACATTTCTCCCGAGCGCGGAGGGTGGGGTCTCTTATTAATCGCAAACGACAAATTTTAACGACAGAAATTAATGAATCTCGTTACTCGGGTTAATCCCTCGGTCGTAAAGTCTCTACTTTGGACCCACCCGGCAACTGTCTCCCTCTCTCGCCACTCTTATATATAGAGCTGAGGTATTCTGCCACGGCGGGGCATTTATTCGGATACACCTTCACAGGTGGGGAATTTATATAATATTTTTTATTAGCCCTCGCAAATAATTGTAATGTATTTATTTTTACTCATAGGCACATAATGCAAAATAAGATAGATTATAGGTTCAACGTATTATTGCTTTATGAAAAATTCTGTTAATTTAGTGAACAAGCCAGAAAAGATTTTCTTCAAAATTTACGATACATTTAAATATTTTTTTGGATGGCGACTGAGTCGATAAATTATTTTTTCTACAGAGAGCTTATTTTTAGAAGAGAGTCGCGCCTATCGTGGACAGTAACAAAATCCCCTATATTACCGTAGCACCGTAGCGGCGTAGAGCATCCGCCATTCGACATAACATATAGAGAGGCCCTCGCATTATATGTGCGGCGGTTGTAAACTAAAGATAATGGCCTGTTGCCCTCTATTAAGGTCCCGGCCGCTCTCGCAGCACCTCGGCAGCACCTCGGCCACCCCTGCCGGGGGATGAAACAAGGTAAGGTCCGAATTAATGTAGCGGCATCGACATGTTATTATTTCTAAACTCCGTATAACTGTGCACGAGTTTAGGAGAATTCTCTTATTTATGACGGTGGTCATACACACACAGACAGACCGGGCGAGGCGGATGGAAGATATACGGCGCAGTTAACGATCGTGTGGGAAGCAACCTCTATTGTAATTGCTATTCGTAAAGATGGAGATGCGGTTGTTTGAGCGTTTCGTCAATGCAGGTACGTGAGAGTTAATACGTGATATCGGAGCTTGTACGGTGATAGGGTTCATTCTTGATTAAGGTAAATCAAACATGAAACTAGAAAACCATATTTTTATTTGATTCATTTATATTATAAAGGTTATTTTTTTTAGAGATTTGTTTTTCGAATTGCGACAGTCACGCTTACAAATTGTGTAAATTTATTTCGAAAATCGTGGTTTAGTGCGCGAAACTTACCGTGCGCTATGTCCATTTTACGGTTGACATAATCGTTTCTCCGAGTAAGAAATTCAAATAACCGTGGATCGTTTTCAGTACGTACCGAATAAGCTGTTGTTTCTTTAAAAATAATGCCGGCCAAAACGTTACAGTCAATGATTACCGACTTTTTCTAAAATGTTGTGGTTTCAACAAAACGGTGCAAAATGTCACACAGCGTGAACCACAATTTTTTATTGAAGGAAACATTCGATGAGCGCATAATTTCGCGTAATGGACCTGTGAATTGGCCTCCAAGATCGTGTGATTTAACACCTTTGGATTGTTTTCTGTAGGAATATGTAAAGTACCTAGTCTACACCGATAAACCAAAAAGATTAAAAGCCAACATTCAACGCCTTATTGCCGATATACGGTCCCAGCTGCCCCAACATTTGTCTTCCAGATTACGCTTTATCCGAGACAGACGCGGCATCCATCTGCGCGAAATCTTATTTAAACACTAATGGTATAAAATTATCTTTCCAAAAAAACTTATATCATGGCCATTACCACGATTTTTTAATATTTTATTTCATTTTAGAGTTCTATTCCTCTAAAAAAAACACCCTTTATTTACACCCTTATAGGGTGAATTGTATAAATAATTGATATACACATGTGCAGCTCGTACAAAATAATACAAAATGGAAAGTATAATTCAGTAGAATTACCCACACATATGTGTATAAACAATATATTAGAAGCACAAAAGAAGAGAAAATAAAAAATAAGATTTTTAAATTGATAAAAATAATTCAAAATAAATATCTTAATACCTTTGTCTCAACACACTATAAAAACATTACTTTTATATTTAAGCAATTACTCGGAGTCGATTATATTAGGAGTTTAAATACACGATTCTAAGTATTAATTATCATCTGATATGACAATGATTATCTAAAGTAATCGATAATACATGATTTGAAATGGTGAAAATTCTAACAAAAACGCTTAACTTCATTTAAGAAAACGAAATTATTTATTTATAACTACACTACAGTTAATAAAATATATTTTTTATTTGAGTAAGTATATAACATTGCTTAAAGGTCGATTGAATAGATATTCTGATGTTCTTTGAAGCGAATGATTTTCAGAAATTGAAGCACCTCTAGTAACATAGAATGTATTACCTAGTTTCCAATATTATGGGTATAACATGTTCGTGTATTGATTTCACACATTATTTAGATTACACCTTATGAGTATTCGACTTTGAACGAAAATCGTTCTTGAGTATTCGTGAATAAAGAAGATTATTCCGTAGTTCCGGTTGTGGACTTATTTTGCTTGCAATTTGAAACATTCCCTGAGAGGATGTTATAAGCGCATTTCAATACGCAAAATCAATTATATGGCCAGCGGACACACAAGGAATGGAACCCTTTGCAGCCGGACCCGATGGACACATGAGGTTATTTGATTAGTCTGAGTGAGAATGAAACAACCCCCGACCCCACCGCTCCCTTCGGCCGTCACCCCTAGACCGAAGCCATAATGGTAAGGGGACACAGGACTATAACTAATTATCGATCTGGTACTCAATTATTAGTGAATGTTGAATAGTTGGTTGTTGGACGATCCTTCAATTTTAAATGTTATTATTCACATTCCTTTTAAAAATCATTAATAAATAAATTGTTAATTTAGTCCTTAAGATTTAAAAAAAAAATCAATTAAATTATAAAATAAATCCGAATTTCTTATTTTATATTTCACGCATGGGTATTATTTTATTTTATATGTTATCAAATCCGAAAAATACATTACATTATAGAAATTGATTTATTTATTTAAAACAAATCAATTTTAATGCATTTAAAATAAAGATATTCAAATCATCCGTATAACCTGTATTTTATTGAGTTTTTTTGAAACTTTTCAATTACACGTATTAAATTATCTTAAATATTTATCTGATTTGGTAATAAATTATAACAATGTATTCATAAAACAATTCTAGAATTTAACCATAAAAATGTTTCAATCAATCGCGACTCATTTGTAGCGCATTAAAATTACATTAATTTGAAAATTACTTTAAAACATATAAACGGTGAAAGTATTGGTTGAAAAAATTATTTCGTAATATATGTTTTGTTTTTTTTTTTTAAAAACCCATCTGTTTTTATAGTTTTAATAATACCTATGTATAAAATAACTTATGATACTTACATAGTTTTCTTTTCCTTTATATTAAATTGAATAATTTTAGCATTACATTTTCGGAGCTGTCAAAGAAAATAGAGCTAGATAGTTAGGCCATGTATGAATGATCCGATTCAAACCAAAGTGGCGGGACAATATAAATAATTATCGTTCCATTCTTAGCGGTAGCAATTGGTAGGAAGCAGCCCAGTGCGGGGACCGACCGGTGGTGGCGTATTCCGTACCGAATTGTTGTTGTAGCCAGGCACGATGAGAATATATACCGAATTTTCGCTGTCTATGTATCTTGTTAGATAGTATTTATAAAAAATATTATAAGGCACGTAGGTTTGTATTTTATGCTTATGCTACCTCTCTCTCTCTGTAGGAGAAAAATTTCATATTCACAGAGACATCAATCGCTTACAATTATGAAATAAGGATGACAAAAATACAGTTCAAATAATACTATTAATTGAGAAATAAGTAGAAGTGAGAAATAAAAAAAGTATAATTTATATAAAGAACAAACATAATAAGCCAAAATCAATATCTTTATTTATTTATAATGGATGGATGGTTATACAACCCGTTACCAAGAGAAAAATACTTTATTTTGGCTATTATATTTACTCTTGCTTTTCAGGGAAAAATAGTACTTATGAATTCGTTTGTAATACATTAGGTGTTCCTTGTAGCGTGGGGGAGTTCGGGAAGTAGTTTGGAGCGCGTGTGAATACCGACACCTGCCGCTGACCAATAGTAACTTGTTCAAGAATTTAATACAATATTTACACGAGTTTAAGAAAAATTCTTTCGCTTGACAAAAGTAATCAGTTTGATCTATTCTAAGTAGCCTATAAGAATTTTTTTTATGCTATTACAAGTCATATATGTATATTGCGTTTTTAAAACAAATGATAAAGTAATGAAATGTCATCTTTTCTCTTTTATTAATTTATGCTCGTGAAGATACTAGAAGTATCCAATAATATTCAGAGCGAAATTGTTGATGTTTACGTTAATAATTTTTAAAAGTATTCTGAATACGTCCACCTAATATTATATGTAATTGGCAAGTACAATCAATTTAAAAATCGAAGTGATAATAATGAATTATTGGTTTAACGTTTCACTATTTGTTAGACAGGTATGTGCAGGGCCAGACGAAGGACGCCGAGCAACCCGTGGCGCCGAGTGAGCCGGGGGGCCGAGCAAGCCGGGGCACCAAGCAAGATGGGGCAACCGTGTTGCCCTGGAGAATGGCAGCTAATTCTCCAGTATACAATATTGGCTTATGGGGTGCCGTTAAAAAAGACTAACTAATCTTAATAATAAGTGGGAAATGAGCTAAGAAAGCAATGAAGATTCGGAAACTGGAATATTTTGCCCATGTGAAGCGAAACTTGAGAGATATATGTAATACAACGCTCTCTACCTTATCATCAGTGCAAGATTGAATCACTAAAAAGAGGGTCTGGCCGCAGGAGGACGTTGTTGCTGTGGAATCTGAGAGTCTGAGTGAATAGTTCAACAGATTCACCGTTTTTTTTTTTTAAATCAGGAATGGGGGCGCCCAGAAAAATTTCTCCCCAGTGCGCCACGGAGGCTAGGGCCGGCACTGGGTATATGTATGTGTTATATTAGGGTGCATATAGAAAAATAATTCATGGGTGATTTATCTCTACTATTTTGCTGTGTTAATTGTAATATTTATGAAATTTTTCATTTTATTTTAAAATTCAATTTATTTTAAAGTACAAAACATTTTGTTGAATAGTTATTTTTCATTTAATATAGGGTGCTGAAAGTAAAGCTAGAAACTTATAAGATCAGAGTAAAGACATTGCAAGAAGAAAATCAAACACTGAGGCAAGCATCAGTCAGTATTGTAAGTTATTTTAATTATCTTTCTCTATCACTAATTACAAGTGCACAAAAACAAAATTAATTATTATTACTCACCCGAGACGATAAGACTTTGAAAACTGCTCTGATATATTAAATATTACACATATGTATTTATTATTCAAACTTATTTTTAAATAGTGTTTTAAAATGTTTGGTTTTGTGATAAATATCGAAATATAATTTATTATAAAACGATTAATAGTTTTCCTTATCATGGTAGATTCTAAAGCATGGCCACACGCACTATGCATATTTTATTTTTTTATTGTCTGTATTGCTACCATATGTTTCGATAATAGCCTGGCAGTTAGTCTCAGAGTTTCATCCTCATAATGAGGCTCAGGTCCGGTGATGTAATATTTTTGCAACAATTGACTTATTACGAAGTTGGAAATCTACCTAACATTTTTACTTACTACGCAAGTTTTCAATAAATATAAGTTATACATATAAATAGCGATTTTTTTTACATCAATGTTTTTTGCACTCAAATAAAACAATTTAAAATAAATTTGATAAATTATTTTAAGAGCTAAAAAAAATAGATAAACAATAAAGCAAAAATCTAATCTAATGGTGGCAGAAAATCTTCTTGGACTTTTGTAATAAACAATCCACTTATAGGTTGTCCACTGAATGCATTAATTGTCACAAATTATATTATCTGTTAATATTGTCATGTACTATTTTGTAGTTCTTGCTTTATATTTCAACAATCGCTGTTTACTTTTTTACAAATCAATGCAGGTTGATAAAAAAATAAAAAATGTTCATCTTCGACATTTCATCCTTTACGAATTTAAACATGGTTATTGTGCAGCATAAATTGCTTTAGCATCAATGTAATTTACGGACATGGCTTTGTTATAGCAAGAAAAGTTCAGAAATGGTTTAATCGCTTTAAAAATATGATTTCAGCTTAAGCTATAGTCCTAAGATTGAACGGTCGGAGAATTTTAGCGAAGAGAGTTAAGAAGCTTTTCTTCAAGAAGATAACCGTCAAACAAAACTGAAAATAACGAACCATCTAATGTGTTTACCACATACAGTTCTCAATTATCTGAATTCATTATTAAATATCCAGAAGTTTGGCACAATGATACCTCCTATGCTCAGCTAAAACAATAAAAACCAGCGGGTTTTTGCATGCTTATTGTTTGCGGCAGTAAAAAGGTTAATCCTTTATACCGACGAGAAATCAAAAAACTGGTAAAACGCTGGCCGATTTTTTTTGTAAATAATGAAGAAAATAAATTATTAAATTAAATTCAAAAAACTTTTTTTACACCACTTTATTAGATATAAAATTACATGTTTCCAGAACAATATTCTTTTCGTCAGGATGAGTTGTATACTAAAGTTGAAAGATTGACATTGGGTGAGGGTTATGGAGAAAATAAGTTATATAGGGGGGGGGGGGAGGAAACCAAAATCGGATTACGAGGAGTTAATTAGTGAATTACGCGGTCATTAAAAGGAGAAGAATGGGTAAATGGGAAAATATTCAATAGGGGATTGTTTAAAAATTAATTATATTTTACTTCATATTTAAACTTTAACTAATCTCTAATTTTTTTTCGATTGTTAATCAACAAGACCTTATAACATGTATGTAACATTTTTAACCCTGTATTATATTAAAATCAAATGTGTGGTTGTATTCTAATAAATGACTTAAAAATTCCGAGTAATTACTGCTATTTAAAGCTCTGAGATGTCCTTCAGCTCTTATTCCAATATTTATAATAGCTTTTCCAATATAAAAATAATTATTACTGTTACATTTAACATTAAATAGATTAGTTTATTTGTATATTTAGTTTTAAATTTTAAAAAATATTGCTTTTTTAAAAACCGCACGAACTTATTGGAAAATCTAATAACAGCGTGTCTTCTAGTTCGGTAGTGCTAAATTCGGAACCGCGTTTTGCAGATCACTTAATGGAGAATCGGTCCAGGCTTATGATGGGCGCTGCGGTGTGAGTAATCTCGCCCCGCACTAATGCCTCGGGCTCTGACAATGCCCACCGGTCCAACTTATCTCAAATAGATTGCTTACATAAGTCCGAAATGTTCTTTGTTGTTAATCAAATAATCGGAAACCTATCAAATTGAATTAAAGTGATGTCATTACATACATTTGGTTGGAGATAACTCAAATCGAGCCACTAAGATAATGAACAAAAATTAAATATCGCTTTTGAAGGAAGACAAAATCCAGACCGAATATTAATCCGTTAAAAAATAGTTTCGCGATATCACGCCATTAATATATTGTAGAAAATGTATGTCTTATCTATTATATTATTATATGAACACATCTATTAGGAAAGTAGATAAATCTATATTATTTAAATGACACTATTGTTACTTGATATATTTTATTGGTGAAGAATAGTTTAGACCAAATAAATGAAAGCAGCCTAGGCCTCTCCATTTGTTCATGATTACTTATTGATTGATCGGTACTTTTGCTAAATTTTTACTTAATTGCAAATATCGTCTAATAAAATTAATAATAATTTTTCCATATACACAAGTTAAAAAATAAATTGTAAAAATCACAATGTTGAATGAATCAGACTTTCGTTAACTTCGCTAAAAACTACTTACTTTAACGTAAAGCAAAGTAGCCAATATGAGACTGAATCTATCATAGATAAAACTCACTCTCTAAATTTGTAAATATAACCGAAATTTGATGATAATAAGCATATTATATTGTTTTATTATTGTATATTAAACTATACTATAATTTAATCACAGCGCGGTATTTTGTGTGAAAATATTTATTTAATTCAATAGATCAGGTTAATATTAAAATTTTTATCACCATGTAATGATAACTACTAAATATTTCGAAAACCGTTAAGGCACATTTAATGATTGTGAAGGATAGAGATGCCGCCATAGCGGTCGAATGAGAGATACCATCTGCAGGGACTTCCGCAGTTCTACCGCCGTCCATGTAATTCTAATGAGCATTAAGGACCGCCACTCTGCTCCTGTGTCATAATTGAATGCCATTTGGATGTGCCGGTTGTATTGACGGGCATTACGGACTACGTCACGAACACACAGCGGCGGGACCAGACTTGGACGCCTGACTTATTATAATTTTTTTTTTTTTAAATTATTATAAAACTCAACATCCTCAAATAAAATATTTAAAAATAAACAGTGATTTTAGAGATTCGATCTTTCTGAAAGGTGGATATATTTGGAATAATTTAATGAAAATAGCGTCTGGTAAATGACAGTTGATAGTTGCTGCTGTACTTTGTATGCGGAGTAGAATGACACAAGTAACACACACCGAATTGTCCGAAGATCCAAGTCTCATAATTCAGATAAGATCTCTCGGTTGGGTTTATATAAAAATTCACTCTATCTGTAAATACAGAAGACAATAAAAGAGTGTTTTTTTTTCTTCTATTGAAGAAGTAGGAAAAGTTAATAAAATTAACTAAAAAAAAATAGAAAATAATAAAAAGAGGAGGGATTAAAGAAACATAATAATTTTTTCAGAGGAGACGGGAGGGCGAAGAGAAAAGAAGATGAAATAGGAAATACAATCTGTGCAATAAAAATAAAATTATTTATAATACATCGGAGTATTAAAGAAGTGTGAGATAAAATACAGAGAGGCTTAGTAGATAAATTATGTTTGCTTTTGGTGTTACAGTGTGGAAGACTGTATGTGAATAGGTTCAAGTTGACCTAGAAGGCACTCGAATGGATATGGGTTTAAGTCAAGGCAGTCTACTTTGGAGTCTATTTTGTGTAGGAAGATGATATCAGCCGTTTCTTCAAATTTGTAGTGATGGACTTGAAAAGAATATGATAAATAAATATGTAAGTATATTAAAATAATATGTTTATTTTATGATATAAATTCTAGGTTACTAATTCACATTACTTATATTATACATTGTGAAAAACTTTTCTCAGTGAATTTCATCTGTTAATTTTATTTTATTTTCACTTTTTATCGACTTACATAAATTTTTTTTTCGAATCTATTCTTTGTTCGTAACTTAACATTTCCGTATAACTTTTTATTTTTTGGTGTTAAGTAAAACAAAGGATTATCATTATAAGATCATCACGATATATAGATTTGTCTCGTACACCCCTGTATGGTGCAGTAGTCTCCCCACACTGATCTACGCTCAAACGTAATCTACATCCCACTACGGATCACGTAGATTTCCATTTGTGCGGCCGTACGAGTATGTAAGTGGTCAGGCCTTTGAGTGCGCTTTGTTATTAACGGTGGACTATAATGGAATGAGACTGTCTTTGTTACATTCAAAATGAAACTGCACTCGGATGGGCACGATTGATTCGACGTCGGTTCAATTTAAATGATTCATAAAATCATCAAACAATCAGAAAATTTCAAGAGATAATAAAATTAATGTTTTTATGTTTAAAGTAACTGATATCATTACGGAGAACACATTCTTATTGTGAAGTTGTAATTATTCAGAACAGACGATCTGTGATATTTTAAATACTAGTTAAATGTATTAATTAGAAAGATATACATATAAAATCAATTTTATCAAAAAATATTATTGTTGCTACCGGGATTCGAACCTGAATCTCTTTCCAACTCGGGAAAGGTGCATCAACCAAATAATGGAACGATAGATGTATTAATTTGAAAAATGTAACATATGCGTTCGAAAATTTGCCGTCAAAAGTACTGTCTGCTGTAGCATAGTTGGATAATGTACCTTTCCCGGATTAGAAAGAGATCCAGGTTCGAATCCCGGTAGCAACAGCAATATTTTTTGGATAAAATTGAATTTATATGTATATATTTCTAATTAATACATATAACTAGTATTTAACTAATTTTAGTTTGAAATTCATTAGGTTACTCTGTAAAAATACAACATTTTGTAAATTACAAATATTTTCATTCCTACGATACGACTATGCAATATGTCTAAAACTTCAAATCTAGTCATTCAAAATCAAATGAAAATTATATTATCATAAACTCTTGTATACTTCTATATAGCAGGTTAGATTATAAATGTGTACATTTAATACATATGCGAGTATATAAATATCGATTACATTATATATATATATATATATATATATATATATATATATACACACACACACACACACTAACGTATATATTTATTTTTTCAGAGAGGAAGTTTCCCAGTTATCCCGCGTATGTTGGTTCTGAGAAGGATCATTGTTGTTCCAACGTTTCGGGTAAATCTCATTACCCATTTTCAGGGGGTGTGTTATCGGTGATCACAAAAACATTGTGGTTATCTATTTTAATAAATTATACGTTAACATTGTATTCAATATATAGGTACACTAACCGATTTCGAAAAAGTAATTTTATTCATTAAAGAAATGGCTGGAAATATCAACTCGTTTATATTTGAAAAAGAATATTCTCTATATCGTGGAAAACAAGTGCCCAGATTATATTACAAAGAACAAAGATATAAGCAGTGACCCACGCCACTAAAAGCATTATAGGGGTTCCGCGCAGAGCCACCCTGTACCGGTTCACTATTAATCACTTCCCGTGTCATAATACCAACCAATCTCCACCCCTATTCATAGAGGCGATTCGCCCAAAAAAGGGCGAAAGTCTAGGGTTGTCGATATTTATACCAGGCTAGAATTTCAAATCTTATTGGAAATCTAAAGAAAATACAACTTTATAATAATGACATAATATTTTAGAATTATATATATAATTATATATCTGAAGCCATAGTATATATTTTGTGGATAAGCCTGTCGAGTTTATAGATTATATAATTTTGTACAACGAAGGTTCTTTAAAAATGATATATTTAAAATATATTCTAATATATTTAAAATCTGCAAAAAAGTGTTATGAAAGAATAAAAATAAATAAATTAAATATTGTATTTTTAATGAAATAATAGATGTTTCACTAAAATAAAATGAACATATATATAAGTAAAAAATTCGACTTGAAATTAATTGGTTAACATAGTGTGATTGGTAACTCGTTCAATTATTTGAACGAGTTACCAATCACACTATGTTAATCAATTAATTAAAAAAAATAAAATTAGAAAGAATATTTCTGGCCACGATGGTCATCAATTTGTTTTATTTGGTCTATCCTATTCGTTACTGTATTAATTCAAAATGGTTAAAATAGGGATACGATATCTTTCAATGTCCGCGCATTCATTATTTAAAGGACATTATTTGGCATGCGACATCCCTACACAGAGCGAACACTCGTACGCGCTATTTTATTTACCATATTCTGCTTTATTTATGAACCGGCCTGTATTATCATACATCGTCCCTAATAAATGAAAGGACTAAGTGCCAGATTGAAGCGGAGAAGGGTCCTAAGTCCTTTGACGGATCTCGCCGTTCGGGACATTTTTCGGTTCATAACCGCCCCCTTATTTGCTTAGGGAAGCAGTGTCGGGTGTAAACGCGCGTTTAATTTTTTTCTTGGTGATCCAAAACATCCCCCGGCTCCGGCTCAAGTGAGGGTGTGTGCAAATTTGTGCGGCATTTTGAAAAATTTATATAAACTTTAATTAATTATTGTTCAAAACAGTGTATTTCATTGATCACATTTTTAAATACATAGGTAAAATTATGAAATAATCACTATCAATAATTTTATTTTAAAGCATACTCGCGACATGTCTATTTATTAGTGTTTTTAAGCAACTTCTTTTGTATTTTTTATTGAGGCTTATTTGAAAAACGTATTATATTACTTTAAAATTCATTCGAAATAAAAACTAACCAGTTTTTTTGTGTTATATTCATGTATTTTATTCTACATTCTACCAACCTTTTTTAAAAAACAAACATGGTATTCCTATAAATATGACGGGAATAACAAGGTTGGTATAGTTTAGCTGGGAGAGTAGTTTACCAGCAATAGAAAGGTCCCGGGTTCATGTTCCAGTAGCACGTATTAAATGTGAACTCATAATTTAATTGCATTACAAAAATATGTATTTTTACAAGATAGTAAAAATGTTCACATTGGAAATAAAATTATGAAATAAAAATTAATAATACAACCACCACAAAGTGCAACATGCTGTAGCTTAGTGGTAGCGGAGAAAATTAATAAGTAAATTCGTTCATAACCTTGCGAGGGTCCACAGTAAATATCCTCGATGCGTGAAATTGGTGAAAGTGATACTTACTCGTGCATCGGTCTCCCCACGAGGGGCCCCGCGCACCGCCCGCAAAATCATCTCTAATAAATTTGTAAGGAAATTATTCACACTCGCGCCAATTTGTCTTATTTTTTGTCTATGGGAGATAAAAGATTCTCTATTGGGATGAGCAGTTTATGCGTTCCACGACAGATGGCGCTCTCTGATTTTGGCATCGTTTATGGCCTGTTCAAGTCACCCTTAGTGCATGAATAATGTTTCTGGTTTGGGTTCGTTCAAATTATTTCGTATATATTTTTTCTGCGTCGAGTAGTAAGACATTACATTTTTATTAAGCAAAGAAAACATTTTATTTAAGCATTAAAACCTATTAATCTATACAAGGCACTCGAATAAGAAATATTAAGTAATCATGGCAAGTTGTGGAAACTAACGGTAGTACTAAAATTTGAGAATTATTATGGCGAACTGCGAATTACGGCTGGATTGTTGTTCCAAGATTGTAAACATGTTTATTTAGCGAATACTCTAGTATAATTTGTCACTTAAACTGCGTATAAAATAGTACGTTAGAAAAATTCGTAACATTATTATATACCTACACTCACTTTTACCGTGTGTTTTATTGTCAACTTTAGCTGTTACAAGCATTCCTAAAACCTTTCTGAAAACAATAAGTATTTGAAGCCGTCAAGTATCGATTCTGTTACCTATCACATGCCAAGTGAGCGCTCTACCTTCTTGCTATCCTTTTTCTAGACTGTGGTGTCAAATTGTTATATAAGTATAAAAAAATCATCATCCGTTTGCGCTTCCCCATACTTTTATCTATGACTTTCTGGATGTATTGGATTCGGACGTAGTGTCATTTGCCAGTAAGGAAAAATTGGATTTGACCGAGACGTATAACGTGTTTTTTAAGATGTTACTTATCGAAAAAAAAAATGATAAAACATCCGCTATTTAGAATATACTTGTAAATAGGATTGTATTGTAAATTTCATTATAACTATTATAATTAAATAAACATTGATAACCGATAGGTTAGTATGATCACGTGATAACGTGTGTACTGAAAACATCAAAGCATCATTGTGGCTTTGAAATTGAAAATTCTTTATTGGTTAATTTAATTATTATTATTATACAGTTTGTGATGTGATAATTTGATAAAATTTGATAAGATTAATGAAAATGAACAAATTAAAGATATCTCATGGAGACGAAGCTATTTATATTATATGGGAAGTATAAGAGTATGCGTGTTACAGGGCTTACTACCTCCAATCAATCAACCTCCATATCTATCAAATTTTTGAAAGTTATATATATGTTACTATGTAAAAATACTACATGTATTTCACTATCGCTATCTATAGTCTGAAAATATGTTATTCATTTGCCTGAAACAGCATTGATGTCACTAATGAGAATCTTATTTTTTGTAAATAATAGAAGCTATATTCTTTATCTGTGTGTGTGTTCTTGGACATATTTAAATATTGTAAATGATCGTTTGATCTTTATGTTATATTTTAACATTAACATTGTATCAAATCTTGTTATGTAATCGTGATAATTGGTTATGAATTTTAAACAATCATAGAACTCTGTTGGCCGCTGATAATTTAATCGTCTCCGATCTGCGAGTAATTTACTTATAGAAAAAATAATAAAACGTGAACAAGAATTGTATAGTATTACTTCAATGATAAATTTAAAATGTTTTTTATGTAAGTAGAGTTGCGGTTGCAATGTTGCGTTTGCGTCATTGAAACCATTGTTATCTGCATATGTTGACTCACCACATGCAACGTTAGAAACATTCACACAGTGTGGATATCTTATAGTGAGTGGTTGATATGTTCAAGACAATAGATTAGCCCGCTGACTGAATGCACGAAATATAAAACCAGCCGACATTCATCGCCAAGTGTGTCCCGTTTTGTCCTGATTTGGCGCCAAGTGATTTCCATATTTTCCTTCATCTGAAGCGGTTCCTTGGTGGAAAGCGTTTTGTTGACGATGGTGAACTCAAAGACCGAATATAGTTCATAGATTCCAGGTGGAGTCGTTCAATGACGAAGAAATTCAAAATTTCTTATTTGCCCCGTTATTGCACGTGCCTTAATAATAGTGGCAACTATGTTGAGAAGTAGTTTAAGGTAAAATTATGTAGTATTGTAAAAATGATGTGGTGTTCCCTTAAAAATCCGGTATTTACTTAAAAACTCACCTTGTACATTAATAACCTATTCTTTTAAGATATTAGATGTATAGGACTGCAATTATCGCAACATACCATGTATGTGTGCTTGTGTTATTTGCTTTAAAAATTGTAAATAAAGGTTTGTCGTGTGGATTCAAAGATGTTTCGAGCTTATGAGACATAATGCAATTACTTAGAAGCCATGCGCGGCTAACTCGATCAGCATGGGATTCTCTTTCTGTAAATGGGGGATGGGTTACCATAGCGTGGATTGATGGAAAACACTTCAATGAAAAAAAAGTATTTAATGCTAAGACAAAGGTTTATTATTAGAAATAACAGTACAATATTCATCAGAAAATAGGCGTGTACGAGATGATAGAACACAGATGGCAATTCTGAATAGTAGGACAGTTATGTAGTCTTTTCAATAATAGTAATACCAAAGGACAGATATATAGTTGTATCAATACAGATCTTAAAAATAATACCAAATGACAAGGGTTAATTCTTACAGAGAATGTCTGTACTTAATGAATGGCATTGACCGCTGTGCGGACCTCACTGTACTCAGCCGTGATGAGGTGAACCAAGGAAAATGCAATTTATAGGTGGCAGAATAAATACCTCAGTTTGCACAATAGATTACACACAAGATGGTATGGTAACAACCTGCGCAAGATCTGGTCGAGGTGGTGAAGGTATGGAGTCATCGTGGTAGATGCAAGAAAGAATCAGGAATGCAGTAGCAGCAGTGCATAGGCGGAGATGTATGCAGAAGGCGATGAAAGCGATGGATGCTGTCGGGCGTGTCGGTTGACATGGCGCGTGGTTTCCGACGGGGTTGTGACGGTCAAAATACAGAAATCCTCTGGTTGACAAAATGCGAATTTAGTTTAGGGAATATCCTATGATGTAGATACTGATGGATGTTTGCAGAGTGCGTGGTAGGATTACTCGTGGTCCGGGTACAAAATGGCGTTCACGTGGAATGATGTAAATTCACAGGGCTGGCGAGTTGGGACAGATACACACGCGAACACAGTATAAGATGGTGACAAACAAAGTGGTAAAATCAATGGCAAAGATTTAACGTCCACCAAAATCTTCGCACAATTCTTGATATCGAGATTGACGAGATAAACTTATACAAGGACGGAGTCGATCCTCTTCAACGGTAGCAGGACGGGGTCTGCTCTATGTAAGCGGATGGAAGTAGATATCTAACAGGGATTCTTTCTATGGAGAGCGCGCCTGGTGACTAGACTCAAAGTGCGACACTTGTCTATGAGAGAACTTTATGCTATAGAAATAAACCCACGACAAACTATAATTTTGAGAGGTTCCAAAAATGATAAGGATTCTAGTTATAAGGAACAATGTAAATAGACTCACAGAAGGCATTAAATTATCTTATCGAATCTAGCAAAACGCATAAGAAAACTAATTTACTTTTTTAAAGGAATTCGATGTATAGTTGATTGCAAACTCTTGAGATTGGTGTACTTTGCACTGTGCTACTCTTTAATTAATTATGCTATTTTAGTTTGGGGAGGAGCAGCAAAAACAATATTGGAGTCGGCTAAAAAAGCACAAAAAACGATTCTCAAGGTAATAATTGGTCGTCCCTTTAGATATCCATCAGACCTTATATTTAAAGAGTACAATGTCCTTGATATAAGACAAATCTTTATGTTGAGACTCGTTCAATACTTCCATACTAATAACAACTCTCCCCAAGCAATAAACCATGGACACAACACTAGACAAACAACAAACATCTACACACCAGTTCCGAGAGCTACAACGACATTTTATCAAAGATTCTACATGTTCCTAGCTCCGAAACTATACAATACACTCAGTACCAACTGGAAATCGTACAATTACTATAAGATTACACAAATATGGACCCAATATATGATTCAATCAGGTAGAGATGAATCAGAAGCATGGATATCCAACAATTTACTATAATGTATACAATTCTTTTACTAATAACTCACTAGTCCTACAACACTCCCACTCCACATATTTTTATTATATTATATTTTTATTTTTTTTATTTTATTCTTACTTTTTTATTCATATTTGATTTATTTTTTTATTCCAAATAACACCACAACAGCACGAAAAAAAAAAAAAAAAAAAACTGGCTACTTTAACACAGACTTTAGTCTAGCAAAGTAGCCAGGACAACGCTGTAT
Organism: Eubasilissa regina; assembly: GCA_022840565.1. Lineage (NCBI taxonomy): Eukaryota > Metazoa > Arthropoda > Insecta > Trichoptera > Phryganeidae > Eubasilissa > Eubasilissa regina. Next base: position 15,202,332 of record JAINEB010000018.1, on the reverse strand, counting down.
ATATCAGAGGTGAAGTCTACTCCATCCCACACATTAAACTATGTATTATGTATGTTATGTATCCACCTCTGTAACTACAAAAATATGGATGTCAAAATATATATAAATAAATAAATAAATAAATATCCCCTATATAGACCCTATATAGTTAGTAAATATTTTAGTTCTTATGTAGGTACATAGTCATTAAGGGCGAGCTTCATTTTTCCAGTTTGAAATTCGAGAAATTATACACTAATTAGATATGCTTCCAAAACGAGGTTAATAGTTAAATTTTTGTAAGTTCCAGAGAAATAATGAATGACGTTATTTGTTACGTAAATCATGCGAGAGAGGAAGGTTTGAATAGAAAGAGATGACAATACAATTGTTGATTTTCTTGCATTCGATATAAGTGTCAAACATAACACGTGTCTAGAGGCTTATTCAGTATTTCATACTAATAGTATAGAATGAGTGCTGTCATTTGAATTGATCTATCAAAAATTAAACAATTTTATGAAGTAATAATATAATTCATATATAAGAAAATGTTTTGATGACAAAATAAAGTACTATAATTGCTTAAATCAATGATCTAAATTAAAAATAATTACGGCAGGCTCAATTTATTATTTTATTTAATATTATCGATTTAAATGCCACGTTATATGTCTGTTTCATAATTATATTTTATTTATGAAACAGATAGCGTGTATTTAAAATGCAACAGTGTTATGTATAAACGAAATATTTAATTGCGACATACATAAAAACAACGTACATAAAATCTTTACTTTGGTCAAGAAAACTTTGTTTTCCCTTAAAATCAGTAAAAAAACATGATTTATGAAATTTGCTACTAATGTTATGAATAATTTTAATCTTAATTCATACTGTGAGTAAAATATGCGTGAAAACATATATTTTCGGCATTTTTAAACGAAAATAATAACAGCACGGAATCCTCGACCGTCATGGCTGGTTCGAGCGACGTATTAAAGTTCGTTGGACAATTAAATTTATCGTTTTTTAAAAGACTGGAAATATCAAAATATTTAAAAACTGGTTATTGTGTTTTTGATGTAAAAATTAGTTTTAAATAGTAGCTGAAGCCTCAAAGCATGTGAGTGAATATGCTATATTATTTAAAAACATTTTTTTTCACTAAAACAAAGTAAAGGGTGTCCAGTGGAATATTTTCAAGCTTAATATAAATTTGAAAAAAAAACTACATTGTTATTCTCGTATTTTACTTATACAAATTGGAGTTTAACGATGAGGATTTTACGTTTTATAAACAATATCGTCTAAATGCCGTCCATTTCTCTCAAGACACTCTTAGATTTGCGAACACGCGAGAGCAAAGCATTGGTTCAATGGCAGCAACTTCACGGCGGATATTTTCTTGTAAGGTCTGAATTGTTCGAGAATTGTTGCTGTAAACTCTCGACTTGAGTATCCCCACAAAAAAAAGTCACACAGTATAAGGTCCGGTGACCGAGGCGCCCAGGATATATCTCAGTACATGCTGATTAATTTATTAGGAAAAATTCTCCTCAGCCTCTCCATTGAAACTCTACCTATGTGTGGAGTGAACCCGTCTTGCTGAAATGGAGTTCTGTTATTGAACCCGGGAAACAGCTGCAGTTGCGGTACCAAAAACTCGTTCGGATCATTCGGAAATACACGTCAGCAGTGACCGTTTCTGGCTGGTTAAAAAAATAAGGGCTAATTATCCGTCGGGAAGAAATAACACACCACAATGTCGTTTTTGGAGAATGCAAACGTTTTTGATGGCGTTCCCTTGGCTTGTCGGGGGACCAGTATCTCATTTTCTGTTATTAACATAGCCATCGATATAAAAAAGTACTTCGTCAGTAAATAATATGTTTCAAAAGGTTCCAGAATCGTTCTCGCTAAGGTTTCACGTAAAAAATAGTCATTTTTGTTGAGAAACATGATTTGCAGTTTCTATGAGTGAAATTGTAGTTTCTTTATCAAAATAACGTGCACTGTTGATTTTTTTATTCCAGTAAAGGCTGCAATCTTCCTTATTGATTTTAGCGGAATGCGTATAATTTCACGTCAAACTTGAGTCACATGTTCTGGCGTCGCTGCTGACGTTGATGGTCCCGGAGGACCTTGGTTAACCATTGTCCCTTCTTGTCTGAACTTTTGAACCCAAAACCAGATTAGTTGCGTACTCTGCCCATCACTTACTCGTCGAATATTAAAGTGAGTACAAATAGCACGACACGCACGAACTAATGAATCACCGCACTTTAAATATTGCTCAACCGTGAACACGCGGTGCGCTCCTGATCAGTAACTCATAGCGACTGGATATGAGTTACTGATCAGGATCAGGAGCAAATCACGCACGTCGAACAATACCCCTCCCACTTACCTCACCCTGATGATTTACGAGTAATTACAATTTAATCTTGTAATTTTTCCGCCAGACACCCTACATTTTAAAAACGTCGAAAATTTGTAATATTTCATGCAAATTGAATTGTTTATAACACTATTAATTTTTAACATCTTCTTAATTTGTCTCAATTGAGATTTCTCTCCATAATCTCGGTTTCAAGATTATATGAAAATATATTTGGTTTATCTAATAATTTACCAAAATTAAGAAAATGTTGTTATAATGCTTCAACATTTAACATTCAGTTTATTAATTTTAAATAAGTATAAAGGTCATATCTAAGTAATAGTTTAAAAAAACGTCAAATATATTGTTCAGATACAAATGAAAAATAAAAACCCATATTTTCGTAAAAAACGAGAAAAATTTGAATTATTATTGAAAGCGCCGCCTTAAGAAAAATAATGTATTATAGTAATTTGCGGTTTCACATTTTGTTTTTTAATTTTAATAACATTTTGAATGATTTTGATTAAACGAAATTGTTTTCAGAATATAAGTTTATTTAATTTATTTATTAATTCTTAATTAATTTCAAAATGAGATACTGTACTGGAGATGATAACACATTAGTACCTACCGTCCCGTAAAAGTGTTAATTGCAGGCAGCGTGGGAATAGAATCAGCGGTGGATGTGGATGATATAAAAATGTCTGCAAAACATTTTCGTCACCATGAAAGAGATTTAGTCGTGTGAGAACTTAATGTAGATGCCGGCTAAATAATTGAAGCAATATATAGCGTAACTAGCGCTGTCCCTTGCTCGCTTACCGCACAGTAATACAATATCTCTAGAATGTTCCACGCCAACATGGCGCGGAGCGAAACATATCTTCCCGCCATCTCCCCTGCCTGTTCTATTCTTTAATGTTTATTTTTCGTCCAATCAGAGTGCAGGGAGAACCCCGATATTACCTCAACTGTCACACATAAAGTGGAAAATATGGACCGCAGATTGCCACAGTCGTTACCCCTCCCTCCCAACCCGCCGCCCTCCGCCCACCGCGCAGGGTAGGCGAGAGGAGATATGTTAGGAAATAGAAAGGTTTATAGCTTTTCTTTCAGTTTTCAGGTGCGAGGGGAAGATTGTGTTATACATTTTTTTGTGCTGCTCCCCAATCTACGGAGAGGTTTGCTGCTCACGTGCAGGCTGTATTCCGCTACTACTGAAATGATAGGGGTGTATTTTTAAATTATACTGTTTACATCTGATAAAGGTTTTCGATTGTGCATTTACGTCTGCATTTCCTATTCATTTTTACGTTTCCAACATGTTAGTATGCACGTATTATTATTAGATCTTTCCTACGGTACATATGTTGTCTATCAACTGCTATTAGCAGGGTTTATAAAATTATTTTTTTTTAACCTAACTCGATCAGAAGGACTATTTAACTCAAATAAATATTAAAAAAATATTTTATATACTATTTAGAAATTAATTCACTTATTAAGAACAATTTATTTAAAAAAAATAAATAAACAATAATATATTTAAATGTGGCAAAATTAACTCTGTTGTTAAAATTCAATATTTTTATTTTTAACTTTGTTTTATTAACCACGTATTGAGTAAAAATACATCTACCGGTTTCGAAAAATATCAACTAATCAAAAACACACGTTATTGTTTCTTTAACAGAATCTATTTTTAAAAAACAAAATTATTTAAAAAATGAATTAAAATTAATCAAATACTATAGACAACCACCTAAATTTAACCATCAAATTATAAAATAATGGTACGATTAAATGTATTAATATCAAAAAGGTAACATATAAGTTCGAAAATTTGTCGCTAAAAATATCGTCGCTGTAGCATAGTTGGATAATGAACCTTCCCCGGTTTGGAAAGAGATCCAGGTTCGATTCCCGGTGGCGCAACATCAATATTTTTCGATAAAATTGATTTTATATGTATATCTTTCTAATTAATATATTTAATTAATATTTAAAATATCGCAGACCGTCTGTTCTGAATAATTACAACTTCACAATAAGAATGTGTTCTCCTAATAACAAAATGAATGTTTTAATATATATTTTTTGTAAAACTGTGACATTAGCGGTGCGGTGCGGTGCGGTGCGGGCATGTCAGAGATATAATATGTAGAAGATTTCATCTGGCTTTCTCGTCGCAGTTTCCTCCTGCTGTGCCCCGCAGTCACCATAGATGTCGGTGGCACCAAGACGGATGAGGTTAGTTATAACTGTCAAGCTTTTCTCCTTCCGATTTCATCTCGGCTCCTCCGTCCCGCTCCCTCCCGCGCCGCTTCGCGCTGACGCATCATCTCGTTTCACTTCGCCAGAAAAGTTTTTGCGATTTCATATAAAAGTATAAGGCGGTGATTTATGTTCCGCTGTGAAAGGATATTTTATATCTTTTTTCCCCGCGGGCGGCGAGCGGGGAGAGAGCGGGACGGATGCGGGGGTCGTGGGCGGGGCGGGGGCACGAATATAAATCGCGATTCATTTCTCATCGTAAGTTTTTGCCGGTCTTATCTGTAAGACTTCACTTTTCATCATCCGAGGGGATTTATGTAATGCAGAGTCATTTTTCCGCCAGAGCGCCGGGAAGGCTCTCCGTCCCGCTCGCTCCCGTAGCCTCCCGCCCCGCGGGGTGAGCGAGAAGTGGGCGCCGCTTGTTTCGTATAAATGAATCGCTTGATTGATGAGTCGAGTGGAATAAATGTAAAGTTAAATTATTCGATAAGTTGGAGGCGGAAGTTAAATGGGAATTATCCGGTTGCTGTCGGTTATACTAAGTTTGTTTTACAAGCGCGGAGAAGTTGCGGGGGGTCGCCGTGATACGGCGGTTTGCGGGGACGAGATGCGATTTGGATTTTTTACACAAAGGTACGTGTCGGCTTGACTTTAAATGCTTCACATTATGTACTTTACTAATTAGGCAGTTCCGTCAAATCGTATTAGTTAAAATAAATTAAAAATAATATTTCAATATTCTAGGATGTTGTACACAATAAAAGTTTTTGAAAACAGGTAAAAATAATTGAATCAAAGGGGGAGACATTTATATACCTTAAATGTATCCACTTTATTAAATTATTTTGATATAATAGTATGATTTATTATGTACAATATGAAAAGTAGTATTTACCTCTATATTTTAGAATATATATATTACTGTAATATTCTTACTATTTTAAACCAGCGTTTTGCTATCACTAAGCGAGTGTCTTAACTACCAGACTAATAAGCATGTCATTCTATATATTTATATAGACGGTAAATATTAGAATCCAGGCCGATGTTGTTTTTGAATAACTAAGAAACAATTTTTTTAATTGGTTTTTATTTATCGATTACGTGGTTTATTACAATTACGTATAGAATACGATATTAGCCAAGACCCGCCTCTGGCAGCAGCACAAATGTGTGCTCTTTTAACCATATTTTTCATAACATTTTTCATTTCGAATATTGTCCTGTAGCATTGGAATTATTGTTAGCTTATTGGGCAATAGTCGAGAACCGTCAAATCGAGTGATCAAGGGGGCTAGTCGATATCACCACTTTTTGAAATTATGCGGCTAATGGTAGCTAGGACTGTGTGTAAGGTGGCACCGTTCTTTTAAACACATGTTTTGCAGGACCAATCGACCCAATTCGGACACCAATAAGTTTTCCAACATTAGACGACAGCGATCACTATCAATGGTTACAGTATTGCCAATATTATTTATATAAAATGTTTTAATACGTTATCGAGGCGTTAGATACTCCATAATAAATTGTAATCAATCAGCGACTACAAAACACCAACTGAAAAATGTCTGCTAAATTAAAATGGAAGTTAAAAAAATTGGCCGGGAACATAATATTCACCCTGTATTATACAAATTGCTAAAAATAATAAACAGTATGTCATAAGAAATATTTGTTTGCTTTATTATAATTTATTATTTGCTCAATACGTTAATGTATTTTTTTTTCACTTCAACTGACAGGAGAATAATATATATTATAATGTGATCCAGTACTTTAGATTAATACAATGGTAAGATTTTAAATTAAAAAAAATTATCTTGGAACACATTATTTGACAAATGTATTTTCTTTGTGTGTAATAATGCCGTGAACACTTTGACATAAATGTATTTATTAACATTTTTATTTCGCACCAAAGACAATAAACAAATAAAAACAATCTCCAAAAAACAAAAAAAAAAAAACAGTACCTACCTAGATATATTGTACGCGCAGGAATTATTTGTAACTTAGGCATGTAACCGATTATAACAAGTATTGTATTTCCATTTCGACTACCAAAAATTGTTCGATGTAGTTCGATTGAGATTGACGGCCTGTCAGTTTAGATTGACAATCAACGGTTTGGTCGGGACTAGAATCCGACATAATTGGTGAGCCGGTAATCAGTACTTGACCTCACATTTGCATGTCCGGTAGCAATAATAATTTAAAATCATCCCTTCCGGCACGTGTTGAGGGATTGCCGCATGTATTGCTCGCAATGTGGTTTATTTATAACTGTAATAACTCGTTATTCAGTTGGTAATATGGCCAATCTATGTTTTTCATTAAGAATTTTCCCTCGTGATAAAATTATATTTTTATATTTATATTAATATATATGTAATTTATAATTTACTTTAGATTCATTATTCCTAGACATCTTTTTGTTGTAGTGTTCTCTTAGATTTAATGATAAAATCGATCTGTCGTTAAATACCTACAATCAAATATTAACAAAGTCAGCCCTGAGACAGGTAAAGGTACACCTAGTAAGGCGGATAGGGGATTAAAAAAAAAATATATGGGCAAGTATGGACACACCCTAAATTTATGGATAAAATTTTTTATTTTTGAAAAATAGTTTTTATTGTTACTAAACAAATAGCATTATTACAGAACATTGTCAATTTCTGAATAGGCACTTTATTCATAAATTGCAATATATTCAGTCACATCCAGCATGTTTGAAATTCCTGTCTTCTTGAACGACTTCACAATGACTTCTATTTTGATACACTCACAGGAACAAGCTTTTTCAAATGATTAAGATTGCACAAGTATATAAAAAGTTCGAAAGCAGTAGGCGTAATACGTATGCCCAAACGTTACGGTCGATACTAGTGTCTAGTGTTACGTCCGTCCATAGTCGTTTATCATAGATAGGACAGAACATGAAAAAACAAATATGTTTTACAAGTACCTAAATAATGTGCGAATATTTTATAACTTGCTGTGTATAAGTTGCAGGACTTTTACTCGTAAATATACGGTATATAATTGTACTTGTAGTTAATTGTCATTATAAAATATTGCAACTATTGAAAATATTGTTTCTTCATTATTTTTTATTATCGTCTTATTATTATATATTATTTTAAGTAGATAGATCATCAACAGGTCGTTAATGACCCCGATAGATAGTTATACAGAGGCATATTAAAATTGACGTTAAAAGTTAGTATAATAAAATGTTATATATTACACGTGATTAGAAACACAGTTAAAAACAATCTATGTTGACATAATATGAAAATGAACAAGATATTAATTTTACCAAATAGGGTATAAATCTCTTATACTATTTTTATCATGAATTTTTATATAATTTCTTTCACTATTAAAAATAACACATTTTTGTTATGAAGATGCATTTTCAGAACATATTCAGTGGTATTTTAATACAATTAAATGATTAGAATTTTTTTTATTTATCAATACATATTTAGTTGCCATCGGAAATTTAAAAAATGGAATAGTAGATGTATCAATTAGAAATATTACAGAAGTTTAAAATTTGTCGAAAATGTATTCGATTGCTATAGTGAAAGTGGAGAACGCGTTTTCTCGGATAGGAAGAGGTCGACTGCGGTAGAAAATAGATCGATAAATAGCGATAGATTTTTTAAAATATTTCTTTCATGTTGATTAATTTAATTATTATTTAATTTCTTTCAATTTTTTTCCATTTATTTTTAAACATAATGTAACAGACTCAGTTGACAATATTTTTGAAGACAAACAGTTGAGCCATGTACGCAAAATCTCAATCGTTTTAGATATACGTATACCGATATTCGTTAAACTTTTGCTCAAGCTCATGCGTTACTAAACCATTCACCCGGGTGTTCAGAACTGCGTTACTTTCAAACAACTATAATAACTTGAAGCGTGTGGCACACATTACACAAGTAAGTAAATAAACCATCAATACCACTTGAAACGACTCAGTTTTGACAAATGATACGAAACAGTAAATACTAATTTGAAAATGATTAATTGCTCAACAGCGGGCGGATAAGTACACCAATATTTTCACACAAGTCAGTTATCCCCCTTCAAGAGATGGTATAGATAAGTAGATGGCCGTGGAAACTTAACGATGAAATTGGTGTTGTGGGAATGTTGATTGGTTATAATACCACAATATGACGTGAGCGACGAGCGCCCCCCAAAGCGATCCAAACAACAAGAAGTCACTGAATATTGATATCCATCTGCAATTATTTTAGGGGTGAAATTGCTTGCACGATATTTCCGCTCTTGTTTTACATGATGGTTGCACAGGACCGAAGCTCATTTGAGAATAACGTGTTTCTTTCAATTATATAATAATAATATTTTGTAAATAAATACACGTTATATTCTTAAATTGCAGCACCTTATTTAAATTTAATTAACTATTTTAAAAACGTTACCGATCACCATAGCGGTAGTCAAAACGATAATGCGATATTAAGAATAAAAAAATCGGATCCGGCACTGATTTAAAGATTCCGTTTGTTAAAAGAAAATTCTGAATAAAAGAAATTAACGAAGAGTGATTTCGGGATCTTCTATTTATGATTGAAGAAAGTGCATTAAATTTTTCTAAAAATTGAAACATTCTGCAAAAGGCAGTATTTTTTATCGAAATCTACCTAAAACATTTTAGATTAATGAAATCCCACTAATACTACTAAAATAAATCAACCAGATAAATATTATTGAACTGTGTTGAAAATGTTGATTCAGTGTTGAAATTCCCTTTAAAAGAAGGCGGTATAACTCAATATTTGACATACAATTTTACAAAGCAGAGGTGAGACAATTAAACGATCTCACAGAGCAAACATGAAAACTGATATATACCTGAAAGCATACGTTACTTTGAAAAGTAATGTCACCCCTTCAATTAGTTTTATATTCTATTTTAAGTCCTTTTTATTGAATTATTCTCCAAAATACAGCATCTCTCTGAAAATAGAATGGTGTTTATTGACTTTTGAATTGTGCTGTTTTAATTTAACTTATATTAAGCTAAAATTAGTATCAGCAATTTTTAAAAACCATTAATATTATGTATTTTTCTATAATTTTTATAACTTTACTATGGAATGTTAATAAACTGTTTTTATGACAATTCCCCCCTTTTTAAACCCGATAGGCAATTTCTTATTTATAACGGGTATGCGTTAATATACTTATCATTAATAGATTATATAATGTTTTATATTATAAATAAATTGTAATATATAATACTATATTACGTACAATATTAAAAAATATTAAGGAGAACACATTTTTATTGTGAAGTAGTAATTATTCAGAACATAGGTATGTAATATTTTTATTACAAATTAAATGTATTAATAAGAAAGATATACATATAAAATCAATTCTATCGAAAAATATTATAAATACGTTCACCGGATTGGAAGGGATCCAGGTTCGTATCCCGGTAGCAACAACAATATTTTTCGATAAAATTGTTTTTATATGTACATCTTTCAAATTAAAACATTTAATTTATATTAACAATATTAAATGAATATATGATATGTAAATACGTATCGAAAGCATTTTATAACTTGTTCGTAAAATGTCCGTGATTATTAATTATTTGATGACTAATATACAATTCCTACCTGTAAAATGACGATAGATGGGGTTATTCCGTGACAGGAAACATTTCTGACAGCGCTTAATAACGCAAATTGACTAACGTCACGCCATCTATGATTGGCCAGGACCACTCCGCCACTGCACATGTCGGGAGGCACCGAGCGTGGTCTTGTTTCATAAATAAATCCGCACATTTGCCCACTTATTGCGCCGATCCTGCCCCGCGTGCCGGCGGTCGGCAGCCGCCGTTTAGCTTCGGTCGATTGCCGACAGGTAGCGCTCCCCTTTGATTGCAGATGTGATTTGAGAAACAATGTACCCAATGGAAATTGTTCATCCACTTTACGATAAAAATAAAATAGTATTGTTAGCTTTTGGCGATCATCATTTTATTAAGAGTAATGAAACTAAGAATATAATTGAATTTTTGTTTTTAAAATAATGCGTACCTAAGCATGATTTTATTGTATACGAGTACATTATGTGTACGTATATATATTACATAGATATATGTTGATTGAACAGGACATCTGATATTTTTTGTATTATTTAGATATTATTATTAAGAAAATAAATTAAATTAACCTATTAGCATATAAGGCGGAATGAAAAAACGTCAAAAGATTTATAATATAATTTTGAAATTATTTATTTTTCACTAATTATTAATGTTTAAAGAGAACATATTTTTTGTTATGAAGTTGCAGTAATTCAGAATATAGTTCTGTGGTATTTTTAATACAAATTAAATTAATCAAATAGATGGAGAAAAAAATTATTTATCGACAAAATGTGTTCTCCCTAGAAATATATAGATGTATCAAAGATATTTAAAAATCGATTGGGTTTCCTAGCATGCATTATTTAATAATTATATATATATATATATATATATATATATATATATATATATATATATATATATATATAAAATTATAAACAACCAACTAAATTTAACTACGAGTCCCATTCTAAAATTTGTTCCTAAAAATTATTCGAGTAAATTGTAATAAGTAACAATTTGAGTTAGGTACTAAATTAACTTTTAAAATAATTGTTGTTTTTTTTTTAAATGGATTCTGGTAAAGAAACAATAATATATGTTTTTAGTTAGTGATGACATCCTGAAGAAGAAAATGGTATTTTTTCGAAACGAGTAGATGTATTTAAACTCAATTAAGCGGTAATAAAACAAAGATAACAAATAAAAATATGAATTTTAACCACAAAATTAATATTGCTAATTTTAACAGTTAAAGTAAATTGCTTTAAATAAAATTTTAATTAATTTAAAATTTTAAGAACTACAAAAAACTTGACAAACATATTTTGTTGATATAGTAGAATTACTATTGCATTTCTTCTGATAGCAAAAGGTCCATGTTCGAATCTCGGTAGTAAGTAAAATTTTTTTTTCGTTAAATAGATTTTTTCTGTGTAGCTTTTTAGTTTATTAATTTAATTTGTATTAATCATTGATTTGATTCCTTTAGTATATTAATATGTGAAAATTATATTTGTGTAAGAGATTACGTAATAGTGTCGATGTCGAGAACAGCATGAACCAGTTCAACCATTAGAAGAATCCATAAAGTATCGTCTCACGATGCATACCTATTATGCAGTTTACGCTGAAGAAGAATCAACTCATCTGGTGCAGTAAATCACAAGGAAAGATCTAGAAGATCCGAATTATTTATTGAGTACATGAATACTATTTTTTTAAATGTAAAAGTGCAATGTTTGATAGCTACTGAACTAGGTTTATGTTTTATTAACATAGTAAAGTTAAATTTCCTAGAATTATTATATTTTTATGACATCCGAACGGAAAAGTTAATTAAAATGTATTGTTCCGTATAGGACACAAGAAAACAAGGGTGGTTCGCCGATCTCAGCTTTTCTCAACCGGCGGTGATGATAATGATAATGAGGTCGAAAGAAATGAAACACAAAAGATGTTCAATTTAAGCACACTATGGCGATAACATGGAGAATGCCTGCCGCAGAAGAATACTCCTGTTTTTTATTCAAATTCATTACAATGCATACAATCATTTTGCAAGTACATACGTAAAATGGCAACAGCCCGCCGCTTGAGACGTTCTTCTAAGACGTCTTTGTTTTTCTAAATCTATCCCACGGGTTTTTCACAGGACTTCATCTTGAAATTATTAACACGTGTCTTATCGTATTAATTAATACGGTGCCTGCTCGGCGAGAAATTCCTGTTCGATACGTGTATTATAATGAAATAACCTTTAATATGTGTCAGTGCACACTGCGATATAAGACGAAATGTTTTATTTCCGAATTCGTCTCGTGGAATTACATAAACTGCATTGGAATTCCAATCACGAAGTATTTCGCATAAAGGCGTAGCAGTGTTATTAATCAGTCGATAAATTCGACATTTCAACGATAGTATCGAATTTGCGCGCACGGGGGAGGGCGACAATTTATTCAAATTTCGAACATAAAACAGCGGAGGGAAACAAAGGGGGGGATGTAAAAATGTTAAAGCTCTCCCATCTCGGCGAGGGATATCCATACAGAAAAAAGTACACATTTTAAATCTTGTTTTGCTTAGAATTTCGCTCACGAAACTCAGTTTGCAATAAATTAGCCGCCATCTAATATAAAACGACAAAACGTCCGATATAATCTATGCAGCGCCGTTATATGATTCGTCCCGTCTCCCTCTCCTCCTGATGCAACCGACGCCGGAGAGGAACGGAGAAGGTCGTCCGCCGGTCCGTCTTCAGCGGGAGTCGGCGTGCAGGAGGTATTAATTGTGTTTAGTTAGCGGATATTGGCGACGGAAATTCGAATGCAATCAAATGAAAATGGAATGTAAAAGGAAAAAATGTTTCCCCCGGCTGCTGGCGAGCCGCGGGGAGGGGGTGGAGCTTTTTTTTATTATATTCTGTGGAATCCCCTCGGATGCGAACGTCAACGGCCACTTTTTTAGGGACGAACTGATATTAATATAATTATATAAAGCGTACTTATTGGCATTTAAACTGCCTCCTTTCGAAATTTTAATTTAATTATTTATCACGTGAAGTAATTAAGTCCAAGTACGTGTATCGGATACATTTTGGAATTTTTATTGTACTACGTTGAAAAAAACATTAAAATTAAAATTGCATTACATATTGTCACATTTCTTCTTCCATTCGTTTAACCTTTTATCAAACATTCTGGATGTAATTTACTACTAGTGAACTGTTGACACTCTAGCGGAAATTATTTGGTGCCATTTGATTCGATTCATAGAATTTGTGGCGCCTTTTTGGAGTGAACTACATTACATTTTTGGAACTACATTAGATTACATTTTTGTGAACTACATTACATTACATTTTTGGAATGAACTACATTACATTTTTGGAGTGAATTACGTTACATTTTTGGAACATTATATTTTTGTGAACTACATTACATTACATTTTTGGAGTGAACTACATTACATTACACGTCCTTTCATACTGTTCTCGCTCCTTATGATATGACTAAAATATTTCATCTCATTCATTTTTGAATAATTTAGAACATTAGTGTCGTAAGCTATCTGTGGTAAGCGTTTATCATAAGTATAACATTTTTGAAGCACCTATTTTCTTGCGTTTTAATACTATTATTGTGTCTATTTCGATGCCTATTTTTATTTTTAGTTTAAACGCTTTAGCGATTACCCATTATTTTAAGAAAATCACCAATAACTCTTCTACATATTTTGAAATTTCGCTCAATATATACAAGTACTATTCACATGAATTTGGTCGTTATAGTAATATACATACGATATTACAAGGTAACACACTAAATGTAAATTAATTAGTAATTCAGATATAATATAATTGAATTTCAGGCGTCGTAATACCGTACAGTAACATTTTGGCAATAAAATATAATTGTGTTAGTTTGTCGCTTTGAGAATAAAAAAACAAGAGAAATCCTTAATAAAAGTACTTGAACAATTCTCAGATCAATAATTTAAAGCTATTTCCCTCGCAACCTGCAATTAATATTTAAGCGAATTAACATAGCACCGTGCGAGGTTAGAAAAAGAGAATTGCGTCCTGTCGAAGTCTGAAAATCGAAAAAAGTATGAAATATTGGCTCGGCGCGCTGTAAATTGTTTATAGGAACGTCAGTCACTCCGGCACATGATCCGGGAATGTTCCGGCTGGCGTCCGCGGCCCTGCGACTGCGAGGGAGGGCGGGGGATTGATTGGAATTCAATCTAACCGAAAACGTCGCGCGGATGACATTCAGCTGGTCGAAAAAAACCTTTGGTGTTTGGGCGAGAGCTCCATTGGGCGAGTGCGCCTGTCACCGCTCCGCGCAACACGCCTGACACCGCCGCACTACAAGCGGCAGAAAAAGGCGTACAAAAATGTACACGAGACAAAATTTTACGAGCCAGACATCTGCCATTCTATTTCAGTGGAAAGCGCGATTCTTTATCTAGTCTGATAAGCGACAGGTGTCGCGTGACTTGTTTCGCAGAAACACTTTTAGTTATTTCTCTAAAAGGATTATAATATTTGTTGATTATTGGTGCGAAACAATACATACATGCAAATATATTTTCAGTTGATAATATCAGAAATAGAGGATGTCCGCGGAAGACTGGAGGGTGGTTATGTTAGAAGCCTCAATAATCAGCGAGGTTGTATGAGAAAATGTATGAATGTGAATGAGGCGAGAAATGTGTGTCAGAACAGAAGAGCGTTGTGCTCTATCCTCTCTGTCTACCCTTGCGGAGACACAGCGTGATGGAAAGTAAGTTAGTTACTTTCAATGGCGTAACTACATATAAAGCAGTCAATGCGGTGTATTGGGGATCCTCATTAGAAAGATGCCCAAAAGGTCCGCGTTCCGTAATACATTTGTATCCATTTATTTTTATAGAGCCAATGTGGACTAATCATTTTTAAAATCCACTACATCAAGAAATTGAATTATAAATATAAAAAAACATTTGTTTAGTGTATTGTGAGACTATTATCGATACATATTGTGATGTTTAAATTTCCGCGCAGAGGTCTGGGTAGCCTACTTTGTCGACTAATGATAATTAGCCGTTTAAATGGACGAATCAGGGACGAGAATCCGACTGTGATGGGCAGCTAAGCAAGAACGCTCAAAAATAGAGCACGTTGGTGGAGTCGCGCTCCGGAGGAATATGGTGGCGGGAGATGGCAGAGATTAAGAGTGGGATCATCGCGGTGGACCCAGAGATGTATGGTCCTGGTCCATCCGCGGATTTAGGAGAGACTCCACTGCAGCGAGCGACGGCCGACAGATGGGCGTTATGGACAAGGCTGATGAGACGAGATGAATCCTGGCGCGGGCGTGTGGCGGCCCGGGTACTCAGCTGCATCGATAATCTACTGCCGCATTAGCTGATATTGACAAATAGATAAACTCCATAAATAAATAAAAGTGACCTCCCTCCTGAAGAATGAAGATCTAAAAATTTTACGGGCATTCAATGTCGGGATTAATTGTGTTTTGTGAATAAATGTGTAATGTGAAAAGCAGGATGCCTTTGAATCAATTATCATACCATCCGAGGAAGCAGGCGACACTAAAGCGCACACACGCACACTTGAGGATCCACACTGAGCTGATCGGTGGCGGCCCCTATGGCTTCCTATACTCAGGGCTTAAAGGCACCGTAAAAATATATATAGTAATATAAGTAGCCTTCTAAAATGTGAAATTAGGAACCAGAACACTGCTGTAAAGCAAAAAACCATAAAAGAAAGCAAATAAGCTGTAAGTGCATATAATATACTTTTTTGTAATAGTGAAGTTTATTATCTTATTATATAATATAATATACACTGTATACCTTTTATATAAAATACAGAGGGCACTTTTACCATTTTTAATTGCGTCACTCCTTAATTAATTAATTACTTTATAGTCACTGCGCACATTAAGTAATTAGTAGCGTTGTATACCTATAATATGGATCATATAATATATTTTTAACACACAAGACCCATGACTAAAAATATTGCTAAAAAAGTCTTGTAAAATAGTATATAACTCTGTTATTATTCCTCATTTTACTGCATCATACTGCAGCAACATTTTGTTTTTGGCTAATGAAACTAACCAAATATGTAAAAAATTTACTGTAGCAAAAAATAATTTTTTTTATCTTGTTTGTATTAGAGCATATATAAATATATATAATGTCCAATGGAAAAATTTCAAGATTAAATTGTAATTGCTCGTAAACCATCAGATTGAGGTAAGTGGGAGGGGTATTGTTCGATGCGCATGATTTTCTGATTTGCCAGTCGCAATGAGTCACTGGTAGAGAGTAAGTGATAGGCCGAGTACGCGACTTATCTGCTATTGTGTTCAAAAGTTCAGACAAGAAGGAAAAATGGTTAATCAAACTCCAAACTGAAAATCGTGCAGTTTCTCAATGAAAATGATTATTTTGAAACCTTAGCGAGAACGATGCTGGAACGTTTTGAAACAGCACGAACGCTTGAAAACATATTGTTCACTGACGAAGCATATTTTCATATCGATGACTATGTTAATAAATAGAACATGAAATACTGATGCCCCGACAACCCAAAGGAACACTATCAAAAACGTTTGAATTGTCCGGAAACGATAGTGCGGTGTGCAATTTCTGCCTGAGGGATAATTGGCCCTTATTTTTGTAACCAGCTAGAGACAGCCACTGCTGACGTGTAGTGCCGAACGATCGACGAGTTTTTGGTGCCGCAACTGCAGCTGTTTCCCGGGTTCAACAACAAAACACAATTTCAGCAAGACGGGGCCACTCCACAGCTCGAGTTTCAATGAAGAAGCTGAGGGGAATTTTTCCCAATCAGCAAGTACGGAGACATATCCTGGGGACCTAGGTCACCGGACCTTACACCGTGCGATGTTTTTTGGGAGAATATCTTAAGTCAAGAGTCCTCAAGCAATAACTCAACAGCAACAATCCTCGAACAATTCAGGTCCTACAAGAAAATATCCGCCGTGAAGTTGCTGCCATTGAACCAACGTTTTGCTCTCGCGTGTTCGCAAATTTAAGAGTCCGATTGCAAGAGTGTCTTGAGAAAAATGGATGGCATTTAGACGATATTGTTTATAAACGTAAAATACACATCGTTAAATTCCATTTTGTATAAATAAAATATCAGAATAATATTTATAAAATATCAGAAAATTTTCCGCTGGACACTTTTACTTTTGTATATAATATATACAATATTATTTATAAATAAATAACCAAATCATATCTAGCAATTGTAAATTTTCTGCTGGAAAAGTCATCAGTCACTTTCTGTCACTATCTTCGGTTCTCCACCATATTTTATCATGTTCTTCCCACTGCTCCGATAATTCCATCTGTCTATCATGATTTTGATCCTCTAGAGTGTACTTTTCTTGTGACAAAATTAAATTATTTGTCTATCGATTATTTCTGAATTCTGTGAAATATGCCTGCCCATTTAAGATATTTGTCAGTATCAAAGACATTCGTCACTTGCCTACGTGTTTCTTTTTCTAAAAATAAAATACTAATACTTAACATAACTAAGCTAATTGGTTGCGCTACGAATAGTAGGGCAAACGTAGTGGTCTTATAGAACGATGGTCAAATCCCCGACCATCTGAATACTAGGTAATTGTCTTGCTACTTGACCAAATAGGTAAGTATTATACATATTTTAATTGATACACATTTTTAATGTGAAAATATTATTGTAAAACAGTCACGAAAATACACGATTTTTCTTTGAACAATGTTGAAGCAGTGTTGATATATCGATTATGTTTATGTTGTAATGTACACATTTTTTAATATTTTGCAGTAGTGTTATATAATATCTAGTTTCGTAAAATATACACTAATCATATATTAGCTTACATGCATACATGGAAATGATGAGCAATTTTTCAATTTACTTATATGATAATCTATTTATACATTTTTGATTTTATTGAGATACTTTTATTATTTCACTAGCCAAACCTATGCATAATAAAATATAATTAATTTAATTATATATATATATATATAATTACACGTATAAAATTAAAAATAGCTTACTAACGAAATATATTATTTTTATAAAGTTATGGGTGATGAGTTATATGGTAAACTCGTATATCATAAATCAGACTAAAAGTCAAATTATTCTCTTTTCGCATTTTAACGAAATAAACATAACATAGCAGTGATATTGAAATACGTCATTAGATTTATAATCTAAATATTATTAACTATAATTGAATAGTCAGATTTTCACAATTTTCCTACAGTCCATGTGAGAGCAATGTTCTTCAAAATGTTTATATCAAATTTTTTTATTAAAATCAATCAAAATTGCTATTTTATTCCAATGTATCTGCTACAGTGCAGTAAAGTTTAATCTTTTGTGAAAACTCTCTACTGATATTCATATTAGGGTAAAGTGCTCTAAGTGTGCGCACTTAAGGCATAATTTATGATAACAATAAAATAAATATTGTTACAAAAATTAACTTTATTTATTCATATTATACAGTCTCTAACTAACATTACTGCATACAAAAAATTAAATTTATTTTTAATTTATCACTTTACGATTAAAATCATTAAATCTAAAAATAGTTATTAGCGCATTATTACATATACTGTTTAGTAAGAGTGCGCATTTGGAAACTTAAAAGTGCGCATGAGACACCTAGGTACAGAGATCGAAATTTAATTAAATTTAAATTTAATACTTTACGATTAAAATTATTAAATCTAAAAATAGTCATTTGCGCACTCTTACATATATAGGTTAGTAAGAGTGTGCACGCGCACATGGAAATCTAAGAGTGCTCATGCGATACCTAGACACAGAGATCGCATTTGTACATACCAACTCCGGAATAAGTGGTACATTTTTCATGCCATCACTGAGTGCACATTATGCATTTTATCCAATCTTCAGATATTAGTTCCTTGTAGACTTTCTTGCATCCTGGACAGCTTCACGTCTTTTATTAGGTAGTGATTTGGATTTCTTAAAATTTTCCTTCGCCTTTTTATTAGTTTTGTTAAATCAACACTCTACCTTTATTTTGGTTGGCTTCTTTGAGTAGTTCTTGCTTATAAAGTGAGCTCGTAAGAATTTATGATTTCTTACCATTGCGGTTTGTTCGAGGGGCAATTGATTTTGGTAGCGGTGAGAAGTCTATGAAGGTTTTAAACATTCTGGGAATTAGATTAGATGTTTCTGGGTTTACAATTATGGATGTCGATCTTAAGGTTGCAGCAGGTGTAAATCCCGAATTGACCGCGGTCAATTCGGGATTTACAGTAATCCTTAATCCAGAGGTTGTAGTTGATATTTCAAGACTTACGGTTGACGATTCTGATGGTGTGACTAGTTCTAGAGTTTTAACAGTCGCAGCAAGTATTTCAGGAATGGTAGCAGTAGTGGTTGCGTGAGAATTTGCTATAGTGCGCGCGCACTTTTACAAACTTTAGGCCTGCGGACTCTTACAGACCACCGGCATTGTTCACATTTGATATAATATAATATAATTGGCGGCATCTCTGTTAGAATTGGGTAATTGCGGTACCGGTGGACGCTTGATACATTGATTTATACTACCTATTTTGAAAAAAATAGCCCAATAAACACATCGTACAGATTACAAGATGTGAAAGTAATTTAACAAAATATAGAATATTATGAAAACTTACCTAACATCCGAATTTTCGAATAGCTTACGTTGTGCGGCTCAGAAGCGTGTTTTTCTTTATCACAAATGACATTTACGAATTGAAGTTAGCCATAAATGTATCACGCGTATTATGCATAATGAACTCTTATCGTCCGCGTACTCTTAGAGCACTCTACCCTTATTGTTTATGTAAACGACTTCGATCGCTGGTTCCCAGGTTTACGATTGAAGTTAAGTACACATATGATACATGAACTGCATTAACCTGTTAACGTTGCTGTCATTAGTTTTCGGCCGGCTGAAGTGAGCACTGGTGGTTTTAGGACTGCTGGACTGATCGGAGCACCGGATACCGTCTTCTCCGATTCCGAAATGAGGCGGCAAATCATGCACAAACATGCACATTACTACCAACCGTGCCAACCGAAGTAATAAGTCGCGTAAACACATATGTTGTAACACTCTGCATCCAAAATACTAGAAACTAATAAGTAAACAATATTATTTGGAGCATCTTTAAGCTCTGATTTAATTTAATTTAAAAAATACAGGCTTTTAGTTAAATATATAAATGTTAGTCACATAGACCTTTTGTTATAAATTCAACACGTTGTACTCTTCTGCCATGTAAATTTATTTTATCCGCTGACGCAGATTGATACTGCGTCATCGGGTAAGTTGACAAATTTCCATTAAGTCTCGGCGTAAACCACGATCGCCTCGAATCCTTCAATTATTAATCATCATCAAACTACGGCTGGGGGCGGAGGTAATATATTCCGGGGGTCGGGGGTCGGGGGTCGACAATGGCCGTATATCATCTCTGCCTCATTACGTAAGCCGCCCAGGCTCGGCCTCAAGTCGCCCGCTGCGATCATTTTCATGCTAATATCCTACGGGAAGAGGTGGACCAGGATGGAAACGCGCCAGGGTTGAGACAAATCTCTTCAATGGCCGAGCCAAGACCGATAGAAAGCTGTCTCATTATCAGATAAAAAAAAGTGGTCTCGACTAGTTTAAATATACCTTTAAAGAAAGCGATGCCAGTGCCATCATATCTCGTCATGCATAAGGGAATAATTAAAAATGTATCAACATTTTTCAATGTGAGTAATTTTTTTGGCGTAGATATACTGGTCTGGCAGGAAATTTTTAATATTTCTAATTATTTATTTTAAACTAACAATAAAGTATTGCTTACCTTTATATAATATAACCTAACATCAATCACTAAAACGGCTACACTTAACTATATAAAACATAATTTTCCTTTATATAATCAAATTTCAGTTAATTGTTAAAACAGCGACACACCATATAAAATCGAACTTATATTTACATACTCTAACTTTAATCAATCGCTAAAACAGCCACACTTAACTACATAAAACCTAACCAGCCTTCACATAACTCAGGTTTAGTTAATCTTTTCTAAATAAAAGCATGAATATATTATGATTGTTATTATTATGTACTTAATAATAAATATATAATGAAATTGTTAGATGAATTTTTGTATATTTTTTTATTATCTTATTTAATGTTTCTCCTTTTTGTATTTCTAAGGCACATCGAGTATTGCATTAATTATTTTTAAGTCTTCCATTTTGCATTTGAACTAGTTTGATTAGTAAATTATTATAATTAACGTTGTAATAATTTTCTCTTGTAGAATTATGTTATTAAGGAAAACACATTCTTATTGTGAAGTTGTAATTATTCAGAACATAGGTCTGCGATATTTTAAATACTAAATTAATGTAATAATTATAAATATATACATATAAAATCAATTTTGTCGAAAAATATTGTATTAATTATAAATATCCCGGTGACGCAAAAACAATATTTTTCGACAAAATTGATTTTATATGTATATATTTATAATTAATACATTAATTTAGTATTTAGAATTATGTTAAATTTAAATACTAAATTAACAGATTTTATCTTTTTACTACGAAAAAAACTAATCGAAATATTAGTTGATATAAATGACAATTCGAATTGTTATTTTTTGTTTGTTATAAATTAAATATTATAACAATGTCATTTTTAAAATTTATTTTAAGCCTTAAAACGAAATCTTACGAATAAAATATAATTTTTTTTTACAAACGCTCGCCTTGATAACACGAAAAAGTCTAACTTAATAATAAAATAAAAAAAAAAAGTTTTTTGAAACTAAAAATGAAACTAAATCATTACAATTTATTCTTCCCCCTATAAAATTGCTTCTAAATATAGACGAGCATGTACTGTGGCTGCCCTGATTTCGGCATAACACAGGGTAGGTCGCTTGCTCCGTTATGACACTGAGCTGGAACGTTATTGGCAAACTTTCCCGTGACACGGCCGTTGATTAAAAGTATGCAAATTTTATTACCTACTTCCACCATGGCTGAAGGAAATGATGACGCGGCGAATCTGTCCAACTCTCAGCTAATAGTCGGATGTGCTTTGTATCGTGGTGTTTTATAGGCACCCTGTACCTAGCTTCGGTCGATTATGTTTACATATTAAATATATTTGAATTGCGAGTTTTGAGCAAAATTACATCAAAACAAAAACATCAGTCATTATTTAATTTACAAAATAATTCATCTAGCATTTATTTATGTATGAGTAAATATTTAATTTTTAAAAATAAACGCAATAATAATGCACCTAATAATATCAATACATTTGTTATATCCTCAAAGTTGATCTTTAAAACGTTATTTCAATGTATGAATTAAAAG
Source organism: Eubasilissa regina (assembly GCA_022840565.1). Classification (NCBI taxonomy): domain Eukaryota; kingdom Metazoa; phylum Arthropoda; class Insecta; order Trichoptera; family Phryganeidae; genus Eubasilissa; species Eubasilissa regina. The sequence goes on along the minus strand of JAINEB010000018.1, from coordinate 15,179,586 downwards.
AATAGATACTTTTAAAATTAGCAATATTAACTTGGTGGTTAAGATTCATATTTTTTATTTATTATCTTAGTTTAATAACCACAATTGAGTTTAAAATCAATTTTGCATATAAACGGTGTAGGTCACAAATTAAATAATTTGGAATCGTTGGAGATAAATAAAGCATGTAAAAGTAATCAGGAAATTCTAAACAGCCAACTAAATTTAACTACGAGTCCTATTCTAAAATTTTTTCCTAAAAATTATTCGACTAAATTTGTATTGAGCAGCAATTTGAGTTAGGTACTAAATTTACTTTTTAAATAATTGTTGTTTTTTTTTTTTTTAAAAATTTAAAAATAGATTCTGGATAAATAGAAAAACAATGCTATATTTTTAATTAGTTTTGACATATCCTGAAGAAGGAAAAGGTGTTTTCCGAAACCGGTAGATGTTTTTTAAACTCAATTGTGGTTATTAAACTAAGATAATAAATAAAAAAAAATAAAAAAATAAAAAAAATAAAAGAATAGCAAATATATTATGGAGAACACATTCTTATTGTAAAGCTATAATTATTCAGAGCAAAGGTCTGTGATGTTTTTATATATAATATTAACACTAATTAAATGTATTGATTAGAAAGATATACTTATAAAAACAATTTTATGAAAAAATATTGTTGTTGCTACCGGGATTCGAAGCTGAATCTCTTAAATAAAGAAGATGGCTTTCAAATAATGGAACGATATGTATTCATTTGAAAAGTGTAACATATAGGTTCGAAAATTTTTCGTCAATACAATGTGATGCTATATCGTAATCGGTTAATGCACGTTCAACAATATCTTGTGACAAAATTGATTTTATACGTATACATTTCTAATTGATGCATTTAATTTGTATTAATAATATATATAATTTTTTGAATATTCTGGCATTTAAAAAAATAATATTTGTTTAAATATTTCATTCCAAATAAAAAGATAGATAGATGTACAGAAAAAACTATTAATCGAAAATATATTTTGTCAATACAAGGATTCGAAGGTGGACGTTTTTCTATCCGAGAATACGTATTCAAATATTTGATATTTATATTAAAAATGCCACAGAACTATGTTTTAAAATTGCAACTTTGCAACAATAATGTGTTTTCATTAAAATAAATATTTTGTCATCATGTCGATACCCTATGGAAATAGTCAGAAATAATAAAGCGTCACACCCTTCTATCCTATCACAACTCTCACCTCGTTCACATTCATACATATTTTCAAGCATGCTCATCTTAAAGCTTTTTTAACAAAATTTGAAAACGTTTTATTACAAGCAAAATCAACATGTAAATAATTAAATATATTGCGTGACACTTTGAATATTTTTTTAATCTCTTTCCTATTGTTTTTTTTTTTTGTTAATTGTTAAAAAATCATGGAATTAATTAGATTATTAAAATGTCCTATTTAATTATATGTTTATACAACTGACGTATTATTATATTGCAACGTTGTTAAATTTAATAAATTAAACAATATAATCACAATATCTTTCAATATTATTTATGTCGTTTAAAATTAAGTATTATTCTAGTTTACATAAAAATATTACAAGGAAAAATAATGTGGAGAACTATGGCTGAAGAGACAATGTGATGAAGAATGGCAAAATGCAGCAGAAGAAATAAAAATTGAGGAGGTCTAAGCTCGATTTGGGCTTTTACACCATTGAAAAAGATAAAAAGTAACAAATAAAATAATGATATAATCAACCCCGTCAATATAATAAAACATTTGCAACATTTTTCTCGTTTATCAATTTTAATGAGATAAAAGACGCCTTCATTTAGTGAAAACATATCAACATTTTGACAGGGTAACGTATTCAAACACTTTGTATGGAGTTATTCAGCGTAAAAATGCAAGTAACTTTCAAAACGGGGGACGTTTTTTTTAACGTCAGTATTGCTAGTGTATTTGAGCCATTCATGGTGGATAAGGCACATATTTATGGGGTCGGGCCCCTAAAGTAATCACCCCGTGGGGTTCCTCTCCTCCGCTCAGATATTGGCGTGGGGCAATTAAAGCGACCCTGATTTGACCTTCTGTCATGATTTGTCACACAACTTTCTGTGCGAATAGTTGGAGACAAGAATGTAACGAATTAGAAAAATGTTCCATTTTATTTCAATGATTAACACCGAAAATAATATTTATAGATTTATCAATCAATTTTAGATATTTTTGGAATTGAAATTCTATCCAACATTTTTTGCGAAATAATATTTAAATTTTATTACGTTTTTTTGTGTGGCTATATCTGAAGACTTAAATTAGGTATATTTAAAACTAAAAAATTTAATAGGTAACCATAATATCCATAGTAAATAGAGTTTATAACTGAAAAATTATTTAAGAGTTTATACTTATCGTAAAAAATATTTTACATGTTTTGACAAATTAGTTAACTTGACTCTAATCTTAATTTTTCTTATTCCGTTATTTTATTGTTAATATGCATACCATAGGCACAGTTAAAAGATTGCCTCTAAAAGTTTTTATTAATACTAGATAATATTTTTACAGTATTTTGATTTTCACTTCTCACAGGTATTATAAAAGTTAGATTATAATGTACATAATGTGTTTAATGTAAAATTTATAGTACGTTTTATATAATATAATTATTGTATAACGAACAATTTTAAAACATTACACAAACGAAAAAAACTAAAATTTAAAAAATAATCATCTCCTAAATGACTTCAAATCGGCGAGTTTTAAGGCGCATAAGGCATTCGGCTGGATCGCAAAACCCATTAATAATAACATCTCTCCTAAGAATCTGCAATTAAAATATCTTAATATAATTACTCCAAAACTTTTCTGAGAGCAAGTCTGCGAGAAAACGTTTAGTCACGGCTTATTACGTAATTGTGCAAAAACCTGAGGAAGGGTTGAGTCCAGCCCCTTTCTTTGGAAAATTTCATCCCTCGCCCCCGCCCCGGGTGGTTGATAATGGAGGATTAAATTATTTCACGTAATGGCAACACATAAAATATGCAAGTCATTCTTGGCCCATCGCCCTGAGGAAATTTTGTAAACAAGGAAAATTTTCCTAATTAATACCGACGTTGATGTAAGAGACTCGGATGGCCAAAAATACATAGGGATTCAAAATTAACGAGCAAACGCTGGGATAAAAATCGTATATTTTATTATTTGTTCCTAAGAGTCATTTTTGCGTGAAGAATAGCAAATTTACTTCAAATTTAACAAATCACTAGAGATGTGTTTTCTTCATAAACATTATCGTTGCAATGTGAATACAAAGATGGCAGTAGTGCCTCGTTTCGGCGTATTCCTTCGGTAGGTAGATACCTAATGCAAATAATAAAATCAACAAATTTGACTATCAATACATCTATTGGATCCTCTTTTGCTCTCAGTAACTATGTTATCACTTAGAAATAAACATATTTACGAAATAAAATATCAATCTTCTAAAATAAATACAACATAAATTAATAGCTGTTTGATATTTAATCAACAGATTACTTTGTAAAGATTTATTTCTTAAATTTGTTTATACAATAAAGGAATGCGTATTATATATCATTGTAAAATATACAACTGATTATTATCCATTCTGTAATTTATTTATACAGTGTATTTTATTTCTACCGTATGAGTAAATATTTGCTTTTGTTGTAATTTAGTCCTGCGTGTTGGATATGTATGAATTGGAACAAAATATATTGAAAGCATTCTGAAACCCTAAACGTATTGAAACATAGAATATATACACAATACAGCCCTTTGTTTTGAAGAAAGATCGCAGACGAATGATAAATAAAATGAAGGCAGTCCTCGCTTTCGAGTAAATTCAAATAAAATGAGTATTCCAGTAAGAAGAAATATAAGAAAAGTGTACCGACACTCTAACTTTTGGCCAAAAATGGGTGCTCGTTTTTTTTTATTTGCTCAAATCTCTAACCATAAGACATCCGAGTATATATCTGAATCAGAAGCACGTATATATATGTTTTTTATTAATGTACATAATACATATGCGTACTCAGAAAGCACGTAGCTCATCCATCGATATTAAATAATTTTGATTCTATAGTTCATTAGCATGGAATATATTCTAAAACATGATTGGTCATATTAATGAGTATTAGTAATAATTTGAAAAAATACTTACTTATAAATGTATTTTAGAATGTCCGGTCTGTCTGTATGCGTACGAATCCTGGCGAGTTTAATGCTTCTAAGGGTACAGTAAAGGGTTTACTAGAGATATCTTTTCACGCTGGATAATATAGGTCTACCAGGGGGTTGGAGGCGAAGGAGGAAAGGGAAGGGTGTGCGTATATATGGGAGAAGAGTACCCAGGTACCAATTAGAATATGATACGTAATGAATTGTTAGAAAGTATATATTCATTTAAAGCGATACAATTTTTTTTATAAATATAAAAAATGGGCAAATACTTACACCTTATCACTTACTGGCCTATAATGAATTGTTATTATTATTCAAGCTAGAGTAAAGTCTAACAATAAAAAGTCTAAATGTATCAAAGTTGTATTGTAATGCATTCAAAATTTGTGCAGTATTTAATATTTCAGACGACATCTTTCTTAATTTATTTTAGTAGGCCTAATTTGCAGTACAAATAAAGGAAAATATTTTTTTGGAATCACGTATTTTGAGACTCTAATTATAAAATGTATTAGTGAAATGATTATTTCTCAATATTTTTCTCATCAACTATATACATCTATACAATGACTTAATGAATAATTTAATAAAAATATCTTATATTTTCTGTAAATATTACAAAGTTACGGGAAATTATGAATTTTTGACGAGAATCAATCAGATTTATTAATACATCTGAGTTCTAGGTTCCAGCTCAGAGATAATAGCCAAACTCGAAAATAATTTTGAAATTAATATTTACTATTGATCTTTGACTTCTCATACAAGGTTCTACAAAGTACATACATTTCCTTAAACCGATTCGAGTAATATTTGTACGATATCTCTAAATGAATACTTTTTTTTTTATCTTCGGAATGATTTCCATTGAGTGAATAATAACACTTTAATTTTGCAGTTCACTCCTCCTCTGAAAACAAATGTCGCGATTCTAACGAAATTCAAGGAATGTCTGTTTTTAAAAGTTATTAAAGCCCTTTGTGATTAACGGCCGGAGAAATAAATAAAGGAGAAAAATTTACTTTGTACTGTCGAAATACGGCGGCCTCCGGTGATTTATGTGGCTAGCTGCGAAAACAATTGCTTGTTACATCTGCATTACAGGACTCGCTTCCAATAAGGACGCTCTCTTCTTACTTTATCGCCTTCATTCTTTTATTGTTTTATATTAAAAGGAATCCTATTGAAAAGCATTGTTTAGAAAAATCACATCTTTTCAATGCGGGAATATTGACAAAATCGAAACTCAGAAACAGATTTTAAGTGAATTTTAAAATGAAATCACATTTTATTTGTAAAGTTGCTGTCATTCAAAACATATTTCCTTGATAATTAAAATAAATTAGAATACATATAAAAAATAAATCTGTCTCTTGAAAAAAATATAGTTGCAACCGGGACTTGAATCCAAAACGTTTCAAATTATTCTACCGGTAATAGAAAGTTCTGGATTTAGATCCCGTTAGCAGTTACATTTTTTTGAAATATTGATTGGGCTTCTTTGCATCTTTCTAAGTGTAGGTATATCTAATTTGTTTTAAATTTTAATTGTTTTGAAAGGAACTATTAACAGAATTTCTGTTTAATATGATTAAAAAACTTATGGCCGGTGTCAACGGATGAGATTTTTATGAGATAAGCAACATAGCCCTAGTGAGATTCTTTGTAGACAACCTCGACTTTCGTAGTTTACCTTGCCCACATTGTAAGTCTAAGAGATTCACAGTTTCGCATCTCACATTACGCTAGTTATGCAATGTCAATCTGTTGACCATTGATATTCCGCCCGTTAGATAAGTGAATTTGAATATCCCCAGCAGCAATAAAAATGGAATAAATGTTTGTAATTTAATGCCTTTCATTCATATATAATCTTCAATAATAAATAGTTATGGGTGATGTTTGCATGAACGTGTCGAATTTCTCCATCAATCGAACGTGTGTACGTGGATTGGAGTTTTTGTTTCTTTTTACCGATCGCATGCTGATTTCTGAATTAATCTCTAGGTCAAAATTTCAACACGTGTACACGGTATTAAGAGTTATGTCAATTAAATCTTTGAGATTCATCTCATTGCGATCATTCCGTGGACACGAGCCGTTTTAAAATTCTATTCCTATAAATGTCACTAATATGTTGACATTGAACAGCGCTCTCTACAACAGGGTGAAACAGAATATAAGTATACCCACATGAATGGTGCTAATGAAAATATACTTTCTTCGCAAGAATTCTTATGTTTTATAACCGCCGGTTGTGCTTGCTCAGCTGGTTATAAAGGTTATACTGTTTTATTTATTTAGTTACATTTTTATTAACTTTGTTTTTTATTATTAGTTTTTTTTTGACGACACGTGAATAAAATAAATTTAATGCGAACTTTTAAACTATTTGTACCATATTTTACCGATGTATTATTTTACATCGTATGTACTGTGAATAAGTATCTAAGTTAAAAAATCTTAATAAATGAATAAATCGGCAAAATTATGAATCTTCATATTTGAATATGATTAAAATAAAGTCTATATTATCATGAATGGTAATTTAAGAAAGCTTTTACGCCTAAAATGGTTCAATAATCCTCTTCGTCAGGTCTTAGTGTAAAATATTTGTGTGCAATTAGCCATTGTCCCCTGTTTGCTCTCGTCTGAGTACCCGGCCAGGTAGGATAGTTTCGCTCCGGTAATCCGTGATGTCCAATCAGCCATTTGGCCAAACAGTACCGGCCCGAAACGTGGTCTGTATCCCGGTATATGAATATCTAATAGAAATTTGAAATTCCGTAAGTGTGGCCATGGTGTTTGCTCGCCATCAGAGGCCGCAGAAGGACAAACAGAAGGCTCACATTCAGGGGCGCGTAAGAGTCATCTTGGCTAATATTTACAAAACCCAACCCTTTAGTGCCGAAAAGGATAACTGAAGTATGAATATATTTTTAATGTGTATTTTAATTTATCGCCAAAATTTAGCGATGGACGAATTTGTTAAAAAAATTGTTAAATAGAAAAGGCAGGTAATATTTATCTCAAGAGACAAATAATATTCGAGCTCTGACGAAGATTGTGTGAAAAATATATTATAACGTTATGTATAGTACTTAACTGTTACGAGATATTATTTTGAGTTGACATTTCGCAAATGGCAACACTCTACCGCGGGAAGGAATTTCTCCATGGCACTTTCCGTTGACGGGTCGAGAGCGTGTGCAATAAGCTGCTCGTGAAATTAATATAAAAAAATGTGATTTCATGTTTAGAAAAAGACGGGTGAGAATAATATAAAATATTAGGCATCTGTGTTACGCTGTACCATGTTGATCAAAAGTTTTTGTTATTATGTTTTGTGTATTTGCAGGATGTAAAAATCTCTTCCTGTCTCGACGTCCGAGAGGCCTAATTGGATGACAATACTAATTTATTCGTGAAGGATTAATCACAAGCTAAGCATGATGGGAACACGATTGGGTTCCATCTGCTCAATCTATTTTATAACATGAGGACGCAAGGGTTTCTGCGCTATTTCAGAAACCACGCCAGGAAGCAAATGACCCAGCTTTTATGACGTTGACGGTGCGAGGAGACACCAAGTATAATTAATTAGCCCCGAATCGGATATATTATACTGCGGTTGTGACTCGGAACATCAAAAAAAAAAAAATTTATGGATTGCTCTTGAAGAGCAAAAATTCTTGTGTCTAATTATTGTGAAGGAAATTCTTAGTTGTAAAATTTTGAAGAGGTAGTAAATTATAATAATTATTCTCACATTCTCACCTCTGATTTTAATGCTTGTTGCTAATTTTGTTGAAGACGGTTTGTTGAAGATCTATTTTCTTGAAGACGATTTGTTGTAAATCTTTTATTGAAATCACAGTGATGTGATATTATTTTGTTCTGTATTTCCTTGTAGACTCTTTGCATTTAACATTATCTTATTCTATCATGCAGTAAACTTTGTATGCAAAAGCTAATTAATTATACTGTTGTAAATCTTAAACTTATTCTATTATTTTTTTCTAGAGAATGATTACTAATGTGGATAGGAAACGGTATGATGAATTCTGTGCATCAAGAGCACGCATCTAATGCTTTCCCCTGAGCGAACCGGAGGACGAATACGTCACATTTTGGCGCATTCAACTTGCGATAAGGTCTCGTCACAATATATTATATAGAATAAGCAATCACACAACGTTTTTACTAATAAAAGCGTCCACTCCCAAATTAATTTTTATTTACTTTAAAAATTAAAAAAAAAAAATACAAATTAAATGAAACAATTAGAAAGGCATACAGAAAACATATTTGGTTGCCACCGAAATAAACCGATAGTAAGCAAAAAATTTTTTGATCAATAAAGGTTTTCTTGAACCTGTGTAATTCTAATTGATTTATTTAATTTGAATTAAAAATACGACAAAACCATGTTCTGAGTTTGCAACCTTATAATAAAAATATGTTATCATTTAAAAAAAATTATGTCAGTGTACGTATAGGTACGTAGTAAATGTTTTGAATAAAAATTTAGTCCGTGCACAAATATGGTGAACACTTTTGTATTTTTGAATAAAACTCATTGATTTGGGATTTTTAATTTTAGACGCCAATGGTAAGGGGGTATCTATTACTCAAAACCGATGCTAGGGTCAAAGTGAATATATTAGTGTTCCTGTGACTCACGTTCCTGTGCCAACTACATTACCGATACGTGGAGCATGTACACAACTCTACATGTTGGGCATCAACCCACGATAGTGGACGAATTCATCAGGCTTTGGTAAGGCAACTAGAGTTCGAGCCTTCTACTATGCCATGATACTAAACAGTAGAAAACCTGCAAACAATATAATACATATTTAAACATATATTTTAGTATATAGAAGACACACATACATATATAAAATTTAAAAAATTTCGTAATCTTTAATTTTTAACATAGCGATATAAGGTTTCGGGTTCGTATCTCGGTGGTAATCGTATATTTTTCGATAGATTTTTTCTGTTTATCTTCTTAATTTTTTATATATTTTTGAAAAATATTATCACTCTTAATTATCATTTAGAAATTAATTAATGTTTTCTTTTTTAAAAAAATATGTGTAAAAATTGAATTGATTGTAAATTGTTTTTTAGTATCTTGAGTAAATCATATTTGTATATTTGCAGTAGACTCAATTGTGTAATTGATCGTAAATATGTGTTTACATTTAACACACGAACGTAGAATACTCGTGTGCTTTGTTGGCTTAGAAATTATGAATAAATGTTTTTATGCGAACTAAAAAGGACATAATATTTGGTGAATTAATATAACTTATTTTATGAGAGAATTAAAATAACAATTATAAGCAAAGCACTTACCATTCTCTGTAGACACACAAAGTACTGTCAATAAATATTACTGTCTCTTCTCATTCTATGATCAGCTGAAAAATAAAACGTGTTCGCTATTTACAATTTTTACCTAGTCCAAAAGCGCTGTAATAATTGTATTGCCAATAAAGACACGATAACACGTATTGGTGTAGACAAGTAGTGTGTCCACTATTGTGCAGAGCCGTTACAGACACCGAGTATTGTCCATATGGGCTGTCTAATAATATAATGTTCACGGGGTGAATCTGATAGGGTTGTGGATGAACAGTCGTAAATATAAGAATTGTTTGTCTGGCATCTGTCATACTATTTCCGGGTATTAAACCCGATCCGCATATTTCAAGTTGTCACGTGTGCACTTAGTAAAAAGGTAGATGGTATTCGGTGTGTTTGTATGTATAAATCATAGTACTTTTTGCAAAGAAGTTATTGACAATGAATTGCTAATAGTTATCTCGACTGTCTCATCTGTCACCATTGTTTTGATAGTATGAGAAGTTCGGTTTGTCCTAATTTTGGATCTTGGTGAGTATGATATAGTACATGTTTATATTTATCATTGTTTTCAATACATTTGTGAAGCTTTTTTATACATTTATAATAAATTCTATTATTGAACAGTTCAATACGATTAGATAAATCTCAAATTAACATAGATGTACCTAGTTGCTTATAAATGAATACATGTGTGATATTCGGATTAAATTCCATTGTTTTAAATTTTATTGTGTTATTAAAAACTCGTATACTAATCATAGCTACTATGGTTTACAAAAACAACTGAAGTCAAAGATGATATAAAACTCTAAGAAGATCAGATGCCTGGACTCTAGCAAAGAAATATGAAATAACTTGTAATTGAAAGAAGGATCCGCAGAAAAAATTTCGGATCTGTTAACGAAAATAAGTGTAGCGCAGACGTTACCAACAGGAACTTTACGACCTGTATTATGAGTTGAAGGTAACAAAATTCATAAAATTAGGAAGGCTTTGATGATTACGTAAGAAGTGAATACTCAATAATAAACCTGAAGGTCAAAGAATAGGTAGACCCAAAATGAGGTGGCCTTATAATAAATAACATTCTTGGCATTAGCAATTGGTGGGAAGCAGCCCAATACAGACTTATTATTGCAGAGTATTCTTGAGGAGACCGGGACCCATTGATGATAATATAACGATTTTTTAAAATTCATTACGTACTTATGAAATAATAACAAATTATTTAAATGTGTTATTATATACAAAGCAAATGGTATAAGTATAATTTTAGAAAAATATTTTGGATAAGGTATTCGTCAAAGTAATACAAGCAACTGTAATAATTAGTTCACAAACAATTAAATTTAAAAAATGAATTTGAAGAATTAGAATTTTCGATTTGGATTTGATTTAACACCGTTGCGCAGGAAAGCAGTTTACAGGTCTTCGAAAATAAAAGCAAGATTTGAGACCCAATCGTCTACCAAGATGTCCCAGTCGAAGAATGAAGGAGGTTAAAAAACTTGGAAGCTCAGGAACAGTATAAAACCATAGATAATCTGAGGAAAGTAAAAGTAAAAGTGCAGTGGGCTGTTGAATGCAGAAGAGTCTCAAAGTACACGTACTAGTCTCTCTTCCACAAACCGACAGGAAAACCGAAAAACAAATGGGCTGGTAATTTCAAGACGTATTTCAGCTGAAAAATTGGGAGGCTTCACTTTCCAATGTTAAACGTCAAATGTTGGCCTGATGTTCGCCATTTTAATTTAATTTGGAATTTAACGTCTTATGTTATAAATAAAATAAATCATCTAAAATACATTCTCCAGTTCGCCACACTAACCGAGCAAGTTGACGACAAATTTTTAAACTTATATGCTGCAATTCTTTTAAATTGATTGACAAAAAAACAATTTTACAAAGATAATGTGTTCTCTTTAAAAAAAAAGTTTATATTAATGTTTAATTACTTATATCTAACTTTCAGAATAGATAGGTGTAGGAATCTGTGGTAGTTTTAGATGACTTTAAGTGCACAAATATCGCTGTCAAAACGTACGCCGTATACAACGGTTAGAGTTTATGCCTCTTTCTCTCAAGTTGATCTCTATGTTTATCACCAGAACAAAATATCATCACAGTACACGATATTGCGATGAACCTCAACTAAATCTCTGAGATGGTGTCCTTTCGTGGAAACTGACCTTATGTACGAATATTTGCATGCTTATTTTTATACAATGATAAGACTATTATAATTTCGTTATAATATAGTTTCGTCTCGATATGCCTGTCAAAGATTTGATAGCCGATGGGAAAATATAGTTCTTAAGTGCTGGCTTCCCTTAAGTTTCACGGAGTGGAGAATCAGAAGAGTGGCGAGAAGATATAGAGAATTAGCAATCTTTGAAGGATGATGGACATAATTGAGTTTTTTTATTTCAAATCGTCAACTAGAAAACAATAAAAAACATTAATAGGATCGATATAAATATTATGTATTATTGTTTTTTTTAAATTTCAAATCGCTGATTAAAAAACAATAAAAAAAACACTAATAGGGTTGACATAAATACTATTTAGTAAGAAATTATTGTATTTATGATATAAAACTTGATTTTTAATAGTAGCTGAAGCCTCAGTGCATGTAGGTAAATATAATAAATTATTTTTACTAACACAAAGTCAAAACGTCAAAAACTGTTCACTGCAAATTGAATAGTTGAAACTCTATTTATTTTTAATTTGGTTTAATACAGATTTGTCTCCGTAATCTTGACTTCAAGATCATAAGAAAATATATTTCGCATATGCAAGAATTTTCTATATTAAGGTAATTTTGTGGCACGCTGAAAATAAATTTAATGGTCGAGGTCTTTCTTATAATGCTTGTATTTTATTAATTATTGAAAATAACATCCAGTTTATTAGTTTTACATTGGTGTAAAAGTTTTATCTAAGTAATAATTTTAAAAGAAGTCAAATATATTACATAACTTCTGATATAAATGAATAATAAAAAACAACATTTTCGTAAAATACGCGAAAACATTAATTATTTTTTAAAGTACTCCTTTAACGATATTGCTATTTTTATTGTTTTATTGTAACACGAAAATAAACGAATTAAATAAAAATATAACAGTCCAGTTGGACTGCCTATACTCTTATACTGATAAAAATAGGTAGTTTGATGTTTAATTATGGCTGTTCATATAATTTCGATGTTCATATGACACTGTAGACATACATAATATGTAGATTAAACGATATGTAGGGGAAACAGCACGTGATTTGGTGCGAGGGTGGAGGCTGAAGGCAGGCTATCCGCACGGCTGAATAATTGACACCTCATCTGTTATAATTCTTGGTCAGAATAATACTGCATCAAATGACAAATTTGGTCTAAGCATAGATTATGCCCGGGTGGCTTGACAGCTTACGTGTTATTTTATTGTGTTCTGGTTTGACAATCGCGGGTAGGGGAATTTTATTTAGAAAGTTTATCTGCGAACTGTGGAAAATTTAATCGACGGACAAAATGAAAATGAAATACCAAGTCATAGTCAAATCGTCTTAGAAAAGTCAAATTAGAGAGCACCGATATATTTGTAAAAGTATTAAGCATACAGCGATTCAGGTGCACGGTTAGTTGAAGTGTACATAGATATTACCATCCCCATCCAATAATACCGTATTGTAAATGTGATTGTAAAAACGCGTAATATATTATTTTCAGATTTGTATGTGATAAGATGTTTCTGAGTCTTAAAAATATGTAGGGAGTTTTATTTATTTTGTTTGTAAGATTAGTAATATGTTCTTTTCATTTGAGTCTGTTATCTATTATGATTCCTAGGTACTTGATACAGTATTTTTCTTCAATTCATGAACATTGGTCACAAAAGTTTTCTTGAGTAAAGGCTTTGGTGTGAATTTTAATATTAATTTGAGGATTAATTTTTCTGTTGAATATAATATTATTCGTAAACCTTCCTAGATTGCCGGTGTCAAATGGTAATACCGACGGTCGATGCATTCATTGGCAGGTAGTAAAATGCAAGCCGATCTATTTTATTTATTTTATTGCATTGAAGTTTCATTCGCTTAAAAAAGGATAACCGAATTGTGAATGCTAGAGCGAAATGAACACATCGAATAAACTGAAGGAGTAACAAGTTTTGTCGGGCAAAAAATATGTTTTTGTCAATCGTGTTTCCGATTGGCCGATCGCATTTCAATGAAATACAAGTTGCGAATCGGAATGGGTGTAACATTCAATTTAATTAATAGAGGAATTTTTAATGCCGCACTGAAAGCCGTACGGCAGACATTTTACATTTTAAAATGATATCGAACGACTATGAAGGTTTGGTAGGGCAGACAAAGCGGGGATTAAATTGGTGAGTTAAATATTTTTAGTTTCAACATGCGATTGCTGACGTTAATTAAATCCATGGTGGATTCATTACTAGCCACATTTCATTTTGATAATAATTTTATGTACATGTAGGTACATTAATGTTAATACTTTATAATAAATATGGTAATATCCACATTTTGCATGAGTAACCTTAGCATAGCGATTGAGGCATCCGAATAGAAGTCAGATTCTCTCTGGATGATGCGAGGATTCAAATTAAACCGGTGATTTTTTATTAACTTTGTTCATTTTAAAACATGAATTTTAATATTTTCCTTTTTTCACGTAATACTTTTAGAGTTTCATTTGAATAAACATCGATTATTATGTTATACCCCATTAATGGTGTACATTTTGTAAGTAAATATATTCAGCAAAGACACGAACAGCCTCATTTATTTTTTCTAAATATCCATTAAGCGCTGCCGATAAAGCCTGATGGTGAGACTTTATGACGAGGTAGGTAACAATATATTTGAAAATATGATTGTACGTGCAAAGCGTTAAAAGCGTAATGTTGCTTAATATTGTAATAATAACATTAAATTTGATCTTGTCGAATTAAAATATTTTAATTAGACCAAAATAACATTTCGGTCAAATATTGTAGGTACATACATCTTAGAACTTTGTATAAATAATAATCATGATTTGCGTGTCTTTCATGCAGTGTCATTAAAAAATGTGATACCAGCCCTTTCATAAAGGTGCTAAAAGGGTGTGAAGTAACACTATCCTATTATTTAAGTAAAAATCATAATAACTTTCAATAATATTGATGTTCCGTTTGTCAGGTGACCGTCTATTGTTGCGGTATATATGCAGTATCAATATACATATAGATATATTACACCGATATTCGAGTAGCTAGAAAGCAAGACAAGATGCAAAATACTTGAAGGTAATGAATGTTTGGAACAAGTAGATGAGTTTGTGTATTTGGGAAGTATGTTTGATAGAAACGGAAAGAATGAGAAAGATATCGAGTAAAGGGTGACTGCAGGGAATAAAGTGAACGGCGCTTTGAATTGAATAATAGCTAATAGGAACTTGTCAACCGAGGCAAGATTAGTGGTTCACAATGGAGTCCCGGTACCGATATTAATGTATGAAAGTGAGACCTGGAGCTGGCAGCAGAGGAACGTAAGTAGACTGAATGCAGTGGAAATGAAATCAATTTCGCGTATATGTGGCAAATCCATATATGACATAGTAAAGAATTAAGAAATAAGGAAACAATTTAAAATGTGAGTAAGATTAAGAAATGATCACTTAGCTGGTCTGGTCTTGTGTAACACATCAATAAGGAGATGAATGGTAAGAAAGATATATGACGCAAGTATTGTGGTATCAGAAATAGAGAACGTCTGCAATAGACATGGCACGACCAGGTAAACCAGATATCGGAAGATGGTCCTGTTAGAAGCCACAATAATCGGCGAGCTTGTATGAGAAGATGTGTGAATGTGGATAAGGCGAGAATTGTATGTCAGGACAAAATAGTGTGGCGCTCTACTCTCTCTGCCTACCCCGCGGAGAAACGGCGTGGTGGTAAGCGAATGAGTAAGTAACACTTATATAATATTTAACATGTTTAACTAAAACATTATTCTAATTTTTTATCAACAGAATTCTTATGGCCCGTGTCTACGTATGAGATTTCTCTCGGACGTTCGACCTGAGTACGCAAAATGGTACAGATTTCGGAGTGAAGTGACGGATTGAAGTGAACAATAATGTATCCAATACATATCTAGGTATATTTACTGACTCTCAGTAATAAAAGTCTCATTGAGAAATCATATAGACACAGGCCATTACATTTAATTTAGTTTATATTAAAAATACTACAAGCTTATCAAAAAAATTAATTATATAAGAATCATACTGTAAAAGAGATTTATATTTTTTAATGATAACACATTTTGTTCGTGAAGTTGCATTTTCAGAACATATATAGTTTGTGGTATTTTTAATAATAAAAATTAAATGATTTGACCAGAAAGATATACAAAAAAAATCTATTTATCGAAAAAATATTTAGAATCTGTACCAGTAGCTAATAAATATGTTTTTGATAAATAATTTTTTTCTGTATGTCTTTCTAATTGATTAATTTAATTTGTACCTAAAAATTTTAACTACTTTAAAAAATGTTAATAATCAAACTGCAGTAAGTAAGATACAGATAAAAGCGCAAATATACGTTGAAAGCACCATTGTTTGCAACAAAATCGAGAAAAAAACAATAATATAAACATTCTATCGCAAACGAAAAACAAGAAACGTTGTGAGGAAAAAGCTGAATATAAAAGTAAATTTAAATTGAATTTGTACCCGTTCTCCAAAATTATCCGCCCCAATACACCAGTTCCATTTTGCATGTTCAGCAGAAAGATAAAAGCCTGATTCTCTTCTACCCGTGTTTTATTTCGACTGCATTGTACCAGTGTGGATTAGGTACTATTTTTTTGTCATCATAAAGTTTTGTGACAGCGTTTTGTGACGAGCCCCCGGGCTCCAGGTGCTTCGCTGCACTTGGATTAAAATTCGTAACGGCCATCCTCTGCGCTGATCCAATTATATTTTCATTTCAAACGGAGTGTCACAAAAGCAGCGTGTTTCCGCACTCATTCACACGGAAATTCGGTTCAATTCGTTTTGATATTTTTGTCGCCGATTCCAAATGCTCTGTTCGGCCTGCTCTGTAATAAACTGTTACCACTTTCGCGAGCAGTTGTGATTTACTTTAAAGATTGTGTAACGGCTCCCGTACACGGGTGAGATATTTATGAGATTTTCGACTGAAAAAATCACTGCAACAGGTATTATTTTTAGAGCTATTTCACGATTCATTTCACGGTTGTCATTGGTGTTTTATCCGACAGTTTGGTTAATTTCCACAGCAGCAGTTAAAAATTAATAAATCTTGGTAATTTAATGCCTTTTGTTTATCTGACTTTCAGAATAAATAGTTGTGGGCATGCGCACGTGTCGACTCTCGCCATCAAATCAAAATTGTGTGCAAGGATTAGAGTTTTTGTCTTTTTTCTACCAATTTCAATCTGATTTATTGTTTTTGTCATTGTACATTTTAAGATTAAAATCTTATCACGTATACATGGTACTGAGATTTATCTCATCGTGTCTCGTTCCATGGACACGGGCCAAAAAGGCAAGGAAGAAGTATAGAAGCGCTCGCGGAGATTACCGATGCGTTCAACTGATCTAGTTCCAAATTTATGTTGCTTTTCACAGCACTGTACTGTATTGTGATGTAGCGTGAAGACAGCTGGTAGCAGTGGCGAGTTACGGTCCTCGTAGACGTATCTGATACGCCACTGCCAACAAGGTTCTCAGAAGATATGTTGTATTTAAGAAATGTTCATGTCTTATGAATGAATTAGGCAATCAAATTCGATAATTAAAAAAAATACAAGACGTTACCCATCATCAATGACGAAATAATTAAAGAATTAACATTTATTATAACCTAATAATAGTATTTAAACAAGAGCATAATAAACCACTTTGTTTGACCTTTACGTAATTAAAATGACAGTACACCCCGCTCTATTGACGTTGCCATACGAAGTGCAGGTGATTGTTTTCGTTTGCTATGGAAAAAGAAAATTAAATAAAAATAAAAATCGGGGGTCTACAAATTAATTTGCAATGATTGCAATCATTTTTATATTGATATAACTGCCTAAATAGCAACAACTATTCTGAATTTACCAATCATCTTTTGGAAACAAACCATTCTTTTGATATTAACTAGGGCTTAGAAATTATACAGTTAGATGAATGTGAAATTTTAGAAATAAGTGTTAATAGCAAGCAAAATATTATAATAACCAAATATTTTTTGCTAATAGTCACCTTTTAAATTTGTTTTAATAATAGTTCCTACTTATCCACCAGTTATACTTTATAGATAGGTTTTTATCTATGCTTGTATTTTTAATTTTAGTATACATTGTTCTTGAAGAATATATCATAGGTATCGAAACATGTATCATATTTATCAATAAATAATGGTTTAATCTAAGTGTTTTGTCTTATTATTTATTGTTACGTACTCGCGCAATAAGTGCGTCTCAGTAGTAGATTGATGGTGGTCCAAAAGAAACTCTCATGTGATAATTATTTCTTTGTTACAGACTAATATAATTAAGGTACAAGGTATATAACTAGTCTCGGAGCCAAACGCTAATGCAAAAGAGACCGCGCCTTGAGCGCGTCACCTCTTTCATCCCCTCTAACACACATATATACGATCTCAAGGACATCACATTTATATTATATTTGTAACTTTTATTACCTATTTTAAATATGTACTGAAAGCATTGAAATTTACTATTCCGATATTGAGGAAAAAATTGTCTGTGTCCTTATGCACTCCTAGCGAATATTTATAAACTGGTCTTATATTGTAAATAAGATAACATATTTGTAGAATTGAATTAAATGTATAAATTATTCGCTTTTTTACAGATGTTTAATATATAGTAAATTATGTAATTGATTATTACAATTAAATTGTATGTTTTTTAAGAGGAATTATGAATCTATAGATGAGCATCTTCAAAAATATATTTTATTTTTGTTCTCCACTAACTGAAAATATAATTAACATTACAACTTTATAACAACTTTTTAAAATATAATTACCATTATTTTGAAACACGTATAAAGTATATAGAAATATTTTCAATTAATTATGTTTGACAATGTTGAAATACAATTATTTCATCATAAACAATGAAAAATAGGACAACTTTTTAACCCAAAAAATAAAAAATATTGAAGGATTACATTTATGGTTATTTTTTTGAATTCTTAAAATCTACTATTTACTAAAATCGAATCACAACTAATAAACAGTAAAGAAATATGAAAATTATGTGTCTTAAAAGTCTTTTTCATAAAAAAAATTCTATGATAAAATAATGAATGGATTTAAAAAAAAAGTTTATTTTGCATTTAAGTACAGTCTCTGGGAATTTATTTCTTAAAAAAATATGAATCTAAATGTGATCTGTTATTTCGCTGGCACTCTTCTGAACGGGAGGAGGCCAAATTTATGAGAACTGCTTGACACGTATTCTTCGTGATCGCTGTCATTTGTTCTTGGATATTTTTTTAAAATTAGTCCCGAGAGAGAGGATTGTTTCTGTATATCTTTAATTTAAGATAGCCCCATAGAAAAAAGTCCATTGGTGTCAAGTCGGGGCTACGCGGAGGCCAGTTTGTGTCACCTAGTCGGGTTATGGGTCAGGGAAAATATCACGAACAAGTGGTAAGGACACACTCCATAGCGACTGAATTCCCAAGGACGCGGCTAGCTATCGGCATACCCTGCGCCTCTTTCCCGCTCGTTGCGTTGGTGCAGCGAATGAACCAAAACGAATAAAGCTTTTGGGACCACTGTATAACATTAATTTTAATTAGACATTCAGATCAAAATTATTTTAAATACGTATTTTTGAGTGACTGATAGTGCATTAGATACTCGGTTCATTGAAGGATATTCCACAAATGTATGTACGCGCACAGCCGACCTCACTATTGCCAAAGATCTTTTATGGAAAGTTGCATTATTTGCTCCCCTACTTAAACCTTTGACCTTTTAATCCATTACGACTTATGGTGACAAAATACAAAAATGTGTCAGTAAAAATCTGTGTAAACGAATAACTTACTAAATTGTATTGGAAGTATTTTATTAGGGGAATTGTGATAAGTATTGTAAAGGGATTACATTTTTCCCACAAAATAAAGTAGGTGCAATTTTTGTTAGTTCAGTGACGACAATAGTTATTTTTTAAACACTAATTAAATGTATTAATTAGAAAGATATACGTATAAAATCAATTTTATCGAAAAATATTTTTGTTGCGCTACCGGGAATCGAACCTGGATTTCTTTACAAATCGGGGAAGGTGCATTATCCAACTATGCTACAGCGACAGTACTTTTGACGACAAATTTTCGAACTTTCATGTTACACTTTTTCAAATTAATACATCTATCGGTTCATTATTTGAAAATTAATCATTTTCGATAAAACTGGTTTTATATGCATATCTTTCTAATTAATACATTTAATTAGTATTTAAAATATCACAGACTTATGTTCTAAATAATTACAACTTCACAATAAGAATGTGTTCTCTTTAATAAGATATTTTTTCTTTGACTATTTTTTTTATTTGAAGATGAATATGATTTGTATATATAAGAATAATATTTGAAACATTACAAAAAATATAATAATAAATTAATATGTAAAACTAAATATACATATTTTGAGACATTTTTTAAAATTCGCTCTTCATTATTCATTCATTATAATATTATATTAAGAAGAGTGTATGCTTTCAATGTTTTAAAAATTAATATTTCAGCCCCTTGTTATATTTGACTTAGACCGCCGAGCCCCTTGTTAAATTATGAAAAAAACAATATTCTCAGAACAAATCAGAATGGTCTGAACAAGGCGAAAAAATGGTTTGACACGAACCTCCTATCACTTAACACAAAAAAATCAAAATATGTATGTTTCTGTATCAACGAAAGAACAACACCACATCGAAGTCCTACACTCATCGTTCATGACTGCAAAGCAAACAAAAACACGGCTTCACCAATGTGAAAAATTGACACGAGTCAAAATTATTCGACATCTGGGAGTACTGATCGATGATCATCTTAACTGGAAAGAACACATATCGAACCTAGCTAAACGCATAAGAAAACTAATTTACTTTTTTAAAGGAATGCGATGTATAGTTGATTACAAACTCTTAAGATCGGTGTACTTTGCACTGTGCTACTCCTTAATTAATTATGCTATTTTAGTTTGGGGAGGAGCAGCAAAAACAATATTGGAGTCGGCTAAAAAAGCACAAAAAACAATTCTCAACGTAATAATTGGTCGTCCCTTTAAATATCCATCAGATCTTATATTAAAAGATTATAATGTCCTAGATATAAGACAAATCTTTATGTTGAGACACGTTCAATATTTCCATACTAACAACAACTCTCCTCAATCAATAAATCATGGACACAACACACGACAAATAACAAACATCTGCACACTAGTTCCGAGAGCAACAACGACATTTTATCAAAGATTCTACATGTTCTTAGCTCCGAAACTATACAATACACTCAGTACCAACTGGAAATCGTATAATTCCAATAAGATTACACAAATATGGACCCAATATATGATTCAATCAGGTAGAGATAAATCAGAAGCATGGATATCCAACATTCTAATATAATTTATACAACACCTTCACTAATAATTCACTAGTCCTACAACACTCCTACTACATATATTTTTATTATATTTTTACTTTTTTATACATATTTGTAATTCTTTTTTTATTACTGTCGATAAATAACACCACAACAGCACGAAAAAAAACTGGCTACTTTAACACAGATTTCAGTCTAGAAAAGTAGCCAGGACAACTCTGTTTATATCAGAGGTGAAGTCTATTCCATCCTACACAATAAACTATGAGAATGTCTTATGTTTATTACGTATCCACCTCTGTTAAAACAAAAATATGTATGTATTATATATATTACGTATCCACCTCTGTTTAAACAAAAATATGTATTATATATATATATATATAAATAAATAAATTAGTACCTAACTGCAATTTCTGTAAAAGGTTTATATGTATTTTGCCTTTTGAAATTTACATTTAGTCTAACAATGTTTCTAGATGTTCTTAGATGTTCAACGCAACATTTTTGTGAACGATACTTTATACGGTTATCCTTCATACTTTACACGTGCACATTTTTTTTCCCTTTACTGTAATTGTGCTCAGTTTGTTTTGAGAAGAGCAGTTCCAAATATTTATTACGTTGTACCATTATTTACTAATGATAACTTCAGTTTCAATCCAGTATTCTGTGATCTTTCGTTTGCTCTGTTAACTCAGCTTTGATTGATTTAATAATGATTGCATATAATTGCGAATAGCTCTGAGATTAAGCGAGCCGCTTGTTAATGTATTGGCTACCCACCGCTGCCATCACGTCGTTTTCTTACAATAGTAGATAGAGATAATATAATGTTACATTCTTCTGTTTTGATAAACAATTCTGATCTCAGTCACATCATTCCAAGAATACTCGTCGACCTTTGAGGCTACTAAGAGAACTATATTTATTTTAACACAAATTAAATGTATCAATTAGAAAAATATAATCAATTTATTGAAATAATATTTTGGTTGCCAGCGGGATTAGAACCAGAAACATTTCCTCTTCGGAGAAACGCTTATTTTTCAATAAATTGATTATAAATTTCAAATTAAGTATATTTATTTATCCTTCTGTAATATACATTTATACATTTTAGTAATAAATAAATGTATAACTTCTTCATATTTGTATGTAAGCAGAGAGACTAAAAATCAGGACAAATTTTTTGAAGTATTCTGTATTTAAAGGTGGACGGGATTTTCAAGTCGAATTGGGATATGAATAGTTCAGAAATATGTATGTTTAGCTAAAAAAAAATGGCATACATATTTCTGAACCATATATTTATGTATGTAGTTGAACAGTAATAATTCAGCAATTTTTTTAAATCCCAGCTTACACAATTTAGTTCAGAATCGGGTCTTTTCGATTATCCTAATTCGAATTGTAAAGTTTTGATAGCCTCGAGTTGGGAGTGCAAACATCTGTATGTGGCACCATTTTGCGGGTAGCATCGAAGAAAGATGGTCGCCGGGATTAGCCATTGCTTCGGAAGGACGAAGTCTTGTTTTAGGGTTGGACTAATCCCGCCAAAACCGGGATATTATCCTTCGGTAGGTAATACTGTTATCTGCTTAATGTTTGGTAAACAATGGGGACTTTGCATCAAGATGGAGTATTTTGAGAGACAATTAAGAACGGAGGCCTGGCGTATAAGCCGTGCGCTTAGATTATTGAAGATCGATTCATATAACTAGCTCAGGAGCGTGGAAGCAGGCACGCGATTTAAGACTTTGGCGAGTCACCCATTCGGGCTTAAAAATATGTACGGCGATGGCTGTTACAGTTTCTTTGAAGAAATTATCATTAGATTTTTTAATTCTTGTTTATAATATGCCAAAAAAAAGCAGTAAAACATACCCAGCATTTCTACACGTCTCATATAACATCCCTTTTGCACGAGCACATTGGCTTCGGTTCCTTGAAATAGTCAAATTAAAATTGTGCTGGTCGATGTACAAGGCGACACAAAAAATAGTGCCCCTGTATCTTCAAGAGTTTTGTATCTCAGACAATTTGAATGGTAGACGTCAAACGCTCAGGTCAGCCCCTATTTCAGCTGCAGGAAGGGTTATAGAACTGACCAGTCGTTGCCAGAAGTCTATGTTTAGTGAACAGGCATTTGCGGTGGTAGGCCCAAAAGCATGGAGACTAAAAAAGCACCATTTCAAAAAATCATTTCCATATGTGACAATAACAATTTTTAATTTTAAATACAAAAATAACGTAGAACTACAAATCGTTTATGTATAAGGCGCCTTTAAGATTAATTTTTTTTACGAAAATGGCGTTATAAAAATTATCCAATATTATTATTAGTCGGACAAGAATAAACAATTTCTGTGATCACCATTCGACTTTCTTTCTAAAGTTAAACATACTTGACTCTTCTTACAATTCGTATTAATAATAATCGTTTCTTTTTAATAACTCATTTCTTATCCTTCCACGTGACTTTTTCTTCGTGTTGCTATATCTAAATTACAGTCACTGGAATGGTTCAGTGGAACTCCTGTAGTCCTCCAGATAGCGGAAAATCATTGTCAATACCCTCCGTAGCTTATTTATAATCTTCTTCTTCTTTTGTCCTATTCGTTCAACTGACGTTGGTTGTCATTACTTTGCTTACTGCTCCTCAGAAAAGTTCTACCATTACCTCCAAACCAAACCATTACCTCAGGTTTTTCAGTCACAATGTTCTCCTTCTTCCAGGGCTTCCAGCAATTTTTCCCTGCATTATGAGATGCAAGATCTCGAACTTCTCCCAATGTCCCATTACGTGTCCGGGATATTTAAGTTTTCATATTTTTATTGTTTTAAATACATTTTCTTCTTTATTCATCTGAACTATAAGATCTTCATTTGTAACTCTATCTATCCAGTTTATTTTAGCATTCTTATGTAGATCTACATCTTAAATGCTTCAAGTCGCTTAATCGTTCCTTTAGTAAGCGTCCGTAATTTGATTTTATAAAATAGTATCGAGAACACATAACATCTGACCTTTCGCATTCGTAATCTAAGGTTGAGATCATGACTGCAGAACATCTTTTTGTGCTGTTAAGGGTGACATGAGCTTGATCAATGCGGCATTTGATTTTAACAAAAGGATTCCATCTATCATTAAAATTGCAACACAGGTATATAATATTTTGTATCTTCTCCATTTTCTTTCCAGCAATATAAATACTTTTGTTGTCAGCTGCGTTATTCACACTAAAGTAAAATAATTAACACGTGTGATTCGAATTCCACACCGGGGGAGTTTTTTGAGTGGGTTAGCATGATTAAAATAAACAAAGCCGAAATTACAGACGACCGTACGTGAGGCTAGTCTATGATAGATAGTGAAAGAAAAAATGTGTAATAAAAAATGAAAAGAACCTGGATACTAGGCTATCTTTAAATAATACTTTTAAAATTAGCAATATTAACTTGGTGGTTAAGATTCATATTTTTTATTTATTATCTTAGTTTAATAACCACAATTGAGTTTAAAAAACCATCTACCGGTTTCGGAAAACACTTTGAGTTAGGTACTAAATTTACTTTTTAAATAATTGTTGTTGTTTTTTTTTTTTAAAATAGATTCTGGATAAATAGAAAAACAATGCTATATTTTT
This sequence comes from Eubasilissa regina, assembly GCA_022840565.1. Classification (NCBI taxonomy): domain Eukaryota; kingdom Metazoa; phylum Arthropoda; class Insecta; order Trichoptera; family Phryganeidae; genus Eubasilissa; species Eubasilissa regina. The sequence goes on along the minus strand of JAINEB010000018.1, from coordinate 15,154,675 downwards.
AGTTAGTTTTGACATATCCTGAAGAAGGAAAAGGTGTTTTCCGAAACCGGTAGATGGTTTTTTAAACTCAATTGTGGTTATTAAACTAAGATAATAAATAAAAAAAAAAAAAATAACCTTTATTTGTAAATAATAATTTGAATTACTTAAAATACGTTTGAACATATTATAAAAGTGATTAACAATTAAAGACACTATAAAAAAATTTCTGTGATAATCTACAATAAAAATAGTTAACAATTGAAGGCAATCTACAACAAAGTGTAAGCTGGAGAGTGAAATATTATTTCGACACCTGTAGTAGAGAAATACGTTTTAAAAATTAATGATAGTAAATTATAATCAGAACGCCTGAATATTATAATATAATAACAATATAAAGAAAACAACGTGAAACAATATAATAAATGTATGCAATTAGCTTAAGCAGAAAAAACAGATATACAAATTGTATAATATTATACAACGTTACTAGTTAATATGATTTTAAATATATTGTACATATATATTTTAATGTACTGCGTAATATAATGGGTAGGTATACAGAATAAAAAAAACATATCGTTATAGTATAGGAATATAGATGAAGTGATTAAGCTATTGAATCTTTCAACTATAGAGGTTGATTTGGTGAAATAGTGAACGTTACATTGTGTAAAGTGATTACTTAAGCCAGCCGACGACAGATCGTAAGTCCTGTAACTATCCATACTTCCATATTTTTCCATTAATAAAAAATAGCGTAATGTTATTTAATGTCTACTACAATCTGTCTTACAAGCAGGCGCGTGCAGTCAGTACATTAAAATAAGTTGTACTCAACTAGGTATATATTTTGAGAAATATAGCTAAATTAAATATTTATCCGATAGAATACTACGATATATGATAGTAATTCTGATAGAAAAAATATGAGATTCATATTTTGTTCGATTTATTTCACAGAAATTCTAGTTTAGTACAACTTTATTTTAAATATGAATTAAATATATTAATTAGAAAGATATACATAAAAAAATAATTTTATCAAAAAATGTTATTGCGCCATCGGGATTCGAACCTGGATCTCTTTTCAAACCAGAAAAGATGCTTATCCAACTATGCTACAACAACAATATTTTTAGCGACAAATTTTCGAACCCGTATGTTACCTTTTTGATATTAATACATTTAATAGTTCCATTATTTGAAAGAGCCATTTACTTTATTTCTACGGAATCTCAAATACCTTTAAGTAATCTGATAACAGACGCCAGAATTGTCGATTCATTATTATGAAATTTTGGACACATTGATAATATTTGATAATTGATTGATACTTGGATAATGCACCTTCCACGGTTTGGAAAAGATCCAGGTTCGAATCTCGGTGACGCAACAACAATATTTTTCTATAAAATTAATTTTATATGTATATATATATATCTTTCTAATTAATATATTTAATTCATATTTAAAATATCGCAGATCTATGTTCCGAATAATTACAACTTCACAATAAGAATGTGTTCTCCTAACAACTTATTTTTAATTACTGACTACGCCGCTATTTACAATATATAAATTGATATGATGGAGAGTTTGTCTTTAATGTAATTATTATTAATTAAGTATAGTTATATATTATAGTTAATTATGTACCGATTGTATTTAATTTTAGTAAATATTTATGCTTGAAACTACAGTTGTGTTAAAAACCAAAACTCACTTTTACGCACACTACAAAGTTTGTTTTAACAAAAGACTTTTTCAAGATGTTCATATAAAAAATAATATCTGAAGTTCGGCTAGGTACATTTTGGCAAATGTTATGTGATTACATCAGCTTCGGATTACAAATGAAAATATTTCTAAAGATTGTTATAATAACGCAAAGCAGCCGCCAAGAACATAATCTCCGGTAAATCCCTTGTGGGATGCGAGCGCAAGTGTTCGGCGACATTGTCAGGTACTGGAGACAAATCCGAGTATTATGATCCCACAGACAGCATGCGGCTACAATGTTTCGGAAGAGAACACGACGACGCTTATAATAATGTATAATATCTCATACAAATATGTCGCATTGTGCCAACTGATCCCGATTCCCCAGCACAATCCAAGCGTAAATTGTCGCAACAAAAATATTATCTCCTGGGATAATCTGTGTTCAGTTTCCTGGCAGATTGCGTCTTTTAAAAAAAAAACAAGATTTTAGAATATTTATATATTTTTACACACTTAAGTGTGTATCTATGTATGTAACGTGTACAAACATATCGCACACCTAGGTCAAAACTAAAACAACTCAAAAAAACAAGAATTTTGAGTTATTGTTGTATTCGGATAGTTTGTCATATACGTATCTAATTTAGCCCCAGTTCTCGAATAGTGTCATTTTAGGATACAATTATGACCTAAAATGTTATTTAGTCTTAGTTTTGATTGTGCGATATATTAGTTCAGAGTATATGGCAAATTTGATAAGCAGAAGCAGTGTTTAATAACATGGGAAGTATTTGGAACTCGTAGTTATATTCGGTCATAACAAAATATCGTCTTCGTGACGCATGAATTCTGCTAATTTTACAATATGACTACAAATCTTGGAATCTCATCAAGGCCCGAAATAGTCGCATATTGAGTTTTGAGAATACTCGTACATGGTTGCTGAGAATTCTTAACGTGCGGTGGTTTGAATTTATGAATGAATGGTTTGGTGACTATTTTATGGCTGTGAACCTCGGACTCCCATCAAGGTCTAAAATAGCCGCATTTGAGTTTTGAGAATTTAAGACGCGCGGTGGTTTATCTTCACGAAGAACACTGAAATAAAAGAACCAGCGCCTTTCATATACACAATTAAACATAGATTATACTTAAACTCAAGAAGTTTTGTCGCGGCTCTCCACTCGCACACTCCAGCTAAAGAGCAAAAATTGCTAAATAAGATTTCTTCTTCTTCTTAATTGTTTTAAACATTTAAGGAAATTAGTTTAATTATAATAATTTATTATTAAAACTCATCTTGTCCCGGATATACGAATTGAATTTATGCTCGGTTCGACAAAAATATAAAAATGTAATAGTGCTAGAAAATTTACATTTTTTTGTAAATTATCTGCCTGGATACAAAGAACGTGGATAGTTTCAACCAATGTTTTGGCAAGTTTGTCGCACTGTACTCGGATTGGAAGCACAATGGTAGCGGCATGTTTGTGTCAGTGCCGAAAGCATACCCTCTCTGCATTGTGATATCAATATTTGGGAATAATGACAGCAATATTTGCACATTTTTTCATGTCTTTCTTGGCTGGGGCGTCTTTGAAGCATAGCGGTTTCATTTTGACATGATATTTGGCTCAGATACAAAACGTTAGCATAGCAGATGACACGCTGCTGACATGCCACACCATGTGTTGAAATGAAACATTTGATCGAATGTTAATAGTATAGAAAATCAGCAGTGATTTTATTTTTCTTCTTCGCGTGCCGTCTTTTAATAAAAGCTGGCAACCATGTTGCATTATACTGATTAATACAGGGTAAGATATATTAGATCTCCGACATTTTAGACATTGAGCTATTTTATGAGTTAACGCATATTTTGGAAATACACCATTCTTTTGACATTAATAAGGGTTTACATGCCATGGGTTTACAGTTAGATAAATTAAAAAATTAAGAAATAAGAAAAAGTGTTAATAATAAATTAAAAATTAGTTACCTTTTAAATTTGTTTTCATAGTAGTTCCTAATTAGTTACTCATCAATTATAATTACAGTTTTTTTTCTATGTTCGCATTTTTAAACTTTAGTATTCAATTTGTATCGTGTTGCAAGAACCATTGGTCTTAAAACATGTTAATAAACCAATATATAGTGAATAAATATCAGATATCTCATAGAGACGAAGCTATTTTTATTATATTTAATGGAAGATATATAGAAATATAGGGTAATCCAGTAATTGTATGTTATTAGACATATTCAAATATTGCTACAATATATAGTAGTTTAAACAAAGTGTTTTTTATTATTATTTATATAATAATATGTTGCCACAAAGTAATTTACAAATATTGAAGAAGACATGTATATTATACAGTTTGTTATAGAGTTATCATAACATCTAAATTACACCAGTTATTATTATTAATATATAGTAATTTTACTGTAGGAAAAATGTACAGGAGAAAAATTTCAGATCTTTATGAAATTTGATAGAGAATGAGGGTGACATCAGTTTTGACAATATTAAATTAGTATTCATGTGTAATTTAATTATTCATAACAAAGCATTAATGAATATTTTTCATGAATGCTTTATTCACACATATAGATATAATAATAATTATTAACGAATGTTTCAAAAAATTCGTTTGGTCGAGCAAATAAATAAATTTTCTGCACGAATATGCTGACACCGAGCTGGTAAGCCACCTCTTGCAGATTCTTGTCCTCTCAGATTCATCGTGTAATCCTCCCCAGTATAATCTTATACATTTTATTACATCATTCATCTCCCTTCTGCCCCCAGAAAGAGGCAGCCGACATCCCTCTCGGTGCATTTAAATCGCTGTTTTGATGAGAAATTGTAAGAAACTATGAACAACACGCTTTGAGATGTTAGAATTGAGAAGGTGGTGTCTACATACTCTTAGATATACTCGTATTTTGTAATGAAAATTTCCCAAGTTTATGTATTTATATATTATTTCTATAAAATGATTTGTTGATATTACGGTAAACTATAACCACAAAATAATATAGTAGTTGGAGGATTGAGTATTGGCCTGGGAGATCAGTTATTCTTATTTTCATGTATAATTTCATATGATATATTCTGTATACGCATCTCTTTATTTAAAAAACTATAACAAAACAGACTTATCGATCTACATTTTTTTTATTAATATTAAAATTATAATACAATTTGAATAATCAGTGGATATATAAATATATTTTAACATTTGTTTCTTCTCTATGAGAGTAAGACTCGTGCATAGAGAAGGATAATATACGAGTTAATTTATGTTTCAGTTAGTATGTGTACATATTCTTTTTACTTCAGTTACAAATTTATGATAGTCCGTAATTTTTCTAATTATGATTGGGAGATTATTAAATAAGTACATACTAGTATTAGATAATGAATAATTTTTCTTAAAAGGGTACTTACTATCTTACAGCTATTAGATAATTCAAAAAGTTAAAAAATGTACAAAAATGTTTCTAGATAGAAACTTATCGAAACAATTGGAAATTTGTGAATGTGTAAAACGAGTATGACTAAAATTGCATAATATTTAAATATACGAGAAACTAATGATTATCCAATAAATAAAAATAGCACACCTGAAGGAATAATTTATAGTTATGTTATAGTTATATATATAGTTTATATATATGAATCGAATATCAAAACATAATTAATTTCATACAAAACAATAGCCTCCAAAGCTTTATAAATCAACAAGGGTGAATAAAGAACACCTTTATTAAGGTCGGTTGTGTGATCAGTAGTTTTACTAAGACCCGTAGTAAAAATCCTTTGCGGGTTGTTGATACGCACAATTTACAACTGTCAAAGCATAGATGTATGTTTATAGGCGTGACAAATAATCATGAAATATGCTTTATTCTATGCGTTATCTATGAATTTTTTCGCCTGGGCATTCGAAAAATGTCACTTTGATGGTGAAATTTTTTCGCATTATGTATTAAACAACGAGATCATTATCGGACGAACTCTCATCACTAAAATAGTGGAATATTGAAAGATTATTTGTTGTATACTGCATCTTTCAAAGTATCAATGTGTCAGATGACTTTTGAAACAGCTGCGAAAAGTCCGCAATATTTAACGATCAATTCTCTTTTTTACTATCGGATATTGGAGTAAAATGAGTTTACTACGGATGTACTTTCGAGAAGTAAATATTTTTTACTAACGATCAAACAACCCGTTTTCGCAAAATTTTTTACTTATCACATAACCGGTCCTTAGAGTATATTATTGTTATATTTAATGAATTTATACACATATAAACATATATATTATAACATTTCTTAATAGAAGTGAAATGTTAACTGATGAACTTATACGTTATATGTGATGTCTCATAATAAAATAAGTATAAAAAAATATTTTTTTTTTGCTTTTTTGGGGCAATAATTTTGCATATTTTAAATTATTTTATTACGTTGGTAGCAAATAAATTAGTAATGTTTAGTCAAATTTTTGGGGCTGAATTTAAAAAAAAAACAAATATATATTTATTCAAGAAATAAGGGGTGTGTGAACCTATGTTAAAAATACTAAATTTAAATACATTAACTAATATTAAAAATAATTTTAGATGTACGTATGTATCCTGTTTTTTCTGTCTAAATTTAAACATGCCACGACTCTGAGTACGTAGTAAATTACGTAATATATGTACGTGTACGGTTCACTGATGACTCCTTGGAAAACTGACGTAATTTTATTTTGGTTGACAATTTCTGCCAGGAAGTTAACCGAGATGGTAGGGAAAGTTTCCCGTCTACGCTTTTGCTCAATGTCTTCATTAATATCCGCTTACAAGTTATAATCGTCTCGCTCTGTACCGACCCCGCCCGAGTCTAAAATGTTAATCGTTACTACCCCGTTTATTGCAAATTTAATTATTCTTCCAGAATTCCACGAGACGTGTGAGGAACTCATACTTAAGTACGCGGATGAAAACTGGAGTTATTTGGAATTGTGTCGGTAGGTACTAGGTACGTGTGTAAACAGTGTATTTGATTATAAAGGCTCGTCCATACCAAACAATATATTATTAACAATGTTTAAAAAAATATTTTTATCGTGAATTTGCAATTTTAGATTATTTAAAAAAAATCTACTTCTTAAATGTTTTTACATTTATTTCCAATATGCTAGATGATAGTTTCTAATAGGAAATAATATATAAGTAACCCATACACCCAGTAAGATAAAGAAATCTATAATCTTCTGTGTATAGTTTTCTTAGCTAATCTGCCCTGTATATCTAATCGACGTTTTGGATCCCAGTGCAAGGTCCATCATCAGGGGTGGTGTGATGTATAACTGTTAGTGTTATGATCAAATACTGGCTTGCAGTACCGTTTCGAAAGCAGGGTCTGTCATTTATTAGGTACTGGCTTACACTACCGTGTCGAAAACAGGTGTTGTGTGAAGTGAGTAGTGTTGTGTTATGTTAATCTTGTGTTAATTTATAATCTAATTGTAATCTGGAACACATGGCAGACTACATACATTGCGAGATTAGAACAAATATAAAATAAATTTCTTCAACATCTTAATGTTAGATCTAATCTATTATTCAAGTCATATTTAGATGCAGCAAACTTCCACAACATAAAAACACTAGAATATCGAAGAACACGCCATGACCAAATTCTTCTCTCTTATTATTCTGCATGGTTATATTGACTGTCCCAGAAAATTAGAACTAATATCCTTTCACATACCATCTAGATCGATTCGGCAGTCTGTACTCTTTCATATTCCTAGAAGTAGAACATCTTACACACAAAACTCATTTATTAACCGTTCATGTAAATACCATAATGACGAGTTAACAGAAATTTAATTTTTCGACATTAATCTAATTGCTCTCCCTTTATCACAACAATATTTTCAACCTCCCAAACCTTTCTCCCACTTTTTTTTATATTCTTAAACGACTATATTATGTGTCTAAACATTTCTGAGGGTTTTTTAAATTAGTATCATAATTTATATATTATATTATATTGGTTCTATTATGTTTAATTACACTGGTACAATCTAAATTTAAATCAAAAAATATAATTTGTCGATCGTTTCGACAGTACACGCATCAGAGATAAAACAACTTTTTCAAATATGTCGATTAATTGATATTGTTTTATAATAAATCTTTTTATTAAACGTCAAGCTGAAAAAAAATTCCTACTTTATAATTCATAAGTTGTACTTATAAAAACCTTTTGAAATCAATCACAATCTCACGTATCACAGATAATAAATACTGTTTTTGATAGGTAATGAATCGTGTTGAATTCATGTGTTAAAGGAGTATTTAAGGTTATTTTCAAGTGTGTTTCCTCGGTGTGGATAACACTTGACGCTTGACACGTGTAGTTGACGATATTCACTTTTCTTATTGAAACGAAAATATTCCAGGAGCTATAGTTAAGCTGTTATCACATCCTTTAATTATGACATGATGTTTACGTGTTCGAAACCGAAAGTAGAATATTTAAAAAAAATACGAAAACATATAAATATGTTTATTTAAATACCAAAAGTTATATATTATTCTTAATTATTCAAGTTTTTTTTAAAGAATTGGTGCCTAGGATTCTATCAAATAATAAACATTGAACTTATTAATAAAATAATTATTGCTAGATTCGTTTTCTTAAATGTTTACCTATATCGGACAGTATTTGAATTATTTGGAGGGTGTTTGAATCAATATCTTATTTATAAATGAAAATCAATTTATAACAACCCCTTCTCGCTACAAACAGTGCGGGAAGTGCATGATTTCAATTAACCCCCGAGTAAAAAGACTTATCTCTCATTAATCCACCGGGCGAGAGCGCTCCCGGAGAAGAACGTAGAGCGGTATAAACGTGATAATTCCATTTGCAAAGCTCTGAATATTCCATTATATTAAATTTTGTACGTGAAAGTGTTAATATTTCATTTTCAAGTTTAATTAATTCGCCCGCCCCCGCATGTCACGGCTGGGGGGAGGGGGGCGGTGGCGGGGCGGAGGGCGCGCAGGGGAGACAGCATCATGGTAACTCAAACAGCCCCAGTATCTCGCGCGAAACAAATTGATTTACCTAAATAATTATTACTGCTTCACAAAATTTAATTGGAAAACTCGAGCAGCATCCCCATCAATCATTTCCACGTAGGTACCACCACCTTCACACCGCCGTGTTGGATGCGTACTCTATATCCCCGGTACACCCCTTTCACGGAGAAAGACATCCTGAAAATTTGACGTAATCAGGGGTACGTTTGAAAATAAAGAAAGCCGTTTATCAACCTCGCGCCGCGCGGCTCGTCGGGAGAGTTCTCTATCGGGCGATAGATGGCGCTAGTAGTACGGTGAGTTTGGCAGTTCTGATTTTTCATACTACGAGAATTGCCCTTTTGTGAAATGCTACATAATGCATTACAACTCTATGTAATTCATTTTATTTCGTTAATAATGTGTGTATTTACTGTAAATTACGATTACACACATACACGCATATATATCTAATACGGGTAGATATGTAAATATACCTATATGTAATAAGGTTTTTGCGAACGTTAGTGTATGAAACTGGTTTCTCTTCTGGGTTAGATCGCGTTTGTAGGTGGCTTCCTTGTGGAAACCAAGGCCGACGTTTCGACATGGTGACACGTGCTATTCTCAAGGAATTATTTCAAAAGTTACCGTATAACCGTACTTGAGATTGGGGATATAATTGTTCCGCAGTAAAGTGGACAAGTGGTCGGTACTAATCTTTATAATATAATTTAATTCAAACACAACATCTGTGTAAATAAATCACTAAGTAAATACTAGTCTCAAGGTTCTCTGGATAAACATTTATTTTTAAGGGCAGGTTAGGTAGGTCAGACAGATAGATATCTAATTATAATAATTAATTTAATTTCAATTAATATTGACCCAGTTACACAATTATGTATTTAAAAAAAATACCCGTAGGAATAATAATAAAAATATTAGATAAAATTAAGGTGTAATATTGATTTTTTAAGTTAATTTAAAATATGTAGTAATAGGTACTAACTTCTAGACAAGATTTTGTTTTAATAATTTTATTAAAATATTGTATATAAGCAATTTGTTTTTTTTTTATCATATATATTACTCACAACACGTTTAATTGAAATTATGAATTAATATATTTTTAAAGTTTATGTAAAAAAATTGTAATAAGTACTTAATATAAATAATAAAAAAACGTATTACGAATACATATTTTTTGTAAGTAGAATTTTTCACTAGTAATGAGTATAAGAAGATTACGGGCAATAACAGTGGAATATTCAGAAAAAATATTGATTCGTTTGATGTTCGTTTTTATACGAAAATAAACCACAAAAATCACATAAATTTGTACGCATTCCAGTGTACAGAGTCGTAATACTTACGCGTTCGGTTAATTTCCCCGTTTACCTTTTTTGCCGACGAAATACTTATCGTACACATCACGAAGCACGCGAGTGATTGCAATGCTTTGACCGCTCAGCTGCGCACGCCGGCCGGTCGAGAATAAATTGTAATAAGTGCTAAGAACGCTGCAATGTAGATCGATGGCCACCGAATTGTTCTCGGGCAAATAATTCAACAGTGACGGCTATTAAGACGTGGTTCGTTTTGTTCCTAGTTGCGGCTCGCTATTGGAATTATACTTTGGGACAATGTTATTTGCATAGCGGGAAAAATGCTCTCGCGTTTGAAAGATTTATCTTTTCATTAGGACAAGATGATGTCTGGCAGGGCTGCTCGTCGATTTGAAATCACGAGCGAAATAATATTTAAAAAAATACATTCCTCATGTTTATTCGACAACTCGCCTATTTTTTTTTTACGATTTTCAAATCGATTTACGATTATTATAAATATATTTCGAACATATCATTTTTTAGACGTCCGAATATATTAAATATTATACTAATATTTTAGAATTGTAACTAAAATTTAAAAACCATCCTTACTAATCTCACATTATCAAGTTTAGTGCCGACGCATAAACAATAATTGGATTAATTCAATTTGATTTCAGATGACAAATTAATTACACCTTTTTTGGACGAAAAAATTTTTTTTTTTTAATTTGTAGAAAAAAACAAACAATTAGACCTTTAAAAATAATTAGCAGAAAGTAACCGAGGTAGTGACGGATATACATTTTTTTTAGATTTGTTAGAATCGCTACTCTGGTATTTTTTCTTGCTGGCAATACAAAATGAACATCGTGCGCAACGTATGACGTTGGCACGTTACTCGCATTTATAGCATAATATAATAAAAGATAAACGAAACGAATAAACGAAAATCAAGAACATTAACTCTTATGCATCAGTCATAAATTCAGTCATTATGCAAGTATAAAGGAGGTTCGATAATACATATAACAGGCAATATTCCCTCTAAAGTATGCGGGTGTGCGCGCGAACACGATATTTTGTCATAGTGCACACGAAAAAATACGCACTTAATTTTTAACAAGATTGTTTGTTCATCTGTTACAGTAGGTAGGAGGATTTAACTTAAATAAGATCACCAACATTTTGGACAAGTAGATCAAAATACTCTCTTTCTACCTATACCTCTGCTACCTTCTATTTTCTAGCCGTAATCGTACGAGATCATATTGTCATTATGTAGAATAATAATAATATATATTTTTGATTTATAGTACAGTGTGTTATATTGTTATAATCGGATAAAATTGTAGCAAAGTAAGACATATATTTCGGTACCCTGCCTGCTACACTAGTATTTTACTGCATTATAGCTGACAGTGCTTTTCCGGTACAGTAGTAATGTTTAATGTACAAATATATATAAATAGTAAAACAAGATGCAATTAGATAACACATAAATACAACGTAAAACTTAAAGTAAATGTTCAATGTATCAAAAATAAAAAAAGAGTAAGTAAAGTGAGAGTAAATAATATACATATATGAAGTAGGAGTATTCAGATTTTCTTCGTTTGATAGTTGTTATTAGTTCTTTTGACTACATACTTAATGTGTCTTAGTATCTCTTCAATAATAATATAGTCAACCAGGAGAATTTTAACATACGTTGATACAGCCACAATTCACCAACAATACCCAACCAGTAAGTAGCTTTATACTGCCTAAGTAATGTTTTTCATATATTCTCCCCCGGCGCACAATTTATAGCATTGGACCTTAGAATTATAGAAAATATTTTTTATGCATACGTCGATAATAAGTATCAAAAACTACCTAATAACGAGCGGCTATAAATGTATTTCGTCCGCCATGCTGATAGAGCGTGGCTTCACACAATTTGTCATATACAAGAATAACAAAACCAAATCTTATGAAACGTGTAAGCATTATATTCGTGATCTGTAATTACGGACTTCGTGGAAATGACGCGCTTCCGTATATTGTCCAAAAAGCTGTCCGTCAGCGTAAAAACGACCATTGTCACCGAACTGGAGACATATTTTTAATAAGACCCACGTAGGTAACACGGTAGCCACATTTTTCTGGTCGAAATGACATTTTGTCCATTGCCACCCGTCCATCAGCTGTAATTTATTCGGTATAATTAAACATGTATCGATTGGTATTCAGATTTGTCACGTCAGCGGAATGGCTCACGACAGCAGGCGGGTCAGCGGCCCGAGGGCCGCTCGCGCATCCACTCGCAAAGATGGCTTTACGAGAGAAGGAAAACATACAAAGAGGCTTTTTGAGGCATTAACCCTGCGAGTTTTTATATTAAGATAACGGTCATAAAAATATTAATTATATAAAAGAAACGATCGCCTCTGTGGTAATAAAATATAACTATTTTCATGAGAGGAAATATTAGGGTAGGTACTAGTTGTAATTCAGCAACCTTCATATATTTTTATTTGGAAAAACCTGAAAAAAATGATAGGAGTTCGAATAGCTATTGTAAACTCGTATATTTATGTTTTTAATATTTTTAATGATATTTGCTATAATCTGATTTAAAACAAGAAATAAATGCAACACCTTCTTTAAAATAAAAGCTATTTTGACCGATTAAATTAAAAGTTTATTTAAGCTATTAAAAGCTACTGTTACCCATTTCAATTTCAGAGTAACGAAGACTGCCAATGTTTAATTCTAATATAAATAACAGCAGGCAAAAGCAACTGATTTTGCAACTAAAACCAATATTGAATAACCGATTTATATCAAAAAAAGATAAGTTTAATTGTTAATAAATACATGCATTGCATAAAAGCTACATGAGAAAAAAACTGCATTAAGAGACAGATAAAAAGAAAAAATAGAGCTTGCTTTGCAACTAATATGTCGGATATTGTTAACCATGATACAATTTTTGACCAAAAGATATTTATTTATGCGTGCATTCCTGTATCTTCCCATGCCGCACTCCGATGGGCGTGAACAGAAAAATAAACGTGCATATAAATGACAAAAAATGCAGGATTGCAGAAAGGTGATGTATATGATACAATTAAAATACTAACGAGATCTCTAATATTCTCATTTTTCCTGTGTACTATGAAAACTGGAGAATGAATAATGGAAGGCAATGGTAAATAATTGTTTCGTTGGAAATATGCAGCTGTAGAATTATGACCTCGTGTAAAAAGAGTATCCGTGTACAAGCATTTCTACTCGTATCATCCAATTTGAATAAGGTGTATTCTCCTGTATTTGGATCACATGATCAATAGTTGAATCTTCTTCTTTATTGTGCGCTCATCGCTGAGTATCGTGGTCTCCTGGTATCTCTGGAACTTTGTACACAATACATTTACATTCTGTCTTATCTTGAGCTATTTAGATTGCAGCGTTTAAAGATGAGTCTTATATTTGGTCCATTCATCTAGCAGGAGACCATAATTTTGCTTATTTTTCCGTATAACTGTTCCTTTCTCGAGACTTTCGTCGTTCTTTCTAGCAACATTTTCAATAATACTTCTTCTGCATGTTTTCGAAAGTGTTTCGGTAATCGTTAACCCATGGAGGATAGAGGTATCTGTACGTTTTATGGTCTACGAGATATGCAGCATCCATCTCCAGGGTTATATCCCGAAGGTATCCAACATGTTCCTTTCCACCTTTATTAATATCCATGTTTTCATTACACACAATACCATAGAGAATATTAGAGATTTCACCAGATAGATATTGTTTTTTTTATAGAATGGATCAAATTCTCCATTAGTTATAGTTTACTTACTTAAATAAATATTTTTTAAATATCTGTGAGATATGTATCAGAAATGAGAGACTCATCTGGTTTCGATGGAGCCCCAATAATCTAATTGGTATGATATGATGGTTTCGAAAGCATAGCATGGACAATCTGCAAGGAATGATACTGCTATTAAAGAAAATTAAGTCATCATTGGGTTCTTTTTTGGCAGAAATCCGGTACGTTTGGGTCTTTGAAATATGAATATGGACAAGATTGGCTTCAATTCATGCGTAGTCTGCCTCGAAATTTGGTCGATCTTAATTATTTACAGAAGACAAATCCTAACGATAATGCGTTTTGTTCTAACACCTAAAAATGAATTGATGCAGATTCCAGATTATTAATGAATATCACAAATAAAGTTGATAACAAAGCGGATTAATTACCCGACCTTTAAAACTGGCTGGTTTTTTGCGTACGTTCAGTAATTAGGCTATTTATGGTAAGGCTCATTATTGAGAAATTAGAAAAGATTGCTTTTTTAACGGATAGATTACATCATTCAAAATTAATTTGATTGCAACAATTTTCTTTTAATTTAGAGTTTTACATATAATATAGTTTCTTCGATACATAGCTATATACCACAAACTTACATCATGATCACTACCTTATTTTAAATATTAAAAAATAGTGTGCGTTATTTTAAATAAAATAATTATTTAGATCAGCGGTTCCCAAACTGTGAGACGCAGGGCAATTTTTGTGTCGTTTTTTTATGGGTTTTTTAAAAATATTTGTGGTATGTATCTCCCTATATCTTTTTTATCTGAAAAAGTTACGTGAGTTGCGATGGATTATCGTTATAATTTTAGGCCTTAGTGCTATAAAGATTAAGAAGCACTGATATAGATCATGCCTCTAAGGGTTTTTGTAGGTACGACTTAATGATTTTAGTGAAGATTTCAGTATATAAAATAGTCTTTAAAATTATTTATTACTTGAGATATTCTTCCCATCTTCTCAGTGAAAATGTTTTAAATAAAACAGTAGTAGTTAAGAGTAATTACTATAAATATTTAAGTATTTCATGAAGAAATTCATCGTAAGTTGATATGAAACAGGTTTTTAAAAATGTTCTGCCGAATTGTTAAGAAATGACGTTGACAGCAATAGAAAATTAAGTTAATTAATTTATCTGATCAAATCGTATTATATAAATATTTGAAGATAATTATTATTTAATAAGAGCTGTAATCTAAAAAAATATATTAAAATAATTAGTTTTATCATTATATCAAAAATGTATCCTTATGAATATATTAAGTACCGTAAACTGGGGTGAGTAGAACTTTGGGGGGAATAGGGACAATCGTCAGAACAAAGTTTAAAGTCTTATTATCACGCTTTCGTATCGAAAATGTTTTACTCTCTTTTTTATTTAAATTCGATTATAGGTACGTGATATTTTTTACCTAAATATGTACATTTTTATTTCTTAAAAAAAATAAATGATGTATTGTTGTACAATACGTATCAGAACTAGTCTAGTCAATAATTTGTTTTATTTAACTCCATAAGAACAAAAATAATAATTGTACTATCCTATTCACCCCATTGTACGTTAAATAGGGATAGAGCTCGTTTATGGAATTTTCTCTGTAGTTTATGATCGAATCAAATTTAGGTGAATACGAACATATAAAGGAATCGTTGACTAAATAAAAAAATATTAGTTGTATATAAATATTTTTACATGTGTCGATTTATAGCAATGTAAAAACTGAAACTTGTCCCATTCACCCTAGATTATGGCTATAAAATGTTAAATTAAAATATTACCGCTCATTAAATGTAGATATGTATGAAACAGATATTAAATTAGGTTCATGACTTTCTTGAAAATATATTTATTGGTACCTTTCCAATTATCTCTCACATACGAGTATCTACATTAAAAATATATTTGGTACGTACGAATAATGCAATCTATGGACTTCTCAAATACTTGTATACCATTGCACTCGTGGTGTATGCGTGTATTGTGGTGGTTGCTCACGGGGTGTGCGCGGGGAGCAGGCGGGGGGGCGTATTGTGTGCCATTCGGGGAAGTGACCCCCTCCACACCCCTCACGCTGACCATCCTCCCTACCCCCGCCCGACGGCCGCGCCCAGAACTAGGGGTGCAATCCAAGACAAAGATATGGCAACGTTTTATAAATTATATTAGTAAATTTCAAAAATAGCAAAATTAAAAATCAATTCAATGCTTGGCATAAAATAAAGTATTGCATATATAACATTATTCTTTACACTTACATACTGCTGGCTATAAAATATATACCTAACTTTAATAATTTTACATCATATCTCTGTACGTGTGGATTTTTTGAATTTAATACTGGGTAAAAAAGGCTTTTTTTAGTTTATCATAATACTAAAAATAGCAAGAGTTTTAACAAACTAACTTATCATCACGCCGCTTCTCCGAGAGGGTAGGTAGACAGAATAGCGCGCCATACTCTTCTGTCCCCACACACAATTCTCGGCTCATTCACACTCATATATCTTCTCGTAAAAGATCGACAATTATTGAGACTATTTATTTTGTTTAAATTTAGCATATTTTTAATTAATATTTAGTACAGAATACGTATTATTTTTATTCAAATATCAAATTATAAATGTATTTTCAAATTAGTTAATCATTTTTAACCCAATTTATATGATTCAATTTTGTAAATGATTCACCTACAAATTATTTCCTTTGACAACTACAGAATTAGAGCGTTGTTCAATTCTTATTATTGATTATTGTATTATTTAATTGTGATAGAGTAACGAATTAACAAATTAGCAGTGAAGAAGAGTAAAGGTCGACCTTATATTTTATATTTTAATCAACACAATAAATCAAACAAGCTTTTTTTGGTTCTATTTAATTTTTACAAATAATTGGATGATCGTTTCGTCTGTCTAGGCCGTTATCAACTTAATTAATTTACTTGATTTAAAGAATATAAATCGCTCCAGCATATTATAAAGACTATTTCACCTTGTTTTACAGTATAATATAAGTGAAAGTTCTTTTCTAACGTATTTTTGTAAATATACATCATTTTTAGTGGGTGAGCTTGTTGCCATGAATTTTCTGACTCTATTCACTGTATCGTTGATCGAGTGATCTTCCGATAAGATGACATTTTCCGAATCACAATTAACTATAGTAAATCCTCCATCTTCATAGCCATCAGTGAATTGATAATTTTCTTCAGACTCTTCAGGAATCTTTTTATAAAAGACTTCAGAAATAGCGAGGTGAATTTCATGAGCGGTGCATAATTGGTGTTCTGGCATGAAAAGCTTACCAACACGTAACATAACGCTTGCACCATCGGTTACTACAGAAATTATATTATTATCCAATGAAATTTGGTGCTTTTCCAGGTGTTTCTTCAGTAATACACAAGCATTGGCTGATATTGACCCATGCACCCGAGATAAACCAATATTCCAAAATTTTCCATTTTCACTGTGCACATTAATGTTCATGTAGCGCTTATTGGCCCCCGATATCTACTCGTCAAACTAAAACGTTTTCCATTTTACTTATATTCATCAATTTAATCGATGATCGTATTTCAAATTTTCTTGCTGTAATCAACTATATGGTTCCTTATAGATGTGATAGAAGAAGGGAGAGATTGGTATCCTTTTGCTAAGAGACCTGCTCTTAAATCAATCAATATAGTAAAAACGTTGAAATTAATAAAATTAAATATAATCAAAAAAATCGTGTTTGATTTATTGTGTCGTTCAACAATGGATACCATCTGTATTAAAAAATAAGAGAATCTCACTTATTTTGTTAGTTCATGTGGAATAAATTCATTAGGAGAGAATGGTAGTGATATTTTTATTACTTATGTACATACAGAAATACCTTTTTTATGTATACCTATTTACGAATAAGCTCCAAAGATTTGAAATAAAATTGATTCGAATTAAATATACCTTATCCGAATTTGAAATGACGATTGTGTTACGATCAATAAACAAGTAAATTAATTGAACAATTGAAAAAATGTGTGTCACTGAAAGTTTTTTTTTTAATGATAAATATTATTTGTAGAAATTTTCCGCTGAAACATTTGAACGGCGACGCTTTTCAGCGTTTCCGACGCTCCGCCCGCGCTGGTCAGCGTCGCCTAGCAACGCCTCCCAGCGGCGCCTTATCATCATAACTAGACCGCCATCTTTGATAACACTCACACGTACACGCTTAAACCGTGTGCAGACGACTACCAAACTACGTGCAAGTTGAACGGCACTTTGTAAAGGATATCGCTTTTAGCTGGGTATTGTTGGGTTGTATGAAATAAATTCTCCAGCACTTTATTGCGGGTTGTTTATTTGCACATATTATAATGCAGATAGGTACTTGAACCTTCTCCTGAGGTAGGAATTTTGTGCCATGAATTCTGAAAATAAACGTGATTTTCATTTATAATCAACTAATTGTTTTTATATGTATATTCAACACAAAGTTGTGTTTTAAAAATGTTTTATAATGTTTTGATAAATCTATCATAAACTAAATAATACTTTTATTTAAACATTATTTATCTTCTCACCGTGTGCTTTGATTTCAAGATGAAAAATATCGATCGTGTTTGCCAGTTTGCTTAAATAAATTGTCTATTTTTTGTTACTATAACATGCTTATTGCTCTAGTATAAAGCACTCACCTTGTGATCTATTAATTAGGGATTCGAGATCGTCCCAGAAGACTACCAAGTTAATCCTATTTACATAGCACTTAGTTTAAAATGGCAAAAATATTGATAAGTAGTATACGTATTTTGTGTACAAAAGACAACTTACATGAATCTTTTGGTGAGTGTCTACTGATGAGACATTGATCTTTGAGAATTGGTAAAGATCGATATATACTAGTTATCAGGGACATGCAGTGTAAACAAGCAAAAAAGCTGTGCATAACTAAAAATTTTGTGAAGCAAATGTAACTTAAAAAATTGGATTAACATTAAAGAAAACATTATTTTGCAATTAGTTACATCTGTGTACCAGTAGACACTTTAATTGCTTAGTTCTAAAAACTCACCGCTGTACTCATGGCGCTCTTTTTTTATTCGCTGCATCGTGTTTCACATTACTCAGTTCTGTCTTTAAGCTAGTGAATTACTCAAGTCATATAAATACCTATTTACTGAATTGAAAATTCCTTTCGGTTGATCCGTTTTGTATGGAGTCGTTACCTATGCTGTTTTTGACAGAAAGGGTTACAACAGCGTGCAAATCATTGAAGTGTACTTCTTCTTTTACTATCTTACTGTTTTTAATCTGTTGATTTCAAGATTGTTTTTTAAATTTGGTGCATGGATTGGTTTTTGATTTGAGAAAAACAAAAAGTTTCCTACGTTAACCTTTAATAAAAATAATTATTTCTTTTAGTTATTAAGTGAAATATTTTCAAACAATAAATAAATCATGTTTAGTCATAGAAAATGTTCTCAAAAATGTCCATACATTTTTTATAAGGGTAAGAAAGTATTATTTTTCGTTAAAATTTTAACTTTAAAAACACTATTAACAGTACTCTAAAATTATAAATAAATACATGATATGTTTATTTATTTATTTATATATATTTTGACATCCATATTTTTGTACTAACAGAGGTGGATACATAATAAACATACATAATACATAGTTTATTGTGTGGGATGGAGTAGACTTCACCTCTGATATATACAGCGTTGTCCTGGCTACTTTGCTAGACTAAAGTCTGTGTATATGGTCGTATAAACGATGAATTTATTTTTTGCAAAGGCGTTGGTTAAACGAAAGTACATATATTGTATTACATATAGCATATATGGTTGTATAATATCATTAGTAACAGCATAACCTAAATCTATACCTACTGCACGCCACTGCTGGTTATATCACTATATTTGACACACAAAATATTGTATATGTTCATTTCATGCACAAATCTCTACCGTGTACACCAATAGATTAATATAATTACCCAGTACTGATATTATAATTTTAAACTGAATTATTACTAGATTTTTTATTATTTTAAATAACTAGTGATCATTTTGCGTACTCAAAGATTACAATAATATAATATTTATATGTCAATTAAATTTTTATATGCGAGTTTAAAACTAACGCAGCGATAATTGCAGTAATTTATTATAGGTATATATGAACGTTATATCTGATTCAACTGCACGTACATTTTTATTATTTTTTTATTTTTTCATAATCTTATCGGAATCATATATAGGCTGTTCAATGGAGATTTGCAGGTTTGCCAGCCGCAATGAGTCACTGGTCGGGAGCGCATCGCGCGTTCGTGGTTGAGTAATATTTAAAGTGCGGTGATTTATTGGTTCGTGGAAGTCACGCTTTTTGTACTCACTTTAATATTTGACAAGTAAGTGGTGTTCCAAGCACGCAACTTATCTGGTAATGGGTTTAGAAGTTCAGATAAGAAGGATCAATGGTTAACTAAACTCCTCCGGGACCATCAACGTCAGCAACGACGCCAGAGCATGTAGCTCAAGTTCGACGTAAAATTATGCGCAATCCGCGTAAATCGATAAGGAAGATTGCAGCCTGTACTGGAATAAAAAAATCAACAGTGTACGTTATTTTGAAACATAAACTACAGTTTCACCTATACAAACTGCAAATCATGCAGTTTCTCAACGAAAATGACTATTCTTTACGTGAAACTTTAGCGAAAACGATCCTGGAACGTTTTGGAACAGTACGAACCCTTGGAAACATATTGTTTACTGACGAAGTATATTTTCATATCGATGGCTATGTTAATAAACAGAACATGATATACTAGTGCCCTAACAACCCAAGGGAATACCATAAAAACATTTGCATTGTCCAAAAACGACAGGTGGTGTATAATTTCTGCCCGAGGGATTATACACCACCTATATATAATAATTAACCAATATTTTTTTCACCAACGAGAGACAGTCACTGCTGACGTGTATTGCCGAATGATGAGTTTTTGGTACCGCAACTGCAGCTATTTCCCAGGTTCAACAACAGAACACAATTTCAGCAAGACGGGGCCACTCCACACACAGTTAATGGAGTTTCAATGGAGGTGAGGGGAATTTTTCCCAATAATTTAATCAGTAAGTACGGAGACATACCCTGGGCACATCGGTTGCCAGACCTTTCACTCTAATACCTTAAGTCGAGAGTTTATAGCAACAATCCTTGAACAATTCAAGCCCTACAAGAAAATATTCATCTTGAAATTGTTGCCATTGAACCAACGCTTTGCTCTCGCGTGTTCGCAAATTTAAGAGTCCGATTGCAAGAGTGTCTTGAGAGAAATGGACCACATTTAGACGATATTGTTATAAAACGTAAAATTCGCATCACTAAATTCCATTTTGTATAAATAAAATATGAGAAAAACATTGTAATTTTTATTTTTTATTTAATATTAAACTTGAAAATTTTCCGCTAGCACCTTTACAAAATAAACTTTTTATTGTTTGAATATATCTTTGATCAAAAAATTAAAAAAAGACTTAAAATTATAATAGTTCCTAAGTAAATATAAATTTGATAATCCACAAATATATTTATACGTTACGACACGTTACTAAATCTTGTATTACACAGCAAGTTATTTTTTTAAAGTTGTATTATAAATATATAAAATGGAAATCTTTTTTTATAATGAAATACTTCAGATTCAACAATTTTATAGTAAACAATGTATATTACTAATAAAAATAATATTATGATGTTATAAATTATAGATATAAAATAAAATTGTTTTGGTATTGATCAAACCACGTACCTACACTTAATGACATGATACGCATGGATTTTGTCAGAAAATGAGAAAAATAAACTATATGTCTTTGAAATGGTGCTGGAAGCAAATGTTTAGAATCCTTTGATTAGCAATTAAGGATTAAATATTGATTGTCCACGATCTTCGTTATATCTTCGATCTATTATGATACGTATATTACAATTTTTCGGACACATCACCCGTTGATAGGATGAGGAATGGAGGAGTTGATAATGATTGGAAAGGTGGAAAATCAGTTGGAAGAGGATGATTTCCAACTCGACCATCTAGATCTAAGACTCTTCTGGTTATCCGAACTGCGCGCTGCAGAGATCGATGGAAAATAATTGTACAATATAAGCAGGCCACAACCAGGGAGTACGATCCTTATTAATAAGAGGTCCGAATAGAGAAGAAAATAATGTATCGGTAGACAAGACGACTGTTTATACATTTGTTTAATTCTTGTTAAGGTCGTGGAGTATTTTTAAAGTAGATTGATGACTATTGAATTATTACTACGATTATCATAGTGTAAATA
Source organism: Eubasilissa regina (assembly GCA_022840565.1). Taxonomy (NCBI): domain Eukaryota; kingdom Metazoa; phylum Arthropoda; class Insecta; order Trichoptera; family Phryganeidae; genus Eubasilissa; species Eubasilissa regina. Next base: position 15,132,324 of record JAINEB010000018.1, on the reverse strand, counting down.
TTCAAATTGATTTATCTATAAATTAAAATGTCTAAACCCTATAAATAACAACGGGTAGCAAATTGAAAACAATGTTCATAGAACGCGAATTATATAGGGTAAATAAAGCAAGCAAAGAGTGCACACGTCCAAATGCATCGGGATTTATTCCAAAAGCATTATTAAAGTTGGCAACACTGCGATCTTAATAGGTTATCTATGACGTGAACTACCACTCGGCGTCTCGTTCGAGTCATGTTTTGAAATACATATCTTTTAAAAAACATTATATATTTTTTTAGCGGTATTTATCTAAAAATCAATCAAACGAACCCATCTGTTATAAAATTAGGACTACTATAGCAAGAGTGGGTTTATTTTATCTTATTTAATGACTATTTAACTTCTATTGAAGCGCACTTTTTCGCATTCACTGGATGTCATTTTATAAATAATTAGGTTATGTCGTCAAATTGGTGCTAATTCAAAGAATACGCACATAAACCTACTCTTTGCTTTTATGAAAACTTTTTCATATTGTTCTGGTACAGAATTTTTATAACCTATTATAACACAACCACTTGTAACTGATTGTCGTAAAACAACTTCCATATTCTGTTTTTTACCATCTGAAATCGACAACTACCAAAATCTTAAATTCAGAGAAAACAAAACACAAAAGGGAACAGTTTTGAAGTACTTACGAGTACTTGTTATAAAATAAAATTAGAAGATAAGAAGAACGATGAAGAGAAGAAGAAGAAAGAATGAGTAGAAAAACTAAGAATAAAAATAATGAAAGCAGGGAAGAAACCAGGAGCTGACGGGTCACTGGAGGGCTCAGATAATGAAGCGAGCCAACAAGTCATCCGTTGCCCTCCTGTACAGTGGTATAGATTAAGGAACCTTCAGTGGACTGTACCTAACGTTCAAAGTGTGAAGCATGGTGGCTCGATGAATGCACTCACTACGTTGGCTTTGGAGCTTTTAATTGTGATTTTTGTACGAATAATTAACATTATAATGTATTCTGTACTCTTACTTTGTTCAAAGAAATACTATTTTTGAATGGTTATTTTTTGTTAATTTTAACATTATTCACTTATTAAAAACATGTTATTTTGTTTCTGTAAATATTTTTTTTTCACATAAATAATAATTGTATATAGGTTATTTCATTATAAAATTTATTAAAATAAAAAAAATCTTAAGTACTCCTTGTTTGCTTGCTTTACCCTATCACGAATCACAACGCGTTTCACCCAGTGATAACTTATCCATATCAATTTGATGATCATGTATTATCCATACCTACTTATTGATGAATAATGTATTAAATGTGTATACATTCGAGTGTCCACTTTATAGGAAAATTAATTATACAAAGTTAATATTATTGGAAATTGAATAAAATAAGTTAACAAAAATTGTGAGAAAGCATTTTTAAATTAATAAAATTTACAAACAACTATTACAGATTTTTATATATATACAGGGTATTTACTCACTTTCATATTTATTCGAGTGGTACCCCTGGTTTTTCTTGTTGTTGGTATGATTAATTTATGTAGTGAGAATGTTGCCGCTTTCGGCGACCGAAGGACAATTGCGGTTGGTACCTCGCCAGATAAACATCTTCTAATAAGTTTAATCAGGAGTGCGTTATTTCGGTCGGTTGGAATAATTAATACCTGAAAATCGGGGCCCAAGAAGAACAATACATCGGACCAACCCACGATGGGGAGAGAAATAACTACTATCAATCCTGGTTAGTGATGATTTTCACTCTACATACGTGATTATATTATTAATAGGAAACCCAGGAATAGCAAGCTGTTGAAGGTATTCGAGAATACAGAGCATTCTAAATAAAACATGCAAACATTGATTGCAGGTGTAACATAAAACTGTGCTACTGAGACGTGAACCACGGTAAGTGACACTTTCGCAAAAATCACTCCTTACGTGTAAAAGATATAATCAAATTTTATATCGTAGTTAGTACTGTGCTAATACTTTAACATACTTTTGAATGCATTTTCTGTAATAATTTCATCACACCCATGTAAACAAACAATCAACATGCAAAATATTAAAACTTTTTTCTGTCTGTTATCATGGCTCATCCGAGGAGCTCAATTCCGAACAAAAAATGTTATATAGTACAAAAAAAATGGTTTAAAATGCTCCACTACCGAGATACATGAAAAAATGTATGTACCAAAAAAAAAATGTATGTGACGTTCAAAAATTGGATTCTGTATCCTAGAGAGTTTTTCTTCAAGTTTTATTTTATCATAAGCAGCTTTAATAATATTAATCATTATTTTATTTTTTAGTTGTCCCCAAAAACACAATCAAATAAAGTAATTTCTGGTGAAAGAGGAAGCCATGGAATTGTCAAAAATATTCTGTAGCATTTCTTTATCTCTTCTGCGTCTCGGTAATAGAGTACTTTATTATATGGTTCATATGTAAAACTTAATTTAGTAGGTACACTAATAATTGCACAAATAGTATTTGAGATTTAACAGATGATAGGGATCTTTTATTTATATATGTAACTATTTTTATATTTTACACTATAATATAAAAAGCTATTAGAACAAAAAATAAATAATAATACATTATTGAAAATTTAAGTTGTAAAAATATATTTTGTGTAAGTACTTATAATAGATACATGCCTTAAATAAAAATAAAAAACACAAAAACTCAGCCATTTCTATGATAAAAACCACTGTGTTCGTGATTTACATGTAATAAAAAATTCATTTTATTTCAAAAACCATATAAAGGTTATGTATGAACAAGAATTATTTATTATGTCGACCCACGAAAGGGGTGAACATTGAGTATTTTTCATTCACTGGACTGTTTGACAAATTGCCCTGTGAAATGTTTCTTGTGTATGGCTTTCAGTTTGAGGGAAGGGGTGGCTATGAAATGTGAGGAAAATGTGAGAGACGGCCTTTAGAAAACACCCACAGACAATATACATTTACCAACACTTTTCTATTATTCAAATTAAATACTATTATTAATTATATTTATTTGTTCCACTTGAAGACAAATTAATTTAGTGACCGTGTTATCCAGAAGTTGATATTGCATTAATACAAAAAATCCACCCTGCCTTAAGGTGTAATGTGAAATCACGTCAGTCGTGGATGTTATGTTATTGTGTCAGTCATGGGTAAGGGGAGACTGTTGAAATTAAATACCTATTTGCGTTTTAAAAATATCGTGTTCGACGTATGTGTATGATGACGGAAACAAAAAGCTTGCCTTCCAACCAAATAACATTAGAGACGAGACACTTGCATAAGTTGATGCTTTATAAATATCGAAATATCTGTAAGAAAATATATTGCTAATAATTGTTATTTGGGCAGTCAGTAATTGGGTAGGTACTCACTACTAAAATATTAAAATCTGTGTAGGAACACATATTTTTGGACACTAATATTACAACGGCTACGATACAGGCCCATTATCTATTTGAGCTTTTCAAATGCGTTGTTAACTTATGTATCTTATCAAGTCACACTGTCATTAAATATATAATACATTTTATTTATTTATGGTGATTTGTTAGGATTTTATTTATTGATTACGATTTATTGTGCAATAAAATATACGTTTGTGTTTGGGAATGTGAAAACTGAAGCTTACTTTGTGATATTATGTTAACCTATAAATGTTAACAGTAAGTAGTATAGTAAACACATATAAATACGATAATATCATACATTTCACAATACAGGCCGCGGCTGGTTGAATTAAGGCATCTGATCTGATTATCTCTGGAAGCACAGTTCAAATATATCAGTCAAATATGTTTTCCCAAGACTAAAACCGCATTATCTGTTACCAGGCAGTTAGCCAATAACTATGTAATTTTATCATTGCTAAATAGGTTTTACGGATACACTGTCCGTGGCTACGCTGCAGCCACCATTGTCACTAGCAAAGTATATTACGTATACTGGGAGTATAATCTATAGGTACTTTATCTGTATATATCGTTCATATGAAACGTTCATGATTGTTGAAAAATTTTAAAAATTCTCCAAAGAATAATTAGTTATTACTTATAATATTAAAATTGGTAAAATGGTTTCCAGTATAAAGAATAAAAGTATTTATTAGCCGCATTCAGTTTATTTTTCTCTTCTAAAACCAACGTTTGCTTTAAAATCATCCCCAAAAAGTGGTTCCAGGAAGGGAAAAGAGGTGGCGGTAGTCACCAAGCCGATTTAGAGTGAATCGCATTACATATTCACTGTACATTATATATCCATTCAGAGTGAAATAATCCTTTGCATAGCCTTCAAAATGTGCGGCGCCCGCTCCATCATTCCTCTACCTAACAACGTTTGAAATTGAAATGATTTGAATGGGGTCGCTATAAGCCGCCCCACACCCGGCCCTATACGAACATTATGAGTATCAGTGATACAGCGTGCTCCATTTCTATACATAATACATAGCGAAATATATTTTAAAGAAATTGTCCATGTGTACTTCCAAGTCAACTCAAAACATCGAAGGAAATGATAATAGGGAACATTGTAGTATTATTTAAAAAATAAATTTTACCTTTCTTATTTTTTTTTATAAAACTGCAAGCAAGAATATAAAATGATGCGTATGTATTGAAAATGGCAATGTACTTAAGGGTTAAGTGTGTTAAATCTATATACGGTAGTGTAAGGAATGAACAAACTAAGAGCGAATATTGATCTGGTTGTAATAATAATAAAATGAAGAAATGATGGTAATAGTATTTAGATAGTTTAGGCATATGGAAGATATAGGAAACGTTAATTTATAGAGAGAGTATTTTTGAAAGCAACTGAAACTGAAAACGTTTGCAATGAATCTGACATCGTCAGGTACAACCCATTATAGAACAACCAGCATCAAAAATCGACGAGAAGACGAGAAGACGCAAATTGGTATGTTGAGACAGAATAGTGTGACATTCTATCTTCTCTGCATACCCTAATGGTTAATTATTTATTGATGCAAGCATAGTTAGTTATATTTAGATCAAAATGAAAATTTTGCTCATTATTGTTATAAAATAATGAGTAGAACATAATTTATATATATTTCTCGCTTTCACATTGCTAAGTGGAAAATTGTAAAAGTGTGGATGAATTTACCATCTCATACAATAGACAACGAATTACAGCTCGCTCCGCACTTTGTACTGATCTTTGCGTGAGTTTCATCGAGATAATTCACGTTCATGTATATAAACTCAAATGGAGCAACATTTTCTCTTCATAATGGTAGAGCTTGTAAATATATATTTAATAAATAAATAAATTAACATTGTGATTATTTTTTTAAGTGAAAAAGTATTTATTAATATACATAACATGACTATATTATGTAGCATCCTATATAAAGCAATGGGTGCAAGTAGATTTCTGTGTACATCATTTGTTTTATTTCACAAACTCGAAACATTCAAATGGGTATAAATGGAAATTCTGTCAAGCCTCCTCTTTTGAACTGGAGCGCATTTTACGATTTCGATTTGGTATTTCGATTAATATTCCAGTTTATTTGCGAGTTGACGTTTTTTTAATTTAATTTTTTTGTATCGGCTGTTTGCGAAGCACTTGATCGCCCCGCTGGGAGGGGCGCGGGGCAGGGGGGCTGTGCCGGAATATACTGCCTGAAATATTTCCAACAATGATTAATGGATTTGTGGAAAATTGAGGAAAACAAATACAATTCCGTGGATTGCCATTGATGAGGTGACTTTGCGACTGAATTTGGATACTTCTTTGAGTTGTATAAATAAATAAAAATTGTGTTACATACATCAGAAGTTTTTATTTATTAATTGATACTAATAAATTATCTGTAAAATTTGATTTGGGCATGACTTTTTCTGGTCTTGTGGAAATAAAATATCGATTACCGCAACAGAATATTTCCCAATAGACAAAAAAATATTACTTTTATTTTATTCCTTAGTGACTAATTCGTTTATTTTTTATAAGCAAACCTTTCCCATAACAATTTGATTTCGTAAATAATTTAAGTATCTTGTGTTATATCATGGGTGGGAAAATTGTAAACTAATTAGATTTTATATTAAATAAAGTTACATTGATATGTTTAGTTTAATTCAATACTATACGTACTACAATAGTAACTATAAGTGCTATCTTTCTGTATGAGATAAATCTCGGGTTTAGAGAAGAATATGGTTTTAGTATATTAAAGTATTTAAATAAGTGTACAATAAAATATGTAGTACACATGCAAAACTTTTAATTTTAATATTCCCAAGATACACTAAAATGTTTATTACAGTAAAATCCAAGTTATAACAATTAAATTAGGATTATATTAAGACTGGTCTAGTCAGCCATACAAATCATAAAAATATTTTAATTTACTCTTATTCATCGCAAATATTAAATATAGTATATTAATATTTATTTTTAAAGTACTTTCTTTTCTTCAACGGCATTATATCCCGGGGTGGAATTTGGTCTCCTCCATAACTGCTCTCCATCGATTCCTAATCCTGGCCATTATTCTCTAGTTACCGAACCTTTTCATCCTACTACAGTCCTCTTCCACACAGTTAGCCTACCTCTTCATAGATCTGCCTGTAGGTTGCTTCCGCTGAGGTTCAACATGGCCAGCCTTTCGCAGCCCCCGGTAGCTTCTTATTGAATTATATTTTCGAACTCGTCGTTCATTTTTATTCGAGTTAGTTAGTAGTATGAGATCCATTTTCATACACAATTTTTTCTTAATGTTTAGCATCCATAAGAGACGATTGATCTTATTTTTGTTTTGTATATTAGTAGATTGAATCGTTTACCTAGTATTTTCGAATCCAGGAGTCACTTACAAGCATAGAAGCATCTGTTTACAGCTAAAATATTTTTATACATAATTAGACAAAATACTTTGTTCAAACCACTATTTACTGACTATTCGACATGTTTCGATACCTATGGTATCTTCTTCAGGAAACAATTTAGACTGAAATTAAAAATACAACCATAGATAAAAAAAAAACCTATAAAGTGGTGAATAAGTAAGAATTAATATGAAAACAAATTTAAAATATAACTATTTGCAAAGAGGATTTGGTTATTTATAATATTTACCTTGCTATTAACGCTTCTAATTTCTAAAATTTCAAATTTATCTAACTGTAAATCCCTAGTATTTGTATGTATAATTTCTAAACCATTCTTAATATCAAAATAATGTTTTTTTTTCCAAAAGGTGATTGGAAATTTCTGAATAATTGTTTTTATTTAGACATCTCAAGTACTCCTTAATTCTAATATCAAAATTTAAGCAAGTTTTACTTATGTAAAAATAATTGCAAGCATTGCAAATTAATTTATAGACACCCGATTTTTTTAAATATCGTCCTTATCCTTGTTATTTAATATATAATTCTTTGATTTGTTATTAGTGTAAAAAGCTGGTTATATAGAATTTTGGATAATTTTTATAATAAAATTTCAAGTAAGATTATTTTAAAACACATTTTATTTCCACTGCTTCCCACTATCAATAATAAGTGGGTAAACATTTGATTTGATAAAATTTTTCTTGTACTTTTTGTTCAATAAATTATATATTAATTTAATATTATAACCATTATTAATGGCAATTTGTTTAATAATATTTAATTCTTTGTTGAAGTTATTTATGGATAAAGTAACATTAACTAATCTACTAAGCATGGAATAAAAATCTGATAATTTTTCAGAAAACGGATGTTTTGCTGTCTAATTATTTATAAAAAACGAGGCCACAAAGTAATTTTGCTAATATTGAAGAAGTGAAAATATTTTTAAACAACGGATTCTAAACTCGTTCGTTGTTTTGTTTAGCGAGCTCAGGTACGTAAAATCTTCAAACCCTTCATATACATGTTGTACTATTTTCAACATAATGATTTTTAGTTTTGCTGGTGTCTTTAATATTGTATTATATATTATCCCATAACCTACTTTTTACCATTTCATTTTATCTAAAAAATATTTGAGATTACGGGCTCAGACGCATCGGAAGGGATGAACTCTGATTGTGAATATTGTTCCCGTGAAGCCTTCGAGAACTGTGGTTCTCGGATTTCCTATTAATAATATGGTCAGATATGAAATATGAACACTACCACTAACCATTAACTGAGCGCGCTGATGCTCTGGCGTCATAGTTGGTTCGATGTTGTTGTTCTTCTTCTGGGTACATTTCCGACCGATCGAAATGCGCACTAATTATTGAAATCTCTTTACCGTATGTTGTATTGGATGGGCGGCTATATTCATATACATATATGACCAATAGCAACAAAAGTCCCAGATTTGCCAATCGAAAGGATAAAGGCGCGTAAACAAATATTGTATCAACATTTTGATGCGATACCTATGTCTTATAATAATTATTAATAATTCAAATTAAATTAATCAATTAAAAAGATATTGGTACAGAAAAAATCTATCTACCTATAGTTTATTGCTATCGCGGTAGAAAATAAATATTTATCAATAGATAGACTTTTTCTGTATGTTTTTCTATTTGATTCATTTGACATTCGATTAATTTAATTTGTTTAGAAATTGCAGTATTATAATAAAAAATTGTTTTCAAAAATATATTTTGCATTCGACCTTTTATTCTATACAAATTCGCATTACGCAAAAATTTGCTTTCTCTTACGATAATTAAAGCCGACCAATTATCCAAAAGCTTCTCTCAGCAAATTTATTGCAGAAATCGTTTGGTGTCTCAGTCTTCGCGGCACTTGGAGCTCTGCTCTTAAGATTTTAGAATCAGATAATCGAGCAATGGTGATGCGAAGTGAAGCGAAAACCACTGTACAATGATGGTTCGGGAAATTTCTTAGCACAGAACTCAATTGCTAATATGTACAAACATATAACACTGGTTTAGAATGGAAATCTTATGGAATGAGGGCGATAAAAAAAATTGTTCAATGCACAGACCATCAAAAAGAGTTAAATGTAATAATCGAAAGTAAATTTTGTGCACAATATAATGGTCCAATTTCATTTTGTGTAAAATATAATAACCGAATCTAAATTTTGTGTAAAGTCTTCTTTTTTTGTAAAAAACAAGTATAATAATCGAATCTAAAATGATGCCGTAAAAGCTATAAAAATATAAGAATTATTATTAAAAATCGTATTATTTGCAAATTCGTATCTAATAATTGATTCAAAATATTTATTTAAGTAAGCTTTATGTAGTTTCCTGCACGCTAGATCAATTACGACAAAATGCATTGTAGTTGGTAGTTTAGTCGCTAGTGCAGTTCGTAAGAAAGTTGGTAAATTTACTTAAAATCCGCAGGAATAACTTCGACGACAGTGGCAGGTAAATGAATCGTGACGTCACGACACTTGTAGAGAATCCGTGGGATCACAGCCTCCTATGCTAATGATCTGCCTCGGGTGCGGAGATCGGAGGACCAGACCCAGACACTATCTGCTGTCTCCGTTTCACGCCAGACCCGAGCCAAGGACACGCGGCCATGAGTCCGAATACGGGGTCATTCATTTGTTTAATTAGAGTAAATAACTAATCAGAAAAGATCTACAACTTGATAAAGTTACAAACACGTATTTGGCGAAATGAATAATGTTTTAAGATTATTATTAAATTTGATTCTTAAATAATTGAAAAAATGTGAATTTCCAAATGAAAAATGTCTTTCAATAAGTACAAAGGTTCAGGTATAAAATCTCAATAAATGAGCTGCTTGGATGTTAATCGTGATCAGTAACCAAATGCTTTTTTCGAGATTTTTGGATTTGAAATTTTGCAGTCTTGGATAATACTTTTTTTATATCCATATGACCAATATTTCTATTTTCAAATATGAAATAAAATAAATGAATAAATAAAATAATAGAAAAATGGTAAAATATGTTGTTTAACATCCATTACTTGAAATAATTCAAAGTAATATAATATATTTATTTTGCTATTACCTACCTGTTATTATTTGTACTTATGTACTACCAATACATTAAAGTATAATAAAGATAATCGATCTGATACTATTTCTTATTTATATGTACTGAAAAAATATTATTACACAGCTAGGTAATGATAATTTATTTTACTAAATACAAATTAAATTATATTTTACAACTTATTACAATGGACCTTATAAATGTACGCGATTTTAATGGTCTACTTAACAACAATAATTTTGTCTATCGAAAGAGATTCTTTGTCATTTAATGTTCATTTACGAGAAGGCGATATGGTAGTTAGTCATGGATGAAACACATCATTTGTTTGGATAGAAAAAAATACGTCAATGGGACTAGTCGAATGGAATTCTTCCATAAATTTTTCTTAGAAGAGTCCTTTTGGTAGCTTTATGTCAGATTCTTTATGTGCTTAATTGATACTTGTGATCTTCGAGATTCTGTAATGTTAGCTGTAGTGTATGGACTCCATTAATTCTAACCTCAAGCAATTACTATCTTAAACGATTTATTTAATAAGTATTAATATACAGTGTGTCCCAAAGACTTTTTCATTTTGGTTCATTCGCTGCACCAAAGCAACGAGCAGGAGAGGGGCGGGGAGTATACCGATCGCTAGCCGCGTCTTTGAGAATTCAGTCGCTATGGAGTGTGTCCTTACCAGTTGTTCGTGATTTTATTTCATGGAAAATTGATATCTCAACGAGGTGACATAAACAGGCCTCCACGTAGCCCCGACTTGACACTAATGGACTTTTTCCTATTGTGCTACCTTAAATAAAAGGTATACAATAAAAATCCTCTCTCGCTGAAATAATTAAAAGAAAATATTCAAGTAAAAATTTCAGCGTTTGCGGAGAATACGTGCCGAGCAGTTCTCAGAAAGTTTGCCTCCCGTTTAGAAGAGTATCAGCGAAATAACAGATCACATTTAGAAAACATAATTTTTAAGAAATAAATTCCCAGAGACTATACTTAAATGTAAAATAAACATTTTTTTATTAAATCCATCCATTATTTTATTACAGAATTTTGATTATGAAAAATACTTTTGGGATACTTATATATGATGGTTTTTTGCCTTTGTCTCATAAATATTTTAAGTCTAAACCATTAGATTAATCTATTAATCTAATAATTTGGAAATTGCCCTGAATAATTTATAAAATTTAAATTTTATAAATTATTCAGGCCAATTTCCAAATTCGAACATTAGAAAAACCGGTTGTTCTATCAATGAATGATGATGGTGTGAAATTTTAAAAATATTAAATCATCATCATTGTGGAGGTTACGCACACCTAGAACTTATTATTTGGATTACCAAGCAGATGCGATACAAACCCAAACTTACTATTCTGCTAAAATATTGAATTGATTTAAAATGACGATGAAAATAAGATAATAATATCAATTAGGTAAAACAAAGAAAAACTTGAAAAAAAATAATTCTGATTGAATTGATTCTACTTTTGTACCTCGGTAAGCTGAAGGTTAATTAATGACATCTGACATAGAGTTTATTTGAAAATCTAGTTGAGTCATAAATACTATTATTTTAAGCAAAAAACAGAAGACAAAAGATTTACACTGCATCACAATGGTACTCAAAGTTAATAAGACGTATTGAAATTAATTAAAAGTTTATAACATCATAGCAAATAAATCGAGACACTAAGAATTTTGAACTATTACTCAACATTTAGACATAGGAAATTTTTCAAATTTCAAAATTTTTTTATCTGCACAACCATGAAATCTCCTAATATGAAAGTTTGGCTAGACAATGAAATAATCTGTTCCATCGGAAGATTTCTATTTAATTTGTTCATCAACAATAAATAGGTGTCATTCGTTTGGATTTCTGCGCATAAAATAATTGGCTGATAAACTGGTCAAGGAGGCCACACTCTTCGGAATTTTCTCCCATTAATTCCATATCCTGATGTATGACAGATTCAATATGGTAAAAAAACGTACGAATTATATCTGGTAATTTTCAACTCCCGGTTAAGTTATGCTGTAACAGTTCTTTCCCCTAACTCGCCACATTTAATCTATATAATGGCAAATTTTATGAAAGACAATGGTGTTGACTTGCAATGTAATATTTCCTATTCTATAATATTATAGTATTTTTTTCTATAAAATAAAGTTTTAACTTGATTAATAGCACAAATCACTCTTGAAGGGTGGATTGCCTATTTAAAAGAAGAAGAAGAAGAAGAAGAAGAAGCATGAAATGATCTAATACTTTTATATATTCAAATAAATAATATTTATACGTACCTAAAATAATAAATAATATCTGTATGATTTTTTTTCGTACAATAAATTTATACAGGGTTTGGAAAAGGTAAAATGGCTTAAATGAACATTTAAATGTAATCTAGAAATTAGTGTAGTGCAGTTGTATAAAAATGAAAGACACATATTTTTTTGTAAAATTTGAATGTGACAAAAATTTCAGAATTACTTCTTTCTTCAATCGTGTTCACATGTGGTTAAAACTCAAGAATGATTAACATAATTTACTCCGATTCGTGACAGTGGTGTAGTTTGTAAACATATTTGGTTATCCTAATTTGGTGTCCGCGTTGTGTAGGTACGCGCCGCCCTGGCCAGTGGCGTGGAGCGCAGGTGTTATTAATAATGGGCATGTGAAGACGCGCTCGCTCGCCCCACAGCGGGTAGTCTAGTTAAGCATGGACGGAGATTATTTAAATAAATATGCAAACAGGGAAAAATTAATAATTTGTATGCAACTGTTATTAATATTGTTTTTTTTTTTATTTGTACCATATTTTTTTCACTTAACTAATTTGTATTTTGATAGATTATAATAAATGTATTTATGGTTATTTCATAAATTTAGTTTACACTTAATGAAATTACGCTGATATGCGAAACTATTTTTTTATTGTGGCAGCAGAAGATCGAGGTGGATAGAAAAACCTTCCATTCAAGAAGAAGGTGATGAATTTGGGTTCAAAGTTTTTTTTATAAGATTATATAATGTGAACATTATTTCAATTAATTCAGTAATATTGAACCACGGTGCACTTATTTATTAAAAGATATTTTTAAATGAAAAATCGCTTAAAATAATCGATATACCAAAAACGAAGGTGCTGTGTTAGGTATTTGATTTAAAAACTTGCAACCAAAATATTGAAATTTACCTCTTATATTTTTATACATCAGTAGAATTTTTTATTTAATATCACGTTCTCACTGTTCTGTTTTAAAAATCAATAATTAAATTTAATGAATATATTATAGACTATTGTCCCATGAGTACCTACTATTTTAAGATTTTTTTCAATTTTGTTAACGTGCATATAAGTATATATGTATGTATATACATTTGATTAACATATGCGTGCACTATATAAATGTTTGTAAATTAATATCATACGGTTATACCGTTTCCTCGTGGGGATAAGTGGAGACGATAGAGCGCCACACTCTTTTGTCCTGACACAAAATTTTTGCCTCATTCACATTCTAGTGCATGATCGTCAAATATTGAGGGTTCTAATAGGATCATCTTACATTATCTGGTTTACCCGATCACATTAGATAAATGCTGATTTACGAACATTTTCTATTTCTGGTGCCATCAACACTTGTGTTGTATATTCGTCTTGCCATCTCCTCATTCATGCATTCCATGTACGCTTAATGGTTCTCATTTCCACAGCCTTTAGTGAAATTTTGTTATTTTTCTGTAGGTACAAATATTATGGTATGTTTTGTTAATTAACTCCTGTAATTTGATAAATTATTACCCTTTAAATTTTGAGGTAGTTTTTTTGAACAATGACTGTGAGCTGCAACAGAACGTCATATAACTTCAACTGGAAGATGCGTCTTCTTGCTGCACCGTGTGTTCCTTGTGAATTAGAAAATAATGAATTATAATGTTGAAATAGTATACATAAACATACATCACCAAACATTCACCAGAAATTGGATTTGATTAGACGATTTCTGACATTTGTCAATAAATTCAGTAAAGTGATTATATATCTTAAAACGTTCTCAGAATTTTTAAAAATGTTTTGAAAATATTTCTTGTGATAGAAAGTTCGTCGACTTAATAAGTAAAATGTTTATCTATTATTAAATAAAATACTAGTCGTCACTGGAAGATTGTTCTCCGTGACGTATAGTAGCGGCACACAGTAGCCGGAAACTTATTAAAAACCTTCGTCACACCGCGTCTATTGATTCCTCTGTCATGTGACCACACGCAACACTACTATCATGTCTTATAATCTCAAATTCTAAAAATACATATTTTGTCTACTTAAATTAGCTTTAATAAAATTATGTTGACTATATTTTTTCTAATGTTGAAAACGTCTTATTTGTGCTATTTTATTTGTAGGTATTTATAGGTATGATAAAAATCGATGATCACTTTTAAGTACATAGACACCTAATATTAATATTATTTCCTATCACAAAAAAGTGAAAAAAAATTATGAAACAAAATGACAAGAAGACAATAATAGGAATACTTGATACAATTTTAAAAATGGGTTGGTAAGACGAGTGCAATAAGTGCTGCTATTAAATTGATTGTATTTTTTTACATACAAAATGATTAAAAATTCATACAAGTTAAGTTATATTTTGTATAGTAAAATTATATCTAAATTATTCTATGATCTAAGAAATACTTTTAAAAACAAAAAAATAGAGATGGATATACCACAAAATCATCAGAAATATAAATATGTAAACATATACCTATGCAATATTGTTTGTCAATATAGGCTGAGAGATTAGAAATCAAAGAAAGACATAAGTATTGATGCACATTAATCCCTTCTTCAATATTCATATTCTTATGTACACTCCACTTGTTTTAAATAAATAAGAGTTTTAAAATTGCACGTAAACCTTCATACTAAACAGTAATCAATATTGTTAAATATTTAGCAATTTTTAAATTTTATCTTCATTAAGAAAATAATACCTATAATAGTATATTTTCATCTATTCTATCTACATATAAGGATGAACATTACAGGACGTCCTGTAAGTAGTGGTCCAAACGAAAACCATCGATAGCTGAGACCATGTCCTATCAGAATAACCCATCATAGGTCTAATGAATGTGACACGGTTTTAGAGATATTTGAACTTTTATTAATACTTGAATCATTGGTATACTTTGTTAGTATTTTAATGTCATTTACAAAACTTATAAAAATAACGCTTTCTGTTTATTGATTATTGTTTCTGATAGGTTTACATATGAACTGTGTGTCACTGTTTAAAAATGTGAATTCGGACCATTTCAACAAAGTTTAAAGCACTGAGGTGTAAAAAAAAAGTATCATGACCTTGAAAACTTCTACGTTTAATGCCAATTTAGGATCATGAAAAAAAAGAGTATTTCTACTTAGAAAAGAAGTTATTGCTATTTTAATGCCGAAGGGGGCAAAAATTCAACTTTTTTTTGTAAAATTAATTTTTTTTTTATTTTAATAAAGAAATTTACACTTTCTCAAATTATTGCACATTTTAACGCATTATTGCAAGTTTGCTCCAGAAGCAAGGCCTGCAATTTTAAAAAAGATTATTTTTTCACACAATGCTCCCCTCGGCATTAAAATAGTAATAATTTTTTTAAAGTAAAAATATTCATTTTTTCCCTGTTCCTAAATTGGCATTAAACTTGAAAGTTTTCGAACTAATGGGAATTTAGGTCATGATACTTTTTTTTTGCATAACAGTGTTTTAAACTTTGTTGAAAAATTGGTAAATGGTTCGAATGCATATTTTTAAATATTTTTCCTGGCAAAACTGTTTCTGTTTTTAGAAATGACATTAAAAAAGTAACAAAGGATACCAATTATTCATAAATTAATAAAAATTCTAATATCTCGAAAATCGTGTGACATTCATTAGATCTATGATGGGTTATTCTGATAGGGCATGGTTTCAGCTATCGATAGTTTTCGTTTGGACCACTACTTACACGACACCCTGTATATGTATTGCGGTGAAAGAAAGTGTGGATTATATAATGATCCGAAGGATCGATGCGTGGATGCCAGTGATCTATATCTCCCAGCTGCCCATAATGTTCAGATGCAGAAGATATTAACGAGTATGTGTAAGTAACTTACAGTTGATTTTGTTCATTGAAACAGTTGTATTTACAAGTTGTTTAATGCACAATTACAGCTAAATAAACACAGTAAAGACGTGAAGCGTCTGCTGATTGGTGGTCTGGCCAGGAAGCCGGCCGCGAGAGGCTGGCGCTTGATGTATTGTCGTCGATTTACATGTTGGTACTTGGTGTGTCTTTAAGGTCAATGGGAGCCTGGTTTAGCAACCAAGTAACTGCGAGGCGCGTTCAAGGCCTCCGCACACATCAATCCGTTTTCATATTCTCATTCACATTCACTGTTTAATTTTATTATAAATATTTAATTTTGTACCATTTGCGCTTATCGTATAATCAATATTATAATTTATTCCAAATACTGATTTATTACGTAGATGAACGATTTACTTTTTACAATTTGTTTTATAGTATTTTTTTGATACGTTGAATTAAAGTCACCCCATACTGAGTGACACTGCTGAATGCTGAAGAAATTCTTAACTAGCCCTTTATGATTTTCCTAGTAAGTAGCCATTGTCCACGGACGCTTTTTTAGGCTGCGGAGGGCCTGGCCGGTACACCCGAAGAGAGCGTCATCACGCGCACGGGGAGAGGAAAAATAACATTTGTTCTCTATTCATAGGAATTCGATACCTATAAAAATTACGCGTCATCATATTCGATTATGCTTGACAATATAATTTTAATGTATTATTTTTTATCGTACCGGATTGAACTCATTTTCAATTTTTTATTTTTATTATTAGTGAAAAGACAGATATTACAAATGTAATAATGTAAGCCAGAAAAAATAAATATCTGTGTTATATACTTTTACTTTTTATTTATTAAATAGGGGTACTATTAGTAGGAAATCTTATTATTTACTGTGTATTTACGTTTCGGAGTACCACTAGATTCCCTCGGTGTTCTATCCTCTCTTTACTGTCGAGTTACTTGAGTTTCAGTTAATTATAATAATAACTTAATGTCCAGGTAACAGTTATACGTTTATTATAAAAAGTATTTTTTATTTATAACCTTTGTTTTATTAACCACTTAACTGAGTTTTTTTCGAAACCGGTAGATGTATTTAAACTCAATTAAGTGGTTAATAAAACAAAGATAATAAATAAAAAATATGAATTTTAACCACAAAGTTAGAATTGATAATTTTAAAAGTATTATAAGAAGTATTTACAGTAATTTATAATTTTACAATTCAGAGATAGACTAGTAATTATGGAAAAGTGGCGATGGAAAGAGATCCGTTCCCCTAGAGACGGCCTCACTACTCATCTACTCAGTCTTCTGACACACACACACATGACAGTTCTCACATTTATCAACTCATGTATTATATTTTATATTAATAATAGCAATATTTTTTTAATGACAATAATATTTCAAACTAGGTAAACTTGTAAATTATGATGGAAAATGATTTATGAAATTAATTAAACACGAGGTTAATTATTTACTAAACACGTATTTTTTTAGGAATATAACATGATATTGAAAAAAAAACTCTCTTTCATTAGACATTATTTTGGTGAGCTCAATTTTGGAACAGGTGTAATTTCGGAATATTTATGTGCGTTTTGTTGATCGATATTTTTTACAGACTATTTCGATCTACCGAGGTTTATTTTTGAATAAGTCAATTTGAAAAGCTTCCGACCGGTATTGTTTTTTAACCGTGTCACGGTCCATTCACGAACAGCCGCCGCCGATGCGCATGGAAATAGATCGAACCCCTTCGAGCCGACTTCAATCTTCATATCCGAAATGATAATGGTAACTTCACGGATATCCAAAACAATTACCATCGGGTTAATGCTCCTCGCGACTGCTCCGCTGGCCGATCCTGCCGGCCGGCTCTCCCCGGATCACTTGTGCGGGGGCCGCGAGGTGTAACCCCGCTCCGTTATAGCCCATTAAATTGCTCAAAAATAACTCCTTAACCCCTGTTCGAACATCCGATAACGCGCCGTGAAGGAATGACGAAGAAAAAAATGATAAACAAAACCCGGCTGCGGCGACGGGCTGAACTATGACGAGTCATTATTGAATCGTCAAACGGTCGGAATTCGGGAGCAGCTGAGGTTTCAAATCCCACAATTTACGCGCACTAAACCGCTGAAAGCTTTCACAAGTGAACGATGCGTACTTCTGTGGGCTCGGGACTATTTCTGGGGGTCACGGGTGAATGATGACAGTCTTAAGTTTCACCTTTTGATGCACCAACCCGGAGTGGAGCTTATCGAGATAGACAACAAGCTTTTGAATCAACATACTGAATATGGAAGATACAAAAGCTTTTGGCGAGGTTTCAAATGTACGGCATTCTAACCTCTGTCTGCGCTCGTTAAATTCTAATACGATCAACTACCAAACTGTGACCTTGAAACATCAAGATATCAACATTTCGGGGAAGGAGCGTACCAATTATTCTATAGCGACAGTAATTTTTGGTAATGCACCTTCCCCGGATTGAAAAAGAGATCCAGGTTTGAATTCCGGTAGCGCAACAACAATATTTTTAGATAAAATTAATTTTATATGTATATATTTCTAATTAATACATTTAATTAGTATTTTAAATATCACAGACCTATGTTCTGAATAATTACAACTTCACAATGAAAATGTGTTCTCCTTAATGATAATATTTTAATTGATTCATTTTATGAAACTTGATTTTATGAAAATGATACTTTAATACAACTTATATAAATTAATCAACTAGAAAGATATCCAGAAAAATCTAACGAAAAAAAAATTTGTTGCGAATGTGATATAAATATTTTTTCTTTAGATAGGTTCTCTTTAATATATAAGTTGTATTAAAGTTTCAAAATTTAATAAAATTAATTAATTAAATTCTGGAGTATCCTATCGGATTTTACTCAAAGGCATTTGAGATTTAAAATAACATTATATTTAAAACTATCCTAGTAATTTAAGAAATAACAAGAAAACAAAGATTTTAGCAGCACTTGTAATATTTTTTAGAGTGGCCACAATTTTGATTTGAATGTAAATAAAATAAATAATTTATAATATATTACGCGCCAGAAATCAGAAATCAGTTTACTTTGTTAGGTACTATCTATAATTTATATAGCGACATTTTTGTAAAAAAAATACAAAATTCTGTCATGAGGTGATATTATTTGTAAAGTTTCACTTCATAATATTATATAAATATAAAATATATTACAGTTGGATATTAATATTAGATGACACCCTGTTATTCCAAGGTCACGAATCAGACATAACTCTTAAAGAAGATTCACTTACAATTATTTAAAAAATATATTACAAATATCTTGCAGGTACCGGGTTAAGAAAATAAAAATAAAAGAATTTTATTCGGTAGGTGTATTTTGGACACCCTCCATTCCGAAGGTTGAAGAGAGATGGCAACATGTTTTTCAGTTAAATAAAATTAATCTTATCGAGAGGGCCATATTTCTCGACATCACCTCCATAGTTCTTCTGGCAGTCGAGTTGAAAAGGAAGAAGAAAAACACCTTTGTCTCTTTTGTTTTCGAACTGACTGCCGGGAGAGAAAGGAAGATGGAAATAGAAGCCCGTTTGCTAATTTTAATTACGAGAGATTCAAACTTTTATTTAAGCGCAAGGGATGGAAAGATTTATAAATACTCGCGGAATATAAAGGGTGGATAAAGTTTTAGTTTTATACGTGTGTCAGTGCGCCTACCCATACTAAAGGGGCGGTCTAACAAGAGAGACAATACAATTAATTATTGAATTATAAATTGTTTTGAAGATATTAAAAAATTATTTATCGTCGAAATGGGCCGAAGTGTATTAATTTAAATTTGAATCATTTTAAGAAGATAACGATGGTGTATAACTCGTGAACCGCAAGACGCATATCTTATCATCCAGGAGCTTATCTTATCTTAGCTTATCTTACATACTTTGAATATGTTGTCAGAAGAAATGTTAGTAGCCTAGAGAAGTTTGTGATCACAGACACAGTCGGGAGAGAATGAGGAAGAATATGGTCTCTTGCAGGATGGATAGACCAAATAAGAGTTAACAGGGTCTTCTTTAAACGCTGAGATCAACGTAGTTTAAGACCGGGAGGGATGGATACGCATTGTGCACTAAGTTTCAGATATTTCAGGGGACCACAATATTGAACTTTCAATGAAAAAGAAGAAAAATATGTGAAGGTTATAAAATCTCTTAAAAATATAATTCAAAATATCATCCACGAGCAATAAATAAATTATACTGTCGTATTCTGCTATAACATTGTGGTAATTCATTATAAATATAATTAAAAATTATTCATTTTGTTTAAACACCACTTTACTAACACCAACTGGTTTCAGACCCACCGTTCCTTTTTTAGGGTGTACAAAATACTAATCGAGTGTTACAGAATATGAGCAATTATATATTATTGTCAGGTAAATTATGTTCCCTTTCACCATATCATCTATCGCCTTTACTTCCCCCACTCGTCACCCATCATCACTTTAACACCTAACACTGAGATTTAATTGCCCATATTCTATAATATTAAGTTAGTATCTTGCACACCGTGAAAAAGAAACGGTGGTTCCGAAACCGGTTGGTGTTAGTAAAAATAAAGTGGCGTGTAAACAAAGCGAATTGTTTTTAATTATATTAATAAATTAATTAATGATGATATCGCTTATTTTAAGGAATTTTTATAATAAAAAATTGTGTATGTACTTCAATATAGCAAAAGGCATTTGTTGAATTACCGACAAAAAATTCATTTGCAAACTCTGCATAAATCAATCTCAATGGGCACATCTAATGAAAACTTTTACTTTGCAATAAAATAAATAAATTTTCTGGGGGCTGACCGTCGCAGTGCCAGCGGAGCGCAAGGGCGGCGGCGCGGGGAAGGAACGAGGGGAGAGGAAGCGGATGCCATTTCTGTGTTAATGAATGTTCCTCGGGAACATAAATTATGCACCGCGACTGCTCTAATATTTGCATTTATATGTTTTTCTTCTGCCGTTACAGCTTTTCTTCTTATGCCCAAAGAGGGAATATCCGAGGTTCGCCGACAGAAGTTTTCTTACGGCTTCCTAAGATACATTGATTCAGTGCAGTGCCTAGGATGAGACATTCACGATTAAAAAGCGGGAATAAAACGCATTTTTCAATAATTTATTTATGAAAAATTTAATAATATAAATTTCTGTTCTTTAACAGTTTGTTATAGATTATTGAAGATGATTGATCTTAAGCATTTTGCCCATATTAAAACGAAATGATCATCAAGTTGTAGTATACGGTAATAAATTAAAAAGTTGATTTAATGATGTTTTAATTATCACCAAAATTTTTAAAAACAGACAAACCGGTTAATCTTACAGAAAATCATAAAAATCGGGTGTGACAGAATAAGAAAAAGACAATGTGATCCGAATTTTCAAAAACAGAAAAAGTTCAAGAAAAACATCTCACAGGAAAAAAAACATAAAAAAACAGGTGACGGTAAAATTCTACACATCGTGAAATACCCCTTAATATTTCTCCAGATTCAGCGTGAGATGACATCTGTGTTTTTATTACATTCACATTGATTACTGATGATAGTAAATTTGAAAAATTAAAACAGAAAATATATGATGGCTTCACCGATGATAGCCTTGATGATGGATGGTGCAATGGGATCCAAAACGACATGGGAACTTGCGAGTGTTTTTTATATTTTTTCATTATTTTTTTTAAGTGAAAACTAATATAACATAAAATGAAAATATATTTTTTTTATATACTCGATGACTTGCGATCGTGTGTATTGAGCATAATTCATTGCCTCTATTTTAGAAAAATATTTAAATTAATGTTTAAAGATGTTTGACAATCTAAAGCATTTAATAAAATATAAAAAAGACCTTTTCTTTATTTAAAAAACGTATAATTATTACTGAGATAGTGGGTTGGGGTTTAAGTTGGCAGGTATAAAAATGAAAAAAATCACCGCTGGCTCGTTTATAGGGATGGCGGCTCTCATTAAACTTGCTTAATAAGTTTCTCAGTAAATCCCTCTGTCTGTCGGGTGAGGGGTGGTCTCGAAGTGGACGGGAAGGGTGGTTGTGGGGCGGGGGGTGGAGGGTGGGGGAACCAGACAGGGTGAAGGGGTTAAGGTAAAATTTTACTATTAAAAATCTTTTCGTTGTCAACCATTTAATTTTTTATAATAATAATTTTAACTTAATTAAATTAATTATTCACTTTTTATTCAGCTATAAAGTTAAGTGGCAATATTTGCAACTATTTTGCACTAATTATTTCTCTTTTCCCACAATTTTCATATCAGTTTTCAAACAAATTACTTTAGCAACTATATAATTGACTATCTACTCAGGGACAAATTAAAAAAGTATATACATACGTACAAAAAAAGAATCTAGGAAAGTTAACATTTTTTATATAATTTTTAGTAACTTTTTAACTATAAGATATATGTATCTTTGTTTAAAAGAAAAGTTTATGATCTTTGGTGTAATTTACGGTTTGTGGTTTACGTAATTACTCTTTATTTTTATATATTTAAAAAAACATTCTTAACCTCACTAAGTACCTGGTACCTACGTAATGCATAGGTAAGCATATTTTGAAATACTGACAACAAGCGTGTAACTTACTTATTTATGACGGTAAGTCATGAAAAATATATCACTAACCAAGCTGAACAATTTCTGAAACAAAATAAAAAAACGCGTTAAATATATCTTATACACGTGTATCTTACCATCCTTGCATATAATACTTTTTTTGTTCACTCTGCTCCACCGTATATAGATTATTTTATTTTGTTATGATCTTTTCAAACATTATCTGTTTTGTGATACAATTAACCTGGAAACATTCTGAAAAACATACTCCATGTTAAAAAGAAGAATATATCGCATCAAATATTTAATACAACGGGAAATAAAATATTGTACACATAATGTTCGGAGGTTTGTATTGAAGACTTTTGCAATTATAGTTGAGAAAGAAAACTGATGATCCACCAGCCAAAGGTTTCTTGCGAAGGGAAAAATTAACAATTTTATGACTGCTTGAAATTCACAAAGGAGATCGCGCTAACAGCATTCGCCGTATAATGTTACTACTGACGTTGCTAAAGGTATTGGACTGCTACAGCACTTCCTCTGTATATAATGCCATTCGTTTCAATCGGAAAGACTCCATAACGCTAGGATCTGCGTTATTTTTGGCTTCATTCGTTTTTACTGGATTTGAATATGGAAATGTTAGATAAAGTAGTTTTAATCACATCAAAGTCGAAGAATTATTACAAAATTGAATATGTTTTAATATACATACTCATAAAAATAATCCTACGTTATTACCAGTGACGTGCATTGGGTATAGATTTAGGTTATGCTGTTATCATGGTATTATAAAATACTATATGCTACATTGTAGATAGATTAATGAACTTTCGTTTAACCGACGTCTTTAGGCAAAATGAATCCATCATAATAAAAATCCATTATCCTCGAACGCAAAGAACAATCATGAAAACAACACGTTTAGTAAGGTAGTGAAATTTGCGAATTAGTACATAATGAAGTAGATGCTTCAATCAGCTCCAAGATAAGTTCAAAACCTTTCAAATGTTATGCTGACTTGCTGACTCTGCCGAGTGGAATTTTCAATTCAGTTGGTAGTAATTGTATGGCTTGAATAGAATAGTGGCTAGCAATTGTAGTAGCATTAAATGAAGAATAACCCAGTAGAGAATTACAGCGCTCCGGTGGTATCGGGCGGTAGCATCCAGAACTACTGATTGATTCTACTGATACGCTGTAGGCGCTAACGTAATCATAACATATTGATTATTTAATTTATATTTGTTTCCCAGAATTTTTAGTAATGCACAGCGTTTTTGCTTAGATGCAGTACACGCTTCTGATAATATTGCTTTGAAGGTTAATGCAGTTAGTCTATTGAGTAATGTGTGTTGCCAGTTTGTGAGTTATGCTGACGAACGCTATTCGAAGTCAAAATATTAATATTTGAATCCACTTAATAATTAAATGTCATGAAACAGAGTAAATACCGAAGGATGGTCCGAGGAAGGAGGTAGTGAACGGTCCACTGACTGCGTTCAGGTCGCTTTGGCGCTGACGTTTCCTAGCGTAACTTGATTATACTAGAGTGTTTATTTGTACTGCTGGTTGCTCGGGACGAATCTTATTATCTATTTCCTTTTAAATATTGAATGCTTTTTAATAAATTTGCATTCATAAGTTACATTATCATGACATTCTCATCGGCCCTAATGAAATATGTTTCTTTTGAACTAAGTTCCTTTGAACTAACTCCCCACCCCGCACATTTTTAGTTATGCATAATTTACTCCGTTTTATTTTGTGAAAAAAAATCATAAAATAAAACAAGGAATTTCAAAAAGATTTCAAAAGAAATTCGCATGTTATAACTTTTCAGAATCAATGATTTCGAATATTATGAACTATTTGAATTATTAGGCACTCTACGTACTAAAATAAAATTATTCTCAATATCATAAAACATGTCTTGTATATCAATGCTTGATTTTATAAAGAAAATACTCAGCAAAAAAAGGTTCGACGAAGGGTTTCAATTCAAACAAACGGATCGTGCGAACCGGTGCAAGTCCTTACAGGGACATCACTACATCATCATCTAGACTAAACAATCGAAAATACATATTATATCACTCTACATATTATTATTAAGGAAAACACATTCTTATTGTGAAGTTGTAATTATTCAGAACATAGGTCTGTGATATTTTAAATACTAAATTAATGTATTAATTATAAATATATACATATAAAATCAATTTTGTCGAAAAATATTGTTTTTGCGTCACCGGGATTCGAACCTGGAACTCTATTTCCAATCCGGGGAAGTGCACTACCATGGTAATTCTGGCGTCTGCAGTCGGTTTACTCAAAGGTATTTGAGATTCTGTAAAAATAATGTAGATGGCTTTCAAATAATGGAACGACAGGTGTATTAATTTGAAAAAAATGTAACATATAGGTTCGAAAATTTGTCAAGAAAAATACTGGCGTTATAGCACAATGGTAGTGCACTTCCCCGGATTGAAAATAGAGATCCAGGTTCGAATCCCGGTGACGCAAAAACAATATTTTTCGACAAAATTGATTTTATATGTATATATTTATAATTAATAAATTAATTTAGTATTTACTACATATTATTATTTTCTTACATTTAATATTATATTAATTTCTTGGCAACAAAATATGCTCATTAAATACTTGAAAAAATCATGAAAATAAATGAGAAGATTTTATTCACTGTCAGAAAATCAAGACCTTGCTTAACAATAAAATATTTTCACATTATACTTACGATTATTTGTTGCTTTAAATTATATAATTATGCCATATTTGTATTATATTTTGAAGCAAAACGCTTATATGAAAACACTTAGTGTTACAAAATCAGATTAATCTGTTTGTTGGCATAGGAATATAATGGGGATGATGAGAAATTTCAATACATTTACCACTCGTACAGATGATAGCATCGAAAATGTTTATGGGCCGCGTCGTGAGAGCGACATATTCTGAATCGATCTTGATGGAATGACATACAGATAAGCTCATGCTTTGTATGAAAAATTTGGAGGGTTGCAATATGGAGCGAGATTAAAAGTAAACATTTCACAGATTAAAATAGGGGATGTCGACGTGCACTCTTCAAAAAACAACAATTTCATTTCGGCGCATTCAAGACACAAATTAAACCGTATACAAACGTATATATTATATTGTTCCACGCACATACATCGATATCTATTTGTGTCTATGTACAGGACAGTCCAAAAAAAGTGAGAACATTTCGTAAAATGTGATATAATTACATAAAAATTAGTTTAACTATATCAGCAATAGCTTAAATAGTTTACTAATTTACTTACTTACCTATTTATCTATATTACGTTTTATTTCGGCAATTTTCCGTTCGATTTTTAATATTCTCATTGTATGCATTTGGTTTTTTCAAATTGTTGCCCAGAATGACAAAAATCACTGCAGAAGACCGTATTCTGATAAGAAATTTGCGAATCGAAAAACGTTGGGGTGCTAGGAAAATGATCGAAGAGTTTCAAAACAAAACCTGGAGTATAGCTAGACATTACAGCATAACTGGACATTATAGCAGGACGGAGCTCCATCTCACGCAGCCAGAAATACAATTAAGTTTCTTCGTCGTGAGAATGTTAATTTCATCGAGCCAGGCGTGTGGCCACCGAACAGTTTTGATGATTTCTAATTAGCTAAATATTGTGCAAAAAAAATTACATTAAGAATTATCATTAATTAGATTATGTTTTGAAATATCTCATGTGTTACGAGATGTTCTCACTTTTTTTGGGCCACCCTGTAAATTCTGAAAAGGATTTCATTAAAATAAAATCACAATTATTAATAACACTGTTTAACTGTTATGTTTTATAATTTATTTTAATACGCATTATATTTTTCAGCCAATATCTGTCTTTCTTTGAGTTTGGTTTTGTAATTAATTAAATGAACAGTATTAACAAAAATGATTAAGGGAAAAACATCATTACGTCAATTGTAAGAACTCATTTCGTAAGGAAATCAAATAATTGTTTTAAGAATGACAAAAAAATAAAATATTGATATTTCAAAAACATGATTAGTAAAATGAAATTAACTTATTTTACTAGACTTTTAAATATCATTCGTGTATTTTTTACTTTTTAATACGTAAATGTAGGATGCACTACTTATATTTCAAAATATTATAAAAAAATCTATATCTTAAATAAAGAAGCGAAATTGTTTAAAAATATTCAATACGTATCTTAATTATGAATAAATTTAGAAATATTATGACAAGTCTTTGTTTACCTATTTCAACCAACAATAGTATATTTAAAAATAACTAATAAAAAAAATCAAACCATTGATTCTTATTACTATTGTTATTTTAAAATTTAGCTGAAACATCAAAATAATATAAAATTATGATTGCGTTACTCAGAAACCAATATCTATGGACCTGCGTGTTTGAATAAAAGTTTGCCATTTTTCAAGTAATTCAACAACATATTTTATAACGATTTCACCCTTCAAAAGACCATACATATCTTCAAACGAATAATTTTTGAGTTCGTCCAATCATCCCTGTAATATTAAAAAAATATGAACGTGATAGAGTTGGCAATGTATAATACGAATCAAGTAAATAGTATGATTGGTGTAAAAGCAGTGAGTAATGTTCAGTCAGCACATATATTTTTACAACGAGGTAGGTTTTTTAGATAGGTACGAAAATTACAAATTATATCATATTGCCTAACCGATCCTTTTCATATTGAATACGTATAAAAAAGAACTAATAAACACATTAAAATAATTTTTTATCTTAAATATCTACAATAATAGATATTATTTTTTAATGCAATTGAAATACAATTAATTCTTTATAATTTTTATACTTAACGCAAAAATATTGAATTCTAGTGAATGAAGTTGAATACAAATCTGAAGACTTGATGGCCTTTTGTGTATTCTGATCAATTACTTTCACATCGAGGTTATCTGAAACATCATCGAAAGCATCGAAGGCTTTTGAAGGCGTTTACATTTTTTTTTCAAGTACACAATTCAAATTAACACAGGTAATTTCATCAAAATACTGATATCAATCAGATGGGAATCAAAACGGAAACGGAACATTATTAAATGTTTCCGTGCAACAAGTTATTCCCGAAACAAACATGCGTGCAATGCAGATCGTTATTTTTAATTCATTTACTTCATTCAGTTCGATTCGTATCATGGATTGTTACAACACAAAATTTACAAATTTACAATATAATTTAAATATACATGAAAACGAATGTACAGTAGAAAAGTAAATTAATAATGTTTTAGAATTGAAAATGTTGTAACATGTAATGATTATACTAATATAAAATGTATATAACAAATATACGTATTCACGGATCCCAAAAGAAAGTACTCCAGGAGGAGAACTGACTGATTGAAAGATCAATTCTTAGTATCTGTTGAGGAGACATTGTGAAGAAGGGTGGATGCCTCGGGTGCTGATAAACGTAAGGGGCTAATGTTTGATTTGGACATAAGCATCATTGAAGAAGAATAAAAAACATTCACTATTAACTTATTAAAGACCAATAATAAATCTTGTCAAATATTTTTAAACACATTTTTGGAATAGATTCTAACAGCACTATGGAGCACTGAATTAGAAAAATAGATTATTGTAGGTATTACTATTCGATTACATTCTACAAATTTAATATATGTCGTTTCACACACCGAAACCTTTAACAAAATGTAATGAAATATTGCGCATTCTTAATAATATGATTTCTTCTATAATTGTATTACCTCTATTAACGGCTGTGAAAACTGACGCATAAAATATCAATGTATTCTAACGGGAAGTAGAAAACATACTGTAAGTATATTATATAATCTAAAACTTATCGAGTAGAATTTTGTGCCGTAAATTTAGCCGAAAACACTTCAAACTTTTCTTGAATCATTGTGTGTTGAATATTATAATTTATCACAAAAGATCGAACACCAAAATTCGTTATTCTTAATCCGAGTAAAAATGTTCAAAAACAAAAAATATATAAATGTTTTAGTATAGTTTGTAAGTAGTAAGTCACAAGTATTCTATTTTGAAATCTTTGAGGCTAATATAATAACCATAAGAAATTGTATATATTTTTTACAAAACTAATTATCTATGTTCGCCAAACGGTTTCTTCCAAAATCTTTAGCAATACGTTATCAGTGTTTGAGGACTAATTTACCGTAAGAATTACGTCTTATGTGTATTTATGTCTTACGTTTTGTGTTTTTTTTTTTATTAGGCTGTCACGCGATTCGGAATGTCTGTTGGCTTACCCGTGAGAATTTCGGTTGAAGTTCTTTCTATTTCTAACTCATACTCTGTTCAGAACATAACTATCTCTTAAATAATAATTAAATGTATTAATTAGAAAGCTATACATATAAAATCAATTATATCGAAAAATATTGTTGTTGCGCCACCAGGATTTGAACCTGGATCTTTTTCCTATCCGGGTAAGATGCATTAACCGACTATGCTACAGCAAAAAATACTATTGACAGCAAATTTTCGAATCTATATGTTTCAATTTTAAAATTAATATATCTATCGTTCCATTACTTGAAAGCCATCTACTTTATTTGTATGGTGACGACAAAAATATTGTGTATGAGCACATTCTTTTAACTTGAGTTGCTTGCACTAGAAGATATTTTCAATTTCGTTAAGGCAGACATCACATAATTTAAGTGTACCCATATGTATTGGGAAAAAAGAAAAAGTTTTTTAAATTGATATTATAAAATCCCAAAGATTGAATAATGATAGCTCCATGTTAGGTTATAGGTACATAACAAACATACATATTATAAATGCCTGCATATTTATGAACCTATCGCTGTGATCAATTCTGAGAAGATATTATACAGGGTGTAACAGACCTAGTCCAAAATATTTTATGGGTGGATAACTGACTAAATTACGAATGAAAAATGTTCATGAGATATGTGCCAATTCTTAACCATGTCGGAGATAAAAATATTTCAAACAAATTGTTATTATGCAATTATTTCGGTTAATTTAAATATTTTATTGATTCTAAATTATGTTAGGTTGTACCAAATGAAATAGCGGAATATGTAAGTGAAAATAAAAATTCGATATCTTCAATATACAAAATATATTTAATCTAAATAAGCTCCACCCGCTTCTACTGTTTTCTCCCAACGAGAAACTATGGTAAAAATATCATTTTGAAAAATATCTTCTTTTTGGACTTAATAAATTCTTCGAACCCCCTAATAATTTCTGCCTGAATTTGAAACGTTTTATTCGTTAAATATAATCCTAAGTAGCGGAATAGGTGAAAATCTATCGACGAAAGATTGGATGAACACGGAGAACTTAATTGGTTAATGGCGATTTGTGATATATCGGTCGAGCGTATAATTGGTCCATATTTGTCAGGAAATATTGACTGTTTTATTTCCAATTTTTTGATCATAATATCAATTTCAGGACAATGTGAATTGGCTGTAATTGATTCACCGGGTTTCAAAAAAGAATAACAAACAGTTCCTGTAAGGATTCCTCTAAAAACTCTTCTAAGCATCTACGTTTCTGACTTTCGGTCAATTCACGTGATACCCACATGTCTAGCTTTTTCACTTTTTCTATCGCAGATGGCGAGAAATAGTCATAACGCTAACTCCTAGATCACATGCGAGCACTCGAGTTGTCGTACGTGGATTAGCTTTCATTATTATCTTTAACCCTTCTTCGTTTACAACGCTTCTTGGTCTTCTGCAAGGCTCATTTTTGAGATTCATATTGCCGAAATGAAATTTTTAAAAGCATAATCGTATTGTTCTCTGGCTAGCAGACCCTTCACTGAACGCCATGTTGATATTTCTACCTGTATCAGCAGTATTGTGTCCCAACTCGAATTTATACAAAAAAATGATCCTCAATTCTTTAGACGACATCATTCTGTTTATGGACGTAATACAAAATACACAATAGCAAAAATAACTTCACTTTCTAAGACAATTGAAGTGTATATTACATTTGTCAATTAAAATTAGTCGGTCGGATAAAATACTACACAGAACATTTTTCAATTGCGGTTAATCTGTAACTAATTGAAAATACATAATTTCATGTGGTACAACTTAATAAATTGAATACAAAAAATTAATGGACATCGGATTTCGAGCGGTCAGACTGTTTTTTGTTAGATGATTCAGAGCCAAGATATAGATTAATTAATTGAAAAATTTGGCAAATATGTATTTCGAAGTACGTAGACTTCAAGCTTAACAAACTCAAATAACAATATTTTCTATTATAACGAAAACACATTCTTATTGTGAAGTTGTAATTATTCAGAACATAGGTCTGTGATATTTTAAATACTAAATTAATGTATTAATTATAAATATATGTTGTATCAATGTGTCCAAAATTTAATAAAAATTAATTGATAATTCTGGCATCTGCAGTCGGTTTACTCAAAGGTATTTGAGATTCTGTAAAAATAATGTAGATGGCTTTCAAATAATGGAATGACAAGTGTATTAATTTGAAAAAAATGTAACATATAGGTTCGAAAATTTGTCAAGAAAAATACTGGCGTTATAGCACAAAGGTAGTGTACTTCCCCGGATTGGAAATAGAGATCCAGGTTCGAATCCCGGTGACGTAAAAACAATATTTTTCGACAAAATTGATTTTATATGTATATATTTATAATTAATACATTAATTTAGTATTTAATAATATTTTCTGTAACAGATATTTTAGACTAATAATTTAGTTAGGTATCTACTCATAAAATATTGTGGACTAGATCTGTTACTCCCCGTATATCATTAACTCAAACATTAGATTCAAGATAAGTTAATATTAGAATACTTATAAACATCATTTCAAATTTGAATGTAGGGCTGTGAATTGCAATAAAGCGATTCAAAGACCACCGGGCATCGTAAGACGTAACTCATAGACAAGGAAAGGTAGAGTTATTAGCAGCGCTTCGAGGTGAGCTCGATCTTTATTGGACATTTAAATTGCTCTATAATTTACATTATCTGTTCCTTCACGTATCAGCTAGCTGGTAAATTGCAATCCGAACGGTGACCCCTCGCCCGCTGCGCTTTCTTGATCGACTTAACAAAAAATATTTGCAAACGTTATGTCAGTCAAAGTGAGATAATGATTGGAATTATACAATCCACGGTTTGCGCTCTAAGACTGAGCTTCGGTGCCATTATGTGTTATTTGTATTTAAAGCCAGCTCCGACAGGCTGGGAAGATCCGTAATACTATATCATTCCTGGGAGATTACCCCCGTATCAAAAAACCCAACTTGATTGACTCTTGTTAATTAACATAATCGTGAAAGTTTATCTAGTAGATCAAAAATATAAAAAAAACATTTGGCAATTTTTGAAATGATTATAGGAGTATTTCGTAAAAGTTAAGATAAAATGATAAAATACTTTTATAAATTTCACACATCTTAATTGTCAAGTATGTATAAAAAATAAAGAATCTTAATCGGAGAAAATGAAAAATATGGCTCCCCAATATTCAAAATTACTTACTCACCTTTAAACAACATAATTTATCTCCTTTACATGTGGAAAAATAAAATAATCAATTAAACAAATTTTGCAAATATAGAGATAGAGAATTGATAGGTTATGATTTACAAAATAATTACCTAATAAAATAAAAGTAGAGCATTCAAATTCAATGAAATTACACATTTATATAATAAGTTTTACATTAAAATGATTCACCATCCAACTTTAAAGTTAAACTTTAAACATCATAACTTTAAACAAAATAGCGATATTCAAAATGTACAACTATGCAAATAGCATCAATAGAAATGCCACAAGTAATATCAGATTTCTAATATTTGTATTAGGGAACAATTTAAACTAAACGCATCATATAATAGAATCATTATAGATATAACTAAAATCACTCTTAAATTTAACAAGTGCACATGTCGTTTGCCCTTAATATTGTCTACGTTTCACAAAAATGAGAAGCGATAACTTTACTTTACTGAGTTTTATTCAGTACACTTCGTATATTCTATATAAATATTCGTTAACATTTTTGTATTTTTACTTATTCCATACAAGTATTAAATAAAAAAAATGTATTCATATTCAATTAAATAACATAATAGTAATGGCTCTAACATTAAAATCTTTCAATAATAATAACTTTAATCAAAAAAATAACCATAACCTCAAAAATGGAAAATTATGCTAACAGCTCATGGTATAATAACATATGCGTGGAAACATGAAATATTTAACCACGTTCCGCAAAATCAAATACCTACACAGAACATGGAATTTTTGTGGATAAAGGTAAAAAATCACTCTTCAAAATTTGCAGAAGCAAACGCTGTCTTCCCGTAATTCTGTCTACCGCCGCTCAACCCTGCTGTTCTTCGTCTGTTTTTAGAAGAGCCAAATTTGTCATTTTATAACACGCTGTGTTACTACTGGTCTAAGCGTAATATCGGTAATAAGATAGTGAAAAAAAATGTGGCGCGGATTCAAAATAGATTAGTGACCTTACTTTCGTAACGTCACAATATATGTCGGTACATATATGTAATAATCAGTTTCAAACATTGTTTACTTATACAATAATACATTTATAAAAGAGTGTTGCTTTTGTGATTACTTTACAAAACATTTATGATTGTAAGAATACACAAGAATAAAAGTCTTGTATTAGATGTTGTGGAATTGATGAATAATTAATTGAAAAATATAAAATACACTTGTTAGTGTTATTTTTATATTTTTGGAATGACACGATTTAAAAATATGTGTTTTTTTATTTAACGTGCAACCAAGTTAAACGTGTTTCGATAAAGAATATCTGGATTATTGTAATCGTAATATTATTATATTTTTATACAACATCTTAAATTATTGAAAATTAATTTATCACACAGTTAAATACTGCATTGGGTGAATTAAAAATACAAAAATATTTTTTTCAGCGATCACCGACCAACGTCTTTCGTCAAAAACTCGTGCGATGCTTCGTCCGCTTGAAACCGGCGCCCGTCAGTTTCATCAGCGTTTACTTAAATATTCCATTAAGTTCAATTATGTTCAGTTTAAAGGTGAGCACCTATCGCGAGTCTGTGATTGGCCATTTCCTGCAGGAATTAGCCTCGCCCGCCAACCAACTGCTTTGTTTAACGCGATGGGAAACAATGAGCGGCCCTCACACGACATAAAGATTTTATGCGATGATAATAAAAGAAATAGAGTTCAGTTACAGGTTCAGACATATGGCAGGGCGGACGGTGGGCAGTGGGAGATAATTACAATGGGAGGCATTGAGAGATTTACACAACCGACATAATTCTCTGCCATTGAAAATGGCAGAGAATTGATGACACTTGGAATTACGTGAAAAGTGAAAATAACAGAGGACGGATGGCATTTGAAATAACACGAAAAGTGAAAATAGTAAAGATGGAGGACATTTTAATTTTTTTTTTGAACATCCAGGTTAGAGAAAATCACATACCGCAGCCCCTGGTGTGAGAAGTCAGTTGCTTCGAGGGCGGTCAAGGAATGATAGGATGGAGGTATTTTGAAATAATATATAATAAAGCAAAAAATGTGTGTTGAGTTAAGATTGCTAAATTTTTTCAAACAAAATGAATTTATTAGATGTAATTAAGTTAAGTCACATAAAAATAACTGAATATTTTATAAGAAAATACATCATGGATGTTTACTTCTTCCGAGAACTTCGGTATATTTTAGTACCTATATTAACAAATAGAGTATTCGATACTTTATATCAATCTCTAATAAGATACCGCGTATTAATCTGGGGTGGTGCTACAAAAACCATACTAAAACATTTAATCAGGGTGCAGAAAGCGATGGTGAGAGTAATACACAAAAAAACATATGGGTACTGTTCGGAAGAACTTTTTAGAGAAATTCGGTCGTTGGACTTAAAAGAAACACATATATGCACTCATAAAACTCAAATAACTGACAAAACTCAAAAGTAAGTAGTTAGTTAAATTGATTTTCATGAACATTTATACACCAAGACAGTATAACAAGTCTTTATATATAAGTTGTCAGATATCTTGTTTGTAAATAGTTACTAAATGCTGACATTAAATGGAACATTAATTTAACGTAAAATAATATATAGGAACATACATAGTGATAAATTTACATTAGGATAGTTCTCGCCGTTTGTATATTGAACATAATTTTAACAATATACTCGTAAGCCATATGCACGAATAATTATTCTTTAATCGTCTTAATTGGATAAGAAAAAATATTGCTCTCTAGACGTAACATTTTTTCAAATGAATTAACCGAGCTTTACGCATTTAACAGTGTATCCAATAATAATTTAATTTGTTATCAGAAAGTAAAGATCTATCATCTATTTTATGTAAATTTAAAAATATGATTTTTCCCGGCAGACGAGCATTCACATAGTAAAACACTAAGCACTGTAACGTGATTCTGTTAAGTTTTGCAAAATAAAAGATTGATCACCGTTAGAAATAAATAAAATAAAAGGATAGTGATTATGAAAATTTAAATAAAGTGAATTAAGAATGGAAAGATTTCAGATGGTTCTTAAAAGATATATATTTATTTTTCAGCACGCTTTCTTTTGAAGCATTCATCACACGCATGGTGTTAAATTAATAATTGAAATGGCGTTTTACGA
The DNA here is from genome assembly GCA_022840565.1 of Eubasilissa regina. Taxonomy (NCBI): domain Eukaryota; kingdom Metazoa; phylum Arthropoda; class Insecta; order Trichoptera; family Phryganeidae; genus Eubasilissa; species Eubasilissa regina. Next base: position 15,096,795 of record JAINEB010000018.1, on the reverse strand, counting down.
GTTGCATTTGAAATGCGCACGAAGGGATAAGCCGCACCATAACAGAATTAGATATTTTACATGCGCGAGTAATAAAACCCATTCCGCCCTCTCCTCGCTTCCCCGGCCGCCGCTAGGTGTCTCTAACTATATTTTAGTGCCCCCATTTAATGCAATTTTGATGGTGCTAACGTCGTTTGAATATAAAACGATGTTATTTTTGCTGAAACGGATATGGGCGGCAGTAAAAGTATGGGAAAAAGCGATTCCAACTGTGGGCCGTTTGTTACACACGGACGCCGGTGGAAATATTTCAGCTTTTCGGTGGCGATCTCGCTATCTGGCAAAAGCAGATAACTATATTCAGTTTTGAGCAATACTCTGGTGTCTCTAAAAACAAATTTGTAAGATTACTGTAGCATTTACCGTTATAAAAGATTTAAAAGCAGTAAAAATATTGATGTCAATATTAATAAAAAACCTACAAAAATAATAATAATAATATTAAATTTACAATTTAAATGAATCTACTAGAAAGATATACAGAAATAATCTTTTTACATTCTATCCGGGAAAACGTGCAAATCATTCAACCACAATAACCGATTACGATTACGACAAATTTAGAACTTATATTTGCACATTTTTACAATAGATGTATTTATTATTTCATTTGTAAAAGCAATCATCTTTATATTATTAAAATTAAATATTTTTCATTAAATAGAACACATTATTATTGTGAATTTTCAGTTTTTCAGAACACAGTTATGTGGTGTTGTAATACAAATTAAACGCATGAATTAGAAAGATATGCAGGAAAATTCAATTTAATGAAAAAATATGAAGTAAAGTAATCGATTATCATATTTACCGTATATTACAAATAATTGTTGGTCGATATTTACATACCTACATACCTACATACCGAATTAAATTATTATTCAATGTAAGTAGGTATCTATCTTGGTTGGATACGCAAAGTTTACCTTAGCTGACGCCACCAGCTCTTATGAAAGTATTTCATTCACGGAATAATGCAGGGAAAACTCAAATATCGAAGTTTTAATAAAAGTTGTTCAAACTGATTTTCCAAAATCTTCAATATATGTATACTAATTCCCTTAAAAATTCTTAAAATCTAACTTCTAAAAAATAAACTTTGTTTGTTATGCCTATATATGTTACAATATATATGTTATTATTGTTTGTCAATTTACTAAAAATCTTCCCTTTAATAGTACAATATGGAAATATTGTACCATTCGTTTCAATTTCTTCAATTTTTGTAGATCAATAAATAATATTTATCAACAGGTGGGAGAGAACTAGGCTTTATACATCGAGTTCGATTAAATGTGTAATATTTTCATATTCAATCAGGTGATAAAGTGCCAAACGATTAATGAATTATTTTATTCGAAATGTTCGAAAGTGGCCTAAGTCAAGAAATTGAAAAAAATGAGTTTATCGACTATTTTGCGTCATATTGTTTTAAAATAGTGAAATATAATGCAAATTGTAACAATTATGTAATAATTGAAGCCTTATATTCAGTATATTGTTACGACGTTCAACGGTATTCCGCTAGTGTTTATTTTGATAATAGAGTCATTTCAATCAAATTTTTGTTTATTTCCTTATAAGCTACATGATAAATTTATATATCGAAATAAATTATAAATCTAGTAGATTAAATAAATTTTGAAGGATCGTGTTGTGTCATATAAAAATATTTTTTAATCAATTCAAACACAAACCTTTCAATATCTCGAAACAAAATAAACATTACTGAGACTACTTTCATAATAATGGGGACATACGTATGATGAATGGCGAGAAATATTTATGCTGATATACATAATTATTAAGGTTTTATCGTTAATTAATTTATCTAGGAGTATTGTGAAGATCTAAATAAAATGAACAACAAAATAACTTGATATGTTGAAATAAAATCTTGAAGAAACCATTAATGGATTTTCTGGACAATATTGTTACATATTCCTTGTGGTCCTTTGTCAGAGCTGTTGGCGGCTGCGACTCATAATATACCGTGCTTATTTCATATTTGATTAATCTGCATTGTACTTTGAGTACTTTAAAATTTTTGCAACTTTGAGTATACGTATGAAAATTTTGGGTCAATACTTGTTCACGAACTAAAAAATTATAGTACTTAATAATTTAACTAAAAAATGTTTTTAAAATTGACTGAATTAGAAATTTTTAAAATTTAAATACTTTATCTTTATACGGAAGAGAGTTATATTAAATTTAAAGTTTTAGTCAAAAAAATATTTAAATATAGGTATAATTGCAGTGTTTTAGAAGTTAAATTTTTGGTAAGATGTACTTAAAATAAACCAATTTAGATTATTTGCTAACGACTTTAAATAATAGAATAGGTTATAAGTATGTATTCGAAATTCTAAGAGGTAATATTCCGTGAACTGGAAAATGTACAGGCCGCAATAAATACAATCTCAAACAGTTTGTTGGAGGTTTAGAAACGAAGCAACAAAACAAACAAAAAAAGATAACCCGTTTTAAATATGGCGACGGACTTTTTGCGCGGCAAAAGTTATCGAGCTTATCTGATGGGAATGCGAGCGGAGCTTTCTGTGCCGGAGAGCGCGGCGGGGAGCGGCGTCGGAGGAGGGGGCTGCCTTTCCCGCGTATTCTGCATACGGAGGTGGGGTTTCCCGAGCTCCCGGAGGCTGGCAGAGATACGACCAACTGTACCGTTGGCGGCATTTTCCGAGCATTGCTCGGTGGAAGATATGGCATCTCCAACTCTTAAAGCGTATCCATTCATCAGTTTTGTGTTTTAGAAAATTCCACCATTTCAAAATGGAAATAGTTAACTTATTTTCACGTGTTTTAAAAACTAGAGTACCAAAACAGTTTATAGTTTTTAGTTGAGTTTTTATGATTCCTACATTTGATAACAATTTGATTTCCCCCTCTCTACCCTGTTAAGAGTGCAATCCTCGTTTGAAATCCTGCATAAATAATGTGATACCATCTTAAATACAAAAAAACAAATTATGTACAAAAATACATATAAATATATCAATAAAAATATTGGCAATTTTGGAAAAAATCTTTGAAAACTACAGGTCGATTTTTTACTTATGGCACTGTACAGTTGGCCACTGACAAATCTGTTACTAACATAATTTATATTATTATAACAATATAATAGTACATAGATTTGTTAAAAATTACAGACTACTATAAATTTGTATTTGAAGTAAAAATATATGTACACAGACTAACTGAAACAAAAATTCTCGTATATACTCCTCTATGCACGAGTTTTGCTCTCATAGAGAAGAAATAGATGTTAAAGAAATTATATATATATTTATACTGATTATTTTTAAACTGTCTTATATTTTCCAATATTAAAAAATATATTTTATTGACAGGGTGTGAAATAATATTAATCACATGTTAATAATAATAATAATGTTAATGCCCTTTATCAGCTGAAATTCGTAGGTGTTGAAAATAAATTTTAGTTAAAAGTAAATAGTATATTTTACTATATTAATATTATGGAAAACGACCAAGAAATTTCGGAAATTTTTAAAAATAGATAATAATATTATTTTCAATGTTTTTTGAAGTGCCTTGATTAAAAATTCTACCTGTAGGTACGTTATGGTTTTAGTTTGTCAAGCTTTATGGTATTGCCTTATCTAGTTAGTATGTATTATTTGTATTTCTCTTAATTGAATAGAAAAAAAGTCAATTTTGTATAGAATTTTAAATAAAGTCATAATTTCGAAAGGTATGTAGAAAGAATGAATTTTTTTCATCAAGGCCTTTCTAAATTTAGATGACATAGAAACAAAACGCGAAAAGATAGAACGGATTATATGTCACATTAATAAATAAGATATAATTAGTAACTGTATATATCAACAAGATATTTTTAGTAGTCGGATGTTTGAATGGTATCCCGGGATATCTATTAATCAAATTTTTCATAACACAAGCTCAAGGTTTGTTTGAATTAATATAGCGTAAACTTAGTAAAGAAAATAGTAAATATATTTACGTGACATGTATTTCATATTTTTCTATTAAATATAATTTTTTTTTAATTTCTGACAGATTTTGTTATGGCTACTTTGAAATATTACCAAAAATAATAGATTTAATTTATGAGAAACGCGTTGTTCAATAACCACACTAATAACAAAATGATTTGATTGATAACTCTATTTCTAAATACTCTGTTAAACCTGTACGTACCTAAGTAAAATCATTAATATATACGACGACAATGTTGAAAAGTATAAATTTATTGCCAGATTTGTAATATATATTTTGATAAGGCTGTAGAGGTATTATATTTATAAGCGGGCGTCTCGCAAAGTGCACCTGCTCTATTCACGTAGAAACATGTTTATTCGGGCTGTAACACGGCGGGTTTGAATTTAGGATTATTGAAAATGGTTGTGGGGGGTTGACGCTGTTCCCGCTCCAGCCCCCGCTCCAGAAGTGAAACTCGATTTTTGTATTAGAATAAATATAAAGCTAAGCCGACGTTATTCCATGATAGGGGCGGTAATTTTTCTCGGAAGGTGGCAGCGATCGCAGTTAAGGAAGTTGTCTCGATTACGCAAATATAGGGATGTTTGTTTTGTCAATGGAAAACAATTCAGAATAATTGACATTAGAATATAAACAAGAAACATTTAAAATTATGAATGATGTTGTATAAATTAAACTTGAATAAAGTCGCCATCACAGTCCACCAAATATATAGACATAAACTAACACAAATTTCTTGTCGCAATATTTTCATTTTGGTGTCACCAACGTGATAATTTTGGTACCACTTACGTAATCAAATAGCTTCGTGACTATTTTTTTTTAAATATGACTCGATTGGAAAGAAAATTGAAACGCTGACAATATACTGTGCATTAATATAAAAAATACGTCTTGTTTACACAAACATTTAATTTTCGATGAGTAAATAGTTTTACTATTGCATAACTGTGTCTTAAACTATCGGATTTATGTTTCCACCAATAATGTGTATAGAATGTCCCTCGTCCCGCAACTAATGTTCCAAACCTTTATCCTATATGTATACTTTATTTCATGTTTATTCAATTACTGATCTATGGTTGGCATCATAATGATTAAAGTTTCATCAAATGTAGATGGAATAATAATATAGTAAATTATAGTGTTGAGGTAATGCATTATTTTAACTGTGATTGTGAGATTGTAATGATGATTGGTCACTGATTAATCGTAATTCACTGGTAGACTAAAAGCTAAACGCCAACAGTTAAATCACAGTTACAAATCTCGGTTAAAATCACTTATCATACAGTCATAGTCATAATAACGGTTTAGCTCATCACTAAAAATTATTAATTAAGCAATATCAAGAAACATAAAATTCGAAGTTTGTATTAAGGCATACTCGTATATATGTAAGAGTATATATGGAAAATGCAGAGGATGTAAAATATCGAAGAAAAAGTGGGATTAACCGAGATAATTAAAAATAGGAATAGATAAACAAAATATGGATTGAAGTAGGAAAAATTAAAGGACAAGAGTCTGGAAGGAGAAGGAACAAAGAAACGCTTAATTTTAGGCTAGATCCAGATCTTAAAATTAAACAACGATTTGAGGATTGCAAAAAAATACTCAACGAACTTAAATTAGAGGAGAGTAGTTGAACCATGTGCATGAATAAGAACGAACGCTGACTAAATTCAGTATCTCAAACTGATCTGTCAAAATTTCAAGCGTACGATAGGGAAAGCGACCAGAACAACAATTGAAAAGAAGCTGAAATGGTTTCACCTAATGCTATTACATTATGTCGATGGATATTGAACTCAGTTTGATGTCACGTTTGTATACATCGTGATCTTAGTTAATTATTATTAAAATTTAATAATATAAATGCCGTTGATTTAAAATTAATTTTACTAACGCGAGTTTAATAATTTGTCAGTAAGATAGAAATGTAACTTCAATTATTTTGAAAAAATTGGTATCTAATTAGTGCATTTATAATATCGTTAATAAATCATTAAAACAATGATTCACATATCTCTATTGATACGCATTACAGAGATGTTGATACTAAAAATAATTGAAATATAGAAATATACGAATTGGATAATATTATAAAAACACTTTCTCTATATCATTAATTTACATGGCGGTTTCTGTGTGGTGTAACTTGATTATTTTAATATTCATAACAAAACTTTGTATTACACACTCGTTGGGTTATTTTCACTACTGGTTTCGAGAGGTGCAGTCCCTATTATGATCAGGTGATAATTAAACTATATAGGTCAAACCGCGAGAGATCTAAATACGAGAATAAAGAAATATCGCCGCCGTCTAAAAATAACAATTTCTCGGAATTTTCTTACCACCAATTGAAACAAACCACTATTTCGATAGTCATAGACTAACATTTCTGTACTCGGTACCTTATAAATGATGATTAATTAATAATTTAGAAACCGTTGAAATACAAAAGAATTTAAATTCGGATAAAAAACTGATTAACAACAAAACATTCCCTAATACTTCGCCTTTACTGTCCATACTCCCGTTAACGACCGATACTTCCCCCCAAGCTCCACCCCATTGCCCGAATAAACGCAATACTGTATTTAGATTAGTCATCACCTGATGATGTATGGGACTGCACCTCTCAAAACTAGTAGTGAAAATAATCCAACGTGTGTGATACAAAGATTTGTTGTGAAAATTAAAATACCCCTTCTCCGTATTTTTAATGAATCCATAATTTTCCAAAAACGACTGCTAAATTAATATGGTGTTTCCCCAGCGAGATGAGGCCGTAACCACATCTGGTTCCATGGATGAAGTTCCCCTACTTTCAGGGTGCGGGGCGGTGGCTGTAATGTCACCACTATGAAAATGCTAACCAGAGATCAGTTCCCTAATCTGCCTCCGTAATTCCAACACAGTGGTAACCTAACTTAACCCGATCACTACATTTATTTAAGATTATTTGAAATATTAATTCTATTGTTTGAAAATCTTTAAGAACCAACCAATAAAATTGATTTAATTTCAATGCTTCTATATTCTGTACTTACTTCTACTGTGTTTCTTAGAAAATTGAATATATATTAAGTATTAAGTTTTAGTATAAAGTAAGCAGACTTTTTTCTTTTGACAGTTGATACTAATTCGTGCGTCTTATAATATTAAAAATAATTTAATATATACTCAAGTTGAATGAGTGGACGCTTTTGGATCAGGCTATCAGAGTCGCAACTGATGTGTACTGTGTTTAAAAATATCGATCAATCGCCATTAATTTATTGCATTCCATGTACATATTTTAAAGAATACAATCAGTTAAATATTAGTCTTTATATTTTGTTTTTTAAGTTCTCTCAACTACTTATATGGAAATAAGTGTAGTTTTAACCTAATTGTCATTTAAGTAACAAAAAAACCTACTTTGTTTAAACTATTATTTACTGATTTATCAACATATTTCAATACCAATGGTATTGAAATATGTTTTTCAATACCATTGGTATTGAAAAAATTCAATACCATTGAAAATGCCAATGAAAAAATTCAATATCATTGGTTCTTTATCAGAATACAATGTGTATTAAAATTAAAAATTGAAAAATGAAATTAAAAATCTTGAAACATTAAAGAAAGTGATTTTTTCTTATTATTTATGTAATATGTTACCACAAAATTATTTTGAAAATATTGAAATATATTTATATTGTACTGTATGTATGAGTACTCGTATGTATATTATTTAAAGTTCAAATACACAAATTTGTAAAAATATTGTCAGAATAATTTTCAAGCGAGGGTGAAAAATAAACAAAGATGATACGTATCAAAAATATTATAATTATGCACTGTTAAGTTTATTTAAAAAAAACATTTAAACATTAGGAATATTAATCAAGCAGTATATGAGTGTGATAACAAATCCATTATAAAAGATGCTCTTTGATATGTTTTCTAGTTCAATTCAAAATATAATATTTAAAAAATATAATTTCATATCCGTGTCAAAGTATTAACATCTACAACTTGTGCAAATGTAGCTACAAGAAAAACCAACACGAATACAAAACATACATTTGCATCCCCTTTCATTACAAAGGCCCGCGTTAGCTCGAGGCGTCGCCGCCGCGCGCAGCCTCGCAGAGGAGCAATATTAAGATAAAACATAATAACAGTCACGTGGCGCTGAAATATAAATACAAAACGCCCACTCTGATCTCGCACAAACACGTAACATAATTCCGGGCGTTATCTTTCCGGCCGTTATACGACCGTTAAACGAAAACAACGGATTAGGAGGCACCCGTAACGCTTTCGTTATGGAACGGGAGCGAGATGCATATCGCGGGGATTACGGAGCTTTTGTCATATAAGTGCTACACGCTGCAGCTCACAATGGCGGATGTCATTTCGAATCAAATGGACCATACATTTATACAACAAAGCAGGAGTTTGATGTAGAAACGTAATTATTCAGTGTTTATGTGTAATATATTTTTATTTCGTCTTCGAAGAGTCGACAGCTGTTCTCGAATGTTACTTTGACTAAATTTCAGCAGAATTTTTTATTATATTTTAAACAAGTAAAGCTACGCTGGGAATATATTAAAAATTATAATATTATTTTAAAAATTATATTAAAATATTTATGATACATTTGTATTGCGTCACACGTTGAAAATTAGTTGTATTTTAATCGATAATAATAATAATAATGATTTTTATTTTGTTGTATGGTATTAATTCACCATATCATTATTATGTCGTATGCTTTATATGGAGTCTGCGGTATCAACCTCTCAAATGAAATCAAACAGAAAACTGTTTTACTATACGAATGTATATATTACAGATAAGACTTTAAAACGTGAAACAATAATTTGTTTTAATTTAATTTTTTTTTTTTTATATGACATTTTTACAATTTTTATAGCATGAATTAAATATTTAACATTTTTTAAATTACATGATTTTTCTTTCCCTTACAACTCCAAAAAAGAGACTAGCTCTTGTGCTTAGAGAGGGAAATACTAATTAAATGTATTAATTAGAAAGATATACACATAAAATCAATTTTATCGCAAAATATTGTTGTTGCGCTACCGAGATACGAACCTGGATCTCTTTACAATCCGGGGAAGGTGCATCAACCGACTACGTCGCAGCAGACAGTACTTTTGACGACTAATAAAGTAGATGGTTTTCAAATAATGGCACGATAGATGTATTCATTTGAAAAGCATAACATATAGGTTCAAAAATTTGTCGTCAAAAGTACTGTCTGCTGTAGCATAGTCGGTTAATGCACCTTCACCGGATTGGAAAGAGATCCAGGTTAGAATTCCCGGTAGCAACAACAATTTTTTTGATAAAATTGATTTTATATGTATATCTTTATAATTATTACATTTAATTAGTATTTAAAATATCACTGACCTATGTTCTGAATAATTACAACTTCACAATAAGAATGTGTTCTCCTTAATAAATGTATTAGTGTTTTTTTTTAAATGTTAACGTTGTACAGAATATGAAAAGAAAATTAATAAAATAATCTTTTAATATGAATCGAGCTGTGTTGAACCGATTTTATCGACCACTCAATAACGCTCGCAAAATCTTTGCTATTGTGTATTGTTTAAGTTAGCTAAGAAAGTATTGCTTCTGTAAAACACCTAACACGACGATTTTTTTAAAATGCCTCTCCATTCTGTCAAAAAGAGTTTACGTACCATTTAAAAATGTATTTATCATCCACATCATCATCATTTACATGCGAGCAATAATAATTTAAATTAAACTTATAGCAGTAAAAGTTATATATTATGTAAATTCATTAAAATCAAATGGGTTGTATTGAATATCTTTATATGATTTTGTTTATTTAATGTTAGTTATACATACCAAATTTCTTAAATTATATAAAATGAAAACAGTAGCAACAAATATGAATCAAGAAAAGTCCAAGTATATGCCCACTTATATATATATATATACATATAAGTGGGTTGTAGGTTGTACATTAGCCAGGCCAAAGTAGTAACGATTGCTTCTTGACTAAGAATGGCCATAAAAACAAAGGTAATACTGTATAAAATTAATGAAACCAGTGATTACCTATATGTCGGAAACCAGGACTCTAACAATGAAAGATGAAACGACACTAGATGTATTTGAAAGACACTAGAAGTATTTAAAAGAAGAATTACCCGAAGAATTTGTGAAGCTATCAAAAACGGTGGACTGCGGTGTAAGCATTTTAAACGGATAATATTACGAACTCTACGATGAGCCGAATATCATAAAGTTTAACTTAAAGATAGACACAATTAAATGGCAGAATAATATAAAAAATATCTGTTCATTTTTAGCGTCAAAAATTCGCGGAAAATCAAGTGTAGAAACTGGTGGAGATGTTTTTTCGAGGGAACGAGGACAAAGTTGTAGAGCTAGAGATGATAACAATAAAATATTATTAAGTTATTAAATAGCATTAATGGTTCAACGCAAGTAAAGAGAACCGCCATTGATCAGGATTTGGGCTCTACATAACATTATCTCAGCAACACGATGATAAGTAAGTACGTACATAGGTATGGCCACAATGTCTAACGATATAAAAAAATACGATGCAACCATTAAAAGGCACTATATTTAAATAAACAATACGCGTCCTAATCAAGTGGCGTATCCAGAGAGGTGATATGTTCATCCTAACCATAACTCAAGCCGTGGGTAGGTACTGTTGCACAGCGCTTAAGAGAGATGTAAACATATTAACCGAAAGCTGTTACGCGGGGATCACCACACGCGCGCGTGTCGGCACCTCTAACCCTTCACCAAATTATAAATACAGACGTGAACCGAGACATCATATTTTATGGGCGATCTGTGTACCTACTTAAGGGCATGAATGCTGTCGGTTGTACTAAGTGCCGCCTGAGAGGCGATATTCGACATACATCATGGATCTCGAAACTTTGATACTCCCACATAAAGCTACAAATTGACTTGAAATAATAGATACTTGAATTTGTATGTAAATGTCGTAAACTAAATTAAATATTCCACTGTACATTACTGCACATGTACAAAAAGGCTTTACTGTTATTAGATAATTGGTAAATTTAATTTAAACATTAATTTTTGTAAATCCGATATTGTTATCATTGTCATGTCACAATTTTTCTAGAGTATGTGATATAAAAATGATTGAATAATAATTTTTTTAAAAGATATATAATGAAATCGGGTACAAAAATAACAAAACCTACATTGCCTTAAAATTTATGAAAATATGTAAGTTTGTACCATTTTTGTGTGGTCTAAATTTTAGTAATAAATTTCCTACACTTAGTATTAACTATTTTTTTTAACAACAGAGAAGCATACACGGAATATGTGTTACATCAATATACTTACTATTTTCAAACTAAGCTAAACGCTTATACTATGAACATAGGACTAACGAGGCTCGAATCCCCGACCACTAGATCACTAGGCGAGTATCGTAACCACTAGACCACAATCACGGTCACTATACTTGTTCAGTGAAATAAATTCACATTATTTTATGAATTTGTTTACTTGTCTATTTGTACTCGCTAAAATTGAATTTAAATTATTTCAAAAGTAAATTTGGTTAAACTTTTATTTTATTTAAACTAAGAATCAAATACATATTTTTCTTCTTCTCCTTTACACACTGTGTGGTTAGACAGAATTATAAATGTACGTATACGACGTCGACCGGTTTTGATACTGCCGTACCTTCATCACGTCTATACTAATGTTAGTCAGGTGTAATCAACATGGTTAAACTGAGTTAGTTATATGTTCAATCGAATTAATTTTATTAATTGATTCAAACAAACAAACGAAAAAACTGAACTGTTTTGTGTGGTATCTTATTCATACATAAATAAAACAAAAACATGACAATTTTGTGACAGTCAAACTACGATTGTCTTATAATTAGTAAACAAATTAAATAATCTAAATACTAATTAAATCTATTAATTAGAAAGATATGCATATAAATTCAATTTTATCGAAAAATATTGTTGTTACGCTACCGAGATTCGTACCTAGATCTCTTATCTAATCCGGAGAAGGTGTATTACCAACTATGCTACAGCGAGAGTACTTTTTGACGACAAATTTTCGAACCCATATGTCACACTTTTCAAATTAATACATTGTTGTTATTGTTCCATTATTTGAAAGCCATCTACTTTGTTTTTACGGAATCTTAAATATCTTTGAGTAAACCGATAGCAGACGGCAGAATCAACAATTCATTTTTATTAAATTTTGGACACACTGATACAACTTATATATTATTAAAGAGAACACATTCTTATTGTGAACTTGCAATTATTTAGTTTTTTACATTTAATTAGTATTTAAAATATTGAAGACCGTCTGTTCTTATAATTACAACTTCACAATAAGAATGTGTTCTCCTTAATAATCATAAAATTAATAATTAGAATTTAAAAATATATTAAGAACTTAATATATAATGATTAAAACAGAAAATTATTTAAATTCTTCATTGAATTAGGAGTCATTGAATGTGTTCTTTGCTATTTCCGTTTCCATTTCCTTCAATAATAATTAAATTGCATGATGAAATTGGAGTGAGACTTCGAGGGAACGTATATTTGGTTTGGTAGAGCTAAACTTATGAAGCGGTGCGGTTACTAATGGGGAGTTGAGAAGTGAGGTGCGACACTAAAACACTGGGATCTATTATCTTTTACGTACTACTTTTAAAATTTTAGTCGTTTATGCAAATCGAACATACAATTGTAGTGAAACTAAAAATACTAGATTTTTCTTAAAATACAAAGCGTGGTTACATCCTTGTAGAGTATATATTAAAGTAACTGTTTTCTTGATTAAACTGTTCACTTCATTTCTAATGCAGAAAATTATTTCTGAATTTATATATAATAATAATAATAATAATGTGTTTATTCCAGCGTGATCAGGTTTTTTTTTTAACCTGATTCGCCATAAAGATAATACATATTATGTTATACATTAAAGGTTATGAAATAAATATAATGCTATAAGAAAGAAAACCAAAGAAAATATTAATAAATACAAAAAAAAAGTAAATAAAAAATAATAATAATAAATAAATATATATAAAAAATAATAATAAAAAAAATTAATAAAAAAAATAAAAAAATAATGTATTAATAATATCTTTATTATGTTATATTTTGAATAAATCTCAAAAAGTTAACTTAGAACTAATAAAAGAGTATTTGTTAACTTTTTAATAAGTTAGTAATATCTAGAACTATTTAAAACAGAGGAAATAGTCGAATCTAGCAAAATAATCAAGGCAAAGTTCGATTCAAGCTTGTTATGTTTTTGAAACTGACAATTATACCTATTTTTTAATCAAATATATTTAAAAACGTCTTTGATTGAATACTTTTATCGAAGTAAATATTTTTAAAGATTTTAAGTTAATTAACGTTTTGTTTATGAAATAAGATGCATAGTCTGGATTTGTTTTATATTTTTTATTTTTATTTTTACGGCACTGCAAAGTTTGGTAATTCAAATTAAATTAATCAACAAGAAAGTTGTAGGTACAGAAAAATATATTTATGATTTTTTAAAAAAATATCTAATGCATACACGTTGTGATAATTTATTTTAATAATTATTTACTTATTAACTTTTTATTATTTTACTGTTTACTAGTTTAAAAAAATAATAATTTGTAAATACAGAATAATTTGACAGATCATTTTAGTTAGTTTTTTGTCATCCCATTGTTTTGAATAATTATAAAAAAAAATTGTTACTACTAAATATTTTTTCGATAAATAGTTTTTGTCTGTACGAGTATAACTTTCTGATTGATTTATTTAATTTTTTATTAAGAAGAACACATTATTATTGTGAAGTTGTATTTATTCAATAAATTAGTCTGTGATATTTTAAATACTAATTAAATGTATTAACTAATTAGAAAGATACACATATGAAATAAATTTTATAGAAAAATACTATCATTACCATCGGGAATTCGAACCTGGACCTCTTTCCAATCCGGATAAGGTGCATTAACCAACTATGCTACAGCAGACAGTACTTTTGACGACAAATTTTCGAACCTGTATGTTACACTTTTCAAATTAATACATCTATCGTTCCATTATTTGAAAATCATCTAATTTATTTGTCGTCAGTATTATTGTCTACTGTAGCATAGTCGGTTAATGCACCAAAGAAATCCAGGTTCGAATCCCGGTAGCAACAACAATATTTTTCGATAAAATTGATTTCATATGTATATTTTTCTAATTAATATTTTTAATTAGTATTTAATTTGATTTGTATTAAACATACCACATAACTATTTTCTGAAAATGAAATTTCACAACAAAAATGCAAAACAACTCCTTAAAAATATGGTGTCTGGGTGCCTTACTATCGCACCAGTACATATATCATAACTTCATAGGGCCGCCAGTCGAGTGAGTGATAACTGCTACCTTAAGCTAAAGACAAGCGGGTGAGGTAGTTAGTTAGTTAGTTAAGCGAGTATTACACGGGGCGTGTCTGCTGATGAATGCCGCGGTGAACTTACACCCCTGTCAGCCGCTGAGTGCTCCATACGTCATACTTATTACACTCGTTCCCGCTGACGAGACGGCGCTACAGCGTCATATGACAGGCACGATATCGTCCGCGACACGCTAAAATGTGGGCGGCTTCCGTTAGTTATCGTTTGAAATATTACGCGCGTGATTTACAACGCGCTCGGTGACACTTTGAACGATCTTTTTGTCACCCATCCTTGTAAATCATAAAGGCACGTAGATTGATGTTGTTTTTGATGATAGCTGAACATTTTAACACCTAATATATTTTAATTTAAACGTACTTTACGGCGACGTATTTTAGTCTTGGTAAGAAGGCAGTGTAAACAGTTTTAAAAAAAATTATAATTTATAATACAAATTAAATAAATCATTCAGAAAGATATACAGAAAAAATATTCAGTTGATACCGGGATTCAAACCTGGACTTCTTCGTATTAGGGGAAAATGCAACTTCACAGCAAAAAAATGTGTTCTTAACTATTATTTATTTTTGCTATGTACTGTTTTAATTTCAAAGAAATTTTATGGATCAATTAAAAAGATTAAAAAAAAATCACTTGATAGTCACTTAATTCATCTTTTTGCATATATTATTATATATTCAATATTATTATATAATAATATATTCAAAGAATAATGTTCTTTGAAACATTGTAACTTCAGAATAAAATAGTAATTTATTCAAATTACTCTCAAAATACATTTTGACATTTAACTTAGTTACACTTAATGTTGTAATAACATATTTGTATATTTTACAGTAAGCATATATGCATACAAAAAACATCCCTGCCTTACATATGTGAAAATAAAACACATGTTTTTTGATTCTGTTCGTTTAATTTACTTGAGACGCGTTTCGCCTTGCAAGTGCATTATTATCAATCACCGGGCAGTCTTTGCAAGGCGAAATAGAATTAAAAATAAGTGCTTTATTTTCACATATGTGATTATTGAGTTCTACAAACTTACCTCGGAAACAGTAAACATTCCTGCCTATTAATATGGTTAAATATTAAAATAAAAAATTTTGGTAATACTATTGCAAAATATAGGTAATTAAATTAATGAAAAAGTTAAAATATTATCATCATCATCATCATCAGTTTAAAACACTGCTGGGTGCTTCTCCCAAGGAATGCCAATTCTCTTAACTGCCTTCGGCCCTTTTCAATGAATTTGTTGTCCGACACTCTTCTGATATCGTTGCTCCATCGAGGTTGGGAACGACAAACTTCTACTAGTGTGAGGCCTCAACTCCGGGATATAATCTTTCCAACCTCCATGTCTTCCACAGGTATACTCAGTCAATTACATTCCTTATCTTGAAGAATTTGTTCGTACGGTAGGTGTAATTTTTGTGCGCTTAGATTTAATCAGTTAAATAATCATATCTTTAAAGTAGATAATTAAAAAAAACATATATACAAAAATAAAATATATCACATACTCCAGTTCCGAAAAGTAGCTGAGTAGATTTTAACATAGCGGGGTCGATTTTGACGATAAGTTGTTGATAGAGAAGTGCAGTTTACAAAACGGCTGGGTTAAAAGAAGCTGAACCTGATCGTGCGGTAAGCCGCGGGATTAGCGGGCGCGCGGTGGTCGGGCCCATCGCGTGCGCTGGCAGACATACGCCGCCGCCCCAGGTTCCGACGTACTCACACACACAAAAAAGCAAACCAGATTTTAAAAATGTTACCTACACATAAGACGCTATCTAACGTCAATATTGGATCTTTCTTGTTATCAGCCCGTCATTATTTGAATTGTATATATAAAATTATGTATTAGATAGAAATTTAATTTAATTTTTAATATATTACGAAATTCTTTAAGAAATATATACAAACCTAACCTTAGCTAATCAGATAGACTACAATACTCAAGAGAGTGTATAAACAATACATTATCCGTATTAAAATGAGAACAAAAGATAAACTTAGTCATTGGACATAACAAAATGGTAGATAGATATCAGAAAATGATATACTTACTTACCATCACGCCGTTTCCCCGCCGGGGTAGGCAGAGAGGATAGAGCGCCACACTCTTCTGTTCTGACACACAATTCTCGCATCATCCATATTCATACATCTTCTCATACAAGCTCGCCGATTGTTGAGACAGAACCATCCTCCATTATCTGGTTTACCTGGTTGTGCCAAGTCTTCCGCGGACGTCCTTTATTTATGAATCTATCAACACTTGCGTCATATATCTTTCTTACCATGTTCTCCTCATTTATCCGTTCCATATGACCAAATCACATAAGTGATCCTTTCTTAATCTTACTCATTATACTAACATCAGCTTTACATTCTTTCCTTATTTCTTCATTATTCATTTCTCTTGTGCATCATTTAATTCAATTTGTTTATTATATCATTAATTTAAACTGATACAACTGATCGTTCTATATGGTGTGAAACATGGTCTCTCGTGGTGGAGAAAAAAAAATCTTGGAACTTCAGGTATGACGCCCCAGATATCATATTAGGACATACATATATACAGCGAGAGATGAGTGAGCCCTCGTAAACAAGCCAATTGGATCAAGACCAAGGTAAAGTTAAGATAAACCTGATAGAAGTAAGATCCCAGCAGACTGGACTGCAACAGTGACGACAGAAGGATAACGCTCTATATTGACTGGCGTCATAAACTTCCTAGTCTAATAAAGAAAAATAATTATCATACAAATTAAAATAATTCTCGCCGTCTATAGGTCGGTCACATATAACATACATATTCTCTCACATTTTTGATGTCGTATGTCGCATTTATTTTTTATTGATTTTTAACCTTACTTTTACTTTTATAAAATAATCACTCTAGATTATAAGTCTTGAAATAAATATTTTTTTATGCCTGATATAAAATACATTTTTTGTTTTTTTGTGGTAAGTGTACTGAAGCATGCAAAGTGCCCCTGAGGTGAAAGTTTTTACGAAAATGGCGTTATACAAATTATACAATATTATTATTATTAAAAGTAAACTATCCTTAGATAGTATACACTGTGTATAAGATTGAATCTAGCTATTCATAGACAATAAGTATTAAGATATAGGAAAATCATTACCGAGCCACTTTATTATTTATGCGATTTATTTTGTGTAGTAGAGAAAATAAATAATACAAATTAAATTAATCAACTAGAAAGGTATAGATAAGTAAAGAAAAAATCTATTTTTCGAAAAAATATTTAGTTGCCACCGGGATTTGAATCTGGATCTCTTCTTAACCGGAAAGACCGTTCTCTATTTTCGCTAAAGCAATCGAATACGTTTTCTACAAATTTTTATTTTATATTCTGTAAATATTTCCAATTGAAATATCTACATTCAATTTTTCATTAACATATTATGAGAATTGGGGATATCTGAATGTAGGGATATGAATGTGGATATATCCCGGTTTTTCAGATCTCATCACTAAAGAAAAGCTACTATCAAATAACTTTTCGATACTGAATGGTGGTCTTCTGTTAGGGTAACATCGCCATTCGGCATGGATGGTGTATAAAGATTGAGAATATATATGTACCGACAAATAAATTATTACTTGTTATTAATTTCTTAAGATGCTATGTGAGAAGAGGGGAATTTTTGTAAAAGAGGAAGTGATAAAAGGGATACTATTCGACTTCTTTTATCAGTATTTATCTTCTATTGTGGCTTAACGCTAGATTTTACATTATAATAGATTAACAAAAAAAAATATACTCCAAACGCTGTTTCCTGACAATACTTACATTGGCACGTCATTTAACGAGCGTGCAAACTTTAACTCACGAATTTGTTTTTTTTAATATAGAGACTAGTATGCCCGCACCGGCTATCGCACGGTAGCAGACGTATCCTGCAGAGACGCAGTACCCTGTTGTCAATTTGCAGAATAAAAAAAAAATTAAAATCGTCAATATACTTTATAAAACTATAAAAAGTGTTTTGATAGGAAAATAAGAAGAAACAAAAGTTGAAAAGTATAAATCTCAATGCGTAACATATTAATCTATCAATAGCATTTTTAAAAATGAAAATCGCACTAAAACTAGTATAATAAAAAAAACCCATATTATCTATTTTGAGGCATCCATTCTGTTTTTATTTTAATATAGAGATGCGTACATGGAATATGTACAAGCTGCATCAATATTCTTACCATTTTCAAACTAAGCTTAACTGTCGAGCTATGAAAGTAGGACTGTTGTGGGGCGTTCATGTTAATAACCCTAAAATCATAACTTAATTAATAAAAAAAAATAGTAGCACTCCTCATTTTTATAATATAAAATACAGCATCAAAATTGCTTTAAAAATGTTTACAAAATTAATGTTTAATTTTGAAATTATATTTGGTTACACTGTCTCAACTGTTAGTAATTTGTATTTTCAATATACTTAGTACAATATATTTCAATGTCTACGTCTTTAAATGTCAAAAAAAAAAAGTTTTTCTTCTACAATTTCGCATTTACAATTCTTTAAACGAATTTATTTCATGAAACATTAAAGTAAACAAACAATTAAAAATACATATTTATCTTCCAACCCCGCTTTTCTAAGAAAGGCCATTGTTTTATGTAAAACAGAAGATGCCATTAACAAAATAATTTTATTTCTCGGTCATAAACATTGCATATACAATTTGGAATATTCTGGGATGCAAGCGTTCCTCTCCAAGACATTTATGATTGCTCCACAAATAAACACGTCATAAAATCATAAACACACTGCATGTTTTGATTAAACAAAGGTCTATTAGGAAGATTTTAATAGGCGATTATAAACGGTGGCCGCGTCGACCATCTGTCTGAAACATTCCCTGGTTTGGTAGATGCAAGACGGAGAAGCGCGCATGCGTGGCACGCGATCTAGTGATGAAACACGACACGTCATTTTTTGTAAATCTTGTAAGTAATTAATTAATCGGAATCGATCATTCTATTCGCTAATGATTATATTCGCCGTCGAAATACGCGAACTAAATTAGCTAACAAAGAATTTTTCTTTTATTTATTTGAAAATTAAATATTACAAAGTATACCTATATTATTAAATTATATTATTATTATAACAGCTTTAACAGATTCGCGAGGAACATTCCCGTATTGAGTCAGGTACCAAGTCCCTTTGTAGGTACTAAATATTGTATTTTTATTTAAAATAAAATTTTTATAAATATTAATCCAAATAAAAAAATAAGAATTTAATTTAATAAAAAATTAACGATGAAAAAAATAGTCGAAACTAGTGACATGGTTTATAGAACATGCAATAAATTCTGTCAAGGTGATGATTTTTATCAAGGTGTCAAATATATTTTTCAGTTATATTTCTTTATTTTTCTCTAATATAGATCTAACTAAACTGAACCCCAAATTTATATTACGATCTTATGTTTGAAGTTAATTTAACACCATTCGATGATAAAGCTTTACAATTAAAATTGATAAAATGTTAAGATATTTTTTTTCAAACTAACCAGGTTATTTCAATCAATATCTAATTACCATTCATTTCAAGGTTTTTTAAAGTCATTCGTTATTTGAACGAGGAATTACTTTTTTTTCGTAAATTCTGGGTCTAGTACGATTTAGTAATTTAACATATTTGCGCGGTTGGTATTATATTTGACAGAATTGGCTATATTACATTAATTAAAACGATTCCTAATAATTCAGAAAATAGGTATTGATTTTCACTATCAGAACAACTTTTGTCAGGATTCGTAATATATATTGAAAACGTATATGCATAAATTTGGATATTTTGGGTAGATGAGTGACAAAATACAGAAGAAGATGACTTTTTATATATTGTAACCATTATTATATAACAAATTGGAGCATCTTATCATTAAAAATAATTCTACTGAATTTTTTTTAGGGAAATGAAACCGAAGATTTTGTACAGTATTATAAATGAGGAATAATTTTAATTTTACATACTTAACATTTTCGCAGTTAAACCACTAAAAATCTAAATATTCGACGTGGAATTAAGTGGTCTACAATTAAATGTAATAAACGTAAAGATGAAATACATATAATTGGTTTTTAAAAACAGACAATATTTTTTTAAACAAAATAAATTAATACTTTTAAAATTAGCAATATTAACTTGGTGGTTAAAATTCATATTTTTTATTTATTATCTTAGTTTTATTAACCACAATTGAGTTTAAAAAACATCTACCGGTTTCGGAAAACACCTTTTCCTTCTTCAGGATGTCATAACTAACTAAAAATATAGCATTGTAGAAACAATGCTTTTTCCTAAAAATTATTCGACTAAATTTGTATTGAGCAGCAATTTGAGTTAGGTACTAAATTTATTTTTTAAATAATTGTTGTTTTTTTTTTAAATTTCAAAATAGATTCTGGTGGAGAAACAATGCTATATTTTTAGTTAGTTATGACATCCTGAAGAAGGAAAAGGTGTTTTCCGAAACCGGTAGATGTTTTTTAAACTCAATTGTGGTTAATAAAACTAAGATAATAAATAATAAAAAATAATAAAAATAAAGTAAATTAAATTTAAGTAAAACATTTTATTTGTAACCGAATACGAATTGGATTATAAGAATTTATTTGATAATTTGTTTACACGAGGCGGGATCCCTTCAAATGTTGAATTGATCATTGTGTCCCGTTCCGATAGGGATGATTTATTTAATACGAGAGTGAAGTAAGTCCGAGTATTCTCCTAACGACATGGGCGCGTGCCAGAGAATTGCATAACGCTATTCGGATTAATACTCCGCTGACACTCGCCATATTTTTCATACAATAATGGTCTATTACTTTTACATATGTAACAATATTTTGATAAATGATAGGAAACGAAGGCGATAAAAAGGGGGGACTCTGCGCGGAAAGGGATTATGGACGTATCTATGCTATAAAATGATACTTTTATGTTAATCGTATTGTACGATATTGGCATGAATTTGCAACAAAGTACGCACTATTTACACAAAAAATGGATTTAATAATTGAAAATACATTTAGTTCATTGAATTGTTACATATTAATAAATATGGGTATGTTTTTAATGAAAATATATTTGTGCTGTTGCAATTTTACAAATAGTTAGATAAATTATTAGATTAAATAATTAGGAAGGTATGCTTAATATTTTTTAAAATATTAGGTTATCACCAAGATACGAGCCAGGTAAAATGAATTTCATCACACTATGTTAAAAATTTAACCTTACGACAAATTTAAAACATATAATGGTAATGATTTTCCCCAGCAAGGTAAAGTTTACCATTCCAGGAGGATTGATTTATTATTCAAAAGATAGCTACAATTAATTCAGAATAACGGTATATGCTCTTTTATTCAATAGCGAAGCTATTTTTTTTCGATAAATTTTTATACTTTTTAATAGTTTTTACTGAATCCAAAATGACGCACAGGACCTGTTATTAAAATTGATAAGGAATCACGAGCCGGAGATATATTTGCGAGAATTCCACAACTGGAGCGGCGTTCCTGCTCCGATCCATTCCAATCCCCGATACAATGTAATACCTATTTTCATATATGTAATAGTATATATGTCATAGAATACATTTTAAATAAGACTAAATTTTATTTTTACCACACTCTAGAACTAGCCGAGCTTCGTTAAATTGTATTATCCAAAACGTTTCACTGTTTAGTGTGTATTGTTTGCTATGAATTTATAACTCGTTTTTGGATGTTATTTTTGGTAAAAGTAAATATTATTGAAACATCTATGTTATTTGTGTGTCTGACGATTTATATGTCTGATGATCTCATCATCTTCCATGTTCTATGTGAAATCGATAAAAGCAATTCAACCATAAATAAGTCTATCTAAAATGTAAATACATCTATTCTCAGTACTCATATTCCCCGGAAGCTTTCGCTACCGGCCGTCGCGTGGCGCTAGCAATATTTCCGTCGTTCGGGTAAATTTAGTTTAGGGGGAATTTACTTTTAGATTACTGAAATATCCACTCTTACGCAAGAATGCATTATTAGATGAGAAACTGCATAATTATATGGAACATTTTTATTAATTATACATTATTTTAGACAGGTAATAACTGTTTAAAATATTGGTTAATTATTTTTTTAATGCATGTAAGTGAATATTATATATTTCATTCGCTTTAAGTAAATTTAAATAAATAGTATTTTAGAAATGGTAATATTTAACAGGGAATTATTTTAAGAGATACTTGCATTTTATAAATACTTTGTTCCATAAAATCAATTATTTGTGCATTGCAATAATAAAAATATATCATTTTATAAATATATTTTTGTTCAATTAAAAATACCTAACCTAACCTAAGCTTGCCTAAGGTTGCTAATTTTTTAAAATTTTATTGCACAAATAATTTGTTCTAAGGAACAAAGTATTTGTTTTAATGTATGTATTAATATTTCCCTTTTAGAAATAAGGATGGCTCGGTGGAGTCTGATAATATCAAATGGTCTGATTCGTCACTATTTACGCAACTGATATGTAAAATCAGAAATTAAATAATAATTCTACATATTTTTTTTATAAAAATATTAAACAAATCTTTATTGCAGAAATTATAAAAATAATTAGATATAACCGTGACGATATGTAAAATGGCTAGCGAATTTTTTTATAAATGGAATATATTAATTAAACATAGCTTAATCAATAAACTAAACATAAAAATAAATAATAATTTTACTACTTTAAATGTAGATGTTTCTCAACGCAACAAAAACAAATTGACAAATGGTGACTCCAGTTTATGATATGTCATGGCGACTGACTCAGAACGAGGTAGACAAATGGGATTAGAGAAAACGAGATAATAAATTAAGTGTGTATCTATAATATTATAAAATTTAAGGTTTATTATTATACAGATAATAATAATTTGTATAATACATCAGCGTGTTGAAGTTATGTTTATAATATTCTGCCCAAACTGTAAGTGCCATTAAAATTTCACAAAAGAAATCGATAGGCTAAATACGATGGACCGTGTACAGCTAATGTGGGCAGAATTCTCGAAACTAAAACATATTATTCGTATCTAATAAAGTATATAAAGTAATACGCATTTTTATTGAATATATAAAAGATAAAAAATGTAAGTAATCTTAACCTGGAGATATTAAAAACACGTTCGTTTTTACAGACCTGAACGTTTAATCAAGCAATATACAGTCATAATGACACTACTGAAGCCGGCATCCAGAAAGTCAGATGTAGACGAGAAAACGTACTATTATTATGGATTCGATGCTAAAATTCCACACTATATCAGTCTTTAATTAATGTGTCCTCCCAGTCCTGACCTACGGCGCTTGGATGCTTTCAGAAGCCTCATTCACAAGTTCAAGGTTGCCCGGCAAAACAAGGAATGAACTTCCTTTAAAATCTCATCGCAAGATAAAATTGAAGACATTCACAGAAGGATCAACCAAAGGAATGATAACCGATGTGGTAGAAAAGTGCTAGAATGTTCGCCTCGTAATGGAAACCGGAACGTAAATTGTCTTCAAGTTCGTTGGACTGATGACGAGAAAAAAGGAAAAATCGCAAGAAATAGATGCACAAAAAATAAGACATAAAGGATTGCAGCAGTGGATGGACGCAAGCAGAAGAATAAGAATCAATTAGTTGTCTACATTTAAAAACAAATTGAAATGTTTTTCACAAATATTAAGTACACTCGTACCTACTTCATACATATCTAAAATATGTGGCGAGTACTATGTGTTTATAAAATATATCTTTAGTAAGTATATTACAAAGAAACTCATTTAGGAGAAAGCCGAAGGAAACGTTACTTGGAAATTTATTTTGAGTATTGCTTTTGTCAGCAAATACAATTTTCATCCCAGCCACTTCACCTTTGTTCGTGTGTGTTTGTGTAAGCTTATATGAAGTTGATAGGCAGGCTTCATCCCGGCCATAACCGTACAGTCCCCTTAAATTGAGATGTGAAAATGATGTCATTTGAATATGTCAATACAACAATAGACGTGTGAGGGCTGCAGAGCTACAGGCGATCGAAAGTAATAACGTGTAATATTTTATATGTTTCATCATATATATATATAATAAATCATATAAGCAATAATCAGTAAGTATCATACATTAGTATGTCTTGCTTTATAATATTGAAAGTATCTAGTTTTGAAAAAAAAAATTAACTGAATCAATTAGAAAGACATACAGAACAAATCTATCTATCAAAAATATATTTTATTTGCTACCGGGATACGATTCCTGAACTTTTCTTATCAACTGATTACAATTTCGACAAATTTGGAACTTATATTCTGCAGTCTTTTTTATAATTGATACGTATATTATTCCATTTTTAAAATTAATCTACTTTATATTTCGACGAATCCCAAATACTTTTAAACGACTAATATTTCTCAAGCAGTTCTTCTATGCCATTTTTTACAAAGTCAAGATCTTCTATCTCTTGGATGTTCATTGCCGATTGTTTTTGGGATCATTGTTTACTGAATCCAATTCGCTGCAGGCTCTTGTGAATGGAGAGCGTGGGATTCTGATAAACGTTAAATAGTTTAATAATTTATATTAATATAATATATAGAGGTTAGTGTATCTATATTATTAATTATATTACTAATTATTTATAGCACGTATATGAAAGTCGTCTCGCAATAAACAAAAAAAAAAAAAATATTTAGACTGAAATATTATAAGAATCTAATATATCAATGTGTTTAATTATATATTAGTTTCTTCTTCTTTCGTTGCCGTATACACGTTCTGATACAGGTTATTCATTATCATAAAGACATCTGTTGTCATTTCAACCCTCACTCTCACATTATCTTTAAATTGAATTCGTTTAATCACAATAAACTGTATAAAAAAACAAAATTACGTACTAACAAACATGTATTCATTTTCAATTTGAAATTAAAATAATATTAAATAAATTGTATTAGTAACCAAGGAATTATTTGAGGAATCAAGGGGAGCTATTAATATTTATGAATACGTACAAAATAAATAAGATTATTCAAAATAACATGTACGGATTTCAATTATATAATTATATTATAGCTTATTTTATCAATGACATAAACACAACGTTAAATAAATATTTTTTTATGTTTTTTATGTATTATCTTAAAGTATTCATTAATAATAATTTTACAACATAAATATTCACATCGACTAGAGTGATAATAGAATTTCTTCTGGGTTTTTCTGTCACGGGTTGGTTTTGATTAAGTATTAAATTCAATAATCTACATATTAAATTAAAACTTACAAAAAATAATTAATAAAGTAACCAGACTTTCGTTTAACCCGTATGCCGCTGCGCGCCGTCGCGGAGGACACGGAGTTAACTGAGTAGGCTCAGGCATTAGAGAAAGGCGAAGCAGTCTTCTCCCTCGGGGCATTTATTTGTCACAGAAACGGTTATCAAATATTCAAGCCATTCCACCCCCCGACAAACATCCCCCGAAGCAAACGAAGAAAAGTATACAATAATATGTAAATTACTTTCTTTGTTTGTTGATGAAAAATAAACTGAAAATGTGCCCATGGTATTATTAAAGTGACGGATAGCGTTGCGAAATTTGTATTTGAGAGTGGGATTATTAAAAAAATACCGAATAAAAGGCCAACTAATCAGTTAATGTAGGCCAGCATAAATATTATATCTTATTTTGTAAGGGATTGATCGCCACGGTGCCCAGAATTACGCTAAAAGACAATAAGTATTATATCAGTTAGTACAATCAACGAATGTTTTAAGTTATATTCCATTTCCGTATGACGTCACGGACGACACTAATTTTTCATGTCAGGAGGTAAAGTTACAATTTGATCAAATCCGAAAAAGGTACGTATGATATCTCCGATTACCTTTACAATGTATGGTATCCAGGGATCTGACGTCTGCTTTGCGATAAGTGATTGGTTCAAATGGATTTGGCACTGTTTGAAAATAAACATGTCTAGATTAGTCCACTATTGAAAATTAACCCTATTTTTAATATCAAAGAGAAAACATTATTATTGTGAAGTTACAGTTTTTCGGAACATAGTTTCCATGGTATTTAATGGAAATTAAATTTATCAATTAGAAAAATATACAGAAAAATTAAATTTATGAAAAAAATATTTTTGATAACGGCAATAATATTTCTAATTGATAGATTTAATTTGTACCATATTTAGTATTTTTTTTTATTTACCAGTGCTTACCTTATTTTTAAACGATTTGACATCACAAAATGTTAAGTACTTTCAAAAGAGTGATCTAACATTGCCAGTAAAAAAAAAAAATGTAATGCACGCACACACCGAAGTGAGGACGAATCGTGGAAAAATGTAATATTTCTTCTTTTGGACAATAAAATGCACGGCGATGGTGCACGGAGAGCACATGGCCGGCCACCTATCCAAATTCCGACAATACACGAAGTTGCTTAATGTAATTAAGGAAACTGCGAAATTAAATCAGCCATACAAAGAATTCTGTTGAATATTAAGCATTGTTTTTATCTTTCAGCAATTTTAATCCCCACTAACAAAAGCTTTATAAATACACCTATCTTAAACACGCACTCGCTTGAAATAAATAATTAAAAGTGTCTATTGTGTGCTTTATATTTTTTAAGTAAATTGTGTTAAGTACAATATGATTTCATTTTGGTTCTTGCGTGAGAACGTTGTTAAGTGGTGGAGTATACAGTGTACATGGTAGGGGTGAGACCGAAAGAGGTCTACACACGAAACGAACATGTGGACAATTTTTCACGCTCAGATGTGTCCCATCCCTTGTGTATTAATTACACAGACAACTGAGCGGCAGTGTAAATAAAGAATATGCAGCTTTAACATCCCTTCTTACATTATTGTTTCATTTTCGGATTGCAGTTGTTAGGGGATATTTTTTTAACATGTTTTTAAGTATCGTATTTACAACTGTGGTTCATGAAATGCATAAAATGACTTATTTTAATAATAAAGACAGGTATTATTCTTCAGATTCAGGTAAATTACGCTTACTTATCCAAATACAGATTATGTACAGATACAATAGCGATAGCGACGAAGTGCAATCATATAATATAACTGTCAAACAGCCATGATCTATACTTAAATTTGTAAATAGTAGCCAACATGATGACCGTACATGCACTAAAAAAGAAGATATGATCAAAAAATTTTAGCGACCTTTTCTATATCATTCAACTTTGCTATACTCAGTTTCACATTTGCACTTCATTTGATAACTTTTTACTATTTTGTACGTACATTTTTCAACAACTAAGAAATCGCATTTCAAACAAACTATCGAATAAAGACAAAATTTTATATAGGAACTTACCTCTATAATTACAACATGTCATGTTTTTAGTGAGTACATAACGCATATTATCATTTTTTTGCAAAAGGCATTTAATTTCCAGCCCCGGAATGAAGGGCGCAATTACCAAATTATGCAATCATAAAATGTTGCCTGAGAGCGAATGCGCACCCCGCTCCCCTATTCCGAGAAATTAAATTTGTTTCATTACTCACTGAAATTGAAATTAAAGTCTCAATTATTTTATATGGCGGGCTCTTTTTATTAATAGGATTCTAGAGCACAACAGAAGGAGAGAGAGACAGGATTGACATTATTATCTGGAGTTATTAATGTCCGAGCTGCCTACCGAGCGACTGGAGTTTTGATCAAATTTTAAGAGGCGCTTATAAAATGTATAAGCCGAAATGTATTGTGTCGTTAGATCCGTAATACAGTAATTCGTTAATTCCTCGGGGACAAGGGGCGGACGGGGATGCTGGGCGAGGGAAGGATGCGAGTCGGCAGCGGGGAACAGATCGATTAGGCTGTCGCCGACTGCGTTCTCTTCTCGGCAAATATTGGAGCATGAACAATTCTTTAAATCATATATTGTATACTATGGAATTACCTTCTGCAATTTAATTTTTTTATATAAAAATTGCAAATCGCAAGCTGGACGCCCTGGATTTAACAGAATTAATAACGTTCAGAGTGTCGTAGCTCAAGATTACATCTGTTATTGTTACATGTAAGTACATCGAGGACAAATTATTTGCTAGTTCAAAGGTTACAGTTACAGAATAAATGAACGAATTTAGTTTGGTTGAATTTTTTCTCTTTTCCGTACATGAAAAATATAGATATTCCTTTTTTTATATACAAATCATTCTTTATATGATATATTTTACTATTTGTCATATAGAGAAAGTATCAGACCTAGTCCACAATATTTTACTGACTAAATTACGAGCCGAAAATGTTTAAATTGCCTAATTTCAACTATGTTAGAGATAAGTATTTAAAAAAATGGTAAATATGCCATTATTTGAAATATTTTATTAATTCCAAATTATTTATAGAATACAAAAAATTAAAAGTCATCAAATTTCGAGCCTCCAGACTATTTTTCATTAAATAATTTAGGGCCTGAAGTAAAGATTAGATTAATAACAAATAAATTTTGTAAATGTTTATTCCAAAAAACGTAGACTTAAAGACTTAACATGATTTTGTAAAAAAATCAAATAATAATATTTTCCGTAAAGGTGTAGGATTTGCACATTTTCGACTCGTAATTTAGTCAGGTATCTATCCATAAAATACCCTGTATTTACTAAAATTGATCTGTGGCATAATAAATTACAATTTATTTATAATATACATACATACATGTTTTTAATGAAAATACAATTTTGTCGTGAAGCTATAATTTCAGAAATGGTAACGCGTTTCCCCGAATATGATAAATTATGGGTTCACATCACGGTATTAACCAACATATTTATTCAGTACATAGATTTTTTCTGTATATCTTTCTAGGTTGTACATACAGTAAGGCCCCGGTTAACGCTGTTTCAGTATTACGCGGTAAAATTGGGATTCCCTGAAATTGCGCACGATTTCGTTGCTTTGAAACTCGCTTTGTGTACGTATAAAGATATAAACATAACATGAATATTATTTTATTATGATAAATAAGTCAATTTTAGTTCCTAAAATGGGAGATTACAAAAAAAAAGTAAAGCGACAAGAAAAAGCATTTCGCTGGAAACTAAAATGCAAGTGCTCAGACAATTAGATGCAGATGAATGGCAATCTGATATAGGTGCTGTATTAAATTTGTCTACTTCAACAATACGAGAAAATCTAAAAAAAAGATAAAATCGTATCATCAGTTACTACAACCACAAGAACTCCAGCAACCAAAATTACCCGGTCCAGAAGCAATGATATTGAGGAAGTGTAAAAACGACTTTCCACCTGGATTGACGATTAAGTTGAACGCAATGTGCCATTAAGTCGATCAAAATCAAATAATGGAAAAAATGTGAACAAATTTAGTTTAGCCACTATAATTATAGATCAATTTATTCAAAATGATACCAATTTTGATAAAAATTCTATGGCAAGACGAAATGTCATCGATGCGATATCTTATTATCAACAACTGCTTGCTGAACGAAACAGAAAAAGACAAACGAATTTAGATGACTTCTTCATAAAAAAATGTAATATGTCAAATAAGGAAGAACCTTTCATATCGCTAACATAACGTCTTTACTCGGAACTTTATTTTCTTGTCATGGATGTTTTATGAAAAAATTAGATATTAGTAGATATGTAATTAATGTAATACAAAATATTTAACAATAAATATTACAAAAAAAACTAATAAAGTAATTTATTTTCTGTTCTGTTTCACTTATGTCCATTATTTACGTGTTAAGATTGCCTCGTTTAACGCTGTTTCGTTTAGCGCTGGAACTTATTGGAACGTATCCCCCGCGTTAAGCGGGGCCTTACTGTATGTTTAATATGGGTATTAATAAAAACGAATGAAACGGGAGAATGGAAGACTGGTATATTCATGCAGCAATTAAATATATTATATAAGTATACATCTACATACATATGCAACAAATTCTTTGCACACTTCTTGTAATATCATTCTGAAATAAAGATTTGTTATTAAACGTATATTTACTTGTATGTACATATTCTCGTTAGTTATATATGGCATCTGGTAATTACTCTACAGAAAAAAATATTTTCTTTAGTCATACCAGGACTTGCCAGGTAGTCAGTCTCCTTTGACTTTCTTTTACACTAGATGTATGTTTGTATTACATTATTAATGGCTTCAATCGCTTTAATTAATTCCTTATTTTCCTACCAATCATTTCACCGACACTGCCTGTCAGTTTGGTTTCAACGGTCTTCTGCTATTTATTGGTAATAATGGCATACTTTAGGCAACTATTCTCTTACAGTATGCTTTAAATATATATGAAACACTTAAATTCAGATATATACAGTCACTCATCATTTCATGGTGTGCTAAATATCGCACCACCACCCTCGGAATAGCAAATACGATAATATTTCAATTCACATCGAAAAGGTTGACAAATACTTTCAAACCATAGACGTATCGCAATTTCTTTACACATATCACAGGGAAATAATTCAGTTCCGTACAAATAGTGGAGCGCTGTATCCAGATGGCGGATTTGCTAAAACAAATGATGGGCGCAGTAACGTAACAAAAAGGTAACGCATAGCTTGGAATAATCTGCGGAGATGCACATCAAGTATGTGATTTAATCCTAAAAGAGATACTCGATAAATATAACCTTATTCATTGGAATAATTTCTGTAAAGGGAGAGAGAAAAAATAAATTGTTAAACTTTGGAATAAATAAATATAAATACATAACAAAATACTTAAGGACCACAGACCAGTAAGTAAATGAATAGACATGAATTAACGTGCACATATAAGAGACGAGTTTGGAATATTAGTTGCAGGATGAGGGGCATTCTACTCACATTCTTGGTGGAAAATTAAATCTTAGTGTAAACAAGACGTATTTTTTACATTAAAGTAATTTTACATATTGTATTGTCAGCGTTTAAATTTTCGTTCCAATTCAGTCATATTTAAAAAAAAGTCTCGGAGCTATTTGAATGCATAAGTGGTACACGTGGACGACACCAAAATGAGGCAAGATATTTGCGTTAGTCTATGTTTATATTTGGTGGTCTTTGTCAAGAATATAATATTATCGATAATCTGAACGTGCAAATACTCGTATATAAAGATTAAAATATTATGACAGAAATAACAATAACTTTAATATCCAGTCTTGTTTATATGTATAATATCAATATATATATATATATATATATATATATATATATATATAAAATAACTTGATATAAGTTTTTCATGCTTATCGAGTTTTATTTCATCATTTTACAAAACTAGGTATATGTTGTGGAGTGTTTGTAGGACTTATTTTATTAATGTTACAAAAATTATGATAATATCGCATTATATTTAAAATTGATTCTAGACATTATTAAGTTCTATTAGAATAATACTATAAGTTTATTTTTTAATTAAATACAGATTATTACAGAAATTATTTTCAAACTAAAGCTAAACACTTGTTCTATGAAAATAGAACTAACTTGCTGATCTTCTGGAACGAGGCTCGAATCCCCGACCTCTACATCATTAAGTGAGCGTTTTAGTCACTATATCGTCAAGCACGTCATAAATTACACGAGAGTATAGAGTTAATAAAATATACACTTGGCTATTGTGAAATGACATACAATAAATGCTTGAAATATTTTAGAATACTATAATCCAAATTCATAAACTATGTATTATAAATATGATATAGAATAGTTCAAATAATAAATTAATATACTCAACTTAAGTTGACTGATTATTTTGATGT
This sequence comes from Eubasilissa regina, assembly GCA_022840565.1. Taxonomy (NCBI): domain Eukaryota; kingdom Metazoa; phylum Arthropoda; class Insecta; order Trichoptera; family Phryganeidae; genus Eubasilissa; species Eubasilissa regina. Next base: position 15,064,307 of record JAINEB010000018.1, on the reverse strand, counting down.
CATTTTGACATAAGGACTCATATGTACTTGTAATACTATAAAAAGGCGATTCACAGTTGGATAATTTTTTACAAAGTTTATTAGAGTTTTCAATTCAACTCTTGTCGATGGTTGTAGATCATGCTAATGCATCACCACAAACTTTTAAAATGGCAGGATACGAGGTAGTTTAAGTAGTTTAAGTGCTTAAATTTGTTGTGAACAAACTTACGAGGGATCAAACAAGCAACCAAAATAATTGGTTCGCACTCCAGTCTTTTCAATCTTCATGTATGTAGCTGAGACTTGGGACTTGGGACCGTGAGACAAGAGGAAAATAGTTGCTGAAGAAGAATGTTATGTATTACAGCGCGATACAAGAATGTCATTTTCTTGTATTTTAATACATTTTAAGAAATATATGCAAATTAAATTATTCTAACGTAACCTACCTGATAAGATAGACTACTAATCTCAAGTGTGTGTATAAACAATGAATCATTCATATTAGAATGAGAACAAAAGATAACCATGTAAACTAACAGTGGGAAGGGTTATAACAACAAAAAGACGGGAAGATAACAGAAAAAATCCTATCATCCACGTTATTCGTTAGTGTTATATCCTAAAAAAGGAAATTATCGTAGTATTGGAACATTACGACAAAGAAAATCTGGAAGAGAAGCACAGTGGTGAATGTTTTTTTTATATCAGGCTGAAGAGATCTTGGAGCCAGTCGTGAAGGTGAGCCAGAATTGAGACTTTTGATGATGCAATATGAGCCGTGTTTCATCTGATTGAGGCCATGGAATGAAAATAAGAATATACTCTCAACTCCAGGGTCTATTACAAAAAATTCAAAATGTTAAAATGATTTATTGACAGAAAAGACCCGCATCATGAAGAAGTCTGAATATGGTGCTGCACCCCTGCGGACGAGCGCGACACCTAAAAAAATCCAAATTGAATCATGCGGCGGGGGAATTGTGCTATTATGTTATTAAACAGCGGGGGGCACGACCCCAAACAAGTGAATTTAAAAAAGCCTCCCCCTCCCTTTTCTGCGCCCGTTTTAACATATTTTACTTTATGATGGTGTGACTGATTTTATTACGGATTGTATTGTCTGCACCGGGGGCTTTTTCAGCCCTGTCAAAATTGTGTATGGCAAGTGTTTGATATATTAATTATGGATGTAAGTTAAATTGTTTTCCGTGTACCGTTCTACCCTTCATCCACTTCTGCGTAGGTAGGTGCTGCGGTACTGAAGATAATGCGGAACGCAGTCGTGCCGACTAATTTGTTTTAATGGAAAGTGTTTAATATCTAGAAGATTGATTATTCTTTTATTTTAGAGAACTTATAGTCATTACATTTCAGAACAGTGTGGAAGTGAACATAGATGAAAGAATCTCGCATTTAATACCATTATATAGGTATGTACATTATACATTATATCCATTAATAACCAATTCAAAACCACTGCTGTTTCCTTTGAGCTAACGTATAAAAATACAATATATAAGTTTTCAAATATTTAAATTGAATTATTTGTTAAACTGTCTAACATATACAGTAAGCGTATATCACATCAAAAGCTGAAAAAAAATAAAAATTAGACATATGTAGCTATATTATGAAACGTATTATACACGTCACAAAAAATATCTAATTTCCACATTTGTGGATTCCATTACATTACTAAATTATTAACAAACAAACTTCTCTGATCTACTTATAGCTATTTTTTTTATGGAAACATAAGTCAGTTTGCGGTGAATAATGTCATAAAAAATCTTATGATTGGATAATATACTTCAGAGTATCATCATATGTAGATACAAACAGTTTGCTTTCATATTAAAATAAAATAAATAATACCCAGCTTTCTATACAAACTACTACTATAATATTTCTGTAGCGTTCCGCCGGTTTTATCTACCATAAACTTTTCACACTTATGCGATAGATGAATCCATTTGGATTTGAAAATCAGTGATATAATGTTTCCCTAATAAAAGTAATTTAATTCTTTTACGAACCAGACAATAAATAAATGTTAATAAGGGTAATAATAAGAATATGACGAATTCTAGAATATATAAAAGTAAAAATAAAATAAATTTTCATTCATATTTTGGTATTATATATCAAATGTTAACATCTCTCATTTCTATCAAAAAAATATGACGTCATTTGAAAGCTTTATTGTCATTCTCCAATATCGTTTTAATACCCTACACATTACCATACAGTCGTAGCTTAAGCACTTCAAGGGTGTGTTATAAATTCACTCTTGCCACCCTCTCTCATTCATTTGATAGAGTGCCGAATATACCTTCGCGAAATATTCATTTATTTCATTACGGAGATATGAACCCCGGTGAACGCTTCGCCAAGGGTGAGTTTCCTTTGACGATAAGCGAGAACTAAGTCTTTGTAGTTTTGAGAGAAAATAATCCATAATACGAAGGGGAAGATTAAAATATTATACGTGTTAAGTAAATATTCGTCGGAATATTTGTCGTGTTACATAATAACACAACTGTAGTAAAGAACAAGGGGTTTGGTAATGAAAATGGGGAGGGTTGTAAAGAAAAGGTACTTCGCGCAGAAGTACCTTCGTTTAGATTTAATGTCTACCTTTCTATATTAAAGAAGTGTAACAATATAACAAATCAATAAAGATAAAAGGGTTATTGTAAATAAATTATTGGTATTTCGTATTTTTGGCTCATGTTTTATCGGATTTGTTTTATATCTTGAATCTGTGCGATAATATATATTACAATAATTTCTCTTCCATTACGACTTTTCTATTTATAACAATCGTATTTTGTATTTAGAATATTAATATTATTTTGTTAATATTTACTTGAATGTCCGGGAAAACATTAAACTGAAACGATTACCAGCAAGAATAATTTCACCCTCGCGGAAGAGGTTCTATCTATGACAACGTGTTTGACGAATTACAATTTCCTCTCCCTACTGCCTGTATTATAATAATAAAATCCTCATATTATGGAGGGTGTATAACGTGTTAGATATTTATTCAGCTATTTTAATATGTTTGACATGCGTATAATAGAGATTCGTTATGTGACAATTTATTTTGTATGGGGAGGTTGAAAGTTTCCTCAAATATTGGTGACCCAGAAGTCGCGAACTAGTTTATTTACCCTATAATTTTTAAAATATCAATTAAAACACAAAAATGACGTTTGGCCTTTTTTAATTAATCAATAAAGTTCGCGAATTCTGTGCCATTCTATATTTGGTAATCAAATTATTGATTTTTTTAAATAATAAAGTTCGCATCTGTTTAAACATTTAGAGTTCTTTAAATGTATGAACATAGACGTGAAATATGTTATTAGTTAATTTAAAAGTACTGTTGTTAATTAAGTAGTATTACAGCGTGAGGAAAACTAAAACATTAATACAAACTAAATAGCTAAATTTCACATGGGCTCAAAACAAATATTATCAATCATCCAAACAAAAAATTTCAATCAATCAATGCTTCCTTCCTGTTCTGATCTATGGTTCCAAAACTCGGACAACACGCCACAAATACAACCTCACTTTGTAGTTTTACTGTAGTTACTATAGTTAATTAAGCTTATTATTTATTTTGTAAATTGAGTCAAACTCTGTTTTATTACATTTTTCAGTGTTAAATGATGTATAACGTTTTCGGGAGCATCTTCCATTATCAATATTATAGATCAACTAAAATTAAAAGCACTTTCAGACAGTAATATATGGTGTGTTTGAGTTAACGGAGGTGGGGATGGGGGTAGGGTTAGAGTTAAAATAAATAATAGAGAGGATGTAATTGGCGGTATTTGAATATTTATTATGTTTGTATTGTTATTTTTATTATTACGTATTTCAAGATTTTCTAAAATGTCTAATATTCGTTCTTTGGCGCAACTATGTACGAGTTGTAAATTACTGTTATCAAATTAATAGACCTCCATTCTTGCGTGATCAGTCAATTCTAAGATTAGACTGAAGTTTTTTATGGCTTTCTTGTGTTCTTTCAATCTTTTTCTTATTCTTCTTCCACTCTGATCAATGGAAAATGCGTCACAATCCTTGCAACTCAACTTGTAGACTCCGCTTTTTTCTTCTTGGGGTGTTAGCGCCGTTTAATGTACTCACGCACATATACGCGCACACCGTATTGGATTGTAGAAATATATCCTTTCCTTTTCTCTTTTTCATCCTGTTCTCTAGGCACGAGGGAGAAAGAAGATATCCCTGCCGTTTAATACGCCCGAACGAACTCACTACGCTTTTGGAACCGAACACGGTACTCTGCTATCGCTACAAATCCGCTTACTACCGCTAATATTCATTAATAAAAATAACCAATTTTACTACCGCTAATATATTTAAAACAATTCCTTTAACGCGAGTGTCAACAAGTGTTCGTGACATAAATCTGCGTCGCTAGTGAATTGGTAGACCCTGGGAGACAACCAGAACCAGCTTCCAGAGATAACAGATAGCAGATCATCAAGTAAGTGCCATCCTTTCTTTATCTCCCAACAATCCGCCAACTTTTCATGGGGTATTTTGGATTTATTATTAAAGATATATTTTTTTATATTATTTTTTGTGCAGAAGGCAGAGTAAATTTTTTTATCTTTATATAAATTTAATAAATCTGTTGTAAGTTTTCCTACATACATTATTCTTCTCTTATTATTTAATTATATCTCATTCACAGTTCAAGATAGCCCAGGAAGTCGTAGAATGAACTATGCTCCAAGTATCCTTGCGATAATAATAAATGATGACATATACAGTAAGACCAAAGTGCAAGATTATTACAAAACTAAAATGGCAATGCACTGGACATCCCAACTCAATGAATGACAAAACTGGTGATGTAAAAAAATACTAGAATAGTGACTTCTTACTGAGAGTTGAAACCTAAATCGTCTCCCAGTTCGCCGAGTCCATATCATAAGAAATATTGCAGTAAGCATCTAGATGCGGAGGATAGAGTAAAAGATTAATACTGGTGTTTATTCAACAGTGGATGGATGTGTGCTGAAAAATAAGTAATAAATAATAAATAATTCATATTCATATTCAACTTACCTTCTACAGATCATGGACATTTGGGATGGTAAAATCGTTATTTAAACCGTTATTTTAATCGTGATTATGACTGTGATTGTGTTCAATTGTAATGATGATGGATAATTGATTAATCTAATTCTTCAAGCAATGACTGGTATACTAAAAAGTAAGGCTCCCACAGTTAAATCTTACTTAAAAATCATCGTTAAATCTCACATAAAAATTAGTGGTACAATCACAGTCGTTTAACGGTTTACCATCACTAATGGACACAACATTTATGAAGTTAATATTTTAAAAATGTCATTATATCATTAAATATTATTAATTTAAACTCTTTTTAAAATTAACAAAATTAATTTTGTTGTTAAAATTCATATTTTTATTTATTATCTTTGTTTTATTAACCACTTAATTGAGTTTAAATACATCTACCGGTTTCGAAAAATACCATTTTCTTCTTCAAGATATCATAACTAACTAAAAAAAAACATTTATTTAAAAAATAAATTTAGTACCTAACTGAAATTGTTACTTAATACAAATTTACTCGAATAATTTTTAGGAAAAAAATTTAGAATGGGACTCGGTAGTTAAATTTAGTTGGTTGTTTATAGTTTTTTGATTAGTTTTATACGCTTTATTTACCTTCAACGATTCCCAATTATTAAATTTGTGACCGACAACGTTTATATGTAAAATTGATAATCCCAATTTTTTATCAAAACCATGACCATTTTCTATCAAATGATTAGCAAATTATGAAAACCTACTATTGTTCAAACATCTCAAATTAGTTAGTTATAACATCCTGAAGAAGAAAATGGTCTTTTTTAAACAGGTAGATGTATTTAAACTCAATTAAGAGGTTAATAAAACAAAGATAATAAATAAAAATATAATTTAAACTCCGTATAAATATTTATAAATCTAGATTAGTACATTAATAAGAATTTATAGAAGATATTTATAAAAGAGTTTGGTGAAAACATAAGTAGTATCAATACTTATTCAATAATAAACTATTTTTATTTAATTATAAGCGATAATTCCGCGCAACATAGTTTTGATAGTACTGTGTAGGCGCGTATAATATTGCGTAAGGCGAGAGCGGGTGCATCAGGGGTGTTCGTTTGATGACGCCTACACAAAGAAGAGAAAGGCTTTACGGTGACAAGTGCGCATTTAATTTGATCGTGTGTAAATAAATGGGGTAGCACCATCACCATCACCACTTATATATTATATAAACGCAAGTGGATGTATGTGTGTGCACCTGTGCTAGGACGATCAATTTTTACCCTCACACGTTCATATTCTTAGTATATATTGTATAAAGAGATTTAGCACTCAGCAGATATTCAGAATATTATGCTTTTTACAAACAGTTCGGTCGTAAGTCATGTGCGTTCTAAATATGTAAGATAAAATTTATAATTGAAATATCTACAAATGTTCTATCAACTAAACAATATTTAATCTTAAATGCACTTATTACCACTGTTTCTGTGTGACGATATACACACATATATATTTGCTTACAAATATTTTATATACTATGTTAGATATGCCAAGAAGGTATTCTTGAAATAATTTTATAACTTTAATGTTTATTTAACCCAATCAATCACTCAAATTTAAAGTTTTTATTGTCATGTAAAATCATAAAAAATAATGAAATTCTGTAAATCGTTATTATAATCTTTAAGTATTTTTAAGATTTGTATTATCAATATAAATTTTAGAAAATAGTGTTTATGACTGAAATAAATATAATAAAATAACTAAAAATACTATTCATTTATATAATATTATTAATTATTTAGATACTCGTAGATTTATGATAGAATTTTTTCTCTTGTTTTTATTTTTATCTTACTTTCTCTTTCTTTTTATGATACACGATCAGCTATTTGATTAAATATTATAATTTTTGTTTTTTTTCTAATAAAATATTTTGCTATTACTGATTATTAACGACATAGTTGAGTATTTTAATAAATTGTGAATTATTTCATTTTTGCCTATTCAGAACAAAATAAAAAGTAGTAAGTACTTACTGTCGCGATAAAAATGTAAAGGCAATAATAGAACACAAATATTACTGTATTCTAATCTTTAATTAATTTGTTATTACATAGGTATTTTCAAAACTGTCTATTAATATAAAATAAGTCACATAATATTGCGCAGCTTTATGATTCAGCCTTTATTGTTAGTGTGATTTGATCCTATCCGTATCAGGTGTTCGTCACATTGTGAGCAGATTTATTTTCAGATAATACACTGCTGTAGTAAAAGTGCGTGAAATTGGTATTCATATTGGGAAGGAGGGAGACACCCTTATACCTAACGCAGGCATATCTTAATCACGTATTATTATTTGGTCATTACTCCTTCACGTTAACTTTATTTCAAATATAAAATTATATTAAAATTAATCTCCTCTTCAACATAATATATAATTTATGTACCGGGACTAACTAACTAACTTATTTCTCATCTACCATTACCAAATAAGTCATTTAACCATCAAACTCCAACAGATTACATTACCTTCAATGATAATTCGTTTATATAAAGATCTTTGAAGATTTAGATTTTAGTTTTAATTTTGTTTGACCATTTATTTCTAATTTAGTTTTTTCACATCCAGTGACACCTTGACAAATAAATGTTCATAATAATTATTACAATGTTTTTATTTAAGAAAAAATATTATTTTAAAATAGACTATTATTTAATATTATTCAAATGTGTCATTTAGCTACATATTAATATTAATTTATGGATCTACACTAGAAAATGGAACAACAAAATAAAAATTGACGATTAGCTCGAAAATTTATTTGAGCAAGAAACAATCGTAAGATTCTGTAGGTCCCAAAAACCGCGATGGACTGGCTATGTTGAAAGGATGTCAGAATATAGGAAACCAAAAATCACAACCAAGTTGATACCCAAGTGGAAGGGAAACAGAAACAGATTAAGAAATAGGTTGGATGACTGTGTTGAAAAGGACTAGAGCAGGGTGGGAGGGTCTGGAAACTGGAGAAGAATGACCTTGAAAAAGCGTCGGTTGAGAACACTTGTGGATGAGACCGAGAAGACGTCATTTATAGCTCCATGCTCCTAAATCTTTACTTCCTTCACATCCATGTATCGCCTTGCTTTATAATTTGTCTTTAAGTTGTGTTTGATTTATAAATTTCGAATTCCGTCGTCTTTTATAGTTTTTTCGTCATAAAAAATATTAAATATTATTCCTATAATTTATTTCATTTCTTTTACAATTGATTTATAGATAACAAAAATAAAACCTTTGCAAAATACTATCGTGTATATTATATTGCAATTAAATACTCGTAGTTTATTGTATGGGATGGAGTAGATATATACATCGTTGTCCTGGCTACTTTGCTAGACTGAAGTCTGTGTTAAAGTAGCCAGTTTATTTCGTGCTGTTGTGGTGTTACTTAATAAAGATTCGACAGAAATAAAAATATAGATAAAAAAAAGAAAAAATAATAATATGGTCTCGTAAGATTTATAATATCAGTGTTGGGGCAAAAAATTTTGACGGACTGAATATAAGTCACTGAAATATATATTGTACAGTATTTAATTGGATATAAATAGTTTTAATACCACGATGACGGATACGCTTATATTTTCACCATCGTGATTTTTTGATTTTTTTTGGACTTTTTACGTTACAATTTTTAAATTTGTAGATTAACCATCTAATAATTTAAACCAAAATACTGATATCGTAGTCATTGTGTCTATTCATGATACTTTTAATAGTGGTTATAATTTCTGATTGATAGAAAACTATGATTAGAAACTAAAAATATTAGGCCTCAATGCACAATGGAAGGACCCCCTGTATATAAGATGTACATAAGAATATTAAATACTATTATTCATACCATATAAGTACATACATATTAAGAACAAAATGTGTATCTTGTCATCAATAAAATATATTTTGACGAAGAAAATAAAAAAAATGTTTAAACTATTTATAACCTACAAATGCACCGGAAAAAATCCTTGCAATGCTTTTCTGCGATGATCTGATCCTTAACCCTCCGTATTTGGTAGATATTTCAATATATTTATTATACATTGATGTTTTCACTATTAGCGGAGTACTAATGTATACATCGATAATCTTTTTACGAGTTTTTATTCATGCGAGAAATGATCTTTTATATTTATAATTCGATTTCTTGCTGTAGGAATTTCACCAATTTTTGGTCCGTATTAGCGCTGGCAAAAGTATCGATACGAAATGTATTGTAGGGCGCGGAAGTTTTGGGTACCTATCATCCTTGGACACCAATGCACCACATTGACTGCATTGTTATTGTTATGACACTAAATTTTCGTAGTCTCATTGTTAATTATACTAAAAAATAATAATATTGGATAAATTTTATGGCGCACATAAACCGTTTATATTCCTAAATTGTATATAAAATTTAAAAAGATAATATGAACTAATAGAAATGATTTTTTGAAAAGGTGCAATTTTAGTCTCTTCTTAAATAAAGTCTTATGCACTGTTTCTTATGACGGGGAGCAACCCCTTTGGGCTTGCAACCGCAAATGCTCGTTCACTGGTCGGTTCTACAACTCTTTCTGCGACTAAAGTAGAGGCTGATCTGAGAGTTTGACGTCTACCATTCAAATTGTCTGGGATACAAAGCTCTTGAAGATACAGAGGCGCCATGTTATATGTCGCCTTGTACATCAACCGGTACAATTTAAATTCAACTCTTTTAGGGAATCGGAGCCAATGTGGTTCGTGCAAAAGGGATGTTATATGAGAGAATTTAGAAACTCCACATATTATCCATACTGCCGCATTTAGAATGGATTGTAGTCTAATCAGCTGAAATATTAGCATGCCAGCATAAATGCTATTACAATAGTAACACGTGACACCAAAAATACATTTATAAATAGATGGGCAACCCTAGGAGAAGGATATCTCCGAATACTTTTAATCTGTCTCTGTTGTTAAAAGCATGCACTCATTGAAAGATCTGAATCAATGTACACGCCTAACAAATTAATTGCAGATTTAGCATTTGTATTGTAGCGTTAATTGCTTAAATTAGGTTAGGTTGCTGGTAGATTATGATTAGGTACCAGTTGATCGTTGTCCTCTGAAAGGCTTATATTTTTAAATGATTATAAATAATGGTGTCAACATTGATCAATAAGTTTTGATTGCGGTAAAAATAAAGTGAACGAGTGACGTAAAAACGAGTGGCCTGGCCATTGTCACGAACAAAGCAGTTACAACTTTATAAAAAAAAAATGAATCCTTAAGACTTTGAATTATTCATGTACTCAATCAAAACTCAATCAAAACAAAATTTTTCTCAAATTTGGAGCTCAGGCTAGACAGTTAAAGCCTTCAATATTTGTTTAGAGTCATAACATAAAATAGCGCTCCGCCCGCACGCGACGCGCGTTCAAACAAGAGTACACATGTGTCGGTTTATGGAAGAAGAATTTTAGGCTGAGGAAACGTTTTGTTATACTGAGTGTATCGAGAAATGTTGTCTTGTTTCGATATCAACGTTCCATATACGAAATTTTTTATTGGACAAAAACATACGTTTAAGAGCGTGCAAGTGGTATGCAGCGCGCTCGGCCTGCTGGTGGTGTCGCCATAACAGCACGTGTCTCGGTCGGGATTTGAACTCCAATTTGGAAACATCCTGAGCCATCTAGGCCGTATCAGCGAACTGCATTTATTCCTGAATTAATTATTTACATGAACTCTAATTTGGATTGGTATACGAAATCAATACTTAAAATGACTGTGGAAGAACTCTGTAAACCCAAATTATTATATATTTAATAAGCTATTATTTTTTTTACTTTAATTAAAATAATAATTAAGATTACTCGAAATAGTTTTAATATATGTATTGTAGAGGAAAAAATACACCAAATATACAAGCAAAATTATACAAAATTGAAATAGAGGTGTTGTATACTTAAACATATTAGTGGATTAACTAACTAACTTATCATCAGACCGTTTCAACGCGATGGTAGGCAGAGAGGTTATTCGTCTATTCTGACACTCAACTATCCCCTTATCCACATTCGTACGATTTTTAAAACGAATTTTTCGGTCTACTAGATGAATTAATTAATAATAATTTAATCTGGTTATTATTATAAACCATTAGATTGTGCTATTTTGGTTTCTTCCGTAAAATTTTCTTAAACTCATATTTAAATATGTGTAATAAGCGTTTAAAGATAATGTTAAAATATATCAATTTTATTGCACGAACACCTAAGTTTCAATCAAATTAAATAAGATTTTAATCTACTTAATTAAATTAACTCCAACGAAAGATTTATAAAGATCCACACAGAATCCTCCAGAAAGATTAATAGATCGAATAAACGGAGTAATGTATAAAGTGATCGATTTGCTCCAGCTGTTCGGGAGCCAAATTAAATATCTGCCGAAGAAAGTTTCCCTTGTTTAAAGGCTTACACCGATTTGTTCACGGCAGAGATAACCTCAGATTGGATGTTATCAGAGGCCTAAGGAGATGTGGACTAATGGTGTTCCTACCCCCCGCAGGGTCGGCGGGTGCAGGGGTGGCCCGATTAGCGCCCCCGGCCAGACGGATGACTCGCAGCCCGGCACTGACGCTGGGGATTACCGAACCCTAATTTGATTTGAATTAATGTTTCGGACACCCTGATTTATTATCGAATCTTCCAAACATCCGATACAAGCAAACCCACTATTCGCCGCCATCCGCCGCCTTCAGAGAGCGCACGTCGACCGCTGACTTGATAATACCGCTTGACCGGTCCGCGGGAGGCTTATTGCGCTTCTCCGATGCAAATATTATCAATTATCTTCTTAAGATAACGTAATATTTTTATCGACCTAGTTAAAAATAAATAAAATGATTTATAGAATTATCGTACTCAACTCAGAGTTCGCAGTACACGATGGTCCGTACGGTTACGTCAGCACGCCGTAGGGTCGGTACGCTTTGTGCACGACACTGAAGACGGATCTAAAATTTAATAAAGCTCGACTCGTCGCGTGTTGTGCTTAAAGCTTCCTCGGGTAGGAGCGATCGCTCGTAATCCGCGACGTTCATTTATAATGATTATTGCTTTTCGAGCGCTAATTTAAATTCAGCCGGGGTTTGTTCATCACGGGGAGACACGGCCGCGCGATCTGTTCTCTCGGCTCGGGGGCGGGGGTTGATTTTTATTTATTTAGAAAAATCACCTCGTTTCAATTTCGCAGCGACGACCGGTCCCCGTCGAGCTCAAATCGATCTCAACAGCCTTCGATCGAATTACGTGGAGCGGTGGTGATCGGCATTTATTACGCCGACGCTAATTAACGGCTGAAAAAAGCGACACAATGGACGGCATGATTTATATTACGATAACTTGTCCCCGCAAGGAATAAGAAAGGATGTTTAATTGGTACATAAATTCTAACAAATTTTTGCCATTGCGACCTCGAGTGCACTGCTGTGTTCAGCCGTGCAATTTATACAAAAAACGATTAATAGCAATAAATACAAGTTCCCTCAGTGGAGTGCTTGGATTTATTCTCGCGAGTGGCGATACTTTACCACCAGACGTTCAGAGCGAAGTACTAAGTTGCAGAAATACAATTCTATAAAAACTCAAGACGTTTGTATCGAATGTACTTGTTAATTACTGTCATAATTAAAAAGGTAAAATACAATAATTCCGTTTAAAATAGTGTTATAAAATTATGATGAAGATCTTGTTTTACTGTTAATATATACGAGAAAATATTGAAGCATTAGTTACAGTTAGCGGACTGGAATTCGATTTGAACCTCCTGTCATAGTAAATTATTAATACAAGATGAAACAAATACCGAGAACTCACTGCCAACCATTTGCAGTGAAGTATATACCGTCAAGTAATGGAACTTCTTGTTGAGTCAGTGTTTATTGCCTTTGGTTTCCTCATCTACTGGAGACCGTAGGGGGAGATGGTGTCACCGGCAATAGGTCTAGAAAGATGTTTATTATTAACCGACACATATTGCAGTTTGCCTTTATTGGCATGATGATATTGCGATGGTTATAATAAATATGGAATCAAAACAATTTTTACGATTTAAATTATTCAATACTTAAATTAAAATTATTTCTTTATTTGATTAGAAATAATATTTTATTTCATTTCTTTCGGTGCCGTCGCGATAAATGTCCTTCTCACTCAGATATCTTTGTAAAGCCTCTTGATTAATTTAGCCATTTAGGGTGGGAAAAATATCACCCACGATTTTGTGGATTTTGAGTAAAAGTGTATTATAAATAAGCGACAATAGTTGTGAAAGACTTCGGATGATAAAATTCATCTTGTTATTAATAACTTCACGAGATTTAAGCGCAAGAATCGGATGGTCTCTGTTATATCCAGAATAAGGCACCAAATAATTGCTACAAGTTGTAGTTATTAAATGCTGGATTATAAAGTAAGAGCAGCTGGAGATCCCGTCAAAGTGGATCTGGTTTGTGGCCTTCCATTTTGGGATGTAACTTCACGTCAAGTCTTTAAACAGCGCGTGGCCTCACCTCTCTTGTACTTCGTCGTCATCATCGCCGACTAGCTGTCAACCATTTTAATGTGTTTACGATACCATCAAAGGTCTACTCATATTTTCTTTTCAAATAACGTTTTTATTAATACATTTTCTAAGAAATCCTTATTAATATTTACCGTAATATAATATATAATAAATAATATAATAAATTCAATTTAAAACATAAATACGTATTTTCAAAGTGAATAATGCAGATTCAAGAAATATTAAAAGATTGTTAATACTGTATTTTTATTTATAATTTATAATATTAAAATTATATGAAGACGCCATATCATTTCTTGGCGTGCCGGCTGAACAAAGTTTCGCAAACATACTATTTCTAGGTCAGTATTGTTTCAAAAATGATTCTGTGTTGTAATTTTCCGACATATTTCTAAACGTTTTGCGGTTTAAATGTATTGATTTGAGTTTGATCAAAAATATTTAAATTTAATTGTGAGAGAATTCTTTCCTGCATACGTGGGTTTTAATTTAATTTATTTTATACAAATTTGATTTTAAATATGCGCAATTCAAATCATTTAAGATTTTTCACCATTTTATCAAGTAAATGAAAAAGTGAAACTGTTGCTTTGAAACATGAAATGCATATGAACTTGTAAAATAAAAGTGAGAAGGCGTGTATCTATATATCGCAACATAAACTGGTTAAATAAATGAGTTAGAAACAAACCCATTGGCTCAGGAGTGTTCTGAGAATAAGGGAATAAGAGTACATAAAGTTAATTTTTTTGCGAGTTACACATATTTAACGGCGTTAACTTTAAAAATAATCGTTACACGAAGACTAATTGAACATTAATTCTTTTTTATAAATTATAAGCCATAAAAGTTTCGAGGTAAGCACCAACAGCTACTATTTATAATTTTTTTCCTATTTTTACCAGATACGTACATCATTTCACGTTAACAAATGCGTGTACGAATCCTCTATTCGGTCGCCTAGTAATATATCAATGTATACATTAACAAGAGCAATATTTTATGCATGCTATAGATATACGACACTGTAAATACGAGCAATATAAATTAATTAAGGAAAAAACATTATTGTTGTGAAGTTGCATTTTTAGAACATAGTTCTGTGGTATTTTTAAAACAAATTAAATTAATCGACTAGAAAGAAATCAATTAGAATCTATCGTCTGAAAAAATATTAAGTTATTACCCAATTTTTACAAAATACATATTTACGTAACAACTGAATATTTTTTCAATAGATAGATTTTTACTGTGTTCCATGTGTTGATTAATTTAATTTGTGTTAAATATACATAAATTTAATATTCGTCAAAATTTGAAGTTTTATTCTATACTTTTTTAATATATTTTTATTATTATATTTATATTTATTTTAAAGTGATAAACACATTACATTTAAAAACAAATCAAGGCACTACATATGATCAAAAAATAACTTACTAGAATATAATGAACATCCAGATAACATAACTAGGGATGTCACTCTAAAGCTTAAAATGTTAACGTAACAAGCGGTGCTCAGCTCTACGGGCAGCACCTTATAGTGTTTTCAGTTTTATTTATATGTAAGAAAGTTCTATAAATGTTGCTAGGTGATACGAATGCTCGTGGCATGGTACTGGAAGGTTGCACAATGTGACTTTATTTTTGATTACATCAGACATGGCCACTGAAATATGATCCAAAACCTTGGCTACAATAAAATCTAACCCATGGTTGAAAAAACTTTAAATAAATTTTACTGTCATATCACATTTTATAATGGTAAGAAATAACTAAATATAATTATAGAAAAACTGAAGAGTAGATTCGAGTTAGAAAATTGTCTTAATTAAAGAAGAAAATTTGGATCAAACAATAAATAATTAATTTATCTTCTTCTGTGTTAACGGCCTCAAGGGATTTGGGAATCCATAACCTTACTCATTACATAGCGCCAGCCCCCTGTTATCTCCGATGTGATCCATTCTACTGGGCACTCGCCTACCTCTTTTGTGTTCATTTTTATTAGAGAGTTCAGGTTTATTTAGACTTCTAACATTGCACATAACGTATTTCATGTTCTTATACGCAGACTACCAAATAAATATAGACTAACGCAAATTTCTTGTTCCAATATTTTCATTTTGGTATCACCCACGTGATCACTTTGGTACCACTTACGCAATCAAATAGCTCTGCGACTTTTTTCAAAAATATGACTAGATTTGAACGAAAATTTAAACTCTGAAAATATAAAATGCATCTTGAAAATATATCTTGTTTACACAAAGATTTAATTTTCTAAGAGTAAATACTGTTGAATAAATGTATCATAATCAGATTTATGTTTCTACCAAGAATGTGTGTAGAATGCCTCTCGTCCCGCTGCTATTGTTTTCAACTCTTCCTCTATATGTACACTTTATTTCATGTCATGTACATTTATCGGTATGTGTTTGCATTGGTCGTTTGGTATTCTTTAGCTATTTCTCTGTTTCGCGATGTTTAACTCATTAAATCATCACTACCAATATATTAAATTTTATCAGAGATACTCTAAAATGTAAACTTTATTTAACCATAAATATTTAATTGAAAATCTTGTAAAGAATTCAACACGGCTTGTCTCTAAGAATAAAGTTTAAATATTTAATGTTCGAATGTTAAGGAATGCAAACAACTGATTTGTAGATTTAATAAAAGAATTTTCAATAAAAAAGTTGTGAAATCAGCAAACATTTTACACAGGCCTAAACTTAAATGTTTTCGACAACTCCAGTAATCCTGTAATGCAAAGTAAGTATCAGACATTTTTCCAGTTTATTGGGAAAACATAATTGGAAAACTCATTAATTTGTTTTGTTAAAAAGAAACATTGCACGGAAGTCGTGCGCTGTTTGATTTTGTACAGCTTATATAGAAAGGAATTTAGTAAATGTGTTTTTTTATTACTATTGTTACATTATAACAGTGCTTCTTTACTATTTGGTAAACCGAATATTGTGAAACTGTTACATTGATAAATTAATATTGAATTTAAAAAAAACTATCAAAATTATATACGTAAAAGAGAGTATTGGAATTTTTTTTATCTCCTGTGCCATTATTAATTTAATGTAAAAAAATAGTTCTTCCGATAATCACTATTGCAAACTATTGTGAACACCAAAAGAACTATAAAAATATTTTGTATATCTAATTTTAGACGAGCAGTGCATTTTGAGCACGTATTTAAAAAAAACGCATAGTTTATGAGATAAACTGATATATTGTACGATGGGGAAAATATTATTAATACAAATTAAATGTATCGATTAGAAAGATATATAGATAAAATCAATTTATTGAAAAAATATTTTGTTGGGACTCAAAACAGAAACTTTTCCTATCCGTGGAAATGTACTGGAAATTACACCATGTCGACATAGTAAGTTAACGACAATGTTTTGAACCTATATGCTGCACTTTCAAATTGATACATCTGTAATTACATTTTTAAAAACATCCACTTCATATTAATTTTCGATAAATTAATTTTATCTTCATATCTTTCTGATTAATACATCTAATTTGTATTAAAAACATCACAAAATTATGTTTTGTAAAACTGCAACACAATAATAATGCGTTCTCTTTAAAAAATATTAAATTATTGATAGAATCGGTGTTAACTTTGTATTTTCATTATCTAAATAGATGGATATTAACGTTTTAAGCAAAACTATTCAGAGTCACCTTTAGAAATTTCGGCAGACAACGTGTACGAACTGCATTTTTGACGGTTTGCAATTATCCAAACACTTATTATTTAACAAACATTAAATTATTTTTATGCTCGTCTCAATTTCATCATAAATTACATTGTAAAATTACTCTGTAACAGGTGTCGTTAACGCAACTAAACGAAAAAGTAATTTATGGAACGATTAAATATATTAATATCAAAAAGGTAACATATTGGTTCGAAAATTTTTCGCTAAAAATATTGTCGTTGTAGCATAGTTGGATAATGCACCTTCCTCGGTTTGGAAAGAGATCCAAGTACGAATCTACGATTTGCGGCATTACTAATAACGTTTAGTACGGAAATATTACATCATAATAATTGCTATTTAATTTGAACAGCATTTATTTTCCATAGGATTTTAATAGATTCAAATAAAATACATTAAATACTAAATTAATGTATTAATTATAAATATATACATATAAAATCAATTTTGTCGAAAAATATTGTTTTTGCGTCACCGGGATTCAAACCTGGATCTCTATTTCCAATCCGGTGTATTAATTTGAAAAATGTAACATATAGGTTTGAAAATTTGTCAAGAAAAATACTGGCGTTATAGCACAATGGTAGTGCACTTCCCAGGATTGGAAATAGAGATCCAGGTTCGAATCCCGGTGACGCAAAAACAATATTTTTCGACAAAATTGATTTTATATGTATATATTTATAATTAATACATTAATTTAGTATTTAAAATATCACAGACCTATGTTCTGAACAATTACAACTTCACAATAAGAATGTGTTTTCCTTAATAAAATATATTACATCTCTTTATAAAATGGTGTCTGATGTACAGGTTGAGATAATGAGATAATAAATATTCTTATTTTATATAAAATAGCGTTATTTTTAATAACCATAATGATGAAAAAATGATATTCCAATCAAAATTTTATATAGGTGACTATTTACACTTTAAACAATGAAATGAAATTCTTCAATAAATATTATACTTAACATCTTTTTTATACGTTGAAGATATTTTTAGTATGGATAAAAATCGCTAATTTATTTGAATTTACAAAATACACATCACGTTGCTGATAAATCAATATAATAGTGGGTCGTTATCTGATGAGCAAGGAGAATGTCAGATCTGGAGATTAATATGAGTACGGCTTCCGCTTTTTATCAATTTTATCTTTGTCATCGATGCTCCCGGCCATGTCCAGCATTGTTATTATTATATTAACCACACAACGACCTTTCAAAGTAGAGTTAATAGTGATGATCGAGAATCATAAGGCGACGTCGTATGACAACTGCGGAATATATTTTTAAATCATTTCAAATGAGGAGTTTTTTTATAAAATAAATTCCTTATTAAAGAAGAACTGCAAAACTACAGGTATTAAATAAATATTTTTATGTTTCATCAGTGAAACTACACTTGACTACACAGGCGTCAATCAACCTACAAAATAGTGATTCGAGGTCAAGTCATTTTGAGAAGAAAAATACTTGATCATCAAAAATTCCATTGATTTATTGATGAATGATGATGCATTAAACTAGAAATGTCACGTCAATGTGTTTCAATCAAATTGAATTCGCAAACTAATTTATTTCTTCAGAGAACTTAAATATATTTTAGGACCAATATTAATTAAAACAATCTACTATGCTTTGTGTCATTATCTAATAAGATACGATATATTAGGTTGGGGCGGGGCTACTAAAACCGTACTAGTAACTTCAGCCAAGGCACACAAAAATAAATAGGTACTGTTTGGAGCAACTTAATAAAAAAGTCATTTATCGGATTAAGTAAAATATATAGTCGAATTCGGTTATATCGAGCACGGTTATAGTAAAATCACGGTTATAATGAGGAAATACTTATTATTATTTTGATACAGGCATGTTTTTATACAACTCTTCACTGTACTGTTATAGTAAGCTATGTTCACTGATAAAACGTACAAAAATATTATTAACAAGTGAATAAAATACACTACACGGTCTAAAAACTCTAATTTTTGAGAAGTCATAAAATTGAAAGCAGCGTTTGCCGACGATGTTTTTTGTTTTACTTATTGTTTACAATTCTTTTTAGGTTTATGAATTCTTAGAAAAAAACAATGGGTATTAAAAACAATGAGTTGAGTGCGTAGTAAGTAGTAGTAAATTTTAAACTTTAAAACAGAGCAGTATTTTGAATTTTGTTAAGAAATAATGTAATTGAGCATTGTAATTTACTTTAAAATGTTTTTGTTCATACAATTATATATTTTTAATTTTTCATAAATATTTGACTTGCTTTTAATTTTATTAGATATTAAATATATTTTGTAATAACGAGTAACAGTTATAATGAGCAAATTTAGCTAGTCCCTTCGTACTCGTTGTAACCGATTTCGACTGTGTATGGAATTATTATTGGAATATTTTACAAATAATATCACACTTCATAATCTTGTAGAATATA
Organism: Eubasilissa regina; assembly: GCA_022840565.1. Taxonomy (NCBI): domain Eukaryota; kingdom Metazoa; phylum Arthropoda; class Insecta; order Trichoptera; family Phryganeidae; genus Eubasilissa; species Eubasilissa regina. Next base: position 15,044,381 of record JAINEB010000018.1, on the reverse strand, counting down.
TCTATTTAACACACGTTCAAAAGTAGTAATCCCGAAAATGAGAACAGCATTTGGCCAACACTTTAATATGTTTCTACCTCCTCGGCTGTGCAACGTAACTAAGAATGAGTGGAAGAGAGAAGAAAAATCTCAAAATGCTCGAAGAGCAATAGTCAGGCTAATAGAGGTGGATTGAGAGAAATCGGAGTTGCTCTTGACCCATATTACGAGATTAACAGTGAAGATGTTTAAAATAAAAATAATTTGCATAGTTTTCTAGGATAATCTGCCATGCATATCTGGCCAACGTTTTGGATCCCACTGCAGGGTCCATCATCAGGGCTGATGTGGACCGATAATGCACCTTATAATGCGATCCGAAACGTTGGCCATTAAGATCAGATATATACGGCAGATTTGTTCAGAAAACTGCATTTTGCAACTTTTGCAATCTTAAAGACCTGTGACTATTCTAGTCTACCTGATAAGATCTCCCTTACATTTTTTTGTTTTGCTATCTTATTGCTTTCAATAACATTTTTCTCATCAAAATTTTAAATTCACGAGTTTTTGAAAACAGTGACCAGGTTATTCTAATTATGGTTATATGTCTTCCGACTTCACTTCCTGCCGGTATCCACCCTCTCACCCAGACCTTGTGCTATATACTTATTCAAATGCCTCTATTACCATCTCTATTCTGTATTTTTATTTGCCTCAGGTAAAATTGAAAATTTATCTAAAAATCTTTTGAATTTTAAATAATTAATGTGCTTATTATTCCTGCAACTAAAATCCATATTCTACATCTTCGTATTTTCACATATTTCAAAAGAATAATATATATAATATAGTTTATATATATATATGTGTACTAACAACTATGTAGTAGATTCAAAAATTTATTTACAATAATATTTTCACCTGTTTAAATTTGATAAAAATAATTTTATTCATGTCCAATATTATATACGTCTCATATAAAAACCAAACTCGTTAACTATGAATTTTAGTTTCATCCTCTGTTTGAATGTTTTAATGACCTCTTGAATAATATTATTATCACATTGCATTTGAAGATGTTATCTTAAAAATTTACATTATATTGTATCTAATTTATGAAATTTATTGCTTTACATGCAAATATATTTAAGAAGATCAACTTATAAACATATTTTAATTAGGTTATAAAAATATTATATGGTATTTTTAAAATTATTACATAAATAAAATATTTTTGTCCACAAATGCAGATAGGTCTTCCTGAAATTAATACTATTGAAAAAATATATTTCTATAAATAAAATATATATATTAAAATAAAAAGTAATTTTGTTGTTTTTTTAAATAATGGTACTATTCACAAGATAAAAGAGGTCATAAAGAATTAATTAATCTTAATCATAAGATTTCTCGATGAGAATTTCATAATCAGGCAATTTAGTTTTTTGTGTAGGTAAATGTTTATAATAAGTAATATGTTTTTCAATAAAAATCTACTAAATCGTGTTTTGAATAAATAAATCAATTAGGTCCAGCGAACCATATTTCGTCGGAGATTCCAATTTGATTTCACATTATGTCAAAATTACAAACCATTTAAACGTTGAGGTATTTGTCGCAAAAAGCACAAACAGAATCCGCCAATACGGTCGGACTTTTTCTATGTCTAACTTAAGTAATCGATCATCATAATATCATTTCTTCATTCCTACCGCGAGCGGGAGGGAGAGACCGAGGCAGCGCGGGAAACAGAGCGAGACGGAACGATATTTAATAATTTATATATTATTAATAAATAATTCACGTTTTAATTTGGCCATAGCAAACAGCGTCCACGTCTTGTGGCCGGTGGTCACGTGGGCAAAAAATAATCTGTGCATTGCAGTCCTGTGGGGGTCCTCTTATGACGGGCGAACCACCCACCGCGCCCGCCAGCTCGCGTCACTCATCCTCCGTCCAGCCTCCGCCTGACGCGGCCCGTATGACAATATGCGCAAGAATGCTTTCTTGGTTTCAGTATCGCTGAATTTGAATGACCAGTTTATATATATAGACTGTATATATAATAGATATAAAATATAGACATTTTTTTATTTTTCTATATTGTGGTTTTTAATGCTGATCTACTCTGATTCTAATAAATATCGGCTATTTACTGTTTCCGAGGTAAGTTTGTACAACTCTATAATCACATATGTGAAAATAAAACACTTGTTTTCTGATTCTCTCGTTTAATTTACTTAAGGCGCGTTTCGCCTTGTAAAGGTATTATCAATCTAATAGTTTAACTCAAAAACTTGTATTTATAACTATAATGGGGGACAGCTATACAATTCTGTTTGCATGAGATGAAAAAGTATAACATTATTCATTGAAATTCTGAGGATTTTCGTACATTTTGAATGCCTCTAATTATTCTAAATAACTATTCAGTTTCAACACTAATAATATTTTAATGTCATGGATAATTTGTAGAAACGGAGAGCTATATAATTTTACAATCTAAATAAAACAATACGGCAAGAGAGACATTTTTGGTATTGGGCTATTTGTTTTGAAAAGTGAAATGAATTACAAATACACTGGTTTGAACAAGCGATAAGTTTTATACTCTTAGGTGTAATGAATCTACGCATTGTTTAGCAGTATTTAGATTAAATATAAGTGTTTTCTAAAGCAGACACTGATAAAGTGTAGTCATTAAAAATATTTATGTGATTTTTTTCAACAAAAATAGAAATATATAACTCTTAAAAAAACCTCGATAAACATTATAAAAGTCATTCCTTGTTTTCTTATTTCATTAAAATCTGAATGCAACCATTAAAAGATTTTAATTACCAGATTTTTATAACCGATTTTATCGATTTGAGTTTATGCCCAACGACATTGCCCGAGAGATTACCCGAATATCGGCGTGGTATAATTTAATGCCGCTAGTTACAGGATGAAATGTCAAAAAATAATAAAAACTTCGGTGCCGGACGGACGGTACTTTGATACCGGCCGACAATATTTTTTTATGATTTACCTCCGATAAATTCCAAAAGCGACAAAGAATCACAACAACCTACGAGGGGGGATCGTGGAAATTGATATTTCATCCTTTGGCCCGGTCCTCGCGCCTCCAGCTGAAGACGCCACCGCCAGAAAGGGGATGCGGCAACGATTAAGGACAGCGACAAGTCTCTTTGGGAGAAATGTAATTTTTCACTCGACGCCCGGTGGATCGGTCCGCAAGACGCGATCTGTCCCGAGGATGGAGGGGTACTCCGGTAGCGGCGGTCCATAGGCGCATCGCATCACAAAAACTAGATACGCTCGGAATTTATGGGTCCGATGCGGCGATGATCGGTGGTCCGAAAGATGGGCGATCGGTAAAAACCTCAATCGGGAAAATTTATTGGCTCTATTAAATTATTGCTGCTTCATGTTCGTGTATAAATGAATGAAAAGGATGGACACAGCGCCAGGAAGCGTTGCGCGTCATGCAACCCGGCTGACACGAGTGCGGCTGTTGAGATTATCCTCGACGGATCTTCGGATTAACTCGGACGTTGAATGATATTAAGGAATTGATTGTTTTATTATAAATCCGATCAATAGAAAACACGACGATTTCATCAAATCTCTTATATGTATACATATAACTATTAATATTCGTGATATAATTTGTCTTTAATTAAAAGTTCATAAAAATATATATATATTATTATAATTTGTAATATTATATTATAATTATTATTTTGCTTATATGTAAACCACCACAACTACGTAACCACACAACACAGATGATTTTTTGTTCCTATGTTATTTATTTTTTTAAGGAAACCACATTATTATTGTGAAATTGCCATTTTTCAGAACAAAGTTCTGTCGTATTTTAATACAAAATAAATGTATCAATTAGAATGATATTTTCAAATTATCGAAAAAATATTTCGGTTGCCACCGGAATTCGAACTAGGAACTTTTACTATCCAGGGAAACGCGCTGATCATTATACTATTACATTATAAATTGAATAATAGATGTATCAATTTGAAAAAGGAACTGTAACATAGAGGATAAAAAATTTGCCGTTAACTTACTAGGTTGACATTGTGTAATGATCAACACGTTTCCCCGGATAGGAAAAGTCTGGTTTGAATCCCGGTGGCAACTAAATTATTTTTTCGATAAATTGATTATATCTTTAATTAACACATTTAATTTGTATTAACATACTTTTTCCATTCATACTGTTATGTTTCCTGGCTGTTTTTACTATTTGGTCAATTCGGTTCATACATACTCGACCGCATTTCTTACCATCTTGGGTAAGAATTCTCATTATGATATAACCTAAAAATTTTAATTTCTCTGCGTCGTATTGAATCGACACTTTCATGAAAATATATGAAATTTTGGAATAATCTCTATTTACGAAAATATCGATAAACCTTTATCTGTTTTGGTAGTTTGAAACTATGGCACAGCTTTCTTCCTTATATAATTTTTATTCGTTAACTTTCAAATTGTTTTACCTAAATTTAAGTATATTTTGATCTATTTGATTCTTGTTCTTGTCTAATGCTAATGCTGTTCAAATAGATGTCTACTTTTTGTGTTAACACCAACTGAGTAGTTTGAAATAAAATACTGAACTGAAGAAAAAATCCATAGGTATAAATAATCTTGTTGATAAGCGGTCCATTCGTGGGATCTTAGAACTAATACTGATGTATATTAAAAAGCAATGAATGCAACTTTCTTGCTTAATAGTGGATAATTATATAAAATTAAATCTTGTTCTGTCTCTGTAAAGTGCTTACCTATGAGCATGCAATTTTAAGATCACCCATTATAACAGACACGTATTCGATGGAGTCTACGGTCAGCCTCACTATTTTTAATGATTCTAATTAATAAATGGAGAATGCGCGCCATCTTTCTGGACCGGGATGCTCATTATGGCTATATTCGTGGAAGAGTGTCTTCGGCCACCCGTGATGTATTCATTAGGACCAGGCTGAAGAGGGATGAGAGCAGGGGTGGAAGATTGTCTGAAAGGCCACTAGCTAAGCTGAAATTGAAGAATCCGAATATAATGTATTTAATATTTGTGCAATACAGTAAATAGACGTAACTTATATTAAATCAGTTTTTTTTTAATTACTTGACGATCGAGAGTATGCTTAGGTAATATTTTGTGTGTGCGAACTTGTATGTACGTGTATGTGAACTGGACTTGTTAAAACGAGAAGTAAATTAATTCTATCTATTATTCACATATTTTATAAATTTATCATACGACTTTTCAATTAAAATTTTATAAGGATAAATTTTTATCTGAAATACTTAATTCGATTTTTTTTTAGTAAGGTCCACTTTTTCTATATATTGATAATAATAATAATAATAATGATGATTTTATAGTTTTTGCCAAATATCAATGATAAATTTTTCATAATAGTGAATTGTGGATGTCTGAATGCTTAAAAGTGACATTTATTTTAAAATGCTTTGATGGTTTAATTTACGAATATTAAAATAAGTATTACGTATGTTTTAAATGTATTCACACATTTCAAAAAGAAATAAATTAAATTATTTTATTATTTATATTGATTTTTGTTATTATTTGTAATCTTCTTCGTAATAGGAGTTCTATACTGTCATATTTTGTGTCGTGTATTTATTTTGATACACTATTTAAACAATATATAATTCTTGTAATAGGGTAATCTATATTGAGAAGTGGTAATAACGTAACTAAATACCACCCTGTTCATATGGATATGCCCATCAAATTCTTATGATAAGTGGGATTGCTTCCTAGGAAAGTTCGGGCGCCATCTGACGTCACGAGTCGCCCGTGCTATCGGGAGAATGTGCAAATTTTGACATTGGAATCCAAGGAAAAACTATTTTGCAATAAGTATTCATCAGCCGCCCTCGATTGAGATTGACCAAGGGCCAAATTGAAAGATCGACGGCATTAGCATTTATATTGATGACCAAAAAGTGTACTTTTTGGAGTTAAACCAGAGATATTGACCGTTCGCAATGTAGAAACAAAACAAGACTTATTTTCTGGAAATCAAAATTATTATGCTTTTCGATTTCTGGTCACATTAGTAAATTATAAAATACTCTGCTTTAACAAGACATACAACAACCGGGCGCACGCAGTACAGCAGACTGAATTGCTGATAATAATCTAACCTAACCTAATATTTGATTTAAATGAAACATGGCAAAATATGCTACAAAAAAAGTTTGATTATATATTTTTAATATTTACTTCATAAACAATTTGATTAGTAAATTTTAATAAAATGTAACAACCACTTTATAATACAAATTAAATGTATCAATTAGAAAGATATACATACATACAGGAAAATAAAATTAATCGAAATAATATTTTTATTGTCACCGGGATATTTTAAATTATTTAAATAATATTTTTTCGATGAATTGAATTTTCTTGTATATCTTTCTAATTAAAATATTTAATTTGTATTATTAAACTACCACAGAATTTTGTTCTGAAAATACTGCAACTTCACAATAATAATGTGTTCTCCTTAATTAACCATTTTCTATATAAACACGATAGTTTTCTTTGAAAAACTAAAAACTCGTGTAGTTAAGTACAAAGTTATTGTATAATACGAGTATATATATATATATATATATATATATTTGTATGATTATAATTATAAAGGTACAAATTACAATTGTGTTGATAGTTTATTTGTTAACGTTTCAATTGTCTCATCAAGAAAAATATTTGGTAGTTGGTAAATTTAATATTAAAGTGTATTATATAATATTGCATTTTTGAGATTAGCTTCTCACTCAACATAATTATTTGATACATGGTGAACACTTCTCACTCAACATACTGATTTGTATACGTGGTGAACAAATCTCTTCAAAATCATTCGATGCTTTTTAAACCCTTAAATAAAAGCATATGTAATATTAAGGGCATTGTAATGGTCCTCTTTGTAAAAATAAAACCATGAAGCATTGCTTGGCATTAAGAGCCTAAAGCCCGTTTTTTAGGTTAAATTGATTAGTTCGTTCGTTTGATTTAAGCCTCTTTTACCGTTAATGTGCTAACTTTGTCACACTTATTTTAGATTCAAATGATATTGTTTAATATTGTAACTAAAAGTAAGACTGCATTTGCTAAATAAAAAGAAACTAAAAATTTATTACTCCATTTATTATACACATAGATAAAATATTAAAATTACTTAAATATTTACATTATTATTATTAACAACAAAGACAGCACTTAAAGGACACCGGAAGATTAAATTGATTTTCTTCGTACTTTGCTTTAATTCGTGACTTAAGGACTAATCATTAGTTTCGGTATTTACTCTTAGATTAAAATAGTTTAAAATCGCTTTAGTATATAGCATTGCACCGTGGAACCGATGAAGCGAGTTCAAACTCCTACAACAGTTCCGGGAAAGATGGATCCTCCCGGGGCCCACCGAGGACTCAATATAAAAAATATTATTGTTAATTTCTACTTAATATTTTTAATAATATTTACAAAAATTTTGACCGTAAGTATTTACGAATTATCGCAAGGGGTTTTTTTTATAATATTAAATGTTAGAATTGAATTAAATGTTTAGATTGTATGACACAAAAATGTAAAACAAAAAATAAAATTAATTATCCATTCCGAAGTTCAATCATACACACTGCTATACCTGTATGGTATATACTCACAATGTGCATATATATATGTATATTTATTTATTTATTCGACATTTTTACAGTTTTTTTAACATGAATTAAGTATTTTACATTTTTAAAATTACATGGATTTTTTTCGTTTACCTCTCAAAAAAAGAGACCAGCTCTTGATATATATATACAAATTGTGAGGGTAAAAAACGACGTTCTATCCTGTTCACCGGCTGGTTAGTGGAGAACACAAGAACAGCGGATTATTTACCTCAGAAACGTATACCCACCTTGGTTTGTTCCATTCTGCCTTTATACTAAACTGGGAAAATTTATTAATAATACCTGGGAGAGATAAATGAAAATATGTTTTACGTTAACTAATGAAATCTAATAAAAAATGAACACAATTAAAATTACAACAAAGTACAATTCAAATGAACAATTCTAATTTCGTCGGGGTTTTAGTTCGACGTTCTTCAGTACAGACTGGTGACAACAAGTTCAAAATGTTACGAAATATGGTATAACCTTCAATACATGCTTATCCGTGCACATTCCATCGTAGCACACCGTCTCCATGACCAATCGTCGTAGTTGGTTCCCAGCATCCAGGTCGACGCAATTGGATTTGTATAAAGAATTGTAGAAAAATAAAGTGTGAAAATGAATGTAGACCAAAGAGTAATGTAAACCGAAGGGAAACGTCTCGTTTGAAAATATTGTTCACCATGCAACTAGATTAAAACAAATTACATTAAATTGTGTACTAGTGATTGAATAATATAAAAGTATTTACTTTTCGGTTACATGTTGGACCCTTACAACTACATCTTGGATTCGCTAGCCATAGCTGCTAACCGCGTAATTTGACAACACTGAGCGATAAATTGAAAATAAACCATAGATGGTGACCGTTTTTATAATCTTTAAAACAAAGAACGTTGTCAACATGAGGGGGTTGTTTGCGTTTAAAAGGTACTTGGCATTAAAACTAATGACGGGGAAATTTCACAATATATATACATTCAAATGTCACAATATATATATACATATATATATATATATATATATATAAATACAGCATAATCGACGGTAATTAAAACTGGTAGGTTGACGTATTCATTAGATGCGCTAGCCTATTTTTAAAATAAATATAAAAGTGAGAATTAAAATGTTACGAAACCGTTTAATACTCAGTTTTTTGCAATAAAAACATGTTAAAATATATTAAATGTTCGTTGTCAAAGTGTTAACTAATAAATATGACATATTTGAACAATTCTGCTGTATATTTTATTTTGTCTTATTGTCTTGGAACATTGAACAAATTTAAAAAATAAGACGACCAGAGACCACCAAATATATAGATATGAACAAACGCAAATTTCGTGAACCAATATTTTCATTTTGGTGTCATCCATGTGATCACTTTGATACCACTTACGCAATAAAATAGCTCCGCGGCTTTTTTTAAAATATGACTCGATTGGGACGAAAATTTAAACACCGACAATATAATATGCATTAATGTAAAAAATACGTCTTGGTAACACAAAAAATTTTTTTTAAAGAATAAATACTTTTCCTGTTGCATAAATATGTCATAAACTATCGTATTTATATTTCCACCAAGAATATGTGTAGAATGCCCCTCGTCTCGCAACTAATATTCCAAACCACTCTCCTATATGTACACATTATTTCATGTCTACTCATTTACCGGTTAGTGAAGATGACCTTTTAAATATTCCACCTGTATGACAGAAACCTTCCTCGTTTGAATGTAAATTTAAGCAATCTAAAAACTTGCAATAAGGTCATTATTCACCAGATATGTCGGCAGTACAAACTTTATTTGAAAATGAACTATCTATTGACTATTCACTACAAAAACTCAGAATGACAGAAAATGTTTCATAAAACATATAAAAATCAACTTTTTATCATTTCCCGTATACAGCCGTATTGTGCACAGGCGGCAGACGTTGAAAATGGGCATACATTGCTATTTCACGTTTGTATGTAAGATTTTATCATAAATTCATACATTTATACTTACAACACTTCGTGTAATTAATAAGGAGACGAAAAAATTCCTAACCAATATATGCAACATGCGACCTACTGTTGATATGACAGCTAACGTAGATATCATAACCTATTCGGGACTGTATTATATGCTGCAGGCAATTTTCAAAATGTGTTCTGTTTTTAAAATGACTAGTCAAATACTAACTAATAACTCGATTAGATAAGTTTACTAATTTCAAAAAAAATCTTTGCTAGTTTATTTTTTTCATAACAGAACTTAGATATAATAGATTATTAAAATTATAATTTCTACCCTATACCTTTCATTAAATCACTATACATTGATTACTACACCAAACTATACTATGATAAATAATTTTAATATTTGATGCAAAAACATTGTGATTAGACATATTAATAAATTTATTCAAGGACTTTATATATAAGTTTACTATTAAACCAACCTGTTTTATTATTATTATCCTGATAATGGAAAAGAAAAAACATTTTAATTGACCACGATAATAAAAACTTAACCTGAATATAAAATTAAATTACGTTTCAAAAAATTAAATTTTTTAAAATGATAAAAAATAATCTAGTACCTGATAATGTAAAATATAAAATTAGTAAGATTATATTTGTGCCAAAATGACAGATAATCCCAAAAAATTTCTAATGTTTAATCATTTTTAAAATTTATTCAGTGATATCCCAAGCTATATTATTTATAAAAATTGAGAAATAGAGTCACAAAAATGAGTAAGTGTTCATTTTATTTGGCTAAATGATTACGCACTTTACTGTCGTAAATTTGTCAAAAATAGCTACACACCTCACTTTTGACTGATTATACTATTCTTCTGACAAATAGTCGACGATATGTAAAACTTTCTCTTCACCCTAAAATAATCGAGCAATAAAAAGAGCCTCGCAATGAATCGAGATACATCTAAAATGATGGTCATTAATTTGATTTATAATGAAGTCATTTCTTTATCACAAATAATTAAAAATGCCGAGTACCTGACATGTGTGAGAGTCTGCGAGGCAGTACTAAGATGAGGAATGCCGTAGCATAGTCTGCTATAGACAAGCTTAAGATTTGATCAAACAAAAATATAACTATTATAATAATATAAAAAATTAAGCTAGTAGAACCCTGGTCTTCCTACGGTTTTGAAAAATTGTCTCTGAAAGAGTGAGAGTGAGACCCAACAGCTCGCAAAAAAAAAACCCTATAATTAAGGCTTTTTTAACAAAATAGCTGTATCAAATACAGCTATTTTGGCCATAAATTAAATCCGTAGATATTTTGACCATATATAGCCATAGTAAAATGGCTAGTCTAACTGTGATTGTATAACGAGACACGAGATTATTAATAAAATGGTGGTCCAACAGAGAATGGAAGAAACCTGATAGAGCGACCAGCTAGACTAGACCAACTGATCATCCACAATGTCCATCCACGATCATGACTATTCTTATTGAGACTAAAATAAAAAAGATGGATAACCTTTTTTCATTTTTTTATTACGCTCATTTTCATTATTTTATTTTACTTTATTTTAGTAATCCATGAACCTGAACATTAATTATTTTTAGTAGTATTAGAATATGGGTGAGATTGTATTTTGGCTGTAACTCAGGATGTGAAGTTGCACAGAGAGCATGCACCGCTATGAAATCAAGGAGCACGCCAACGATGTTGTCGCGCGTGATCCAACTTTGGAAGTTATGTTTTCAATGTAATTTGATTTATTTATCAAATAGCCGCCTTCGGACAGTACGCGGCCGTCACCTCCTTTCAATAATATTTCTGCTTCGTCGATTTGCATGAAAAAATACATGTTAAATGCCTGTACTGAAACACAGTCATGATGCAGTACGGTATACGTAATTAATATAATATTATTAAACTACATTCCACCAAATGATTATTCATAGATGTAATGTATACGATAAAATAAGATTGATTGCTTATTTATTTTAGTTTGTTTAGTTTCGGTTTCCTCTACACCAAGTAGACTGGAACAGTGAAATAATTTTAAAAAAGATATGCGGCTCGAATGCTGATGGCATCAGAAATAGACTAATTTGAGTAAAGAAACTAGGTAAATCAGATTGTGGTAGATGGTCCCTTTAAAAGTCCCAACTGTCAACAAGCACGCATGAAAATACGTGTGTTGAAATTGGATGTTGACATAGGAATATTGACTAAACAATGTATCATCGAATGGAACCCTAAATGTTTATGTGATAATAGATGATTAGATTCATTGTGTATGATAGTATCTGTAAAAGTTGAAGAAGAAAATGGTATTTTTCGAAACCGGTAGATGTATTTAAACTCAATTAAGTGGTTAATAAAACAAAGATAATAAATAAAAAAAATATGAATTTTAACCATAAAGTTATTATTGCAATTTTAAAAGTACAATATTACAAGATACGTACTTACTTATTTTTATACAGACATATGTTAAATTGGTAGTTGTACACCATAAAATTACATTCCTATAAAGGGAAACCGAGTAGGATAAAATGGCACCAATTTTTATCCTAAAATTCATCATTTACTTCTTCCACATCATATTATAGCTCACCAGTATCTCAAAAAAAAAATTATGTTACGTCAATAACTTGAAAACAATGAAAATAATTTTGTTGAGTACTTACTTCTGAATTTTTGTCACTTTATATGTATTTTTGCAGGGTACAACGTTGGAAAAATATTAAGACATGCATACTGTTTCTAAACAATGGCTTCAAAATTTGATCTCGTGTCAAACGAAAGATGGAGACTTCTACGTTGAAGAGGTTACAAACTATCAAACCAAAGAAGACCCTGGACTTTAGACTGAACTAAAACAACAACCGTCGATTATTACAACCGGGAGCGTGATAAAAGTACGACGAGAGAATAATGAGGTGAAAAAATATTATTCTTCACGACAATATCAGAAGTGAAGTGACTAAATGTGCTTGTGGTATAGCGGTTGATAATAGTAAGAATATTGATGTGACACATATTCAGTGTACGCATCTGTATTTATAAAAAAAAAATTACATTAAAAATATCCTTTCTAGTTCTGGGAGATTTTGATTGCGTGTATGTCTTTTTCCTCTAGATTCAATATTAAAGGTATTACGAGTTTTTAAAGAACCACTACGTTAAAACAAGATGACGGGTCAGATAAGAACTATGGGAGTTATCGTGTCCACAAAATTCTTTGGGGGTGATTTCGAAGTCTCCTGCTCGTGATCGAAGAAAACGCACATTGAAAATTTCCAGAAGTTGCGTCATGAGGCCTTCCGCATTAGGTATTATTTATATTTAAATCTATCTGTTTATTTTGAAACACTTTTCAGAAAAACAATATTACAATTGAAGTCAAAATTTCAATTCTTGTAAAATAACTCAACTTCATAAGCTTACACTAATATTACATAAACATATTTATTTTTCGACATAGTGCCAAATTGTTCATGCATCCAGTTTCATGATAATATATATCCACCATCCACTTCTCGCTCATTCGCTCCCGTACATACTCCTGAGCGACCAAATGTCCACCGTATACACTCTACTTTTGTTCTTTATTTGTCAATTACAGGCCTGTATAAAAAATGTATTTCTGCGTGTCACATGTAGATACATTTTGTTGGAGTGAAGTGTCAATCAGTGTGAAAATATCCTTATCATGTGACTTTTCTGTCATAAAGGTACATTTTTAAAAAATGTAAGCGAATAATTATTCTAAGATTAAAATACCGTTATGCTACTGTAGAGATGATTATTTCAATTATTACATTTGTTCAGAGTAAATATAATTTTATATATAGATTTTATCATTCTTGATCATTGATTACTTCAATACGATTTCACATATGTGTAAATTGTATAACGTAAATGAGTTTGACATATTATTCAATTCGTTACAATACTAAGCTACAGTAAAACTTTTAAACGACACTTATTAATTAATTATTTTTATGATTTTATATATTACTATATTCATATGTACATATAATATTATGCTTTCGTGTATTTTGCATTGCAATTTGCTGAGATGTAACATCTCATTTATACGTATTTTATTTTATCATATATACTAGTGATGAGAAAAAATGCTACTCTTGACTCACAAGTGTGATTGTGATTGGTATTTGATAATATCAGTGATTGAAAACTGTGACTGTGATCACTATTTCATTATTAAAATCCACGTGCCGAAATGTAATGTTAAAACTTCAATTGCGTTAAAAATATATTCTAGCATAATAATTGAATAAAAATCTTATCTAAATATTATCACTAAGAGAATGAAATATTTTTATAAAATAAAAGTGTATTTTTCAAATCAAATTCACAGCATTTACTGTTTTACGCGTATTTACGCATAAAACTTTTTGAGAGTTAAATTCCCAGCAAACGTGCAGAATTTTTAGCAAAATTTACTAGATGGCGCTGGTTACGATCATGGCGTCATTCCTTCATAATTATTGGGTATCAATTTCATTAATTTGTGAAAATTTTGAATAATGCTATTTGTAGGAAAGTTAAAAAAAATATAATAATGTTAAAAAGTCAATTTACGAATCACGATGTTTTCAAATTCTCAATCACTGATAGTGAGCGTGACTCAACGATATCAGTGATTGAGTCACAGTTCATGACTTTGTGCTCATTACTAATATTTACGTATTTTATGAGAATTCGCAAGAGGTTTAATGACCATATTTTTAATGTAGCTAATTTATTCCAACTTATATTGTAACATGTAACATTAAATTGTTAATATTCTATATATTGTGTATAAAATAAAATTGTTGTTTATATTTTCAAAAAAAGGATTAACATTTAAACAACATGCATGTCTTTCGCTCTCATCCTAGGATGAATTTTAAATTCAGACTAGTTAAATACAAATTAAATGTATCGATTAGAAAGATATGGAGAAAAATTCAATTTATCCAAAAATTGTTATAATTTTTTCGATAAATTGAATTTTTGTGTTTATCTTTCTAATTGATTTGTATTAAAATACCACAGAAATATGATCTGAAAAAAACTGCAAATTCGCAATAATAATGTGTTCTCCTTAACATATTAGTTATGTCAATACTATCGAATGATTGATCCATGCTCGCATAGTTACCATCTGTCGAGATTTTAACACTTACTGCCCGGTGGGTCAGAACAAAACACATCCGGCAGTGGTGGGTCATTTTAGACCCACCTCAAGTTTTTGGCTTTACAGCCGTTTTGTGGTAAATTTTTTATAGATATTTCATTTTAAATATGATTTAATGAAATGGCATGATGTGCCGTAATGTTTCTGCTAAAAAAAATAAAGTTAAAAGTTAAAAAATGTTACGAATAATGTACATATTCTCACGAATCAACAGATGCCCTACACAGCCAAAATACAAACATCCACTAAGCATGTGATTTTCTCATCGGAACCCGAGCAGGTAGTGTCATAAAACTTAAAGGTAGGCGCAACGCCCCTCAAATAATTATATTTCTGGTATTATCTACGGACCGCTGGACGAAAATAAGTTAAAACAAATACACGGACTCATACCTTGTATCTTTTGTCTACCTGCTCAAAATAATAACAGTATATGATTTGGCGTAAATGCTAAGATTTAATCCGACTCAAGGTCAGTTTTTGAGCGTTTTTTCACATTTTTATCAATAATTCATTTGAATCTTGTCCGATAACATTTATTTATATCTCAAATTATTTGAAAATATTTAATAAAATACTAGTTAGAAGGAAAATATCATTAAAAGCGTAATTCATATTTCTACAAATACCCGGGTCAAATCTGACCCACCACCGTAGAGTATGTGTTAAGAGTAAATATTCCAATATAAACATATTAGATGAACCGCAGTAAACCCGGATATATGTACTATATAACCGTGTTCTGCGCACTGCCAACCTCAAGGCGATTTCTGGGAATCGCACAAAGACACGACAAGAACCGTACAGTTGTCATTCTGAAATAATCGATTCTGTATTTTACTTGCGCCGGTGGACAATTGTGAAACGTGAAAACGTAGAAGATTTAAATTATCCGGACGATGGACGCGGAGATAGCCGAGTCTATTGCCGCATCCATCAATCTGCAGGTGCGTGTGGAAGCAACAGGAATAAGTGGGAAACGCGGTCGAGAATTGGTAACATTAACTTTAATGCGCTGTGCGCCTGCGCCGGTGAGATGCGGTAATACTCGGATATTAAACATTTATTATCCAGTGTATTTATACTGTCGATATTGCAAGTTTTTCTAAGGTCCTCGATGCCGACAGTACCGATAACTGTTGGCAAAGCCATTCATCTTTAGGTGTGTTTCGTGGCGCCGTCAGTGAAGGGCCGTGTCTGGTAAACTTGCACAAAGTAAACAATAAAAATGTATATTATGTATGAAGAAGTATGTTTAAGAAAACATCTGTAGCAATGATTTTAGCCATTGTTTTGATAAACTCCTTTCTTAAGCTTGATTATACATTTAATCTAAGGTACTCCGTATTATGATTTTTGTTTACTACTTCTGAATCCTATTATATGATTGCGCTTTGTCGTCGCTATTACATTTGTTATTGGATCTATATATGATCCGTATTTGGATAGGTAAGTGGTCATTGCTAGTAAGAAAAAAATCCACATATTCGCCAAAGAAGCGAATATGTTTTTAATATTTCTAGGTTAAGATTTCTTGAATGTTTTCTCTTTTATATATTCAGTAACAGTACGGAAATATATATTACAAGTAAGAAAAAACATACATTAGTACGATTCTTTACGTTTGATAAGTATATTGATACTCGCGTAGTCAATCATCTGTCAAATATATGTTCATAATGTTCACATTTGATCAGTAATTATTTTTTGTAAGCAAGTAATCAGCGATAAACGATTGCTTTTCTGCTAGTTTGTTTTTTAAATAGAGGTGCGTGCGCTGAATACATGTTATATAAATATTTTTACTATTTTTCAAACTAAGATAATATCACTCTTGCTTAAAAATATGACCACCAAACAAGAACATTCATTACAAATATTAGTATCTAGGTCTGTATTAAGATTTTGTAGTTCGTATTGTAATTTAGCACTGTTTTTAAAATACTTGCGTATTATTTTGTCAATTTTAAATGAACTCTCATAAAAGTTGGGCCGATATCGAAGCAATTTAAAAAATGACTGAAGCCGTGACCCTCCGTTCGGAAAGCAACGCTCTGCACATTGCGCCATTGAGGCCGCGTCGTACACTTATAAAAAATATATATTTTATACATTGATGTCAATAAACGTATTTAATGCACTTAATAAACGCAAGATATTCCAGTATTTGCCGCGTAAGGCGAGTGCATGGCTAATACAAGAATGTGCCGCACATATCATCATAAATTATAATCTATGCAATTCGCATGCAAGAGAAATGCAGTAATTTGTTGTATTTTCCATATTCGTGCGACCGGCGGGTCCGCTGCGACGGGCGCTCCGTCACTCGGTCTCGCCCGCAGGCGGGGCAGCGAGATCCCAGGCGCGTACGTACTCATCTTTCATTACATTTACTTCGTTAAAAGTTAAATAGATAAATCTCAACTTCCACGTGAGTTGGACAGACGACATCGCTGGATTAAATTAGATGCACATATCAAAAAACCGAATAGTGTGAAGGGATCAAATGATATACCTACATATCATGTATTGAGCTTCGATAATAAATAAATATACTTATAATAAATATTATAAAAACAACTGAAACAACACTGTGTATTTAAATTTAGAATTTTTTAAAGATAGACAGCGTTGGCTATCTTTAATGACGTGCAATGTTATTGCAGGTAGGATTAATCAGAAATTGTGTAGGTATAATAATATTATTATTTATTTTATATGATTGTTTAATATACCATTAGATGCCCGAGAAGATATACAACGTACAGTGCTGTTGGAGGGGTTGTTTCAACTTTATACCTAACAAATGATCAATTATTTAGTGACACGAGTATTTTTAGAGCTGAAAATGAGTAGGTATGGTTATGTAGTTAAATAAATGCACTCAAAAGTGCATATACGTATATATATATATAACAAATAATGTATGTAGGTATATTGATCATTAAAAGTTTTTCTCGTTAGGTCTAAAATCATAATTCTTAAATCTCTTGTCTCATTCCTTAGTTAGTTTGCTGTTTTTTAATTATCATATATTTTTTTCCAATTTAGCGATTAGTTTTTTTTTTATGAAATTAATTTTAAGTTATATTATAATCATGATTATAATTATACTTTTTTAAATAAATAATAATTAAGCACCTACATAAAGAGACAAGGGTAAAATAATATTTTACTCACCTTTGGAAATGAAAATTATAATGTCACTATTACTTCTTAGGTAAGAAGTTAGTCAAAGCTGATTTTTAATTCCTTTTATTATTTAAAAAAATTTCATTAATACTTCCATACTACCAAAACGTAGATTTCAGTATGATTCGGTATCCGTTATTAAGCGATAAGCAATTCTTAAACGAGACATAACATCAAAACAAAATGCTTTTAACCAATGGTAGATCCATTTGAATTAACAGTTATCTCCTCTCGTTCCACATAGTCTCTAAACATACATTAACATGTTTCGCATCTGGTAAAAATAATAGGACATGGATAATATTTAAAAAAAATGGGCGATTTAATTTAATTAGTTGTGGGAAATTTTGATGGAAATTATCATTATTCGAACATATTTACATAAGTATGGTGGAAATATATAATAAAGTTAAAGCCGGAAAAAAATTTAATCTAAGTTTAGATTGGTCAAAAATTACGAAGAAAGAATTAGTACGTAAAAGCCACGTAAAATTTTTATTTTATTAATTGTAATTAAACAGATTATTTATCAACAAAGTTTACAGATCCTTGAATATATTATTGATAAATAAGAGTACAATAAGAGCACAGAGAGGAGTAAAAACACAAAATAACATAAATATCAAGTCATTAGTACCAATAACTATTGAGTCACGTTGAGAAAAATTGCTACACTATAATATAAATATATTAGAGATTATAGAATTCCAGGAGATCATGCAAGAAGATAAATTAAGACGTCCTGCTATACCCGCCTATCCCTATAGAGGTATAATTTATAATTGTAGCATTTCAGAATATTCCTTTATAAGATTGTTTAATTGTAAAAAACTTGTATCAATTGCTATTTGTTGTGTTTTAATACGATGTAATCTAACCATAGTAATCGTATTATGAGGCAAAGCATCAGTCTATGATGTTCGATACCTATTAGCGATAATAATATGAACGCAATAAATATTTTAGATAAATAATTTCGTTTGAGATTTTATTAAACAATAGTTATTGATGCGTTAATGTTATGAATCTCCTTACAGGATAAAATAAACTCGACTATAGCCACTCCCTGTAGTTCTGATGCATTTAGACTTGATGTAAGTAGGCCTCCTGTAACTAGGCCTACTTCATCTAGACCCACTGTAAAAGCACTGTCGCGACCTTTAAATTGTTATATCTTCAAAACTAACAATTTTTTTAATTATTTAAATTCGTAGGAATAACTAATTGAAGATTTAAGTATTTCACAAACTTGATAATGAACGTGTGTGACGCGACATTCCCAAGTCGTGGAACCCGGATACTTTTTAGTAAATCTTCTTCAAAGTAATTTATCGTCATAGGTATGGCTCACTTGAATTCAATTCGAGGAGACAAATAAAATAAATTAAGTGGGTATTACAATAATAATACTGTATTCAGTGCGCGGCCGGGCGCTTTAAGGCTGGACACTTATTCAACCGTTATTTTATGTTGTCACACCGTTTACACGTTGTGTATCGATGTGTTATTATGATCGATATATTAACATTATAAAATATTTTAAACTTATTGGTGACTGAAGACGAAAATAATACAGATTTTTTTTGTCTTGTTCAATTAAATATTACCCGGTCATGTGGATTTGTATCTTCAATAAATCTTAATATTTTTAAATACTAATTAAATGTATTAATAAGAAAGATATACATATAATAAACGTATAATAAACAAAAATTATATAATAATAAAAATAAAGTAATACTTAATAAAGTGCTTGAATGATAGTTGTGAATTATCGCATCAATTTTGTATTATAAATTAATCAAATATGTACAATATAATGTTTTGATAGAAAAGTAGTCGAATCAAGCTATTGCTTATATTATTTAATTACAAGATAAGTACAAACCGAAAATGACGATACAGAATCGTACTTTTAATCAAAAATGTTAAAACATATTTTGCATTTGAGTGTTTTTTAAGATAACATTAAATAAATTAATATAGAATACAAACATTTCGGTCAGAAATGAGAAACAGAAAAAATAAATCAGCATTTCGTACAAGGCTACACGAGACAAGATGTAAAGAAACATAAAATAAATCCCACAACTCACCATAAAGTCACATTAAGTACCATGTTTGGGTTCATATTACATTCTGTTCTCTGGAATATATTATAATACTCCAGATTTCCTGAATTAACAACATTCGTTGATAAACAACCCTTTGCTGAGGTTATTAAAATTATTTTCGCAATATAAGTGTTATTTAAATGTAAAACTACGGCTTCCTTCGGATTCATCGGTTTTCTCAGCAGAATGTTGGGTAATTAGAGAGTTCTTGGACATCTGCGTACTCCGGAACGTCCATAAGGCTGTTATATTCTCTGAATTTCAAGCAGCTCTTGAATCCCTCTCTGCTAATATGAAAGTTTGGCTAGACAATGAGATAATGTGTTCCATCAGAAGATATCTATTTAATTTGGACAGCAACAATAAACAGGTATCATTCGTTTGGATTCCTGCACATTAGGGAATTCATAGAAATGAATGTGCTGATAAACTGGCCAAGGAGGCCACTCTTTCCGGAGTTTTCCTCCATCAATTCCATATCCCGATGTATGACAGACTAAATATGGTAAAAAAACGAACGAATTCTATCTGGACTGCACAATGGATGGATCCAAAATTCTCCGAAAGGATATATATATATAGGTATATACGTATGTATAACTATATATTTACAGTGTACAAATAAATAACATTTCACTTTTTCAAACGTTAGGTGACACATTCTGAACAAATAAATCCTTTATATAAATATAAATAAATAAATAAACAGTTAAATACCATACATTTTGAGGTTGCATTTTTAGAACATAGTTCTGTGGTATTTTTAAAATAAACTAAATTAATCATCTAGAAAGATGATACAAAAAATTGCCCAGTAATAAGTAAATATTTATTCAATAAGTTGTTTTTATTTCTGTATATCTTTCTAGATGATTTATTTAAAGCAATATTTTAGTGACATTAATATGATAAAAGTTCGGTAATGTGTGTCTATTACGTGACGCTGAAACTGGGCAAAGGAATATTTCACGATATATATTATACATGTGACACTTTGATATTAATTAAGCACTTTTTGTATTTTTTTTTAAATTTTGGTGATGGATAAAATTATTATTTTTCTGTGACACCTGGTTTTAAGATTTTCTCTGCGAAATTAAACGCTTTTTATATTTTTAAAAACTCCTGTGGGTGATTGATAAAATTCCGCTACATATTCTATTACCATATCGAACAACTAGCCTCACCATCGCGTCTTAAGATGGGTAAAATGCCAATGGAATAATAAGTGTTTGTAAATAAATTTTCAAATTATGGAAAATGACGTATAATATTACCACATCGGGTATTTGAATCAGTTTAAAAAAAATAAAATCTTGAATTAACCTCATCAAAAACGTTCTATAAAGCGTGCATAGTATACAACCTTCAATATGACGCATTGAGTGATGGACCATTAAAATCCCACCTACTTTCAATGCAGGTTAAATAACAATACTATGGGAAAACCAAATAGTATTATAAATAAGTGTATTAAAATTTAATCTGAGCAATAAATATTCCAACAATAAATATTCATGTCACATCGCTTCGAAAATGTTTCATGTGTTCGTTTCAATGTACCTAATATTTGATTTGAATTTATAATCAACTAGAATACGAATACGTTTGAATATTGTATTTGTTGTAATATTTTTACAGGTATAAAAAACAAGAACACCGTGGTTACACTAAATTGCGTAGCAGTGAATTAAATATATATATATATATATATATATATATATATATATATATATATATATATATATATATATATATAAATATATATATATATACACTTATATATTTATATATACATTTTTTATTTAATCATTCTTATATTTATATTATGTTTATTTTTATTTATTAACAATATTTAATAAAACGACTGTTACAGTGTTATATGTATCCGGCAACAAATAATGTGCATAAATAATAAAAAATTATTCGATAAATTAAAAAATACTGCTAACATAGAAATTTGTGTTTTACTCGAAAAGTATGTGATGGTAGATATTGGGTACAAAATGGGTGGAGGTCAAGGTCACAGAAGGTCGCTTCATGACCCAGATCGCACCTTTCCTGTCTCTAGGTCACAACACCGCTATGAATGATTTATATATTTTTTTGAGAATTTTTACCAGGTGCCTATAAAGTTTTAATACATTGTATTTTAACAATAATAATGGCAAATATTTAATGCTTCCATAATAGTGACATTTTAATAAAGACGTAGGTACTCAACTATAACGAAAATCAATCGTTTTATTTGTTAATACACAAAAACTCGCTAGATGGCGTAGCCTGTATTAAAAAAACCAATGTAACGAAAAACGTGTGGGGCCGAATGGAGTTCGCGTAATAAAATATCAGTGGGGAGTGGACAATGGCTTTCCTACCGTTTGGAAAATACTATTTTTAATATAATTGCTTAGCTTCGACGGTAGATGGCAATAATATTTTGATATTTTCTTAAATGCAAATAAAACAAATACTAGTCATTTTTTTACTTATTTTTGAAAACATAAATAAAATCAAATTATTACAAAATATTGATGCTCTACATCATCGCGCTCTTTTGGACTCGAGACAGTCATTTTATAGTAATAAACGTAAAGTTTATATTAATAAGATATTTTTTCAAATTCGCTTTACAAAAAATATTCATTTATGAATATAAAGTGATTACGTGGCTAACATTAAAAAGGTAGAGGATTTTTGCGTCATTTGTATTAAAACATTCCTCGATATTTACTACTCGAAGTAATTAACAACACTTGAAGTGATTTATTTTTATCTCCTGATACATCAATAATAGTAAGTAAACTAGATATTGGAAGATGATCATGTTAGAAGCCTCAAAAATCGATAAGTATGCATGAGAATGTATATGACATAAATATGAATGAAATTTAGAAAGAACTCTATCCTTTCTGCCTACAGATGGTAAGTTGGTAAGACAATTTGAACCATGTATGGGAGATTTTTAATACATGAACAAATATAAATCTCTAGTGACTTATTTATTTATTTAATTCTTAACATAGTGCATACATAAGCAATCCTACATATGGTCTAATATAAACAAGATTAAAGTATTTACTAAAACTTATCTTTTACATATTTAGTCAGTTTCATTTTAAATCTATTGAATTTCTCCTCCTTTCCTATGTATTTTGGCATTTCATTAAAAATCTTTATCGCACTATACATCATAGATTTCTGAGATTTAGTCTTCTTCCTGAGTGCCAGTCTCAGTCTATCCCCCCCCCCCCCTCTTGTACGATTCTCATGCTCATGTTAATTTGCATCAATTTTTTGTGTAAATTTTGGTGATATATTTTTATTGAGGATTTTATAGATAAATACTATTATATTAAAATATATCTTCTACTTAAAGGTTATCATATTCAGATCTTCCAGCACTTCACTGATCCGGGTTTATCTATTTTTCCTGAGTATTATTCTTAAAGTTTTATTTTGCAACACCGATAATTGATACATTTCCTTTTCGTTAGCCAAAAACAAAATATAATATAAAATAATCTGTCTTTATCTCAAATGAGTTCGAACAAAAACATTCAACTTCTCTCTTTTTTTAAAGTAATGTTATTTCATTTATTAAAAAATCAACGAAAATATATTTTATTTTCGTCTATGGATTTTGATAGTTGTAAAGTATCTATACATCACTTATTAATTTTGACAATGTTCCATATTTTAAATTATTGTGATAGATAAGTTTTCTTTTATTTAATACCAAAGTATGGTGTACCGATTATAAATAGTTTTAGTGCTTTGTTAATTTAAATTGAAATATATTGTTTCCATCGCTCGTATCAAACCAAGATTTTTATCCATATTGGGTAAAGCAGGCCACAATATTTTATCGATGTTTTGATTCTTGAGAAATTCATAATGCTCGATAGCCTGTTCGCTGCTAACCAATTAGCTGATTCTTTATGTGGATGTTTTTTTCCGTAACTTTGTGGATAGTATCATCGTCCGATCTCCCGATAAGGACTTCATAGATCCTTTGTTGTTATTGTATTGCAGATATCCTTGCAATAAACACGGTCACAGCGTAATCATTGTAAATACATTTTTTTTTTTTTTTGCTAATGATCGAACTGTGCTTTCATGGCGAAAGTTATTTAATAAAAATAAAAATAAAATTATTTTGATGTTCATCATTCTTTCAGATTATCGAAATGTTAAAAAAAAAAATCGATATAAGTCAAAATTTTTTATTGATTTTCGTAATCAAAGTTATTATTGCAGTCGAAAAATATAATATAATGACAAATAGAAGTTTTAAATCTTGATTACCATTGCGCTTGAATTAATTTTTATGAGTTATATATTATATTATAAAATTTTATATTAATAAAGTTATTAAATAAATAATCAAATAAAAATAATACACGATGCAAGGATTACTATCGTATATTATATTCTTTGCGAGAATTTAAATTAATATTAGAGTTCCCTTTCAACTGTATGGTTGTTATCTGTCCACGTGATAAGTGAAGATACTTTTTTTAATTTTCATGATCACATATTATAAATCTGATTCAATATTCTGTACTGCCTTTTTTTATTATATAAAAGGACCCAACGTGCGTTCTTGATTCAGTCGATACTCAGTGTTAAGGTATTATTACTGTAATTATCAAAAATAATATTGCTAAAACATAATAACTTACTTTTTTTATAAGTGTTGAAGAGCTAAGTTAACTTTGATTGCGAATTTTTTTCGCCATCTGTGGACAAAATGAAAAACGGAAATATGAATTCTCCACAAAATGTGCAATTCTGAATCACGATTCGCTTCTTTAGTATTGAACCCAATCTTACGTAAATATTTTTTGAAAATAAATTTACATAGTTCAAATAAAAACATTTTTTATCTTAAAAAATAATACATAATACAAATCGGAATTAACAATTTGTTAGTCAAAACGTTGAAAAATAATTAAGGCAAGGAATATAAAAAAGAAAATAAAGATTTTGAACTCAAAACACGCTTTTCTTTAATACGAATATTTTTATGTTTTTGTCAAATAAATAGGTTTATTTTAACTTTCTATTTATTTTATGATTAATTTACTGTATTTATTCTATTTAATACATTTTTTTAATGTAAGAATAAATATATGAGGCGAGTGTTGGTGGCAACGGTCTACGAAATTCTTGGCACAGTCAGGTAATAGACATTGCAGAAGTAATTAAAGTCAAGCTATTGGAGCACTAACAAGAAGCTTTAACCGTCAAGCATGGACAAGAAGACGTATGAAAGCGAACGAGATAAGAATAGTATGTTAGGGCAGAGGAGCGTGGTATTCTGTCATCTCTACCTAGTTTTTCGAGAAAAGGCGTGATGGTAAGTTGATGGTCAGTTTTAGTACCAGAGATTACAGATCTACAAGAAAATGTTTGTTATTACTTAATACTCATGTTATTTATTTTTAATATTTAAAAAATATTATATTAAAAATAAATAAATATAATGCATTACTTGCTGGCCTAGGACAGTGGTCGCAAACTGCGGTTCACGAGCCACATGCGGCTCGTGGTTACTTGAATACGGTTCTTTTCATAAATTTTAATTTGATAGTATTTTCATACAATTTCGATTAATTTTTTTTACAAGTGGTCTGCTTTAAAAGATCTGGAGAATGAAGACATGATAATTTTTAACACCTGGAATAGTATGCCTGACTCATATGATTAGTTATAAAAAACTAGCTTTTGCTGTTCTTCCACTATTTGGATCTATATATTCATGTGAATAATTTTTTTCAAGCACGTACCTTATCCAAACTTTCCAAGGAAATGCAACGCCATTGTTCACATCAAACATGGCAATGTTTTAATTTTAATAATAAAAATGTAATTTTTATCAATATATAAGATTATTATAAAGTATGATATATAGTTTTATTCAGTATACCTAGTTTTAACTGACTTCTAAAAACAGGATTCTTGTAAAGAAATTTGACTATCAAAAGGAATCTAAATCGTCGTACTGCTGATATTTGTTTTTTTTGACTATTGAGTTTGCCGACCATTGGCCTAGAGGTTAAGGCACTCGACTAGTGATATAATAGTTGGAGGTTTGAACCTTATTCCTGGAGACCAATTAGTCTTATTTTCATAACACAAGAGTTTTATTTGAAAATAAAACACACACAATTTTTTTATCGATTCACACGATTAATCTTTGTTAGTAGTATTGTTGGAAATGTAAAGATACAATAAATAAAATATTTTTTTAAAATAAATCCACACAACCCAGTGAATCAAATTGATATTCAAGTAAACCGTTCATGAACAGCTAACTCATAGGCGGGCCCGTCCACGTTAGAGACACGTCCCGATCCACGCGTGGTCATATCCATTTGGGATTCGCGTGAGGACACTTGTCAATCATGTGGTCCACAATGGCTTACGGGACATGCCAACAACTGTGGGAACGCGCTCACATCTGTGCAGGCACAGTCCTATTTATATAATTAAATGTAATTTATTACATTACACAATTTTTTCTATTCTAAAACAAAATATATTTATTTTACCAATTTAAAATAAGCATATCGCCACGTACGCATACAATAGTAAATAGTTAAATGTGTAAGTAAAATAAACAATAAGGCATTTTTTTTCTTTATATTTTGTCGTTTCCATGGTTTAGGCAATACAGTCATTCAATGCAGGCCATTATTTATTATTGATGTTCATTTAACAATTTAATAATTTTATATCCTCAACGATAGAAGTAAGAAAAGAAGAAAGAAACTTTCAAGACCAAGTTGCTGGAATGAAGTATATGCAAAAATTACCGAGAAGTAAAGGACTTGACACAGAAGGTTGATCGATGGAGAGAGATAGCTGGCAATAAGATAACGTCCATTATAAAGATGACGAAGAAGAAGAAGATATCCTATATTCTATCCGCATTTTGATATTTTTCCCAGACGTCCGAAGGTTGACTGAGTCTTTACGTCTTTTTCTTTTCATTCTTCTTTTTCTCCTCTTCCTTCTAGTTAATAGATTTATTATTTCCTTTTCAAAACTATTTTAAATGTAAACATATGTGATTTATCAAAATGATTGTCATTCTATGACGCTAAAAATATGTTTAATAAATATAATAGTTGATTATCTAACTGCACTGCAAACAAGTTTCTTCAAATAATAATTAGGTAAATTATAGACAATTGGGTGTTATATTTAATTTATATCTGCAGTTATGGATGTAGCTGAATTTATTCAAATCCTACCAGTAATATAATAGTTTAATAGTTTGTCTTTATGACCGCTCTCATTCTTAGTCAGATTGCAATGATTTTCTCACATGGAACATTGTTATATCGCTCCTACTAAAATGAGCTCCATACACTCTTACTTGGATTAAAAATTTATGACATATGATGATAAATAGGTACAAATTAAAACATTCCATACTTTTCGAAGATTTCTATTTTATGGATATTTCTAAGATTCCACTAAGAAGTTAAGTTATGTAGCCATTTTCTTTCAGATTTGTTTATTACAGTGAACTTAATATTATTATATTAATTTGAATAGAGATATATAATGAAAAATATATGTCAGATTGAACATTAGGATAGTCGAGGTTAAAGTAATTAATAGGTACATATTTTTGATGTCAACTTCAATTCCCCGAATAAGTATATAAAACTAAATGTTCGTCTATCTGTTCTGTATATAATGCTAAATTCTTTGATAGATCTAAACAAATTTTTGCATAACTATTTTTTAAGACCCTGTGCAAAATAAATGCACCATCCCTTCTCCCCCTGATCACACCACTCCTTCCCCCGATATAAATGTCATCCTTTCTAAATTAAATTGAATACCATCCATTACAAATTTTGCTAAGTTATTCTTTTTTACCTGCATAAACATAGACCACCATAAAAAATTAAGCTAAATGTTTTTTTTTAAATTAATCTAAAATTAAATACATTAACAACGATGCATATTTTAGCCTCAAAAGTAATTAAAAATATCTTCAAACGTTAAACTCAATTCGATAATATTGTTTTGGGGTACGTACTTATACAAATAATATAATGAAGTATATCCTCACATAAAAAAGGCTGTATAGGTTAAATATGAACTAAAAAGTTATTTAAAAATGCTATTATCTATTTTACTAGAACTAAAATAAATTGTATAAGTGGGTCGGGATTTGTTCAGCATTCAAAATTTATACTTATATGTATGTGTCTCAGAGAAATTTATAAATAATTTAATGAATATAATATATATCTATAATATATAAATATACCTCTTTAACGTAGCGTTCAGTAATTGTTTTCATCTTTCTAGGAACCATGTGTCCATTCTCTCATTAGATAGTGAACACCGACGCGCCGGCCTCATAAGTTTTTGCCTTCTCCATTTACGTATTTTCTATGTAAATTTTAACACAAACTGTAATAGGTGCTTACCTATCTACACAAAAATAATTAATTATATGAATTGACTATAATTGATAATATTAAAGTGTGTACAAAAATATATAGCAATATGTAGAAACGTATCGACCCGTGTTTCGACACAATCTTTGAGTTACAGATTTTGCTCCCATGAGATTCTACGGAGACTACTTCCAGATTTTATTATCCCAGAGTCACACATCAAGTCTCAGAGGTTCACCGACTAGCGCCTCACTTTACGATTGTTGTACATCAAAAGTCAAATGTCATTGAGGTTCATAAGTTGAGTGATTTTAAAGCTCGTCTACTGCTGTTAATACGAAATAAATATTTATATTTTAGCACATCATACTTATGCTAACATTAAATTACTTATATCTATCTTTCAAAACAGATAGTTATAGGAATCTATGGTACTTTTAAGTAATGTTTTTTGTGCAAGTGTTAAATCTCGCTGTCAAATTAAACGTCGTGTACACTGGTTTGAGTTTTTTTGTCTCTTTTTATCAATCTAAGAAATTGTCTCAACACATGTACATGGTATAGAGTATTTCAACTAAATTTCTGAAATTATCTCATTGTGTCTCTTTCCATGGACATATGCCTTATTAGTGTATCATATTTAACTAGAGTATAATGTAATATGGAAAAATTTTCTCTTATCTTGCTCTTCCTCTCTTGATCTTTCTAGATGTTGAAAGTAAAACTGAGTGAATTAGTGTCTTCTTCAATTAGTAATATTTGAAAATGTCCAAGAACACACAATTACTGAATTTTCCCCTACAAAGGCACCGTTATTAAACAAATAATAGATATCTCATAGAGACGAAACTATTTTGTATAATTGGAAAAATATGGAATTATGGGTAATTACAGGGCTTACGATCTGTCTTCGGCTGGCTATTTCCATTAATAAAAAATAGCTTTGTCTCTATGAGATATTTATTATTTGTTTAATAACAGTGTATTCTTTAATTATAAAAATGGGAATGTTGTGTACAAGGGTTGAATTTAAACAAAAAATCAACAATAAAAAATGTTAAGAAGAAAGTCACGCGGAGTTCACAAGATTTTTTTCCCATAGTATTTTATTATTCCGACGGGACGTTAAAGTTTATTGTGTTCCAACTTGTCTAATTAAAGGGCGATGTGTGGACACGATGGCTGTACTAACAACACTTTTATCGAGATTTCACAGGGAGCCTGACGCCATGCGCCATCACGTTCCCGGTCCAGCTATAAGGAGGGACGTGTAGCAATACGGAGACATGCTCCGCTCGTGATTGGGAAATGGTCGAGTACCTGCCGAGGGCAGATCAGGAGGAACGGCAGGAAGCATTATTAGATCGTGATGAATTATGATATTTTATAATAATTTTAGTTTATTGACTTGAAACACTACGGGGCGCACCAGGTACAATAAATGATCGAAAACCGACAAATGAAACAGATTAAATCTTATTACGAAAGTGACGTCACACATATCACTAATTGGATGATGTTCTGCAACAGTATTTTATGACACACTCAAACTGAGATATTTGAAGTTAAAAATATTTTACCTGTATTTAAAAAAATAAATATGAGTGCGTGCTCCGTTGTGCACAGGTATAGTCAATTTTTTCAGTCGTACGGTATTGCGCGACAGAAAATTGTTAAAAAACCTTAATATTTATTAAAATACTAATTAAATGTTTTAATTAAAAATATATATATAGAAAATCAATTTATCGAAAAATATTGTTGTTGCGCTACCGGGATTCGAAACTGAATCTCTTTCCAACCCTAGGAAGGTGCACTATCCAACTATGCTACAGCGACAGTACTTTTGACGATAAATTGTCGAACCCATATGGTACACTTTTCAAATTAATACATCTATCGTTCCATTATTTGAAAGTCATCTAGTTTGTTTTTATCATATCGGTTCGAAAATTTGTCATCAAAAGTTCTTTCGCTGTAGCATAGTTGGATAATGCACGTTCCCCGGAATGGAAAAAGATCCGGGTTCGAATTTCAGTAGCGCAACAATATTATATTTCGATAAAGTTGATTTTATATATGTATTTCTTCCTAATTAATACATTTAATTAGTATTTATAATATCACAGACCGTCTGTTCTGAATAATTATAACTTTACAATAAGAATGTGTTCTCTTCAATAAAATAAAATTTCAAATAAAGAATAAGTCTTTTCGTACAAGAATCTGAATGTAGCTCATTTTTTCGATTTTGAGGGTTGTCGTTGAGGAAAATTGTTGTAAAACACCATCCGACTATGCTACATAGTACACACTGCACGTCAAAATGAATGTATCGTTCGCACCGATAGTACGTTTGTCCGATGGAGTGACTGCGAGAATAACAGTCAAACATTTCATCACTGATCATTTCGTTATATGTAGCGGTGAGCTGCTAATACGTAAGGAGATCGCTTAATCTCAGAGCTATTCGCGGTATTCCGGGGAAAAGGTGGATTTTTTATCACTCTTATACAATTATGCGCAATCATATTAAAGCAATCGAATATTATTTAATTTAGGTGCTTAAATTATGTAACAATACGTAAAATAATTAATATCAATAGCTGAAAAATGTACTTACCTACCTTAGACTGCAAGAGTGAAGAATTCCAAGATTGGTGCAGAAATGGGTGCTATTATTTTCTCTCCAATTCCATGTTTCAAGAAGTTCTCCTTAGTAAATGATGGTAGAAAGTAATAAATAAATTAGGAACTTTTCTTCACAAAACTGTGCACAATTACGGTAAAGGGAGAAAAAAGGTGCACGTGCGAAGTAGGATAATCGTCTAACAATATCTGGAAGCAATACATATATATAACATTAAGCATTGTTAGACTATAGACAAAAGAACGGCTAGCTCTTTTATATTATGCACCCGTAATAAATGTATTTTAAGAGAAATTTCAAAAGGTAACATAGTTTTATGTTTTATAATGCATTTAAAATGTATTTTATAATGCATCTATATAAATTGTAGTTCGGTACTGATTTGATCTGAGAATATTGTTTCTTCTTAATTTAACAAGGGGCTCGCCAACCTAAGTCAAATTTAACAAGAAACTCGCGCGAGCCCTTCCGAGCCCCGTCCAGCGCACCCCTGGTATATGTAATCTGATTCAAATAAAGTAAACTACATTCAACTCATTGGATAAGGCTTGAGATTTAATTTTTTAATAAATATTACTTTTTTAAACTAATAATATACCTGTTTTAGGAAAAGGAATCAACGGCACCCTCTTAATTTCCTAGCATTATACACAGCCTTTAACTAACTATATTAATTTAGAAAACGCTGAGTTCACCACCGGCTGCTCATTTTTCTCTTTCGACATTGTGCCTCCTACGTTGCATATCCACCAACAGTGTCACTCACGACATTTTTTTTGTTTGACTTTATTTTTTCTGAAAATTGGAAATGTTAAATATAAATTATTTGCAATTATTTACATTCGCATCACGAAATAAAAAGAACAATAAATAACTGAATCACATAGGAGCCAGATAAAAGCTATTAAATTTATTCATTAAAATAAATCCCAAAATGTTTATTGCATTCAATGGAAATCGAAGGCTTGGCAACACGTTGGCAAGGCAAGTACTCTACATTTTTGTTATACCTAAATGTTGTACATTTACGGGAAGAACTTTCAATTAAGTAACATAGAAAAAAGAGAAATTAAATTTACCTACTTCGAATACTTACGTATTTATCATCTAGTTCTTAAAATTATTATCATTTTAATTATTTGTCTTAAAAGTCTAAAAAATCTTCAATAACATATTTTATGGTAATTTTTTTGCATAACATTCCACGTTTCCTTCTGAAACTTTTACCTCTTCTGAATTTTATATCCATTTAACTTACACTAACTGAATTTAATTCGATCTTTTACCTAAATTATTTATCTATTTCTGGTCCAATTTAAAACACATGTGTATGTATCATACATCTTTTTCTTAAATCGTTTCCCTTTGATTGAGGATTGTGACTCCCGATTTGTGACCTGAAGATATCATTGATTATCACCTGACCTGAAGATATCACATTTCTGTATACACCGCAGTTCGGAGAATTATTGTGATGTGGTCAATACATTTAGTTGAAGGTCGTTTTCTTCCTCTCTGGTCTTCCATATTTCCAGTCACCAACAGTTTTTCCTGATTATCATTTTTTCTGCGACTGACCCAGACCAAAAATTTGTAGAATGCATCTTGATAGATAATATATCTTGAATTTAAGATTGAGGCATTACTCGTTTTGACGTCCAAGGAATCTTAGTATTCACTTTCAGTTCTACATCTCAAGTGCGTCGAGATTCTTTCTTTCATTTGCTCTCACTATCCATTATATCGCACAGGGTTGAGAGGTCATCGAAGTAACGTTAATAAAGTGATGTGATAAGTACATGAGACAGTAATTTAAAAATATAAAAGCGCCGAATCATCAGCGGGCGCCAGAAAAACGTGAGATAGATTTCAACGGACAAAGATTGTTATTTTTTTTAAATACGTCTTGCTAATACCTGTTTAAGATTGATCAAATCATGGATAAAATATAAATAAATATTGTTTGTAACGAAATAAAATAAATTATTTTGCGGACAGGAATTCATTCACGATTCTCTCGCCGCAGTGTCCCTAGAAAAAACATACTTCTGGGTTTCATTTCTTCTCACTTCATCATCATATCGCCAGTTTAAGGAATCGGAGATCGGCGATCCATCTTTGTTTTCTTGTGGCTCTATGCACTATCCATTGTTCTACTGCGAAGAGGTAGACAGAAAAACGAGGAACTTAAAAAAATAGATTTTGATAAATTTTTGCAAATTGCATTCAGTTTTGACATCGGATTTTTTATTATTCCAATTCTTCTATAAAGAAATATTTTTTTCTTCTTTTCTTCTTCACGTCAATATTGACTTATCGTGGCTTCAATCAGATGAGACTAGGCTCGTAAAGCACCTTCACAATTTGAGTTAGACAAAAATTATTATTTAAAAAATTTAAATATATAATTTGCATAACGTTGAATTAGCTATTAAATTTCTCAACAAATATATCCAAGAAATCGTTTTTAAATATTGGATTGGATGTATAAATATGTTTTTTATTTTAATATTCTATTCATTATTTGAACTTAACACGGCGCACCTTGTGATCACGATGGCTCCGCGATAAGTGGGCTCCTGCTGAAGATGGGGTGAGAGATGACTACACAAATATCTGTTGACGCTGCAGGAGCTTCCTTCTTGTTCGCCCATTATCCATTACACATCGGAGACGTACCACTAGTACTAGGTAAGAACTCAACACTGCGATTTGCATTTTAAGAGCTCAAAAAGGATTAGGTTCTCTGTTATCATTGTACTATCACCGCCTGTGTTGTATTGCCTCCGCTACAGTACGGAATGGCACTTAAGAAATCAGTCATGTTGTACTTATGTTCATAATAATTTCATTAGTTTTTCATATCATTTATTAAAAATAATTTGAACAAACGGTTCGATTAAGTGGATTCTTTATCAATTCTGAAAAAAACTATTGTAAAACGATTACGTATTTCAGGCATATATTGTGGCAATGAAAATGAAATGGGTGTTTAAATTTCACTGAAGTGTTTAAAATTTTAACCATTTTCTATGGTATAGCATAATACCGTGGACTAAATCACAAATGGATACGTGGCGATATTATCTCAGACAATTGACCTTGAAGACGATTCCTGAATATCCGAAATCAAAACATATGAGACAGAAACAATTTCAAAAGATTTTAAATTGATATTTTATTAGGTATATAAATAACTTCTTTTTTTTAATGAAAGCACATTTTTGTTGTTGGATGCTTTAAAATAATAGACGTATCAATTGAAAAGACTACAGAATATAATATTTGAGTAGCTTGTTGGTGTAGTGGTCAAGACGTTGGCCTAGTGATCTAGTAGTCGGGGGTTCGCGCCTCGTTCCAGGACACCAGTAAGTTAGTCCTATTTTCATAGCACAAGCATTTAGCTTAGTTTGAAAATAGTAAAAATATTGATGTGACATGTATTCCGTGTACGCATCTCTATTTTTATTAAAAAAAAAAAAGATAAAAATTTGTCGTAAACGTGTACGGTTGATATATCAAAAATTGTAAAGTGTTTCCCCATATAGGAAAAGATCCAGTTTCGAATCAATATTATTTATTAGATATGTAGATCTTTTTCTGTATTTCTTTCTAACTGAATAATTTTATTTGTGTTATATAAATAAATTATCTTTGTTGTAGAGATTCTGAATTTACATATTTTTTATTTATTTTAGATATAAAATATCTCAAATAACTTGTGATAAATAATTTTTTATAGACAGAAACATTTTTTTTAAATTCATATTATTTATTAATTACTTGAAGTTCTGATACCGGTAGTTTTAATTCTGTAATATTAATATATTTCATCTATCTTCCAATTACGTAAAATTTTTATTTCTAGTAATAGCTCACTTAATTAATGTACCAGAAGTGCAAAGGATAGAGTGAAATAGCGTCAAAAATTTTCAGTATCTGCATCTCACCTACAGAGCGAAAAATAGCCAAAACTGGTTTAACAAATTAAAAAAGAAGAATAGTAAGACTTACAATATTTTAAAGCCTCCATACTCTAGGCATTCGTTGTTTAATTTTACTTATCACTAAAAAACATTAAATTAAAGTGTATTGAAAAAAAAATGTATACGACTGTATACGTACATAAATAAAAAATGTTCTATTGTAAAAATCGGAAATAAATAAAATATCTTTTGGGAAATAGAGGTACGTGTCAGAGACCCAAAAGGAAACTCTCGATTATGCGTCCCCAAAGAGTTGGACGGCATTAAATAACGTTCCCTCTCTAAATTCGTCCTGTCCGAATTTCAAATATAGAATGAGGATGTCTCTTCCGCCTGGGGTGGGAAGGGGGGTACTAGTTCCGCCTTCCCTCTACTGGCGCATTTTGAAGCTCTCGCGCGGTTGGCGGGAAACATCGCAGTTTTTTAAATTTCTTTTGGAAAGAAGAAATAGATTAAAAAGTAGGCACCATCGAGATGTGCAGGGATATATGTTTTAAACATTATATTATCATTTTTTTGTTTACTTCTGCGTGTTGTATAAAAATATACGAAGACATTATTTTGACCATTTTGATAATAATGTATGTCTCCTAAAAATTTCATAAAAATGTTAATTATCAAGAATTTATGTAGGCTTTATTTAAATCGAAAAAAACGATTTTCTAGATTGATGGATTCAGAGTCAATAAGGTACAGTGTAAATAAGAAGGTAATAAAATAAATGTTATAAATAAAAATAATAATGTAATTAAAATCATTAATTTACTTAGTTTATTATCTGTAGTAAATTAATGGTTAAAATAAGATACTTCTAATGTCAAAATAGTATTATCTTTCCTTATCTATCGTATTGTTTGATGTACTAGTGAGTTCATGTAGAAATATTAACATAATAATTTAACTTCATGGAAGATTTTATTAATTTATTCTCTTACGCTAGAGGAATAATGAATATCAACACGCTGTATTTTGGAGGTTAACGTTGAGTAGATAGAATGATAGTTCAAAAATGATTTAAATAAATACAAAATTTCGCCTTATTCCATCAAATTCCATTTGAACAAGGGTATGTACAAGCAGTTGACGAGTGAGCAAAATGCTCGTTACCAATCTGCCGCGTCACGGGGGGAGGAGGGTGCGAGTAGGGCGGACCACCCCGCGATAAATGAGCGTGTATGAATAAAAAAGCGCCGCCGTGGCAGCAGCGTCCCGGCGCCCGGCGCCCCCGGACCAGCGCCCCCGCGCCTCCACGGCCCGGGAATCACAATTTATTCGCATCTCGAGATTCCCATTTTACCCACGTCCAGTTTTTTATGTGTATCAATAGAAATACAAGTATGGCGGACCGGCCGGCCTGCACTGCTCCCTTACCTGGCAGTACAGTCAGACTGACATTTTGAAGAAATCTGAAAATTTAAATACGTAATAACAATAATTGTATTACATTTCACAATTTAAGAAGTTAATTTATAAACTGAAATTAAATCATAATATATTGTATATATATCATATATCCCATCTCTCCTCATTTTGTTCATCACTAAAATTACACTGAATCATCAGTCAATTGGTAATTCATAAAAAATATCTAATTGCTTGAATTTATTGTTACATAACTATTATAATCATTATTGTTAAACTGTCTATTTTCAAAATAAAATAAAACAAAACAAAAATAACAATTCTTATTTTTCGTACTTAGTCCCAAAGTTTTGAGTAGGTATTCAATAAAGTATATAACAATGTAGACGTTGATTTTTTTTTTAAAGGGAAAGAATTTTTTTATTAATTTTTCATTAAATTTTCTATAGAAATATATTGTTTTTTAGATACACGTGTTTAGATAGATAAATTTGAAATATTTATTTAGGTAGAAAGTTCTCTGTTTGCTAAATATTTCAAAGATCTTTGTCCAAATGCAATTTACAGTACATATTCATTCTAAATTCGTTCTGAAGTTGTTCTATTTTTAATTTAATGTGATAACTTTAATATTGGTCTTATCTTACAGTAGATTTTTATATTTTCATCAGTCTGTCATTCTTCGGTAATCATTTAAAAAAACATTTCGATAGAGAGCTGAGATCTATTTAAATATTTCAAAACCATAGACGAAAAAGAGACAATTCTCTATTACCCTTTTGTGTTCGTTATCGCTTTGTCGAAGCAGAAAACAAAGAGAATAAAAATAAGCAATAAATTACACATTGTGAGATATTGCGTCATCAGTGGGGCCAAATTCCTGTCGAGTTGGTCTGAATGAAATCTAAGGACGCATTTTTTTTTGGTAAATGTGACTAAAAGCCCTGTTATCTAGATGAAAATATTTCTGCTTATGATATTTCATATGGCGCCAGTGACCCGCAAATTTATTGCGATTCTATTAACGTTCCATCAGAGGTATTTCCGTTCCCATTAAAATATATTTTAAGAATAGGAAATTTGATATTTTGTTGTTTTATGACATTGATGTGTATAATGATGTCACCTGAAACGATGACTGTCGAATGATTATAGAAATTTAATGATGGCACATGTTAGATATTCTTTTAGTTTTCTAGCGAGACAAGCGTTACAAGATGAATTACATGTAAAGATTGAAAACCTAGATATAAAATGAATAAATAAAATATTATGCATATCTATTTGTAACTTCATATGCAAATAGTTGTTATATAATTTATTCATTTACATGTTTTATATAATATATCTATTAATACAACTGGCAAAATCATAAAAAAATTACTATAATAGAGATAAAAGGATAATTATTTTTAAAAAAAATCAACGTTAATTAAAAAACAAAGTAATAATAAAAAATATATATTTGTTTTTATTTTTTTTATTTATTATCTTTGTTTTATTATCCACTGAATTGAGTTTAAATACATCTAGCGGTTTCGAAAAATACCATTTTCTTCTTCAGGATGTCATAAAACAAAGATAATAAATAAAAAAAA
The DNA here is from genome assembly GCA_022840565.1 of Eubasilissa regina. Classification (NCBI taxonomy): domain Eukaryota; kingdom Metazoa; phylum Arthropoda; class Insecta; order Trichoptera; family Phryganeidae; genus Eubasilissa; species Eubasilissa regina. The sequence continues at coordinate 15,006,135 of JAINEB010000018.1, read as the reverse complement.
ATATGAATTTTAACCACAAAGTTAATATTGATAATTTTAAAAGTGATAAAAAATATATATAAATACTAGAAACATCTAAATTAACCAGTGCAAAAAAATGCTAAACATAGAAACAGTAATCATGTAATCGTAGAATGGTTTTACCGAAAAAATGTTGTATGAAGACGCATCAAAAGTCTTCGATTAAAGGTAGAGAAATGTAACAAGAAATCAATTCGCTTCACCGTGTCAAATATAATATATAGCTCAATCGGGTATAGTTACTGCAGCAGTCATGAATTTTTTTAGAAGTTTCATTGTCTACCCCTTCGGTGTCATTTCAGAAATACGAGTATATCAAAAATAGTTTCATTAATATTAATATTCAGTAATAATAATTTTGCACCTCTTTTGTAGGTACTTAAAGCTTAGTACACCGGCATGAGGTACCGTTAATTGGACAAATAGTACAATAACAGTGCGTTTTAAAAAAAATGAACACGTGAAGCATATATTTATTGTATAATGTAATTTGAATTATATAATTTATCATTAAGATAAACCAACTAAAATGTATTTTAAATAACATCTCATTCAAATCATTCTATTGTAAAATGGAATAATTATTGTTTCTTCCATATTTGATAAATATTACGATAGAAAACTTTATAAAGGTGAGATTATGGGAGTGATGATAAGCCATTGTGATCTCATCGCTCGAATAATCAGTTACCAATCATCTTTGCTCAGTCAACGTAATCAGTCAAAATAACAGTTTAAATAACAATTTAACCATCACCATTTGAACTTTTATTCTATTAAACTTCGCGTGCTTGCAAAATATTTTGCTAAGTACCTACATAAAATTAGGAACGAAATGTTCTATTTTGACTCTACAAAATGGCTTACTGCAAAATGGGGATACGAGCGTTATTTCCACGACTCTTTTTTTTTTCTCGCTGTGTTTACATTTGCCTCAATTTCGTATCGTATCTCATTTGTTTATGCTCTCGGGAGACGGTTGGCAGTTTTCACGTAGACATGGGCAGCTCTAAATCAGCTCGGACCGGCCCTCACCCCTCACCCCTCGATGTCCGGAGCCCACCACCACCCACCCTTCATCCCATTCCCTGCAACATTATATTTGTCCGCAAAAAACAAAACAACTCAAATGTGATTCAAATTTCACATTTCGTGATGGGAAAAAATATATAAGTTCTGAAATCAATCTCTGTTTGAACAGTATTAATAATACAATATCGTTGAAAGTAAAAATTAAATTTGTAATTTCAACGTGACTAAAATTATGAGAAAAATACGGGAGTGTAGAAATATAGACAAATCTAGAAATGTTACGTAGAATTCTAAACATAACAATGAAGAGAAAAATTACATTGAGAGTGGTTTGTCTTCTAGTGCATGTCCGCTTAACAAATGTTAGCTATCATGTTTTATTAGCGGTCAAAATAGTTGGACTATGTACTCCTGAATCATTGCCTTATATCCTTCAGCCAGGGTGTTTATGATCTTTACGGTCATTTTTAATTTCGTCTTGAATGACGATACACAGAATTTTATATTTTTCTATATATCTCATAATACGGTCAAAATATTGTAATTTAAGGTTTTCATGTTTTTACTTTCGTATCCAAATCAACACATTGAAATTATTAGTCATCTATAGATTCCACATCTACGATTATTTAAGTTGCTTTAACATTGTTTCAGTGAATGTCCACTATTCAGTTCTGCATAAGAGTTAAGGGAACACATAGCAACGTACCATCCTCATTCGTAAATTTGACTTCAGGTCATGGCACTGCGCACTGTTTTATTCACACGGAAGAAGTGGTTTGTACTAAACCGAAACAGAAGTACATATGCAGATACAGCAGCAAATATTATACATACTAGTTAACTTGTAATAGCATTTTTATAGGTTAAACCTACTACCGTTAATGTAGTCAATAAAAAAGACAATCAATAATGAATAATAATAATTAATGTGCACTAAATTTTAAGATAAATGTGTCAAGGAAGAATCCAAAATAAAGTAAAATAATTTTTAACGAGTTCTCTGACGCCATTTATTGGATATAATATGTCCATCGCATAAATAAAATGGCGTCGTCAATAAAGTATTTTATTGTTTCGGTCTAAATCAGACAAATAGACTGGCAATAATAAATAAACTAGGGAATGTCTTGTCCTTTAAGAGTAATTTAAAAAAAATAAAGATAACATTTAAACGCGACTCGGTCGAGGTTGCGGTCCGCTAAGGGTGGGTCAGGACAGGTAGGGGTCGGCCGGGGGTCCAGGAATAGAGCTGAGAACCTGGCGCTACGCAGACAATGAGTCGGACAGATATAATTCATCCAAGAATAAAACATCGCAGGCAAAACGTCATAAAATTGTTAACTGTCACAGCTGGTACCGTACTGGAAGCGACAGCACCAGGGCTGACTACAACATTAAAAAAAAATATTTTAAAAGATATTTTATTAATTTTATAAGGATTTAAAATTAAGTATTTTTTTAAAAACTGTTATTAAAAATATTATTTTAAATTGTACTTAATTTTGTCTATCTATATCAAGACTACTAATTTATCTAGTCATTAATAAAAATGTTGTTACTGTGATCATTTCTGTTAATTATAAATTAATAACTATTATTATTGTACATTAAATTTAATGTTTTTATCGCTTATTGTTATTATCGTTTATTATTGCGCATACTCTTTTGTATTATTGTTGTTATCGCGTAGAATTTATTATTAATATTAATTACTTTTAATTTGTACTAATTACCATATGAACTTTAAAAAGTTATATGTATTGTAAAATACTCAATTTGACCCATGCATAATTAAAAAAAAATCCTTTAATGCGATTAAAAACTTGGAAAAGATACAAGAAAAAGTTAAAACGCATGACCGAGTACGCGATATTTGCTAATTAGCTAATTTTATTGAATTAATAATTAATAATAAAAAAAATAATAATATATATATATTTTTTTGTTAAATTTCTAATATTTATATATCATCTACAATCCACGAGTTCACATTAGAAGACATATGATCGTGAACAAGGGAAAAGCGGTTTTCAATGATAGAAAAGTAAGTACAGCGTTCTGTTGTACCTATCTATTCCCGCAGGTAAACTGTGTGAAAGTAAGTAGAACCATTGCTTTTAAAATATAATACATTCAATGTTTAATTGATTTGTTAGTGTGCCAGCCCTGTGAGGTCTACCATTAAGAAAATGTGGGCATATCAATGATTTATTTATTATTTTATTTAATGTAAAATATTAGGTCCTCTACATCTTTTTACAAATTTATGACATTCTTTTGATATTATGACAAACCAACATAAAAGTGAAATATTATTACATTTCCTGTGATGTTTGATACTATTTTTAATGTTATATCTTAGATATAAATCTAAGTATTAAGTATTGCGACCGTTAGAGCACTGCATACATTTCAACCGTTTCTTACCTAGATGTACGAATTATCAGTTAATCTCACTAGTGTCACCCTGTACCTACACGAGGTGGTTTTAATATTGCTCTATTCAGTTATTGCCTTCTCTGTTTGTCAAGACAATGTTGGCTCATAACATTTAATGAACATCACTAAATAACATTAGCAACACGTAATAGCAGCGTGTAACCTAGATTATATTTATTGGAGGGGTTACGAAACAAGCGAGGTATTTATTAAATTTATCTCGGTATGTAGGTATCATAAATATGTAGTGTTTTCGAAGTGGAATCGAGTAGAAGATCATATATAGTCCTTGTATTTTTCATCAGAAAACTGTATCATGCATGTATAGGATTCCACAACAACTGCACACGAGATGGGTATACACATAGACAACTGCACACAATCAGCCAATTAAATACAGTTTAAATTCAAATAACATCCCAATTTACAAAATATTGTATAAGTTTCATTTTAATATTGATAAGATTTATTTGGTGAATTTTGTAGGGGATAAGATTTAAGAGGCGCATAAGGAGGTACAACAAGGCTTCTGGGGAACTAGAATTAATAATTGAATAGATTCAAAGTTTTAAGGGATGACACCCCAAAATTATCAATTTTACCGAAAATTATTTCTGATTTTAGAAAATCGACGAACGCTGTAAGTATAGCGTTGCAAATAGGGCGCAGGTTTGCTTTTTTCAAAATAAATATGTATATTAAAAAAAATATATATATTTATCATCCCATTTCTAACTCGTTATTATTTAAGAAACTCTATTTTAACATTTTTACAAGAATATTTAATTTTCTTCCAGTTTTAACAGATTTAAAATTTTTATTAATTATTTTCGTTACCCGTTGTCTATTTATAGTGCTATTTTGGTGCTTGTCATTGTTGTTCTTTTGTATAAGAATTCTGAGCCAAAAACAACAATTCGTTTAAGTTGTTTTTATTATAAAAAAGTGATCGATTGAATTCTATAATTATTCCAAAAGTTATAATTGTCTACGTTAGCGCTTCACAATTCTTCATGATAATTTCACCTTATTATATATGAAACATATATTTTTTAAGTGCTATTACAAGGTACAATATATTTTTCACTGTATTTGTATACCACATCATAATTTCTTCAACTTTAATTATTTTTCTCTTGTCCAAAGTACTAAGAATTATATTTATCGGTTACAAGCAATAATGTAACGCAATTACTAGGTTATATAACATAGTTTTAAAAATAATAATATTAAATTTTAAACATTTTATAAAAAAAATGGAAACAGTATTCTTTCAAAATAATAATAAAATTATGAAATATAATATTTTTACGCACTGCCCGATTCAGTTTCGCAACAAAGGATTTACACCGTAACAAGCATCTCAAGAATTGCTCATTTTGTCGAAATAAATATGTAATATTGGAATATTTTTTTCCCACCTTACACTCAATACACGAGTTCTTCCCATTTCCACAAAACAGATATTAATACACAATACTATAAAAGCTTACTATTTTCTTTGATTTGCACATTTGAAATATTTATTGTTCCCGTTACATTTTTCTATAATTTCCCAGCTGTACCCATGAGGTATTTTAAATTACTTTCCATATTAATTTTAAAACAAAATTTTATTTCTTTACGCGATAAACCTAGTATTTTAGAGATATTATAAAGATCCGATGATTTTAGATTAGATTTGTATTATTTAAAAAAAATGTAAGTATCTACATAGTACCTTAAAATCAAAGTTTCGTAAAAGTACCAAATTCAATCAATTTATTTGAATTAGATGGAAGTTATATATTTTTCTAAAATGCTGAATCCCTCATATATAGGAATTTGATAGAAATTGATTATAAAAACGTATTAAAAACATTATTACCTGTATGCTTTTTCATAACATTAAAATATTTATTTTCCGGCTAATATAAAGTACCGATTCGTTTCGTTACACACACATACAAATTATTATTAAAAAAACAAAAAGCAAATATCTCCATTGTACCACAATATTTTTTTTAGTTTTAAGTACATACCATATGTATAACTGTAACTCATTACCACACGACTGAATCGTAGGTTTTTAATAGAGATTTACATTTAAAAAGTATTTAAAAAAAAAAATTTAAATATCTTGTATTTCTGCACTGATTTAGTAATTTGGTACAATAAAAATGTTTCCCACCATTTTCAAGACCAATATTTATTGTTGTATTTAAAATTATCGCTATCTTATTTAAATATCAGGTAGATGGGTTAAAAAAGTAGAAATAATAATACAAAAAATAAAAATAATAATTAACAAAAGAAAAACAAAATGGATTGTTAGTTCAATTAATTCCTTCATATAATTCTCGTGCACTAATAAACTAAAGGAAAATAAAATCCTCTAACATTTGTTAATTCTAGGTACACAAACCGACTGGGTGTTCCGAGTGAAGCAAGCAACCTGGTCTTTAAACCGTGCTGCGATAAAGCTCAACTCGCCCCCCCGTGAGCCCTATGCCCTGTGCACCCACGGTGTATATTTCAGAAATAGCAATGGAAAACAATCATAATTTTACTACCCGAATCCCAGGACGTGCGTTCTTGGGCCATATTCCTGAATCCTCTTCGAATTTTTCCAGCGGATTTCATCATTTTAAATAATTATTAATTAATTTTAAATAATTATCTCAATTGAAATCAGATATAGACATCTAGAATTTATTAAAGAATATTTTTCACGCAATAGTTACTTGTGCAAGTCTATAATTAATATAACTTAAACGATTGAAAATATATTTATTTTGATGTTTGTAGCGTTAACTTTGTGGTTAAACATAATTTAAAATTGTATTTATATTTAAATTTAAATACAATTTTAGAAAATTCATTTTATTTTAAAAATATGCATACTTAGAATTATATTTTATTTAAAAAAACGGAATACACGCCACATTAATAATCATACTATTCTCAGACTAAGGCAAGTGGTTGAGCGCCCTTGCGCCCAACCACTCGACCAAGCCTGTCGATACTATGCATATAATAAAATTCCTACAGTATTCGTTAGTTTATTTTCGTTCTTGTTTCGCCAATTCCAGAATTCACGTTCATACATTAGGCCGCTTTTATCGCTTTGGATGACAGATTCCTATTGCCTAATGTGGTCGCTCAGGCGTATATGTGTAAAATCTATATATGTGTATAGAACGAAGAATGAAAAATTAAGAGGAAATGTAGATACATACGTATGTAGAGCAGACGAATAATTAATGATGAATATTGAAATAATAGGAACTAAGAAATTTTGACTGATATGAGAGAGAAGAGGATGACAATATATTAAAATATTTGTCACAATTTTTTATTTATAAGATTAGCGAAATCAACTTTGTGGATAGAATCCATTATTTTAGATGGTTAACTTTGTTTTATTAACCACTTAATTAATCAATTAAATTAATTAAATAATTAGTTAATGACGTCCTGAAGAAGAAAATTATATTTTTTAAAACCGGTAGACGTATTTAATTCATTAAGTGGTTAATAAAACAAAGTTAATAATCTAAAATAATTATACAATTGTGCACATAATGGGAACTTTCTTGTTAAAGGTTAAAATATGTATACATTTGTACAGTCAGTCAGCTTTATGAAACGCAAAATGTGAAAATATATGATTTGTCTCCCATTTTTTTCCTAATAAACTAGTTACAAAATAACTAAATATACCATATATAATAATCGCACTTATTAGTAATTGTAAGAGTTTTGTTTTAGTGATAGTATTATATTCTCCTGGAAAAACTATATGTAAGGTGAGTCGGGGAAAGCGAATACACGGAGGAAGTGAACATGAGTCTCCTACATATTTTAGAAATTAGATTCTAATACCGCTATTAAGAAATAATATAAATCAATATTTGAAGTAACAGTCCAGATATGGTGCAAATACAAACATTAGTTTGATTCTGATACCATTTCAAATTATGGTAGTTTTTTGATATCAACGTGCAAGTATGTATATCTTTTCAATCTATGTATATTTCGATAATCTTTTATGCTAGAACGCTTATATTAGGCAAGTGCCTTTATAATTAATTTTAATTTGTGATTATTTACTGAGACAGGTAATGATTTGTAAGGCAAAATCTTCTTTTTCTTTATTTTAAATAGGTAATCCACCATTCAATAGTGGTTTGTGCAATTAATCATGTTAAAAACTTTGTTTTATAGAAAAAAGTACAATAATATTGTAGAATAGAAAAAACTGCATTGTCGTTCAAAAAACTTGCTTTTATGTAAATTAAACGTGGCGAGTTAAGGGAAAAAAGATGACACAAGTTAACCGGGAGCTGAAAATTACCATTGACGAGACCACTGTAAAAAAACCAATGACCCGCAATGGACAGTTAAAAAAGACATGATCAAAGGTTTTCTTCTTGGTACCACACTCGCACATTAGAGAATCTATTAAGTTCAATCTGAACAAATGAGAGGCCACCTGGCAGTGCCTAATTCTAATTCTAGAGATATTTAATACTGTTCTATTGGAGACTTTCCTTTTTGAAAACCAGCGGGTGCGGGGAATAGATCCTTGAATTACTTTAAGACGATCACCCTTATGATTATTTAGATCCATCCATTGTGCAGTCCAGATAGAATTCGTACGTTTTTTTATCATGTTAAGTCTATCATACATCGGTTTATGGAATTGATGGCCCTCCTTGGCCAGTTTATCAGCACATTCATTATAAGATACATACTCCATAAATATTACTCCGTGCGGAATGTTAAATCATTTTTAAATTCTGTACAGTTCATTTAAAAATCCTCTAGATGATTTGGGAATACGCTTCATAGTGTTGTGCCTCTATTTTTATTGTCATCGGCGGGATCCAGCGCCACAAAATTTGTTTTCCATATTGCTCTGCCTCGTATTGGACTAAATGAGAGCTTCGGGATTATTTACACTAGATGTCAGTGATTTTATGACGTGGCCGTAATAAAATACAACAAGACGAGATGCGACTGATGGGATGTGAGCGTGAAGCTATTAAACACGAAAATCAAATAAAAACATTTTTGGTTTATTTTGTAATACCTTCAGTGGATTTAATACAAAAAAATGTTAAAATCATTGCCATTAATAAGCAAGAATTTTTATTTATTTATATGTATGCGATTATTAGGTTATTAGTATACATACTTAGAGCGTAATAAATTAAAAATATTGTATTACACACACGTTGAGTATTTTCGTCACTACTATAGTTTCGAGAGGTGCAGTTGCTGTAAGAACTTGTATAGATTGCTACAAAAAATACACAGGTCAAACTGCGAGAAACCTAAATACGAGAGAATAAAATAACATTTCTGTTACCTCAAAAATAATAACTTTTCTGAATTTCTAATCACATAATTGAAACTAATCATTATTTCGATAGCTTGAAACTAAAAATTCTATAAAATTCAATAATTCTCTTATAAGAAGTAAATTAGAAAATTTAGAAAACACTTCACCCCACAGTCCGCACTCATATTAACGAACGAATCCCCCCCCCCCCCCCCTTCGTTCTATGACCTGACTGTCTGCCCGAAACTGTATTTAGTTTTTTTAAATACAAATTAAATGTATTAATTAGAAAGATATACATATAAAAACAATTTTATCGAAAAATATTGTTGTCGCTACCGGGATTCGAACCTGGATCCTTCCTATTCGGGGAACGTATATTAACAGATTATGCTATACCAACACAGTGCATTGACGACAATTTTTCGAAATTTTATGTTACACTTTTCAAATTGATACATCTATCGTTCCATTATTTGAAATCCATCTTCATTATTTTTACGGAATCTAAAATACATTTGAGTAATTCGATAGTAGACGCCAGAATTGATAATTCATTTTTACTAAATTTTACAACTGTATATTATTAAGGAGAATACATTTTTATTGTGAAGTTGTAATATCAGTAGCAACAGCAACATTTTTAGATAAAATTGATTTTATGTGTATATCTTTCTAAGTAATACATTTAATTGTATTTTAAAATATATACATACCTATGTTCTGAATAATTACAAATTCACAATAAGAATGTGTTCTCCTTACTGATGTATTTAGTTTAGCTATCGCTTGATTAAGAGAGAGACCACTTCTCGAACGAAAAAGCATTTCTTAATATTATGAAGCACACTCGGTATCTCATTACTTTATACTATTATAACCGGTTTGCATGAAACATTGCGAACACACGGTACGACAGCACTGGTCAAAAATTTATGCGAATTCAAAGAGGGGTGTAAAAAGATAAGTAGATTCTTCATCCTGTGGTAGGTGTTCACCAGGTAGGTGTTTTCTGTCCAACTATTAACAACACTTCCGCGATGGTGCTATGTTTATGTAATAAACTCGTTGTGGCCAATGAAAATAATCATCTGTAGGCTGAGATTTGAGTCCGTGTGTGAGGCTGCTCACCCTGGCCGCTTAACTAAATTACAGCGAGTGTTCCGGTGTTAAAAGTAAGCAGCCCGATGGAAATTAATGGGCAGCAATAAACACTAAAATCATAAATTATAAACTAGTTATAAGTAGGTAGTATTAAAAGATAATAAACCGTTTAAATTAACGTGATTTTAAAAACGTTCTGCGCTGGCAATGTTCTTAGCTCTGAAATTATACAACACACTCAGCACCAACTGGAAATCGTTCACTTCTAATAAGATTACACAAATATGGACCCAATATATAATCAATCAGATGCATCGCTATCCAATATTCTAACATAATCATTTTACAGTGTCTACACTAATAATTCACTAGTTGTACAACACTCACTACATTTTTTTTCTCTATTTTAATTTTAATTCCTATCAAATTTTTATCTTTCTTGAATTATATAACACCACAACAGCACGAAAAAAACTGGCTACTTTAATACAAACTGCAGTCTAGAAAAGAAGCCTAGACAATGCTGTATATATCAGAGGTGGAGCTACTCCATCCCACACAATAAACTACGAGTATATACTTAATTGCAATATAATTGTATCTTGTGTTTATCATGTTATATTAATTCACCTCTGTTAAATAAAAATATGTATGTCAATAAAGTCTAATAAATAAATACAAAATTTAAAAATATGCAATGCGTTGAGAATGCGTCAGTTTACGGAAATTTAATGCAATTTTAATTTTGTGACAATAATTAACGCCGTTAAAATTTTCACATCCCACATTAGTGTCACTAACACATTATACTTAAATATTACGATTAGATTAATAATGTCTAAAAATCGCCAGAGGACGGCTCAAAATACGTGTCTATTAAAAAATCAAATAATTTAAATATTGACCTATCTATAGTACGACAGCATTAGTGTTGAAATTTTCGATTTTTTTAATAAAATAAATAGACTATTTTGTTTTACATGCACATAATTTGTATATTTTAATGTAAATTGACACTTTATTCCAATGTAATGTATCAGTTTCCTTTCAAATTTCTCGACGCGTGGCATAGAGGATGACGGTGAGATGGTCTGGTTACGAGTTTTCGAAAATAAAGTCTTGCACAAGATTTACGACCCAATACGTGATACCAACAGTGGAGGTAGAAAGAACTTGGGAACGGTATGCTGAAAGTGAAAACGAGGAGAGCAGAACATGTAAAGAAAGTAGATGAATCCAGTAATATGCACAAAGTCCTTGTGGAGACTCTACACTCACCTCGCAGTACCTGGCTGTTAAGCCAGACGAATATAATCTCATACTTTTAAAATTAGCAATATTAACTTGTTCCGATTCTATAACTCTTAAAGGAGCTAATGTAGATGCTGAACTAAAAATTTGACGCCTAGCCTCTTACATCATCTAGTACAACTTGAATACACTTTTTCGGGGAAATGGAGATAATTTAGTGAAAAATATGTGATTTGATGACAATAATCTTGATGTATAGTAAATATAAAACCAGCACTGTCGAGTTCAGTACATATTTTAATCCAACTAAAGCATCAGCAGAGCAGGATAATGTCCCATGTCCATGGAATGACACATGATGAGAGATGTTTCAGAGATTTAGTTGAGATAAATCTCAATTAGTAACATATGCACGTGTTGAGACTTTAATCTGGAGGTTAATTCAGAGATCATCGCTTGGGAATGTGCACACTGACCCGTTATGGCATTCAATTTGATAGCGAGAGCAGATATATGCGCAAAAGGCACCTGAAACCATAGATACATAAAAATATTTATTTTGTAAAATAGACAAACAGAAGTATTAAAATATAAATATTTATCACATTTAACTGCTACAGGGTAGATTCAAATTCACCCAACGAATGAACAGAATATTGTTTTGAAACGAAAATCTCATCTGTGGACACGGGTCATAAGATAGTAGATCAAACTTATTAAATAATTATCATTATTATTAAATATTATATGAATATATTAGTTTCTGCAAATTTTTTTTCAACATCAATTTTGAATAAGTACACACGTTTATAATCATTTTTATTAAGTACTAAATTAAAAATAAAATATTGTAACTGATCTCTGTCAATAGAAGTCTTTTTACTTTTTTTGATTTGGCTCCTCCAACCACTTTGAGGGTAGGAATATTAAAGACTTTATGATCCGCTATAAATTAAAGGATCTTTTTTGGACAAAGGTGTTTCATTCAGAAAAATCTTTTACCTGTTTGTTTTTGAGTTTCGTACTCAGTATCTAAATTCTCCCTGAGAACATATTTATTTTTAAAATTAATATGTACTTATAAAAATGTATGTACGTTTTAGTCATATTATAGTGTGTGTCATATTAACGAGCAGACTTATTTGCGTTCATTATCTCAGTCAATTCATTTTGTAAATTCACAGGGTTTTCGAACGGCATTCCCGGGTTTGATTAATTATTATTTTTTATTTTTTTCTGATACAGTAATATATTATATATTCTAAGAGATGTTCAGTGTTTCTTTAACATTGAGATTTAAACGATATAAAAAACAATTAATCTCAATTAAAATGCATTACTTGAATAATCAGTCACATTGAATAATTTAAATAACCAAATTAAATAATCAAAACTATGAAATAATTAAAATATTCGCGTTATCCTATGATTGAACACAACACAACGAAGGGAGTTAGAAAGAAAACAAAAAGACAAAAAACAGAAAATTTAAATAAATAACAGATTTTCCTGCCATTTTTCTGTGTGTGATCACGTCTCTGCAAGGCTGAAATTGATTACGTAGGTACAAGCCTTGGGATAACACGAATAGTTTCATAATACAGCTCGATAATGGTATAGTTTAAATGACCCGATGGAGAAGGTATTTCTCTATCGAATTGTGTTTAAAGGGCCTCACAACGCATTTGATGAAATACATATTATCAAATTAAATTGAGACGCCTTAATTTAATTCGCTCTATGTATTCACATTGTAAACTGTAATATAATATTCCACAATGGAGACGAGCCCATTTAAATTTCCGGGGAGTGGGTTTATTATGAAAATATTGTGGACGGCATTGTCATACAATTTATCAGTATCGGATTGCTAAAGCATCCTGTCCAAACACCCATTCACACGAGGTGCAGGTAGGTGGAGGTTCTATCCTGACCATGATGAAAACGAAGCCACAAAAGGTTTTGTTATGCATATTATAACGACATGATCACCTTCGATTTTTCAATTAAGTGATTTTATTTAAATCTCTAATCACGTGTATTTAACAATTCAGTTTGTTTAATATTTAAATTAAAATGTAGGCATTATTAGTTTTTATACATTTTAGCTAGAATTTATTTATTTTTTACCGAATCTTTTTTATATCCATGTATCTTGAATTGACTGTGCTGTATACGAGTGCGTCACATATTAATTTCTTAGATCATTTCTTTGCAAAAATTTTCTGTGCTAGAAATGTGTATTTTAATTTTTGTTCTTCTTCCGTACTTAATAAGTTATTTTATTAGTAGTATTCTAAGAGTATAGTATACAAGAGTATATAGAGTATAGTATACGCGAGATCTAATTTGTTTTTGGTTCATAATTCAGGGTTGTTAGAATGACTAAAAGTTGCACGTTGCTGAAATGAAAATGCTGACAAGAAAATAAATTGATACATTCAAGACAGCTTCAATGTTGGCTCTATCTCATAAAATGCAAAAGAAAACCGACTGATATGGTATAATCATGTTAACAGAAACAAAGATGACTTTGTCCGAAAGAACTATTGTAGAAGAAAACTAACGACATGAAATTTGACGATCCTAAAAGATAGCCCATGATCACATAACATGGTGCACGCAGACTAGAAAAGCTGATCCCAAATTAGCTATGAGAAATAAGAAGTTTTATTGGTCTTCCATTTTACATCTATTCCTGTACTTTTCTGAGTATGATCCCATGTTTACTTAACTTATTATTTACTCGTATTATATTGTTTCGTGATATAAAAATAGAGTATCAATATAAATTGTATGTACTACCATTGTGAGTTCGCTCTGAAACTGTATGCACTCACGCACACATACATCTTGTAAACTTATACAAATGCATTACACACACACACACACACACACACATACACACGGACATTCACACCCTTACAAATACTCATACTCACACATTTACTTTATTATTTAAGATTAAGAATCCGAAGAGAAGTTGCCGTATAAAACTTCGATCACAAAATAACATCCAAATCTACAATCTACAATGAAAATACTCCGAAGGATAAATTCCGATATTCAATGCACGATTATGCCCCGTCCGTATACCGATTGGACACGTTTTTTTTCCTCTATCGATTTGTATTTCCATAGCGTCCATACAAATATTGTCATCAGAGCGTGGTCCAGCGATAAAAAGTGATAAAAATAAGACTATGAATAAATTGGAATTTGAAAAGATGCTACTCATCACCTGGTCAGGTGGATGCACACTTTTCCATTAAATCATGAATGAAACAGGCACCTGTCCCTTTCTCGGTGATGGTACCTTACGAGCAGGAGAAGGATGGGGGAAAATATTTTAACCTTAAGGTTGATTCGCACGTCGGACACATTATAGTGCATCCGATTGCGGCAGCCAAGGGCGGGAGGGCTAAGGGAAGATACGGGCTCACAACTCTCCCATTCAGGGGTCATTACAAGGCATATTTTAAACGAAAGAATATTATCGATTCGAACGCTGGTAACGTGGATCGACTAACCAGTAAATGGCTATGATCATTCCTCTAAAAAAATGAAACAGAATATACCTATATACTTGTATAATTGTTTATTTTTCATGCTATAAATATATTTGAGGCGTTTATCAACGATGTTTATATCAGGCACAAAATCTAGTAAACCTAATTGAAGTACAATTTACATAAGATGGAATTAAATATATGTAATTAATGTAAAGGTATTTTTCTCATCTTTGTTCCATCGATACATGCGTCCAAGACCGTCGTCAAAAAAATACATCAATATTTTAATTATTTTTATATATTTCAACTTTATTAAAAATATATAGGTAAATTATAATTTTTATTATTTGCCAAACTGCAAATAATAAAAAACAAACAGCAGACAGTTTTATGGAGAAGATTGCCCTTCACATAAATAGTATTGTAGTTAAAGATTTTTTATCAACAACATTTAAAAAGAAAATTAAATACATCAAAAGGAACAAAAAATTAGATGAGAATATGATCTTTTACTTGTAAGTAAATCGTCTTTGTCACAAAAATAAAACAAACTTTGATGGTTGTTCTCATGAAATAAATATAGTAGATAGTACTAAAATTTATTATATTTTATGATTAATTACATTTAAAAATTATATATGTAAATTATGTGGATTATTAAATTGTCTTCGGTCTACACTAAATTATTACTCTTAATTAAATACTGTCTGATTTGTTATATTTTTTGCAAAAAAAAAGTGGGTATCTACAGAAATTTATTGAAACAGCCAATACTTATTGGGTTGTTCTGTTACGACTAAGATTTCATATTTTTAAAACATAAAAACTTGAGAAAAACTAAAATAGTTTTAAATACGTCCTGACGAAGCTTGAGCTAAGCGAAACAGGTTGGCGTGTAATAAAATTCATACATAATACAGAGTGATTGTATTTTATTTTATTTAATACGTCAAACCATAAAGTTATTGTTTTCTACGAAAATATCATATTTTTAAGTTTATGTATAGTTTATTGTTAAATTTTTTGGACAACTTGTAAGAAGAGTATATAGCTTAGAGTAGCTCTTTATGGTGGGCCCCGTCATGGGACAGAGAGAGAGAAAAAAATCCCCATCCGTTGGACCAACAGAGTAGAAAAAGTTATAGGAAATTCTCTGATGACAGTCCTCAGATCTGCCGAGAAAACTGAAGGAGTGCAGTCAGTCAAGGCGGGGAAGTTTATAAAGATCACGATAAGGGATAAAAAAGTATTTTCTGTATACTTTGTCATTCGTAGAAGATATTTTCATTCTGGTAAAATACCACTATTCAGTATAATACAAAAATGTCAAATACTAATTATATGTATTAATTATAAAGATATACATATAAATTAAACTTTTTCGAAAAATATTGTTGTTGCGCTACCGGGATTTGAACCTGGAACTCTTTTCTAATCTGGGGAAGGTGCATTACCAACTATGCTACAGCCGCAGTATTTTTGCCGATAAATTTTCGAACCTATATGTTACACTTTTTCAAATTAATACATCTATCGTTCCATTATTTGAACGCGATCTACATTGTTTGTACATTTAATTAGTATTTAAAACATCACAGACTTATGCTGTTCTCCTTAATAACAAAATAAATTATTTACCACGTTTAGGGACCGGATCTGGAAATCTAAGTAACATCACCATTCTACATTCTTGTATTCTAACATCTTCTCTTCTATAATGAAGTATAATAACTTATGCAATATAATACAGTATTATAACTTATGTAACATTGCTACTACTGTATACCAAATTTAAAAAAGTTTTTATAATTTCCAGGTTGTGCCTAAAAAAAGTAGATTGTATAGTTTTTTATACAAGCACTTTTGTAGCTATGTATACGATTTTGACTTACGTAATCTAATTTCGAGATCCTTTGTTAGCAGATGAAAAATACCCTCAAATGAAAAATCATTGGGTCTCACAATGATAGTACCTATGTGATCTATTTCGAATCATTTCAACTATGATGACGGTTTTATACAGGAAATGAATGCAGACAAAAATCCAGGTAGATATAATTAAAAAAGCGCCCGGTATCCATAAACCATGCAAATGGATGATTCAGACAATGGGCCAGCGTGAACTTGGAAAAAATCCTATCGAAAACAAACGACGAATGACAAAACAGCAGACCTAAAAAAAATTAGACATCCTTTAGGGATACGGTTATACCACGTGGTAGCAAATTTGGCTTAAAAAATCATTAAAAATATTGATACAAATTACCTCTGAAAGAAATAAAAAAAAAACTTTATTGACATGGTATAATACAACTTTAAATAGATATTTAAAAAAGGTATAATCTCACGTGTTCCGAATTATTAACCTAACCCTAACTATTAAATTTAAATACACTTTAAAATATATTTACAGGACAAAATAGTTTCTTTAAAATATTTTTTTAAATATTAAAGACTCGGCATATTAGGTTTCATTCGTAACCCTTTCAATAAATTAAATTAATACACAATATATTGAATCAAAATACCACAGAACTATGTTATGAAAATGCAACTTCACAACAAAAATGTAATAATTAATTAAATAAAAAATACTAAAGCCAAACCAAGCATAGAAGTATAATGAAAAAAATACTATGCTTTTTTCACATAAAATACCTAGTTTACAATGACTTATTTTTAAATTATTTAACACCTCTGCCATCAATGTGACATTTTTTCTAAACCTACTATTTAATTATGTTTTAAGTTAGTTTTCGTGCGTTTAAATATTTAAATAACTTTTTATAAAATTCTTTATGTAGGTAAATGTTTTGGTTTCTGTTCAAACGATGTATTTTCCCCATATTCACAATATTATGTAACAAATTTAATACATTAACGTTAAAAATCTCCATATTTACCTACCTGAAGGATGTTTGGGATATGAATGGACTACCCATAAATATTATCCGGGAGATACACGCAACTTGTGTCGATAGTTCGGCCATAAATTTTGTCAGGGCAGAGCGTCTCATCTCAGTCTGTGATCTGCAAGGCGCGACACACCAACTCTGACATCCAATCTCAGGAGATGCTCCAACTGACAGCTTCCCGCTGCATCGTCATATCATCGAAACAAGAGGAAGAGCTTGTTGATCTTTTGGATTTGAAATAAAATAAGACTAATTAGAATGTGATTGAAAATTAAATACGGTATCGATATTTTTTATTAACTTATTTTTAAATAAAATTGTATGTCTTAAAATTCTTTTTGAAACTTAATAAATTAATATTTTCCGATTAACTGGTTGTAAAATATAATAATAATTTATGTGCCAACTAGCCTTATCATAAATTGTTTTTAAAAAATACCACTTCGAGTTAATAGTGATGCCCAGTGTATCACATTTACCAAGAACTAAAAAATTTAAAAGGGGATTATATTAATTATGTTTGATTTTTCAAATACAATATACTCAACATTTTATTACAATATATATTTTAAAAATTGTAATGAATTATGTGGATATATAAATAAATAAATAATTATAAAATACTATTTAAACGCAGTTAAGATAGTTATTGAGTTGAATTTCTGGTTTGTAATATTTTTAATTATTAACAAGCAAGTCGTTATTTAAAAATTATGTAATAACGACTTACCTGTTTGATGTTTGGTCTAGCGGTCGATTAGTTACCAAGCGATCGGTAGGTAGTTCGTGCTTTGTCTTTGGAGACCAAGTTAGTGCTATTTGACCAAGACCTGACCTTCTTTTAAAAGTATAAATAATATTGGTAAGACATATATTCCGAATGCTCATTATTTTTTTCAAAAAATGATGAAATACAGCATTGCAAGGCGTGCTCATCAGTATCACAAAATTACGGTACAAAGTTAAATACTGACGGCGTACTCATCAGTATCACAAAATTACGGTGCAATGTTAAATACTGACGGCGTGCTCATTAGTATCGCAAAATTACGGTGCAATGTTAAATACTGACGGCGTACTCATCAGTATCGCAAAATTACGGTGCAATGTTAAATACTGACGGCGTACTCATCAGTATCACAAAATTACGGTGCAATGTTAAATACTGACGGCGTGCTCATCAGTATCACAAAATTACGGTGCAATGTTAAATACTGACGGCGTGCTCATCAGTATCACAAAATTACGGTGCAACGTTAAATACTGACACAGAAAAAGTAAAGTGAAAAGTCGAGCACGGCTGAATTCTAAATTCCTCAAACATGAGTCCTTTAATTGCGCAATAAATCAGAGCTGATAAGTTAAAAATGAAAAATGTCTCCAGGCCTCATTAAAAGTCACACACAAAAAGTGAAAAACTGACGGGCAATAATTTAAGATGCTCGACAATTTTAATGCAAAAGTTGTGTTTTTGCCATTTTTATAGGCCATACGACATATCGGGTGCAGGTCGCGTCCCCCGCCTCGCTGCCGGACGGGCCGTGATATGAATAAAAACAAAAAACCAGAAATGGGAATGAATATTTTATACCTGGATGTTTGTATTTTTTCAACTGGATAATTGCTCCGTATTTCATTCTACTGTCGCATAAAAACGTCTAACTCCGGGACCACCGGCCCGTGGTCGCTGCCCGCCTATTAAAAATATTTTCTATGCATTTTTTGTGTATCAATTTTTGTGTTTTAATGAATGACTACGTCAGCTACTGTTTTCTCCAAATGGTCCATTTAGATGTTAGTTATAAGGGCCGCCGCAGTTATCTGTTCCACATTCGGGAGCTGCGGTAACATTTAACTCACGGGTATTTAAATTTACATCACGTCCAGCGTGACCGGTAAGAATATTTTATCGAATAGAGCGGCGATGCAAAGAATAACAATGTATTATTAATTAGACATTTGGTCAAAATTCATTTCACAAATATTTTGTAATTTTGTGACTCGAAATGAAAGGAAATATTTGTTTTCGTCATAATACGAAGTACATTTGATGAAATATTGTAAAGATACGTTGATGCGTTAGAGTAATACAAAGTTGAATTACTGTGGAAAACGTGAGAAAAATATTATAAGAATACCCACCTAGTTAGAAATTTACAAGGCAGGACGTGCCAATTCTGAGATTACGACAACGCTGTTAACTTCTCTGCAATGTATTTATTTAAATGTATTATTTTTAGATTAAAAAAAATAAAATAATTAACGTATGCCTTTAATAAATACAAATGAACTGCGTATTCAATAGTAATTTTTAAAAATGGTTTAGTAATATACTGAACTAAAATTAACTAAATCTTTCAAATCTAATAATGATAAATTAATAAAATAAAATAATAATAATATTCACACCCATCGCGTCAACGGCATATGGGTTAATGTATCCGACTAGAAATCATATTGGTTTTAAATAAAATATTATTATTATTATTAATAATAATAATATCACACCCGTCGCATCATCGGCCATGACGTAGCGGTCAATGCATCTAATTAGAAATGTTTATCTCTAGGATCGTTGATTTCGAATCTTATCGGTTACGAGTTTTCTTAATATTGGTGATTTTTAAAGATAAATTATTAACTCAATTTCATGCAATCATTTTTTAATTTGATCAGGATAATTAGATTTAATTTGACTAGCATAATTAGATTTAATTTGACTAGTATAATTAGATATAATTTGACTAGCATAATTAATTTTAATTTGTCTAGCATAATTAGATTTAATTTTCAAAGAATAAATACTTTTATTGTTGCATAAATGTGTAATAATTTATCGGATTTATGTTTCCACCAAGAATGCGCGTAGAATGCTCCTCGTCCCGCTACTAATGTTCTAAACCCCTCTCATATGTGTACAATTTATTTCATGTCTATTCATTTACTAGTCTGTGAGTGCTATCGATAAAGGCATGGTGTTGTGAAAATATAATTGAACGTGTTTTACAAAACGTAAAAGCACACGGTACCCGTGGACCAATAGATTAAATTATAAAGTGAACAAGTGCGTCTAATAATTAAAGTAAAATTATTTAACTAGCTTATTTGGTCGCCGATATGACACCTGTCTAGCATCTGTGTGGTCAGATTTTAGTCACAGACTTACACATTAGTCTCGTCTTGACGGTTTAGTTCAATATGAAAAAGTGAAGAATATTGAATGTTCTATTTTAAAAAATGTAATCACCTTTGTTATAGTAATCCATGGTAACCAAAGTAATCATTGTAGTCATTCAAATTAAACTATCATTACTTTTTTTTTTTTCACTGATACATACTTCATTTTTCATGCCGAATGGTTTCAGAGTAATGGCTTTAGAGATAAATCGTTGAACAAAAAATAAAAATAAAATTATTATATTATTATACTATAGGGTGAATATTATGTTCCAGGCCGATATTGTTTTTAAATAAATATAAAATAAAACACAATTTTTTAAATTAATTTTCATTTAACAATTATATGATTTATTACAATTATGTATAAAATATAATATTGGCCAAGTTGCTGCCTTTGGCAGCGGCACAAAAGCGTACTTTTTCATTAAAATTTTTATAACATTTTAACAATTTCATTTCGAATATTAAGCTATAGCATAGGAATTGTTATTGGCTTATTTGCGAATACTTTTTCTTTCAAATACTCTCACGTAAAATAATAGCCGAGAAAATTTTCTCGCAAAATTTCAAGCGTATCTAGGGCTGTGTGTGAAGTGACACCATCCTGTTGAAATCACATGTGTTACAGGCTCAATAGATAGCACCATTAATTATATTGCAATACACACATTCATTAATTATCATATAGGATTTTAAATATTTTTTATGGAATCCAAAATAAAGAACCGGAGCCGTAATTGGAATTGAAAGAATATCACAAGTCTGAGCTACATTTACGAGAATCTCAGGAAGCGTAACGGCATTCTAATTTGCTCCAGTCAAATGATAGTTCTGTATTGTACAAAATTACTAACCATAGTATTAATACAAATTAGAAACTCGAATTCTACCTATACAATATTTTCACGCCGAAGTTAAATTGAATTTCCTCCGTCAATCTACCTACTAATAACATAACTCTACTTAATTTAATTTTATACTTGATGGTACCTACAAGTAAGCTCGTAGGTACATTTTACCCTTCCAAATGTTGAGTATGATTTAGCAGCGATCGTGCCCACTGGCGTCAGCCGCCTGACACCGAATTCGGTGGGCGGACGCGCAGCCGCCCTGCGCCGCTCATAACGCGATATGATTAATATCTGGAGTGGGCGGGCCGTCTGTCATAAGCAAATATTAGGCGGGAGTTATGGCTGGATCCGGGACGCTCGTTGGTCGGGAGAAACACCGAATCGTTCCGGCCTCTCGGAGAGTGAGAATGGAGAATTTTAATGTCATGCTTTATTTTGAAGAAGGGGCGTTATGATTCACACCATTTTCAAAAAATATTTTATGATAATTTACGCTGATTTTTTATGTAATCTTTTGTAAAATATCCCAATGTTTTTCTGTACGTCATGCGTAGGCAAATTTAAAATGAAATTGACACTGCTTTAAATACACGAATTAGGTGAAAATACTACATTTTTGTAGGTATAAAAGTTACGTTTTTCAAATACAAGATAAACAAGTCCATTTTTTATGTCATTTATTTGAACTTTGGAATAATTCTGATTCTGTTTTGATTTAAAACATTATGAATAATAATACTTCACAGAAACTGTACCAAGATCTTTCTCGATGGATTTTAAGCATTACGTAAACCTATTATTTAAGTTTTGAAATAAGCTTAATTGTCAATGAATTCTTATTATATACCAAAACGTAGTGAGATTTTTTTAAACAAAATAAGTTTGGCATGTAAAAGTGGTTTTGTTATTTCCTTTTATAATATTTTTCTCTCTGTAATCCATTTCCCATTGATAGAAGTAATAATTATAGTTCTCCATTTTTTCCGATCTTCTGCAGCATTCAAGGCTGCATAGAATAACTATCCTGTCATTTATTTCTTAATAATTATATTAGAAATTAGAGGTATTTATAAAAGTTAAACATAAATTAACATTGATAGTGAATCTACAAAAAAATATCATGTAAAATAGGAATATAATCTTTAAAGATAAATCTACAACCAGTGGTGTAATTAAAAAAATTTGAGCACGCTGAAAAATGAAAAAACTGGACCCATTGCAAAATGAAAAAAAATACATTTATTGTATATATTATATTAAATTCTACATAATTTAATCTTTTCAATAGTTAAATAGTCATACGTCTTCTGTAAAATTTAAACTATTGTGAAAAAAAAGTGTTTTTAAGCAAGTTTTATTTGCACTCGCAGCTGAATTTTTTTTCTGCTGTATGGCGATGTTTAGTTCGTAATTCAACATATTAGAGGGGGATTTTACAAATTATTAATCAATATTAGTGTTGGGAAAGTATTGATACTCGAAAGAGTATCGATACCCGTATTGTAAGACGTTGACCCTTTAGTCCAAAATTGCACCGCATTGTTTACATTGGCATAAATACTCCACTGCTGGTTTCCCATTTCATCAACGTATTCAAAAATAATAAGAGTGTATGTGGACAATATCAATTTGTCTTGTATTGACTTTATCATATATTATTTATTTATTAGGCCCGAAATATATTTAGCGCCTAATTTCAAAACCCCCTGAAACGACTTTATGTGTTTTTGAGTTATGGATGAATACATATATAATATTTGTACAACAAATATATAAAATATTTGTTTTTACATTATTATTTTTTAAAAATACATTTCTATGATGTTTTTTTTTTTTATATATATTGTTCTGGCAACCATACTGGATTTTAGATCACGTAATTATGATTGGCTGATTTCATTTTAGGGGGAATAGCAACTTAGACTTTCTGTTTTGGGATATTTTGGAATTAACCCTGATTTTGAACATGTAATATCAATGTATTTAATTGGTTTTTGCAAGAAACAACGTGTTCTACATGTAGCTGGCAAAAAATCTACAAAACTGCATATTTAACTCTAATTATCCCAAATCTATTTTAGAGGGTTTTGAAATTAGGCGCCACATATGTTTTATGAACTTTAATATACATTAATAATCTTGAAAGTACGATTACGAAAAAATACTTTCTGACATACATATAGATAGGTGATATAATGATTGAAATCGTGTTCCTCTCATCGTGCCTTAGATAAAAAGTAATGTTAACCTCGTGACAAAGTCAAATGGCCACAAAGGGCTGTGCCACATCTCGAGTCAACATGCGACCACATTTATTATTATTCACCAGGCTGGAAAAACTTTTGTAATCATCCGAGCGGGGGTAATAAAACCCAGAGCAATCGTTTCATCTGATTGAGAGCTCCCAATCAAATGTGCCAATCACCAACACTAACGTGCTTGTCACTTTCTGCTTAGCAGACACCTCGGGGGAGGATGGCTTCTCATATGTATGGCTTATAATCAATCCTGAGATCATGTAGGGCTGACGATAAAAAATCTGCGACAAAAAAATAATAATTAAAGACTCATTTCGTTTTGATAAGAATATTTTTTTCTATCATGTACACATAATTTAAATACATTTATAAAAAAGATTACGTAATAAATATGTTAAGTACGTTTCGAAATAAGAGTAATGAGTAGTGATGGTGAAACGTTATCTGACTATGATTGTAACGTTGATCGGTAACTGAAATTTAATGATGATTGGTTATTGTTCGAACAATTGCGAATAATCAGTTACCAATTATTGTTACAATCGAACACAATGGTTTACATAACGGCTTATGTTATACAACTATATAACCATCACTAATAATGAATCTTTTAAAGAAGTCATTGACAAACGCTTCCAATAATACTTTCAAGAAATATAATAAAAATAAACAACATTAGATATTAAATATTTTAATGATGTATTTTCGATTAGTGATTATATTAACATAATTTGATTTAATTATAATTATTAAATTAAGGTACACGTTATGCCATTATCGAAAATAATCATAATAAACATAATAAAATTATAATGTAGAAAATCTTCAATGTGGTTAATTTTCTTTTCTTTCATTTCGTGAAAGAATAATTACTTTAAATACTAATTATTTATAATATTTTTCTATAAAATTGATTTTATATGTGTATCTTTCTAATTAATATATTTAATTCATATTTCAAATATTACAGACCTATGTTCTGAATAGTTACAATTTCACAATAAGAATGTGTTCTCCTAATAATAAAGTTGTATTAATGTGTCCAAAATTTAATAAAAATGAATTGATAATTCTGGCGTCTGCTATCAGTTTACTCAAAAGTATTTTTGAGATTCTATAAAAGTAAGGTAGATGGTTCTTTCAAATAATGGAACGATTAAATGTTCCTACTTCGTTTTTACGGAATCTCAAATACCTTTGAGTAAATCGATAACAAACGCCAGATTAACAATTAACCTATGTTCTGAATAATTACAACTTCACAATAAGAATGTGTTCTCCTTAATAATAATTATTTTGTTCGTGTAATCGTTTATTAAGGACTTAACAACATTAAATTTTGGTTTAACGTGGATTTTCTCAACGAATACTGTGAATATATGCTGTGAATTTTTGTATGGTAGCTAAAATTATTATCGAATTGAGAAATAAAAAATAAAAATAAAGATATTGGGATGATTGAAAGACCTTCCGATCAAAAGCGAAAACTGTATTACACCGGCTTAAACAACCCTAAATCTTTCCAGGAAAGAAAGCTCACGACTTACCCGGAATAACGAAAGTTTAACAACTTAATCCCAACAGCGGTTATTACCCTGGTAACAGGATCGGAGCGAATTTTATTAAAGTCCCCTGGGGTTGGGTAAATCAAGCGCGGGATGCTACAGTAGGTACTACTCGCACCGCTGCCCGCTACCCACTACCCACTACACATTGGCATCAAGCTACACGGCCAGTACAAGATTTCAGTCTTGAAATAAAAAATAATTAAGGAGAACGTGTCATTATTATTGTGCAGTTGCAGTTATTTCAGAATATAGCTCTGTGGTATTTTAATACAAATTAAAATTTATCAAAAACATATTTTTTCAATAAATTGAATTTTTCCGTTATATTTTTCTAATTGATATATTTAATTCGTATTAAATAATTGGTTAGCTTGATTCATAATTATAAATACATTATAGGATATATTATAAATATGTTTCATTTATTGCACGAAACGAATGAGCAACGTTCGCTACATTTATATTTAAAACACGTTCGTTTTTACAAATCTGGCCGTTTAATCAAGCACTATACATCCATAATGACACTACTGAAGCCGGTGTCCAGAAATTCAGAGACGTAGATGAAATTAACTTAATAAGGCATATATAAAACATATCACTGAGCATAAAAATCTATATTTCAAAGAGATTTTTTTCCGGGCTATCTTCATATTTTATAGCAATATGTGTAAAAAGTGTTTTCCTGCATTTTGTAGAGATCTTTTTTTAGAATAAATTCGTTCATTTTGTAGTTCATGGCACGCACAGCATGCGACTCCACCATCTTTCGAAGTAGGGATTGCAAATTTTGACAAAATAAAAAAAATCGTAATTCGAAATTCGACTATAAAATTTTTCGGAATTTGGTCGAATTTCCCAAATTTTTGTCAATACTAATAATAAAAAAAACAGCTTATTTAAGATAATAAATTTATTATTATTTATTGTATAAAAAAATATATAAATTTTTCTACTTAAAACTAAAAATAAAATATAACCAATTTACCATATAACACTTTCATATGCATTGTGGTCATTTGCCAATGATTAGGGTGTATGAAGTCCAGTGTTTATACGTTATATTATGCGGACTACCATGATCCCAATGAGTCCGGATAATGGATATAATATATATATATATATATATTTTTTTTTTTTATATCTAATAACAGTAATAAATTCTAACTGCTCCTTATCGAAAATCCTTAAAAAATATCGATAATTTAACAGTAAACCAAGCCAGAACAATTTGAATATACACTACATACTACACTCGACAAAACAAATCTCAATACTGATTCGCCAGTTTTCGGACATTTCTTTGATGCAGCCGCTATCTTTTGTATTTTGTCTATCGAGTCGGCGTCTTTTGTCTATTTAAGTGTCGGTCGACTGCATTATTTTATTTCATGAAGAAGTTATCTCTCTACATAGCTTTCTAGAAACGATCATGTCAATGTGATTGTAAAAATATTTTATTTTTCTATCTTTATAATTCGGAATTCGCTATAAAATTTCGGAATTCTAAATTATATTTATGAGAACGAATTTCGGAATTCTCAAAATTTCGAAATTTCGTATGCAACCCTATCTATCCTAGGATATGGTGATCTATGAAAGGTTTTCATTATTAAATATTTGAGAGACCATGTGTTGAAGCCCAACGACATTTGATACCATATACAAGTTTGCTATAAATCGTAATTTCAGGCACGCCACCACGCTTTTGTAGGAATGTGGAAACAATGATTTTGAATTAAGTATTATGTCTCTGTAGCCACTTCAAGGACTCAGATATGCGTCGTCCACTTATCAACCACTTGACAAATAACTCATGTCTAACATAATTGCAATGATTCCCAAAACAAAATTGATCACAGCTGCGATGACTGACCGATTTTCTTGATGACTGCACATCTCATCGTTTTGAAACGTCGACATGACAAGCGGAATAAGTGAAAAAACCTCTACATATAATATATTTTTAATATTTATGTTAATATTGCAGAAACATTTTAGTTAGTCATATTAAATAAAATCATCTAGTAATTTTGTAGTTAACTATACCAATATACTAAATGGTTTATGTATAAAACTCACGTGATTAAATTCAAAGTTTCTGTATAATTTTATTTATGTACATATAATATAATTGTATTGTACAATTAATATGTGTTTACTCTGTTTCTTTTTAAATTGTTTTATTATTAGGAATATGACATGTAAAGGTTATTTTTATCTTTAAAATTATTAACAATTTTCCAATGTACAATTTTATATTTAATAAATTACCTGCATATTTGTCAATGCGTATATTATATATTTAAACTTTTAATTTATAAGTAATTGTGTAGTATGTACTGTGTTATTTAAAATAATTAGAGTTTGGTCGATGGTGTTACGTAACATCCTTATTTTATCATAGAATAAGTAAATATACAAAAAAGTATACAAAAAATATGAGTAATATGGATAAAAATGTTAGGTAAAAAAATTGCAAGAAGAATAACTTTAAACTCAATCTATTACAGAATTTGCCATTGTGTTTACTTTCATTCTTTAATATTTTCAATTGTTTGTTGGTTCATGTTTATACAAATTTATATAAATATGGAAAGTTTTAATTGGAAATATTATAAAAATAATCGACACTTCCATCGGTAAAGACGTGAATAATGCGTTTTAGCATTGAACTAAATAATTATTAAATTAAATGAATCGCAAATTTTCCAATGATTTCAATCTGAGACAGCGTACGCGATTCAATCGAAGCGATATGTTTCACCAACGTAGCTATCGTGCAAACCGAGTTCTCGACTCAAGCCCACTCACTAGACATCTTCCACCACGAAATCCAATAAAACGATGATACTTATCTTGATGGCTGTCCAATCAGCGCGAGGCGGAAGTAACTGCGTCATCAGCGACGGGCGGAAGGGGTGGCGAGAGGAACTGTTGCGGTTATTGTATTGGAAAGATGAAGTGTACTCGAGTGAAGTACTGTGCGTTGGGAGCAATCATTGCTGATTTGCGAGCCGGAGAATATTACTCTTGAGAGCGCGGACGCACATTACACATCACGGGTGGATGGACCGAATGATTTTCTTACTACCACAGCAACATTATTAAATCTGTCAAACAAATTCAGATAGTGTATTTCAGAAAATAAAGATAATAACAAATTTAAGCGTTAAATATTTGTAAAATCATTATAAAACAACTTGTATCGTGACGAAATAGATCACACTAAATTACTATAATATAAAATAAAATTAAAACTTTAACTTATCATAAAAAAATTTGTTTTCCATCATTAATAAATAATGGTACATAGATTTATTTTAAACTCGTTGAGTTTGGTAATTTTTTATTTTTTTTTTATTTATTTATTAATCTATTATAACACAATGATACAATACAATATATATATTGTTATATATATATATTATTTTTTTTGTGCTACA
The DNA here is from genome assembly GCA_022840565.1 of Eubasilissa regina. NCBI lineage: Eukaryota > Metazoa > Arthropoda > Insecta > Trichoptera > Phryganeidae > Eubasilissa > Eubasilissa regina. Next base: position 14,977,229 of record JAINEB010000018.1, on the reverse strand, counting down.
CTTCTCAAAAAAGCATGTAATTGTGCAGAGAAGAGAAGTATATATTAATAATTATTGTTTACAATAACTAGCTTATAATAAAATAAAATATAAAAAGTTAATAGCAAAAACGATATAAAAATATTGTAAGTTTCCGGGTACATGTTTATCTTTAAAGTGTTTTTTGATAGCATTTATTATTTCTTTATTTTCATTAATCTTCTTAATGTTTTCGGGGATGAAAAATGAATTAAACTTGCATGAATATATCGCCTATGTACTAAAGGTTAGGCTTACACAGTCTCTGGTACATTGTATATTTTTATGTGGTATGAAATCATAAACCCTGAAGGCAAAGGAGAAAATAAGGATTGATTCCTTTGAGATGTGGTACTGGAGACATATATTGCGCATAACGTGGATGCTGAGACGCATTGCTGGCTCCATGTTTCAGGAGCTGAATATCAAGAACAGATGCTCAACCAATTGAATAAAGATGAATCCTTCAATTTGCTCAAAGAAGCCTGTTGTGGTGAGCAATGTCAAAGGACGGAGAGGATGAGAAAGACCCCCCTTCTCGTTAGACTGACCAGTGGAAAAAGGCAACAGGCACTTCTCTAGTGACAGCCCTTTAGATTTTTTTCTACATATCTTTCTAGATGAATAATTTAATTTACATTAGCACGGAACTATGTTCTGAAAATTCAACTTCATAATAAAAATGTGTCAACTTTAACATAATAATATTCTAATTAAAAAGATTTGACTATCATTTTTTTAAAAAAATTTCGTTATGTTAAAGTTATGCATTTTCTGCGATAATATTTAATGTTTATTTTATATATCATCTAAATCCAATAGTATTGTTTAATTATTGTTTTTCAGGTCACAGTTTAGATATAATTTGCGGACAATCTCTCAAAGTATTTTTTTTTCTTTTCGCAAATCTATTTACGACCTACATTAATCGATCGAATGTAGGTCATAAATAGATTATGAAAAATGTACATAAAACTTAACCCATTATGTCTAATCAGACTTGAGAAACAGTCGAGTTTCGTTGTGAGAACACCTACCCACCTACCCCTGCCCGCCGAGCCCATGCGCAGTCCTCGCCCAACTAGCACCTAACTAAATGACAAATCGAATTATTTCCCCGGCATTCCGCCCTTATTAACCCCCGGTGTGCCTCTCCACTGGAGTTCGCAGCTTCTCTTCGCTTTTGTTTTGTACCTCAACGTACCCCAATCTACCCCATGACATTTCTGTCTCGTTCCGGCGGGCATGTCGTACGAGCCCCAGACAGGGACGACAGATCGGGAGCACGTTGGATTAACACGTATGCACCAATTTTCCAATTTACCCTGGCCTGCGGCGGAATTATTACTTTCAGCTGCAGTCTGTTATTTATTTATGCAGACGGAACACTGACGGTCAGATTCGATTAGTGGATTCCAGAATGTGTGAGGGGAGAGGGGCAGACAATGTTATCTTGTTTGTGGATCATGAAGTCGGGGAACAATCAGGAACTGGATAACTTGGAGACGTGAGCCACATACAGCGAGCACAGTTTAACCCTTCCTTCCCGTGTGGCCGCTGTTACCGATAATTTGATTATGCATGCATATTTTGTTACTTACCCGTGAGTCAATATCCAGTAGGTATCATCCTAACACTTTGGATTAAATAAGAAGTACGTGATGGTTCAATTCTGTGCTATTGTATATTTAAGGAAATCCATAAACAGATGGCGATGTATACATTGATAAGATAGCAAATCATATAGATACATTCAATGAACAATATCATGTTCTAGGTAGATATCGGGGACAAAAACGTATGGAGAAAAAATGTTCGTACGAATAAAACGAAAAGAATAATATTTTTCTTTTGCAGATTTATTTCTTCTTATCATTGTACAATTTAATTTTAGTAAAAAATATTACAAATTCTACAGGGTGAATATTATGTTTCAGGCCGACTTTGTTGGATTGCCATTTTAGTTTGGCAAATATTTGTCAGTTCAAATTTAGTAATCATAAAAAGTAGTTAATTACTATTTATTATAAAGCATTAACAGTGTGTTAAAGTTATTAAAACATTATATCTAAGTAATAATGATGCTGTAACCATTAATAGTGATCGCTATTGTCACACGTTGCAAAACTTCTTGGTGGCCGTGTTAGGTCAAAGTGTGGTTTCAATATGGTTTCAATGTGGTTTCAATGTGGTTTCAACGGAACGGTATCATCTCACACACAGCCCGAGCTATGCTTGAAATGTTGCAAGAAATTTTTCTCGGCCGCATAATGTCAAAAAGTGATGATATCGTCTAGCCTCCTCGATCATATTATGAAAAATATGGTTAAAAAAGCACGGATTTGTTCCGCCACCAAAGATAGCTACTTGGCTAATATTATATTTTATATTATGCATAATTGTAATAAACTAAATAGTTTATAAATAAAAATAAAACTAAAAAGTTGTGTTTTATTTTATAATTATTTAAAAACAATATCGGCCTGGAACATAATATTCATTCTGTATTAATGATAAACAGATGTTTATATTATCGCATTCCCTTTTTACATGAGTAATTAATTCTTATATTTGCAATTTTTTGCGCATATACGAAATAATTTATAGAATTAATAAATATTGACCGCAAAATTTTTACTTTAGAATTTTTATTTTAGAATTAATAAAAATTGACGGGCAAAAAAATTATAAATTTTATAATATTTTAAAGGATGCGTGTTTGATTACACTATCTATGTACGTATTACGATTTCAGAAAACATTACATTTCTTATTTTTTATGCATGACATATAATTTATGCGAGCATATTTTAAAATAACTCAAAATATAATTTCCACACGGACAAATACAACTAATTTACAAACCCCAAGAGCACATACAAGATATGGCCAAAGGAGCTACAAATATTTTGGACCTAAACTATTTAATAGATGATGAAAGATTTAAACCAATTGAATAGTCCCAAGAACACGAAACAATATATTAAAACTTGGATTTGTAATATGGGTAGAGCCAGTATTGGTGCACTCACCCAAACATATTGACTCATACTTATATTATATCAATTATTGCTACAAAGTGATCCAAAATATATTTATTAAATTCACTTTAAAATTGTTCTTCATATACACCTATTATATAGTAATAAATGTAATTCTAAATACTATTTGTAATTATAATTAATTGTACAATTGCTTGTAAACTATGCCCGTCTCAACACAGAATTTCTCTAGTGAGACGGGCATAGTCCAAACATATTTTTACATTGTATTATATAGTTACAAATAAATAAATAAGTATAAACCCCATGATCGCTGTACTCAGTGAACACCTGTATCAAAGAATTTAATATTATAAAAATAATATGCTCAACCATTAGATTTTATTTGTAAGTGTGTGCAAAGTATGTAAAATATACCATATTTTAAATATTTATAAATAATAAAGGAAAAAAAGCATTGCATCATTAAACATAGACGAGAATGAGGAATGTGCATAATTAAGTGCTGAAAAAAATATCGTCTGCATTTGTCATTAGGTGCGTCTGAATATTGAGTAAGATGATTTAGCAAAATTTCAATGCCTGGATTTATTAAATATGTTATTATAATCGTATTAATTTTATTGTCTTTTATTTGGTCATAGACAAAGAAAGATTGTGAAAAATACAGCAACTCATTGACTGAATTAAGTAAAATATAATAAATGTATTGTGTACGTGGTTTCTGGAAACATGTTAATTATTTATAATCGTAATATTAATGTTTCTTACCAAATATTGTCTCAACGTAGAGTTGTTTCACGTGGTAGAAATACACGATATGCTACAAATCTGGAAGTAACAATTCTTAAAATCACGAATAAGTATGAATTGAGGACACTGGAATATATTGTTCTCACGCTGAACAATAAATTAGCAAGACCTCTATTCACTAGTAAGGCGACTCCATACAATAAGGTGAAAATAAAGTCACGTTGAATTGCGGCTTGTTTTTTGGGTTATGCAAATAAAATTATGAAAATTAAAAAATAAATAAAAGGGAAAGCGATTATACGAGACGGGTTTTTTAAGTATCTACCGTTATAGGATATATCAGGTGTAGGTTACAGTTGCGATGTTATGCATGCGCAATGGTTTCCTTCATCTGTTGACTCACCACTTGCAACTTTAGAGACATTCACATAGTGTGGCCATCTTGTGGTGAGTAGTTGAAATATTCAAGACAATATATCTGCCCGCCGACTGTGAAATACGATCCAGGATTCGTTTCTTGAATGCACAAAACATAAAACAAGTCGAAATTCGTAGCACCAACTGATTTTCATATTTTCCTTCATCTGAAGCGGTTCCTTGGTGGCAAGCATTTTGATGACGATGACTAATTCAAAGACAGACTACAGACATGGTTTTCATTCCAGGTGGCGTCGTTCTGTGACGAAGGTATACAAAAATTGGTGCTCTGTTATGACAAGTGCCTTATCGTGGCGACTATTGTCAGAAGTAGTTTAAGGTGTGAAGCGTTCGAAGAAAGTAGTGTTGTAAAAATGATATGTTTCTTAAAAAAAAAATCCCGTACTTACTTTAAAAACGCGCCTAATATAATATTTTGTTATTTTATACTTAATAGGTTAGTATTATTTGCTTATAGTTAATGGGTTAATATTATCTGAAAAATATCATATTATTTATTATAAGTAATTTATTTAACATTTCGTGTTTCATTTGTTGTCACATTTATAATAAAATTATACACGCCTTAAAATTATAATCGAAACCTTTTCATAATAATTTTATAGTCTCAATGAAATATATCCTTAAACCTGATGAAACACCTGATTTAAGGATATCCTTCTTTTGTGAGGATATAGCGACAAAGTGCCGCGCTCGACGGGAAACAGCACCGTCATTAACGAATGACCCTACACATATTTAAAAAAAAAAACGAGCAAGGGAAGAGTTTGTTGTAACTATTATCTATCACATTTAGCCACAACAGTGCCGGCAATGTGTAGCTCATCTCGGTATTGTTTTACAGCCCTTTCTTATTTCCTTTATATTTGCCTAACGGCCCATATCATATCCCTTATTATTCCATCTCACGAAGGACAAGTTTATCAAATACACTTATAAGTATTGCAGAAAAACATTATTTTCCAATTTCAGTTCCCGTTCTGTATGCATATTATAAAAGTCTTCATCTATTAAAATATTTTTTTTAAATAATTGTTATTTTCATGTAAAAAAATATCTTAATATTAAAACCGGCAGCTATACAATATTTTAATAAAATATAAAAAAAAATATAAATAAAATTCGTAGAAAAACATGTTTTTTAGTAATATTATAATTTTGTATCATGCATAGGTATACATACTTGCCTACATATTTGTCGTTTTTAATAATATTCTCCCCATTTAATTAAATATATATAAAATTGTAATTAATATTATTATGCAACCAAGCATTACTACACGAAAAATCATTTTTCCTGAACTGTTTTGGGGATTTTTTCTCTTGAGCCTTCAAAATTGGCACTTCTTTGGGTGCTAAACCATATTAATTATGCTATATTAACATCATTAAGATCGCATTTTATTTTATTTTTTTTGTTTCCGTGATGTTGTTTTCAAATACCGACAAATAAACATTATTATTTTTCAATAATGTTGAAACAGTTTAAGAAGACAACGAAAAATTTTACACATTTAATTTTTCACGCTGTGTTATAATTCACAAATGATTTTGATTTACTCACGAATCGAGAGACACTTTCTTTTGTTAGTAGACATGTTTGTAATTTACCACTTTTTAACTGAAAATTCAATGTCAAATTATCAATACAAGATTACTTTAAACGATTTCATAATAAATTTGAATTTAAAGAAAAGAACACAAATGTAAAAAGGGAACGAGATTGTAAAATGGCATTTTCAGATGTCTATTTTTTATTTGGCACTTACTTGATGCTCAATAAGTTGTAAGCGTCAACGTGGTCAAAGTTTTGGCAGCCGAAAATCGTAGGTAGTGTCATAAATTATATGACCCAACGGTCGTTAATGGTCAACGTGTCCGCCACTTCTTTCACTTTAATTGCATTCATTTTTCTATAATTGTTTTTTTTAGTCCTAACAAACACACAAATATTTATGTGTTGGCTGTATTATTTGTTCGGTATAACCGAGAAGAAGCAAGCTCGTTATAACAGTTCACTTTTGTGTGAAAACTTGCGTAAACTAAAATATCAAAGTTTTTGCTTACTGTAGCTGTGAACTCGCTATACCCGAACTCGTTATAACCAAGTTTGATTGTGTGTATGTATATATATGATAAGATGTAGGAAGAATATATATGTGGACTATATTTTGTTGAAGTATATTGATGTTCCTTTTTCATCGTCGAATGTAATAATTTTATTTATATAAATTATGTTTAAATTAACCTACATCAAAAAGAAGGTTTTAGAAATAAATTAGATGAATTAAACATGGAAGTATACAGAAAAAAATTATGTATTGAAAAAATATGAAATTGAACCCTGAACTTTTTATGCTTGTAGACAGCTTTAATCAATTATTCTACAGTGACTTGTACAATGTTGCCAGCTTCCAGAGAATGTTGTAAGCCGGTAAACAGCTTTAACTTATACTAAAGTAACACTAGGTCATCCAACTTTACACGTTTCTTTATTAGTGATACATATATTTTTTCCCGTTCAAATTTTTTTTTCTAACAATCAAAATACCTTTGAAAAGATTTATAAAATGTTTGATATTTAAAAAATAATTGTGGCGAGAAGTAATTATTATTATATTATTACTTAATAATTATAACTACGACTGTTAAACTGCGCAGAGAGAACCGTCACGACCGTCCGTCCGATTCGGTTGAACATTAATAACGAACATTTTTCATCTGTGTAGCGATTTGTCTGACAAATGTCGGTGACAATAGTCCCAACATGACTGCGAGAGAAGAGATCATATGCGACCCTTCAGTCCGCGGTGCAGGGGTCGTCATTTACAGCACAAGTTTCTTATTAATAATTCCCTTTCATTCAATTATTATATAAATATTTATTAAGTGATCCTCAATGTTGTATTAATTTGTGTAATATACATGAAACTAGCCTTTAAATTATAAACGTACAATTATGTCAAATTTGAAATAATATTGTTATATAGTCTCGGCAGCACGTAACGGATATTTGTAAAATTAAATAAAGCGGTTTGTATCATGGCTAAATATACAGTATATACATTTTTATTGACATGTATAATACATAGATGATTATGCATATTAAATTTTAAAATTATTACTTGAAAAATGAGTTAGCATTTCAAAATTTTTAGAGCACTAAATATTTTTTTAAAAACTCGCAACCAATAGAATTTGAATCTACGCTTCCAGATAGAAACTGATTTCTAGTCATACCCCTCAACTGCCAAGCCACGGCTAGTAATGCGAGTAATGTTGACATTACCATATTTATTAGAAAGTGTTGGCATGTATACATATAAATAATTAATAAAAAAATAAACAGATAGACGCGCGAATGTTTCGAGACGCAAATAAAAGACCCTTGAAAATATGTAACTCTTAGAGATAACTAGCATTAAAAATCATTTAGCAGAACGGCTTTCATTATGGCACGATTACAGCGAACGAAGCTATTACGAACGATAATTAATTATCTAGTACCAACATAATAATATTACATATTATATATACCCAGTATTTTGATAACAAAAATATAATTGTCAGTTTTTAGAATTAACGACGTTATTTCGTAAGACAATTTGTCATCCCTGCTGCAGACAACGCATACAAGACAAATGAAACTGTTGATAGGGTCCAACAAGGCACACTTTAATATCCATCATTATTTACAGATATTCTTTATACCTGTAGAGTACTAGATAAAACCTACATAGAATTCGTCAAAATGTGAGCGAACTTCGTGACCGAACAACAACAATGCTCCAAAAGCTGAATTTAATCAGTAAAGCTAGGATATCTGAACAGCGTTCACGTGATGTGTTCGTTTGGGTATCTGAATGTATGTAGTTATTTAGATGTTGGGTCATGGATCTGCTCATTTGTCAGTTTTTTATTGGTCTGAAAGGTTTATCGAATTTTAAGATGTGCTTTATTGTCATATATGAGTGTGAAGGTGTCCCGGTTTGCGCTATTGTTGAAATGACAGATTGCGGCCATTTGATAAGAAAGAGAAATTGCGTAACATTTATATTCATTCTTAGATCTCTCTGCATTATTAAAATACAATGCGTGGTGCCACATATTATATGAAGCGATTAATTATCTTCTTTGGCGGTATCTTCTAATGTATCAAAGTGTTTTATTACATCACCAAACAAAGATATTAAGATTTTTTCATGATTTCGTTGTGGATATTGTGTTGTTGTCACTTGTACACATACTAATGCTTACACTAGCATAAAAGCAATCGACTATCGCCTATTTATATTATTTCGCATTGAAATTATACAATTATTGGTTTGACAATGCACCACATAGTGCACTTTGTCTTTATTTCCAGTAAAAAAAAATAAAAATATTAGTAGGTACCTAATAAGTACATCTAGAGTTATTTTAAATTTATATGATTATTATCATAATATTATTAAAAGCAAACACGAAGAATATAGTGAACTTAAATAAATGAAATAATATAATTATGTAAAATTATTTTGAACTGTAAAGAAAAAATGATCCAATAATTATTATTATTCTAAGAGTTATTTACAGCAGTTTTAACAATTATTAGACACGGGTGACATCTATTGAATATTGCGGAAATATTGTAAATGAATTGAGTGGAAATCATTCACTTACAAAAATTATGCGAATATGGACTCAATACATGATTTTATTGGGTAGAGATCAGTCAGAAGCATCGTTGTTCAATAATCCAGCTTAATCAGAATACAATACGCTAATGATTCACTTTAGATTTACAACACATTCACTACACATTTTTATTTATTTTATATATCTCTGTCGAATCTTACTCTTTCTTTTTAATTTTAATTAAATAGCAAGGAAAAACTATCTACTTTAACACATACGGTAGTCTAGCAAAGTTGACAGGACAGTGATTTATATATTAGATGTCCATTACACAGTAAATTATTAAATAAATTTTGAGTATGTCCAAATCTTTGTAGGAACCAATTACTGGGATTTATCCCCTGAGGGATTGTCATTAAGATATAGATGTCTCACAGAGATGAAGCTATTATTTTTATTTTACATGGGAAGTATGGAAGTCTTGGGAATTACGGGATATAGCCCCATATTTTAGTCAAAAGAGTCTCAGAGAATGAATATCAAATAATAAAAAAAAACATTGATGGCGATAGCATAGTTGGTAATAAATAATTGAAATGTTCCAACAGGATAACATATATACAACTTTCAAAAATTTGATAGATATGGTAGGATGGTAGGTGAACGTTACATTGTGTAAAGTGATCACTTAAGCCAGCCGATGACAGGTCGTAAGCGCTGTAATGCCCAAGAACTTACCAGATACTTACCATATAAAATAAAAATTATAGCTTCGTCTCTGTGAGACATCTATATCTTAATAAATGTATTGTATTATTTTGTATGTTTACTTCTGATATATAAAAAAAATATGTCAAACAAATATATTCATTATTTACTAATTTGTACTGCCATCTATTAAATTTTTTAAGGTTACTTCAGTATTTTTAACGATAAATTTAAATGATACCTATAATACCAATAGCAACAAAGTGCAATATTATTAAGAAAATTAATAAAAATATTTTTTACAACGGTAATGAACATCCCAATAAATTTATAATAAATGGAATAGACTGATAGATAAATCAGTTCCAAATATATAATCTTCTTGATAAAATGATACTTGTCATATATTTTTCTTAACTATTAAATGTCTTGACTTAATGGTAATGCGTTACTATTTTCTCTACGTTAACAAAATATAGAAATATTAGGTATTATTAATACATTTGAAACGTAATTTAAAATAGTTCAATATTTTGTAGAAAACAAATGGTTGACGAAGTAAAATGGTAACGCATTTCTCCAGATAAAAAATGTTCTGGGTTTGTATCCCAGTTGTAACCAAATACTTTAAAAAAAGCTAGAATTTGGTACGCAATTCTCTACATAGAGACGTTGCTCAATTCTACATATTATCGTTATTAATACACACATATCACTGTCATAACACGTAGACTGAATAACTTCAATAAACCAAGGGGAAATGCCAATCCTCTGGAAGGAGGTATTCGTTTCCGAAATTTATAAAAAGAGTATCAAAACCGAAATTGAAAACTACAGACCTATCTCCAAGCTTTGCATCTTCAGTAAAATTCTTTAAAACATGATTTATGATTAGGTAATGCCAATTCTTCGGCCAGTACTAAATGCGAATTAATATGGATTTATTTCAAATCGATCTACAACTTCCAATCTTTGTAGAGTTGTATTCTTTGTAGAGTTTCTGCAAGATCAGATGGACAAAGGAACTCAGGTCGATGCCGTTTACATGGACTACAGCAAAGCTTTCGATAAAGTTGTGCATTCCAAACTCCTTGACAAATTCCTCCTTATCGGTATTCACGGAGACATACTTAAATGATTTTCCTCCTACATATCCAATAGGAGCCAAGCAGTAGTGGTTAGCGGTTATAAATCCGACTAGGTACGCGTCACATCAGGTGTCCCTCAGGGGCCACTTCTAGGACCACTCTTCTTTAACATTCATATCAATGACATCTCTAAGTGTTCCTTATATACTCAAACACTTTTATTCGCGAACGATATGGAAATTTTTACCCCAATTCATAATATCGATGATTGCCATAAACTTCAAAGCGATTTAAACCGTCTCGATGTATATTGCAATCAACATAACCTACAAATCAACACTAGTAAGTGCTGCATGAGTTTACCAGAAACAAGATTAACTTCCCTTACTCTCTTAATACATGCTCTGCGGTGGTGGGTCAGATTTGACCCGGGTATTTATAAAAATATGAATTACGCTACAAATAATAGTTTAATGCTATTTTCCTTCTAGCTAATCTTTTATTGAATATTTACAAATAATTTGAGATACAAATAAATATTATTGGACGAAATTTAAATGAGTTATTGATAAAAATGTGAAAAAACGCCCAAAAATCAGTCGCTTTTACGGTAGACGGTTAAGCGGGTAGACAAAGGATACCTTCGATATGCGTTCATGTATTTGTTTTGACTTCTTTTTGTCTAGCGTCCTGTAGATAATACCAGTAATATAAATATTTGAGGGGTGTTGCACCTACCTGTAAGTTTTATGACACTATCTGTTCGGGTTCCGATGAGAAGATTACATGTTCAGTAGATGTTTGTATTTTGGCTGTGTAGGATGTCTGTTGATGCGTAAGAATTTTATTCGTAATAATTTTTAATTTTTACACATCATGCCATTTCATTAAATCATATTTAAAATAAAATATTTATGAAAAATCTTCCATAAAACGGTTGAAAATCTGAAAACTTTAGGTGGGTCTAAAATGACTCACACCGCCGGACGTGTTTTGTTTTGACCCATCGGGTAGTAAGTATTAATAATCAACTTTTTACCAAGAAATCTGAAACTAAAGATCTTGGGATTATATTAAATTATAAATTACTCTTCAAACTTGCACAGTAACCATATTACATCCAGAAAAACCAAAGTGTTAGATTTCATCCTTCGGGTATGTAAACAAATCAATAACATAAACACCATGAAAACTCTGTACTTCTCATATGTCCGAAGTATCATCGAATATGCCTCCCAAGTCTGGAATCCAATATATACCACATATATCTATAGAATCAAAAAAATACCAAACAACTTCCTGAAATATCTTAACTTTCATAGTTATAGAACCTTAACCAATGCTGCCGAGTCATCTATCATTTACATTCCATCACTACAATCTCGAAGAGACATAGCCGATGTCATTTTCCTACACAAACTAGCCAACTGTAAAGTAGACTATCCTGATTTACTAATATCCATTTGAGTAAATCAGGACAGTCTGGACAGGAGAGCCAGCCAGGTCAAGCAAAACTAATCTTATATATAATTTTACACATTGCACCACCAATGCCAAACAAAACTCATTTTTCTACCGAACACCCCTTTATTTTAATTCACATCTAAACGAACTAGACATTTTCAATACTTCAGTTACCTTAATTAAATCAAAATTCAATACGTAAACTTTAATGGCCTTTATTTTTCATTTTATTTTTATTACTCCGATTTTATTCCCTATCCCAGTTTCTTTTTCCTTTCCCCTCGAATATTTTATTTTTTATAACTTTTTTCTCCCTGTTTAAATTTTTATTCTTAACATTTTCTGCATTATAGTCCTTCTTAAATTTGAAATTGTACTCAATGTATAAAGTATTTTGTATCTTCTGAGAAAACATGTAACTGGTTTAATTATTGTTTAGATTTTATTACGATTTTTGTATTTACTGATAAACTGTATGTTTTTCGAATAAAATAAAAACTTCTAACATAAATTTACTGATAAAAAGTTAAAACTCTAAAATTTAGAAGATTCAAATATCCATGAATTTAGTTTATAATTATGTATAGATTTATTTTTATGGTTTGTTTTATTTTCTTTCTTATTACTTAAATTATGAGTAATATTATTGTATAAGGGTTGCAGAAAGGGTGGAGGGAATTCGGAAGATGAACAGTAATAGGGAACAAGGGCTGGGTGAAAGACCACCTAGAACCAGAAAACACGACCCACCTATGAAATGCTCTTTTTGGTGTCTCTTCCACTGGATCCACAGGCTTTCTGACTCCAGGACACATACAACCCTGTTTAACACGAAGTACACTTGGACATATAATGGTGATAGCGCGAAAGTATCAAACAACAACCACATGGCATGATGATAATTCATAGCAGTCAACGCACCCAGTGGTAAACGCTACTTGTCAGTTTGAAAGTGCAATTTCAACTCCTTGAACCATAGATAACACACCATAGAAAATGACATGTTCTGGTATAGAAGGAGGGGGTAGGTACTGGATAGGAATTATTCTACGTCGCGTTCATATTGCGCACACACGGCTACCAGCGAACGTTGAATAATCATAAAAATTGAACAATGTGAAAATACAAGTTTATTGGCAATTAAAATGCCATAGTTAACAAAAATTGAGTTACATGTTAGATAACATGTTTTTCAAAATTCTAAATTAGTCTTCAAATTGAATATTAAAAGCAGTACATCAATATTACGTATCATTAATATGTAGGTAGGGTACAGTCTAGACGTACGTATAGATACCTACATAAAATGATGATATAAAACACTTTACTGTAATACGGCTTCGGTTCAAACAATATCGCAATTAGTCTGAGAAGAAATACTTCAGTCTCAGAATAGAGGTCAAAGGTGAAAAAACATTAAAATAATATTTACCGTTGTGAAATTTCAAGCTTTACTGTGAATTAAACGTCTGGAGGATGTCAGATGCCCTCTAAGGCTCTTATTAGTTTTAAGAGCAATAAAAACAATTTCTTATATTCTTGAAAATTGTAGTCGTTTCACAAGATTACACAAGTCTTCAAGCAGTCTGGATTTATTTTGAAAATTATTTGAAAACTTTAAATGGTGATATCGTTTAAATAAAAATTTCTTCTGACTTAAAAAAAAAAAATTAGTCGTCTGCAAAAATTTGGAGTGTTATCACGTATTCGTAAATTTCTTTTTATCATCATCATCATTATCTCTGAGTACAATACGGTATGGATTCAGGGTTTTTCTTGATTATACGAGGGCATACGAGTCAAAAATAATCTACACTTTCACCATAATACACTTTTAAGGTTGTCACACTGCCTTCTGCGCATGCATGTTTAAAGTTATGAAATTTGATCACGATCGCGTCATTTGCCTTCCGGCTATTACAGTGCTCTAACTTCTAACGCTGTAAAACGCTAGCAGTTTTCACCAATTAGGAACAACGAGTAGTGATCCGACTTCTCTGGTCGAAGGGTGTGAAAGAGGGTTCATCGTAGACTTTTATTACAATACGAGAACAGTGCTTTATCACGTAAAAGTGATTTTTTTTTTTTGGAGACCGAGAAATTTAAAAGTAGGAGTGTGACACACGAAGAGTGAGCAGGGCGCCCATTAACCTCCACCACGGACGACAAGATTCAGCAAGTTCGAGAGATGGTTCTAGCGAATAGATGAGTTACCATCGGTGTGGTAGCGTCTTCTTTGAACATCAGTCATGGTACTGCCTGTCAGATCATCCACAACGATCTTGGCTTCCATAAAGTCTGTGTAAATAAATTGTAGATAATTTTTCACTTGCCTTCCTTCCTCCACTGATCTCTATGTTGAGCTACTTTCTAGCAATTGTTGACGCCAAAGATAGATAGGTCACTATTTATGTTGTTTTGTTACCTCATTTTGATACTACTTATTCTTTATCTTCCCCAGGATTAATTTTCAGCAACCATTTTAAGGGTTACGAATTATTAATACGCTCTAAAAGACCTAGCCGTCAAAACCTTCCTAATTTTATGAATTTTGAGATTTTTGGCTACAGATAGTTATAATATACAAGTAATAATATTTTATGTACTTGGTAGATAAGTCGGTACAAGACCAGCCAAAAGGTTGGATATCAAGTTTGATAAAACCATCGCCTAACTGAGTACGCGTATTAACTTATTTTTTTGAGTACGTGCATTCATATTTTCCTAACACTACAACGCCCAGATGACTTACCATACCCTCAAGACTCATGACAGTCATTTTAATGGCATATTTTATATTGAGATTAATGTAAAAACATATTTAAAACACTATTATGTAAAATATAGAAATATTTTTGAATATTTAAAAACATGAAAAAAAATGGAATCTAATTTGGAGCGTAATACATTCAATTAGAGTTGCACAAAACTTCACGTGTAGGACTATACCTAATTTTAATTCTCTAACCGAATTATAATATAATAATAATATAAGATGCTACTTATCAGGACTATTTTTAATAAATTATATACTTTTCTTGTACACAAATAAACTATACATTAAAATATATACACATATCTACACACGCTACCCATCAAAATGACTACTGCGGTTTTTATAGATGTTGTACGGTATTTTAAGTTCAGTGTAAGAAATAAAAAAATTCTCTGCCTTATCAAAAATCATGAAGTAATCATATAAAGTAAAAAATATTTTTTTTTAAATAATTGCTATTTCATTTTAATTCAGCTGTCTTTGACAGGAACGCTTTTGAGACTACACCCTAATTTACTAACAACTATATGGATGTTATAGTTCCATCATTCGAAGCATGCAACATAAGCAATTTTGATGATGCGACACATAAGTCATCGTGGGTCAAGTGATGGGAGTAGGCGCTCTGGAAGCCATACAATGGGTACTGTAACAGTAATTAAAGTAGATTTCCTGCCCACTGCCTTCTACCCCCTGCCCCTGGCTCTGCAAGGTGTAATGGAATATGGCGGATGGGATCCCCCGACAAGTGAACAGTGATGTTTCATTTTATTTTTGATTTATTGTTATTACAATATTATTATTATAAAATTGTCATAAACTGTATTCCTGATGTTTTGTAAGTATGTATTTCACAGAGATCAATTTTAACTTTTTATGAAATATTTTTTTTTTTAAATGTTAAACCCACGAATACGTGATTTTCAGGTAATATAATATAATTGTACACGAAGAAATTTAAAATGCCAAAAAGACGTATATTATATTATTAACTTTTAAATTGTGTGCTATATAATTATATTTACTACGCTTGCTAAGTGTAGATAGGTGAGTAAATAATATTTGTAAGTATTTGTATTTAATATTTAATCAATTGATCGTAATATAAAATTAAATTAATCAACTAGAAAGATATAGAGAACAAAGCTATGTAACGAAAAAATATTATATACTCGTATCTCGGTAGCAACTCAATATTTTTAGATAAATACATTGTTTCTTTATATCATTCTAGCTATTTTTTAAATTTGTGAGTTTATGTTCTGAAAATGCAACTTCACAACATAAATGTGTTTTCCTTAAAACAAATTGATCAGAATTTAAATAAAATCAAAGAAATTATATAACATTCTAACCAGTTTTTATAATAAGATAGTTTTCGACTAAAATTATTTCAATACATTTTTTTCAGATATATAATTTCATATATTCGCTACCAGAAATGTTATATTTAAATAAATTTCACACCAAAATTATTGAATATTAGTAATTTAATATATCCACAATATCGAAACGTAAGAATTATTCTTGCTTACCTTTAGATATGCTGCACCCACGTCACAGAAGTTTCTGAGAAGCTGTTTACAATAACATAAATGTTCATGTTCTAGATTTGATGAACTCGTAGATAATAAATAACGAGTGTTTATATTTCGTATCATATCGAATGAGGTAGATTAATATTTTTTAAGAAAGGTAAACTTATTAATGTCACAGCTTGCTTTATGAGTGTTTTTTAATAGTAATATCTTCAAAAGCATTCATAAACCAAGCAGTAACAATAATAAGTTTACTTTTCTAAGAAAATATTACTCAAAATTAATGTTACACTTTATATTAATTCAAACTCAAATGGATAACAATAAATGAGACAAATATTGAGACGATCATAGTTCAATCTTAAGTAATATAATTTATTGATTATTCATAAATTATTACGTAAATGCGCCTAGCTAATTAACGGGTTTCAGAGATTCAAATAAAATAAAAATGTTGCATGTAACGTACCATCCATACAATACGTTTTTTTGGTTCGAAAAAAACATAAATTGACTTAAATAATTAAAATTCTAAATATTGTGAAAATAATTTATAAATCTTCCCGGCAGGAAACCGAGCACCACGTAACAGAAAAGCTACTGGTACACTGTTTGTGAACGCATCAGTTTACAAATGTATTAAGTTTTTATAAATACTGGTTTGTTATAAAGTTCACCGGGGTTAGGTTTTTGAAAGTAAAACAAAATATTTAAATTAAAATTGTTGTTAGTAATGTATAAATAGTAAAAAATATAAAACGATGCATGAAATTTTAACACAAAAAAATCTGCGTTATATTATATTATACGACAATTTGACACTACAAATAACTGTACATATTTAAAATGGATAGGCTACGCTATTGAGTTAAAAGATGAAGTTATTTAAAGATCAATCTAATCATAATAACTATCTAGAACTAATATGATACAGATGTCACAGATTTTAATTCTCTCGAGATAGTACAACCCGTTGAAAGACAAGTATAAATAGTGTCGAATAGTGTATTGACTATTTTCTATGAGACGTACAGGGATTGATAACTGATGAATCCAAAATCTTTTTGAAATAAAAGGCGAAAGTGAAAGTAAAAATGATATGATGTTATTTTGCTGTAACAAATTTTATTGGGGAAGGCTCTGAAAAAACACTATTCCGTTTTAAAAATATTTTTCTTGATATTTCAATTAATTTTTATAATGATTCACATTTCTTAATAACTTTGCAACACCAACTTAACACTAGGTAACTAAAAAGTACACCATGGAGACGAACGAATTTAATGAATTGTCAATTGAACAATCTCTATCATTTCCCCCATAATATTTAGAAATGGAGACTAATAAATATTATAATATTATGCGATGACACACGGGGGCTCCAAGCGAACAAAGGACTAAATATTTATCCCACAGTATCGCTTACCAGGAAACTGCCCTGTTCTCCTTACCGACAGTCTCAGGAATGTGAATTCCTTTATACGGGTTCGGAAGACGTTCATATCTAATACATAAATAAGCTAAATTTCATAATATTCATAAATTAAAATAAGTGTATTTTAAAATTATACGGATTTTAAAGTGATAAGGAAACGTTAAATTCTTATTTAAAAAAACTCACCATATATTTTGATTGGCATTACTCAACAAATAAAATTAATTCAGAGTAATCCCATGAAATATCTCACTTTTGTAGATAATATAATCAATAAGATATGTAGATATATGTCTGTTGACAAAATTTAAAAAAAGTAAAGCAGACAGACAGATAGTTATATAGTAGTTTATTCAGAAGACGTGAAATAATCCTCTAATATTTGTAATGTATATACATAGATCCAGTGGCGTAACGATAAATTTCTGGCTCCCAGACAAGTATGCATACCGGGCCCCCATGAAGGTATGAAATTATATTCTTATGGGGGTTGGCTACAAAAATATAATTTAAAAATGATTTTCTTATTTATTATTATTGACCTAGTTTATTCAACGATATAATGTTTTACAGCACAAATAAAAATTTGATATACCATTTTTTGTTTTATATCGTTAGTTAAAAACATAAATTCGTTTCATGTCTTTGTTAAAAGTTCTAATTGTATATATAATAACGTATGGAGACTTCTAAAAAAAAATATAGATTGCGTGGCGTGGGCATTTAACAAAGTTGTCTGAATGTCACTTTTTGGTACTTTATCAGGCTCAAAATTATGAAGGTTACATGTTTTTTTAGTTTTTCTCGGTGATCTTATTCAGCTATTCCGGACCCTGCTAGTGCCCGGGCACTTACCTGGGCTGCCCAGGCGATAGCTATGTCACTGCGTAGATAGATCTCAGTATTACTAAGAAAGTAGATAATTCATCTATACAATACAATGTCCGAACTACTTTACTTTTCTAATCTTTTACTTGTTAAACTATACAACTTTCTTTCTTTGAACGTTCCTATGTTTAAAATGTTTTCGTGAAAAAAAAATGTCTTGTTAACATATGCCATACGCATGTATATAATTATTAAGTTTATAATTTATTTGTAGTTGCATTTTCAAAACAAAGTTCTATGGTATTTCAATACAAATTAAATTAATCAACTAGAAAGGTATACAAAAAAAATCTATCTATCGAATAAAATATTTAGTTGCTACCGGGATTCCAACCGGATTCTTCTCCGGATAGGAAGAGGTCCAGATTCGAATTTTTCTATAGATAGATATTTTCTGTCTTATATATCTTTCTAATTGATTCATGTAATTTGTATTAATTATATAATTGTCTGGCAGAAATTTACATTATCACTTGACTGAATATGAAAAAATATTGGGCTGTTAAATACTGGGCTGACTCTAAATGTAAGATATTGAAGAGTATGGAAATAAATTACGAATTTCGGAAGATGAATTTGAAATATTTACTTTTTTTAAAATATCAAATATTTCGCATTTTTCCACGTCATTATTGACGAGTTTTTTTTACCTTCTATATACTTGAATGTAATTGTTAACTACTGCTTAATCGTGTATGATGTTGTGACTCTTAAACTATCAGATTCCTGCATATTTTCGATACAAGAGCATATTTAAAAATGTACTATTTCACCGAAGTGCCCATTTAAATTGTTAGAAATCGTGTTTGGCGTCTTTCCGCATCCGCCATGACCACTTAAAAATGTGTCGCATCTTTTTACCTATCCAACGGTTGGCTGGACAAACAATCAAAGGCTTGAGACTCAAATTGAGGTGTGTGCGGTGTAATGGAGATCCGTAATGGAGGTATCATGTTATGAATACGCACGGGAAGTACGGTGGCCAGCCCTGCCGGACAACAAAGGACCTGCCTCGATCATATCCGTTCTCACAGCGTCACACACTTGACCGTTGCAGGTAGGTACTCTTATTGTTTGTGCAAGATTACACAATACCTTATAGCATTATGGCGTGGGGAGAAATGGATACGGTATTTATCGCTTTTATACCGCTGAGGGGGCTTAGATTGGGTGAGTGTGAACCTAATAAAGAAGTTAATTTAGATGAATCATTCGAAAGATATACAGAAAATATTTGACAACCGGAACTTTTTCTTGCCGGGAAACGCGCTACAATTACGACAGGTTAACTATTAAAATTTACAAGTTTAAGGTATGTAGACTTTTATAAATTGGTAATGTATTTTCCTGGCAAGAGAAAGTTCCGGGTAAGTATCCAGGTAGTATCGAATATGTTCTAAAAATGAAACTTCACAATAAATTGTGTTTTCCTAAACAATTAATAAATGCAAAAATTTTGTATTTTCTTTTAAAAAATATATATAGATGCCTATTTATAATAATATATAGTTTTCCTAGTCTTTGAGATACGCCTACTGGAATAAAATCCCTTTGAATCTTATCGAAGTAGGTACCTACTTACTTAATCTCTTATTTTATTCTGATGTTATATCTACCAGGTGTATATACTTGTAAATAAGTAAAGTTATTATTTATCAGAAAAATCTTATAGGTATAGATCAAACTACTGCATAATAAACTCATTGATTTTTTAGAATGCTTTGAAAATGATGATGGAGATATATTAACAAACAAAGCGATCAGTGATCAGCGGTGATGCCAATTAGAATTCAATAGAAAATGTGTAATAATGCCAAGTTGAATAGATGAGGCCGCTATTCATGACATAATATTTTAATTTAAATTTCCAATCATTGGCATATCGTCAACAATGGACAGTCTGACAAAGGTAACTTATCGTATATCAACGCCCTTTTATTATGTAAATAAAATTGTATCATTTTGTAATATCACAAATGAATTAATGTCACATGAATAAAGCGGATCACAATGAACGGTTGTGATTTATATGAGAGGCTGGTTTCAATGGCGAACGATTTTCCCGAGCCTGCGAGTTTCAATCAGTTGTCGGTAGACGTATTGTTTGATACAAATAAAAACACATTGACAGAAATTGTCAAGAATAGAAAATTGTATTTTTAAATCTTTGTACTGATATACGAGTACCTATATATACATAAAAATTATAAATCTCACTCTGTTAAATATTAAAATAGGATATGATATTACAATTATGTGATTATATCTAAATACAATCAGCCATGTAGGTATACTTAAGGTACGCAACAGCGTTCATTAAATTTCATAAACCATCATGTAACATTGTAATTCCCTATAAAGAAAGATGTTCGCCATGGTGATACAATCTAGCCTAAAATATTTGCGTCTACTTTAGAAAATTTGTTCAGGAAACTAGAGTGGGAGAAGAAAGGCATTTGTGTAAATGGCAACTATTTTAGTCATATACATTACATACATACATTTTCAGATGATCTTCAGAACACAATAATGGGATTTCTGTGGTGTTGCAATACCTCAAAAATGTTTGCACAAAGTTAAGTGACGGATTCCTGGCACTTCTGAGGCATCGTATCGCTGGCTAGTAAAGTCACTCTATGGACAGACCGACTCAACGAGTGCTGATTGCCACCGGGATTCGAACCAGGAACTTTTCTTATTCGCGGAAATGCACGAACCATTGATTTTATCTGTACATATTTCTTATAAAGGAAAACACATTCTTATTGTGAGGTTGTAATTATTCAGAATATAGGTCTGTGATATTTTAATTACTAAATTAATGTATTAATTATAAATATATACATATAAAATCAATTTTGTCGAAAAATATTGTTTTTGCGTCACCGGGATTCGAACCTGGATCTCTATTTCCAATCCGGGGAAGTACACTACCAATTATGTTATAACACCAGTATCTTTCATGATAAATTGGAACGACAGGTGTATTAATTTGAAAAATGTAACATTTGGGTTCGAAAATTTATCATGAAAAATACTGGCGTTATAACACAATTAGTAGTGTACTTCCCCGGATTAGAAATAGAGATCCAGTTTCGAATCCCGGTGACGCAAAACAATATTTTTCGACAAAATTGATTTTATATGTATATATTTATAATTAATACATTAATTTAGTACACATTTCTAACTGATACATTTAATTTGTATGAAAATACCAATAAAAAAACTATAACTTCATAATAATAACGTGTTCTCCTCAAAAAAAATACGCTTTAATTTAGTTTATCACTAAAATTTTCTTGTTATAACTTTAGCGAAATGACTCATACACACTTTTCGACCTTGCAGAGTCGTGATCACATGTACAAAAATGTGAGACCTAGTGTTCAAGAAATTAAAAGTGGCTGACGGTTAAAAGGTCAATAGTATCTTATTACTTAGTTGGAATTAGTGGCACAGGTTAAGTTATATTAATGAAATACGACGCTTAAAAGTCCAGAACTTAGACAAAATATTGAATGGATGTAAAATGGCGATAACTATTTTTTTTAGTTGTTATGAATTAATTATCCATTAATCAATTATAAAAATTTACCTATTAGAATTATGTTTCAAATTTATTTTTTTTAAAACAGAAAATATTGAAGGTATTGTTTGTAAAGTTTGCAGCTAATCTGATTGTGATTCTACCACATTAATTAATATGTCAAGTGCGTTTGAACTTTTGAACTAATCAACAAGCTGTTTTGATGTATCATAAGTGCATCCGAACTACAACAACAGGCTGTATTGAGCGTGTCATAAGTTCAACTAAGCTAAATATCAAGCTATAATTAAACAATAAGCTCTAATGAATGTGTCGAACTAAACGATAAGCTCTATTGCAACCAAACTGGTTACTGGCAACAAAGTTTAACAATTGTGTCACAAGTGCAAACGATCTCTGGTAAGATATCCTGATCGTTATTTTTTTATCATCTTCATTAAGGAATATTTACAAAGAAACAAGCCGTTAATAAAGTGCGCGGGCGTGGGGAGTATAAACTATAAACGTTCAGATTTCGATGTCTTTGTTTATTCAAATACAAATCATGTTATAATTTTATTTCTACTTCTACGTTTGACGTCTGCTTAGCATCGCGCGTGTTTTGGTTTATTCTCGTATTTACACAAATGAAGTTTATAAGCCATTAAACACGCATAGCTGAGGTGCGGCCTAATTTAATTGCAGACGGAATCTGTTGAAATTTTTCGCCATTAACATATTTTATTTGTGTGATGGAACTCAATAGAAAGAAACATTCGTCGAAATGAACGCATTAAATGTTTTAACGAAATAACGTGTATAAATAATCACTAATTGCCTAATCCTATAAACTCACATAAAACATTACATAATTATGATTAGACATCAGAAATATGATGTTAGAAAAGTGGTTTTTTCAATTTTGGGAAAAAATTAGTTATATCTCAAACGGCTAGAAATTAAATATGGCTCTTGCGAATGGTAGTACGTCCAGTTATTTACATGGTTTGGAGCGAAACTAGCCGAATCTTCTAAAATTACAAAAGTTTTCTAAACGTACTACGAAACTGTAAATACTTTTATTGACATACTGGTACACTTTACCGTTAATTAATAAAGTTGAAATAATTTACAGATTATTTAAAGAAATAATTAACTATTAGATTTTGGTCGACTTTATAAACTTCCGGCGCAGGTACTAGTGTATCTGTAATGGTGAATATTAGATAATAATATCACATCCCGAGATTTCACGATTCGATTTTAATGATTCCAGAATCAAAAAGTACTCATTATTGTTATATTCGTAAAAAAGGTACAAAAATAACATGTACAATTTATATAAAATGTTTATATTTAAGTAAGTAGGTAAGTAAAGAATTATTAAACAAAAAAAACGTAAATAATACTATAGTTTCAGATTGACAAATATCAATTAGAATTGAAACCATTTTTTTATTATGAATACTATGCCCGACAAAATAGTAATACATCGAATGTTTCATAATTTACTGCAGATCTAATTTTTGTATCCCGAAATTAATTAAAAATATCAATCCCGAACGTTTCGGGATTATACGTACATCAAATCTAACTAGTGTAGCAATGTTCATATGTTTATATATATGTAGACACCGCGATTCTATTTTATTTTACTGACACTCGTAAGGTTTCGAGGCCATCAGATTATAGTAAAATTTCTTCAGGATTTTTCTGCCATTGGTTGGTTTTTGTCACGCTTCAGTGAATGCTCATCAGGACTGATATTCACATCAATAATCAAAGATTCGTCAATTGTCGGTCAGAATATACCTATTCATGTCATTACTTATGTCAGAATTCTAAAACCGTCAGCTAGAGTGTCATTAAATAATGAACTTTTTTAAATTTAATTTTTTTATTAATTTAATAATACTGTATATGTATAATTGAATTTCAAGACTTTAATTTTTGTACGATCATTATTTTCTATATATTTTTTTTTAATTTTTAATCAATATTAAAAATATAATACAATTTTGAATAATCAGTAAATAAGCTGTTATGTTTCTTTAATATTATAAAAACGCAATAACTTTACTTAGGTAACACAATTACTTACGTGGTTTGGTCATATGGAACGGATGAGTGAGGAGAGAATGGTAAGAAAGATATATGACGCAAGTGTTGATGGAACCAGAAATAGAGGACGTCCGCGGAAGACTTGGCACGACCAGGTAAACCAGATAATGGAGGATGGTTCTGTTAGAAGCCTCAATAATCGGCGAGCTTATATGAGAAGATGTATGAATGTGGATGAGGCGAGAATTGTGTGTCAAGACAAAAGAGTGTGGCGCTCTATCCTCTCTGCTTACCCCCGCGGAGAAACGACGTGATGGTAAGTAAGTAAGTAATAACTTTGGATTAAAATGTTGTAATAAAACATCATGTTTTGATTAGCTGTATTGTAAAAAATAAAATAATCCATCATCCATTAATTATTAAATAAATTTATAGTTTCTTTTGTAGATTTATTAACAATAAAATTCATCAATAGTAATTAAAAATCACCAATCGAATACTATTCTTAGCATAACTAAAGGAGAACAGAACGTCACATTTTTCTCTCCTTAGACACAACTCTCACCGCATCCACAGGCATACAGTTCATGATAATGAATTCTCATCATCTGTTGAGGATTCTAATAGGGCCATCTTCCACTATCTGTTTAACCTGGTCATTAATGGTGCCAAGTCTTCCACGGACACCTCTGTTATTATCCCCTCGTTTATTCTTCACACATAACTAACCGATCCTTAGTTCTTATTCTTCTTACTATATGCTAATATTAAATTGCTTATATTCCTATGTACGTTTTTTATACACTTGTGTTTACAAAATCAATCTACACAAGAATACTAATATTAAATTAACAAACGCCTCAATTTTTGTGCATTTTAATTCATACGAACCTATCACGCCATTTCGATACCGCACTCTTTTTTCCCGATATAGCACTTTCGTTGTGTTTACTTTCTTATAACTTTTCATGCATGCTTGTCGATTTTTGAGGTTTCTAACTGGACCGCCCTCCAATATTTGGTCTACCTGTTCATGTCAGGTCTTTCGTGGACGTCATCTGATCATATTCACTTCAACACTCGTCTCGCATACTTTCTTAACCATTCTCTCCGCACTCGTATACCCATGTATTGTATAAATAATAGATGCAAACTCTTCGAAACAAACTACCAATTGCAAAAGCATCGTATTTTACACTGCGTCATTCTCATAATTCGCCTTGTGGATTAACCAATAAATTTAATTGCCAGTATGTTTTGATAGCTGTGAAAATTAATTTAATTTCCAACAAGTGATTGGATTGGAAAACATTACGCAAATAAGCTGCAGGCGATAGGAAGCAGTTCTGTCCATTGTTTATTTATGTGATCCTATTACGGGCCTGACTCACATAATATAATATAACTACGCGGATTGTTCTATTAGATATTATTCGAGTTTAACCAAAGATAAAAGAACACTGACAAATCAGTATTAATTTATCTACGTGGAGAAAATATTATAGCAATGATGTAATGTTGGAATCTAGACATTTAAAAAATATCTGCTTTATATCACGCGCATCTTATGAAGGAAATTCATATAAATATTGTGTGCGGAAAACGTTACGAAAACATTTTTATTTCAGCATTTTAAACATGCAAGAAATATTTTTGTATTACATGATTACACGATTCTTACATAGTTTTACAATAACTTTAGCAATATTTCAATATGTCCAAGAACACAATTACTGGATTTTTACCTACAAACGCACTGTTATTAAATAAATATCAGATATCTCACAGAGACGAAGCAATTTATTTATTATTTATTTATTATATTTAATGGAAAATATATAGAAATATGGGGCTTACGACCTGTTTTCGGCTGGCTTTGGTGATTACTATATATTTATAACGTTCACCAATTCTTACCTCTAAATCTCCATATTTATTAAATTTTTGAAAGTTGTATATATGTTAGTACGTGGACTCGTTTCGAGTTCCACTACACCATCGCCATCTATGTATCAAATTTGATAATTCATTTTACCTTGAAACAAAATATACACCAACTCAATGAGAATCTGGTTTTTATTGAAAATTATTTAAAACAAAAATCTTTTTCTGTAAAATGTTATTTTGTAATAACTTAACTCAACTTCCAGAAACTTGAAAATTAATAACAAACTGTGACATTACCGTGATAAATTTCTAAAACAATATATTCAGCGGTATACACTTGGCATGTATTTGAATGTTGCTAATATCGATGGTGTAAAAGCAATGGATATTATCATTAGAGGTTGTATTCATTCATTCATTCATCAGATCTTCATTTCATCATTTCATCATTCACTCTTTCAGAAGCATGTTTGTGTCAGTATACCTGTGTGAGTGTGCATTATTACTACTATTCTTGGGAAGTTTTTCATGTTATTAACTAAGGCAATTAAAATATGTTATAATATAAAATAACATCACGTTTAAAGTGTATTGGAATGCATGCAGTCAAGTCCACTTCAAAGACACACTTGCGGTGTTTTGCAGCACGTCTGTTAAAGCGAAGGCGTGTTTTCAAAACACTGTGCGGTGCGAGAGTTGCGTTTAGTTCGTATACGTCTGGGCCAGTTATTTGAAAAAACAAATAGGCAGCTTTATTTGTCAATTTTAAATTCTTCCACTAGTTATACGGTTTTAGTTAACACATTAATATGAGAACTGAATTATTTTAGTGTAGATCTACATACTTAATACATAATACGTCAAATAAATATTTAATTTACATTTATTTCGCAAAAATTATAGTTATGCACTGCTTTTTTGATCGTATAAGATGCACGCCCCTGAATATATTATATTGTTAATATGTATCATGGTAGTGAATATTTTAGAAATCGTTTCATATTAAAATTTGCTAGTAATAGCTTAATTTAGTGCACTGAAAAATCTCACGATCGATTTAAAAGTTCTAATTTTTTGGAAAAAACATAGATTCGTTTAATTTCATAATTTTAATGTTAATAATAATCTTCAATGATGCATTATTTTATATCACTATGCACTGTACAAAGGCCTAAATCCATCACACATCCGCAAAGCGAACGCAGCCAAAGCTGTAATAATTACACGGGACAATTGAAAATCTAATCAAATCTGAACACATTCGTGATTGGCTGCGTGATTAGCTCCACGGATTGTTTACACTAAATCAATACCAAATGCTTTATCTCTGCTTTTTGATCAATCAATCGAGAGAATTGGGTTATTTTGACATGAAATTAGCGAGTGATTTGCCATTCAATACAGGTCATTTTCTTATTAAATTATATTATTTTCAAATTTTTAGGTACAAGTATATTCTTGATATAATATAAAACCAATAATTGTCCACTGTTAAAATTATCAAGCGGTCCGATAACAAACAGGTACCTGCCACATATATTATATCTATGTATTACCAATATTTGTAATAAATACAATTTTTTTAATACAAATTAAATTAATCAACTTGACGGGTATACGGAAACGATCTATTCATCGAAAAAATGCTACTAGGATTCGAACCTGGATCTTTTTCTATCGGGGAACATGCGTTATCTAGTTTCGCTATATCGACTAAGTAGTTTTACGACAAATTTTAGACCTTATATTCTGTAGCTCTTCTAAATTTACACATCTGTTATTACATTTTTAAAATCAATCAACTTTATATTACGATGAATCTCAAATACTTTGAGTAGTTTATTATTATAACCTATATTCAATATTCGCCAAAATAATCCAACAGTATTAATTCACAGGTCCATTACGCGAAATTATGCGGTTATAGAATGTTTCCTTCAATAAATTGATTATGGCGCGCGCTGTTTGGCATGATACGCCGTCTTATTGAAACCACAGCTTTTCCACATTAATGACATTAAATTGAGGAACGAAAAAATCAGTAACCATGGAGCTATTGCCGTGCACGATGAAGAATCGACTCATTCGAGTCCTCTTCAATACTACGCTCCACTGCAGCAGCAGCTTCTTGGGTGCGTTCTGTACGACACCTCTGCGAATGCGTATTATCAATTAGAATATGCGTGGTGCAAAAACGATCCATGGTTATTTGAATTATTTACTTGTATGGACGATTAGGTCGACCCTACTATTGGACAACTCGATAATTGTCGATACACGACATTACTGTTCTCATTGTTAGGGTTTAGATTACTAGATTTTTTCCAGCGACAAACGATTCGGTATAAGTATATCATCCGGATCGCTCGAACGTAAGGACATCACTTTAACCAAAATAATAGCTAAAATAAAATCACTGTGATCGCGAAATCACGTAATTGGATAATTTAAAAAATTAAATTTTTATTAAGAGAACACATTCTTATTGTGAAGTTGTAATTATTCAGAACATAGGTCTGTGGTTAGGAAAGAGATCAAGGTTCGAATCCTGGTGGCGCAATAACAATATTTTTCGATATATTGATCAATATATTTAATTATATTTATAGTATGGCATAAAAATACATAAACACACCTTGTAATTTCCCACAATTATGTCTACTGATAAGATATGATTTCTCAATTTCCGCAGAATTTTTACTTTATCGTAAAATTTTATATGTTTTCCGAGGAAATGTAAATATAAATAAGATAAAACACTTATTAATTCTCGAGAATCTCTGTAAACTAGACAAGCATGTGTACACACAGATTTCAAAACTATTTGTATAAAAGACGAGGGAAATGCATTAGGTCGTCAAGTTTTACTTTAGCCATCGTTGCGAATAAAGCTTTTTTTGGTTTTAAATAATTTTTGTAATTTTTTGACAATGAAGTCAAGTATTTTAGTTTATCTCCTGGTTACTTGCTTTTGTTCCAGCGTATTTGGGGTGTGTTACAATGATGTTTGCAAACGCGAATGCACTGCCAAAGGGTATGACGGCGGAACATGTGATAACGGATTTTGCAGCTGTTATAAGAGTGGTAATTTAGTAGTAATCCATTTACTTAAATCTTTTAAATAAATCTGACATTTTCTGTAATAGTTATTTTATTTTTTACGTAGGATACAGTCTGGAGGATGCAAAACCGCTAGAGATCCATGATGCTTCTGAAGATATAAACAGTAAGATGTTGATAATTTTTTTACTCAATTTTTAACAATCGTGTCGGGAATTTCAGTTTAGTTCTCTTCCGGTGTATTGAGAGTATGAAAATGATGTTTGCAAAAGCGGGTGCAGTTCAAAGGCAGAATGTGTGATAGTAAAAATTGAAGTTGTTACAAGAGTCAATACGGAATTATACTCGTATATCTTGCTTTAATGTTGTTTATACTCTGCTCCTTACTTCTTACATGTCTTTAGTCTGTGTCAAAATTTTTACTTTGTTTCTATTACTTATTCTCTACTTGTCCCCTGTTTGATATTTTTGGTTTTTTACTATTTAATTTATTTAAATTAGTCTTACTACTTATCAGTTTTCAGGAATATTAAAAACAATAATAAATAGCTAATTGAACCTAATGGCTACCTATCTCTACCTATGGAACTGTGTCTCTTTAAGGTTAGATTGTATTTTTAACTCCACTGTGGGAGATTTGTATCTCTTATTTATATTTTTATTAGGTAACGCCTTGACAATGGTGCGTGTTATCGTACCAAAACGTCGGCCTAGAAACCATTCACAAAAAAATATCTAACCCAGAAGAGACAGCAGTTCCATAAACTAGTGCTCGCGAAATGCTTAAATTAAACATAGGTACATATATATAAATATATTTTATTTATTTATTTAATCTTTGTTAAAATGTGTTTTTTTTTTAATAAGTTTAGATGTGAAACAGTGTTACATAACATATTAAAAATATATAGTCTTATATATAGGTACACTTTTAATCAGTTTATATATTTTTAAATTTAAAATATTTTAAATTCTGATAAAGAGTAAATTTTCTATTTCTTTTCTGCCTTTTTTTATTAACCAGTTGCTGATTGTTTCTTTAATATTAGAAAATTTTGGATATGTTCTTATTTTTTAATATTCTTCTTAGTGAATAACTTAGGAGCTATTTATATGCATAATTATTATGTCCGTGTGTAGTCTTTGTTCTGGGTATTTTGTCTAAGTCAAGTAGTATATGTCTAGTATTGTGTTGACATGAGTTGTTAAGAGTAATGGCTGGAGTGTAGTTATTTATGTAAAAAATGACGGTTATATATATTGTATATATACAGGAGTAATGTTTTTTCTAGGATTTAATCTGGAGGATATCAAACCGCAAAACTTCCAAGACGCTTCTGAGGATAAAAACAGTGAGTAATTGAAAATATTTGTGCCAAATTACCAAACTATCTGTCTAATGAAATAATACGTATTATGATAAAATTAACTTATTTTTTATGTTCACTTTTAAATGACACTCTTTATATATTTAATATTTATATTAAATAGTTTCATAAAATTATTAATTTAAAGATATAAACTTTAAAGATGCTACCAAAAAGAATGTGTTGATATCAGAAGAAAAAAACAAAAATTTTGGTGAACTTAGATTTAATAAATTGGTATACAAGTCGATTTTTTGGTCATGGCACTTCAAGAATTTGTTGTGTACCAATTATTATTATTAAGAAGTTATTAATATGAATAGAGATTTAAATAATACTAATCACATAATAATCGGTATATATACCCGGTATATATTGCAATGACCAAAAAATTGGCCTATATATAGACACAATAAATTTAACAACATTTCTATTTTTATTTATTATTTATCTTTAAGGAAAACGCATATTTGTTGTGAAGTTGCATTTTAAGAATATAGTTCTGTAGTATTTTAAATACAAATAGTATGAATCAACTAGAAAGGTGTACAGAATAAATCTATTTATCGAAAAAATATTTTGTTGCAACCGGTAGCAACAATAATAGATGTATACTTAAACAATTATAAATTAAATTTTTAATATTTTCCAATAAAAGGTATAATGTGAAAAGTCTTAAGTAAATTATTTAAATAAAATAATGATTATTCAAAATCACCACGGAAACGGTCCTTTCGTTCCGTGATTTTTAATATCACATTGTAAGCTCGCCATTAAACTCACATATTTTCATGATACGTCTATCTAATGATACCAAAAAAATATTAATGACATTAAAATCTTAATTTTTCTACATAAAACATGTCTCATACTCAATTAGCACATGTTTTGGTATCTCAAACATTTAAAATATATATTCTCTATCAATAAAGTACATAAAAAGATCGTTTAATACTGAATGGTTTAAAGAAGGTTAAAAAAAAGGAATGTAAGAGTTCAATTATGTTACCATAGAAGTAAAAATTGCTATGCTATTTAATACGTTTCGATGATTTAGATAATTGTAATTGTAATTGAGTGTGAGAGTGGTTTAAATGTATTGAGAGGATTATGCATGTATGGAAGTAAAGTGGACTAGGAGTAAACAAGGCCAAATATGTGATTTAAGAAGAGGTGACATGTTTTGAATATAATATATGAACGCTTGTAGCGCATGTGTATACAGACAATTTTCTCAGGATGATGAAAAAGATCCAGATTCGAATATCGGTAACAACAAAAATATTTTTTAGATTAATTGATTTTATCTGTATATCATTCTCATCGATATAATTAATTTGTATTAAAATATCACAGAACTATTTTCTGAAAAAAATGCCATATCATAATAATAATGTATAAATAATGCTTAAAAATATATTACAAATTTTGAACGGAATGTCATTTATGAATTGACTAACTTATTTAAGAAAATACATAGATGTCGGAGAAACTGAACATTATTATAAAAAAATTATTAAATAAAAAACGATTATATACGTCGTGTGTATTTGGTATTAAAAAATGTAAACTGATATTTATTTTTTCAGAAATTCCTTTTCTGCAGAGAATGAGAATATGTTATGATTGGCAATGCAATTATCAATGCAGAAATAGTGGCAAAAGGGGAGGATATTGCAGTTTTGGAACCTGTTACTGCTACGGCTAATGAAATTTTTGCAACATCCTAACCTAACCTAATAACTCATTTAATTTCGAATATTTCATCTTTGATAACTTTTGCTTCACACAATTCTATTTTAATCATATATGTTATAAACAATCTGTTTTTGTTTATTGTGAATAAATAATTAAAAGTGTGATTTTTTTTTATATCTATTAAGAAAACCCTTAGAACAAAACTTCTACAGAAAGATGATGATTAAAAATATAATACTATGATGAAATAAAGGTGTTTTGTTCATTTTTTGATGATAAATATATTGAATCTACGGATGAATCTAATGAATTGATTCTACAGTCACCCTGGGAGCATAGCGGCCACTATATATACCCCATAGCCGCCCGCAACGATTGCTTTTCTGTTAGAATTATAAAATAATATAAGTATTCCTTAAATACAAATTAAATGTATTAATTAAAAAGATGTATATATACAAAATCAATTTTATCGAAAAATATTGTTGTTGCTATCGGGATTCGAACCTGGATCTCTTCCAATCTGGGGAAAGTGTATTAACCGATTATGCTACAGCACACAGTGCATTGACGACAAATTTTTGAACCTATTTGTTACACTTTTCAAATTGATACATCTATCGTTCTAGTATTTGAAAATCTGTTAATGTACGTTACCCGGATTGGAAGAGATCCAGGTTCGAATCCCGGTAGCAACAACAATATTTTTCGAAAAAATTGATTTTATATATATATATATATATATATATCTTTCTAATTGATACACTTAATTTGTATTTAAAATATCACAGACCTATGTTCTGCATAATTACAATATCACAATAAGAATATGTTCTTAATAAATATTATAGATATAAAAATAGTTATAGTATATTATTTTAGTAAATCTAATTCGAGTGTTACCCTCATTTCAAAATAATTAGAAGGAGATCATAACAAAAACATCAAATAAAATTATAATAATAGCATTGGATAGTTTTTATAGCGCCGTTTTTACGTATAGTCTTACACAATCTTTGTATTTAAAATTGTTATTTTACATTTTGGATATGACTTTTTGAAAAGGTGCGTTTTAGTATATTTTTCAACAAAGCCTCTGATAAATTGTTCCTTATGACGGAGGGTAAAGAGTTCTACACTTTAGGGTCTGCCACCACAAATGAACTTTCACTAAATATAGACTTCTGGCAACGGTTGATCGATTCTACAACCCTTTCTGAGGCTGAAGTAGAGACCTGAGAGCTTGACGTCTACTATACGAGTTGTCTGGGATGCAAAGCTGTTGACGATCCAGAGACGTTATGTTATATGTCGCCTTGTGTGTCAACCAACAGAATTTAAATTAAACTCTTTAACGCAATAGGGATGTTATGTGAGAATTTGAAAACTCCATATAGTATCTGCGCTGGCGCATTTAGAATAAATTGTAATCTATCTAGCTGAAATATTGGCATGCCACCATAAATATTTTATTACAGTGGTCCACACGTGACACCACAAATGCATTTATGAGTAGACTTGCTGCCTCAGGGGGAAGATGTCTCCGAATACTTTCAATATGTCTGAGTTGATAAAAAGCGTGCACTGGCAGTTTTGTCGATTTGAGTATGCATTGAAAGATCTGAATCAATTCGCACGCCCAAAAACTTAAAAGCAGATGTAGCATTCACAGATATTAACTCCTGTATTGGGTATTGCCTTTTAGGTGTTGCTGTTCGTAGTAGTTCTATTTTTGATGGATTTAATATAAATCTGTTTTGTGCCATCCACTCGCCTATTTTCTTGATGCAGATAGAAAGGTTTTCCTTTTAATACATCTCATCCGGTTTTAAGAAAAAATAAATTTACATATCCCCGTATAATCCCCATACATAATCCTGACGATGTTATTATATTTTTCATATATAATATAACATATACATAGTGGTCCAAAAACTTATCCCTGAGGCACTCCGATATTAATAGTAAATGTTGGTGAGGTTGAATTTTGAAACCCCACCGATTGTATTCTATTAAACCAATCATATATATTTATAGGTGTTTTGCAGTCTCTCAAACAAGATTTGATGGTCGACTGTGTCAAATGTAGCGCTTATATCTAAAAGAACAAGCAGGACCAGGTGCTCCTACTGGAACTAGGAAACTCTAGGAACTACTCCTGTTTCTGTAGAATTGTGACGTTTGTATGCAGATTATATTTTCTATTAAATATATATTATACGATGTGATACAGCTTTTTCCATATTGTGTGCAGTCGCCATGAAGTTTCTTCCTCTATTACAGGTTTCGAAGCTGAGTTCGTCGAGGCACGAATAGGAGTCAGTTTATTTGTAAAATTGTCAGTAAGGTTGGAAGCAGTGGCATCTGTCAAAATTTCTGCTCAAGAGTCACTGTGAACAGATTTGAGAGTTCTCCATAAAATTTTCTGATTTTCTATAATATACAGATTGTATTGTTTGGCAGGTTGATCTGTATTTCTTCTGCACTAGATCCAGGCCCATCTCATTGCTTTCTTCCCATCCTGACATTCTTCATCGAACCAGCACTCGGAACCATGATTCCTGTTAACTTTCATAGTAGCTGGAACGTGTTTCTCGAGTATGTGTAATAACGTAGTATTAGATATATTCACAAGTTGATTAATATCTTAGGAACTTATAAAATATTAGTAAAATGATAGATTCCATATACTTTTTTTTTATTATTTACAAACTGAACATTGCGGTTTATTATTTTAATATCATTTCCATTTTCAATTAATTAATTTCATATCCTAAAGAAGGAAATTTCTTTTGCAAAACTGGTTGGTGTTTTAAAGTTACTCGTTAAATTACCATAAACAAAGTTAATAATCTATAAAAAAATGAACATACTGTATACATTTATACACCTAGAGCTATCTTAAAATTGATCTTGAAAATGATATAAAAGAATAAACCTAAACGATTTAGTGAACAGTGAATTCGATATTTTCGATGAGGAAACCATTGTGAACTATTATTTGATTCAAACATTCAATTTGAATCTGCAATATTGACATGATCGAATAACCATAACCAAGATTTAGAACATTCAAGTCAGTTTTTGATAAGTATTAAATCACAGTCTTAGAATTTCATTTAAAAAAACCAAGTAATCTTAATCTAGAGATATTAAAAACACGTTTGACATACTTTGGTGTATTTTTTTACTGGCAATGATAGATATTTCTGACGCCTAAAGGGAAGTTACGCCATTGAGTCAAAGGATGAAACGTCTCAAAGATTAACCAATACCTATTGTTATCTAGGACTAGTATCTGACTGATATGACACCTGTGACGGATTTTAATTCTCTCGAGATAATGCAACCTATTGGAAGACAAGTATAAATAGTTGCGAATCGTATATTGATCCCCAGACCTGTGGGGTTATTGATTGCAAAATGAAATATTATCTGTGCGTGGCTCTTCTGGTGCTAGTATGCTCCTCTGGTGCATCAGCCTACTGTGACAACTCAGCTTGTGACACTCTGTGTCGATATTATGGATTTGATTTTGGACTATGCCGAGGAGACGATTGTTGGTGTTACAAGACAGGTACATTTGTTTAATGAATTTGCAAAAATAATACAATATTATGTGTGTATTTGAGGGATATTCTTTGTTAATCGATGATTCCAGTCACACAACTACCAAATATATAGACATGAAGTAACGAAAATTTCTTGTTTTATTATTTACATTTTGGTGTCACTTACTTGATCACTTTGGTACCACTTATGCAATCAAATATAAAAAACAACTCTATTGAAACGATAATTTAAACGCCGACAATATAAAATGCATTAATGTAAAAAATACGGCTTGTTTACAAAGATTTAATTTTCAAAGAGTAAATACTTTTACTGTTGCATAAATGTAGCATAAACTGTCGGATTTATGTTTCCACAAAGAATATGTGTAGAATGCCTTTCGTCCCGAAACCAATGTTCCAAACCCATCTCCTACACGAACACTTTATTTCATGTCTATTCATTTACCGGTTCGTGATTCTAATGGTTATTGTAAAACTCGGTAGAAATATATATCTTGTAATTTATTCTTAAAAATAAAACAAAAAACACTAATAAACAAATGCAATGGTGTACTCTTATTGCCAAAGATGTTGAGTCATCTGGTATTCGCCTCCTTGTAATTTGTTAGTATTTTGCATTTCAATTTTGTACGTAAAAATATCATATTAATGTTTTTTTTAATAAAAAAATATTAATACTTAAGGAACATTTGAGATGTTTGAACAATAGTGGGTTTTCAGAATTTTCTAATCATTTGATAGAAAATAGTCATGGTTTTGATAAAAAATTGGGATTGTCTATTTTTCATATAAACGGTGTTGGTCACAAATTTAATAATTTGGAATCGTTGAAGATAAATAAAGCATGTAAAAGTAATCAGGAAATTCTAAACAGCCAACTAAATTTAACTACAAGTCCTATTCTAAAATTTTTTCCTAAAAATTATTCGACTAAATTTGTATTGAGTAGCAATTTGAGTTAGGTACTAAATTTATTTTTTAAATAATTGTTGTTTTTTTAAAAAAAAAAAAAATTTTAAAATAGATTCTCGTGAAGAAACAATGGTATATTTTTAGTTAGTTATGACATCCTGAAGAAGAAAATTGTATTTTTCGAAACCGGTAGATGTATTTAAACTCAATTCAGTGGTTAATAAAACTAAGATAATAAATAAAATTAAAAAATAATATTATTATAAAATCAGAGAACCAGTTATATATAACAATACTTATCCAATTTTAATATTTTGGAAATACGCATATGTATTTTTTTATAAAGTAACGACTGCTTTTTCGACTAAAAATTATATAATTTTATGTTTGAGATATGTACGTATCATAAGGTAGTTGAGAGGCAACATCCAACATTAAAAAAAAACGGCTTTATACATAATATACTAACATTATATAACCTCTAAGTCAGTGGTGAATATGGATTTAATGAATAAAAAGATAAATACTTAGGTAATATATAATGTCTTGTATACAAATATTTACTTACTTACCATCACGCCGTTTCCCCGTGGGAGTAGGCAGAGAGGATAGAGCGCCACACTCTTCTGTCCTGACACAATTCTCGCCTCATCCACATTCATACATCTTGTCATACAAGCTCGCCGATTATTACTATTATCGGCGGAACAAAACATCACTTATGTTGTGAGTACATAAGTGACAATGTTAACAATAATAATTATTATCATGCAGGATTGACCATAATTTTGTTATTTTTTCTGTTGCAGGAAGTCGTCTTAATGACATTGTGAAGCTAGATAAACCTTTGGTTCACCCCAATATAGTCAACTTGGAAGCTCCTCCACGTCCCTAAAAACATATGTAAGATTAATTTTTTATAAAAAATTGAAATAAAAGTATATCACGAAGTATAACTGTCAAACGACGTGAATATATGTTTAAAAAAATTTTCCTTGATCCAGATTATTTATTTCATAAAGATTTTTTCCCTTAAGGCTAATTAAACAAACAAACAAAGAATTGAAGAAGTACATGTTTTATGAGAAATGATTAAAAATAAATAAAAAATCGTTTTTTTTTTATAGTTTTGTGACGTACTAATTATTACCAATTAAACTGAATTGATACTATTAAGGAGAACACATTCTTAATTATTGTATTATTTATTTATTTATTATGTAATTATTCAGAACATAGGTCTATTATGTTTTGAAAGTGTCGATGGCTTTCAAATAATGGAACCACAGATGTATTAATTTGAAAAAAGTGTATCATATAGGTTCGAAAATTTGTCATGAAAAATACTGACACAATTGGTATTTCTGAATTTTTGAATTAATACAAGTATTTATCAGAGTTCGTAGTTATTAGTCCAATTGTTAATTTAAAACTGATTAAAGTTTAATTATTTAAATAAAAATCTAGAATCTTCCTATCCTAAATATATTAAGGTGATAATTTTTTTTTTCAGATTGTATTTCGAAAAAAAAAAAATGACGAGCATCAAACTCATTATTTCTGGAGGCTTATTATACACATTTTAAACAAAACTCTTCTTGACGGTCTGGTCTACATAAATAAAAAAAAGATAATTCTATTTATCTGTAATCCTGTAAAATAAGTTTGTCAGTTTATATAGATATATTCATAACACACATAAAATATACACTCAGTGAGAAAATGTTTTTTTATTTAACTTATACTTAATCTTATCAAAATCATCCATACCTCCATTCTTTGTATTTCATTTTACATTACAAGATTTTTTTAAGGATTTGTGTACCCAAATGAAGCTTTTCTCTTGTCTTTAATATTTGGCATTAAGGACAATATTAAATTATTGTCAAGTCAATTGGTCATTTTGTTCTGCGAACAAAATACAAATAGCGAGTTTCAAGACAATAATTTCAACCGTGTACATGCATCCTTACATTCAGGTTAATATATATTCCTATACATAAATAATAATACTGTTCTATAACACTTTGCTTAATACATATGAGTAAGTGTAAAACAAAGAGTTCATTTCATGTAATCGTATGAAATAATCATGAATGATTATTTTTCCAACTTCAATATATGTAAGAATAATTATTGTATGTATTTGACAGTATATTTTACATTGCTAACATACATATTAAAAGTCTGGAATATCAACAAAGAAATATGAAACATCACTGAGTGTATGTATGTAGGAGAACTTTTGGAGCTATCAAAAAAAATGGAGTGAGACGTAGGCGTTAAAACTATAACCTTTAAAAATTTTATGATGAGTCAAAGATACATAATTCATAATGTTAAGGAGGCTTTAAAGGCTAAGATAGGCTACTTAATATCTAAAAAAAGACGAAGAATAGACAGAAAGACAATATAAATATAGATCCTAGCAAATCTTGGTGCCAGTCATTGGCAGAAAGTAGCCTAATTCAGAGACTATTGGAGGCGTATTCTTAAGAAGGCCAAGACCCATACCAAATTTTAAAGCCAGGGATAATAAAATATGAGATTCTGTGGAAAATCTTAATGTTACTTAATCAATCCGTGCAGTGATAAAAAATTATAAGAAATTATAATTTTACTGCTAGGCCCTGCGGGCGGCTACAAACATCACTGTCGCATCATTCTTTAACAGTGCGACCATAAAAAAAATTCGTACGATTTCATTCACGGTTTCTATGATATGACCATAAATAAGAGAGATGACAACTCAAAATTCGTACGATTTCTCAGTGTTTTAATTTACAATGTACACTTCATTTCAAATTGAATATATATTTACGTGCCTACTGTTATTGAATATATAAAAAATAAACATGAAATAAACAATTTGTGCCATGATCGCGTCTCACAGAACTAGTCGTTTAATCAAGCACTAAACAGCCATAATGACACTACCAAAACCAAAGTCGATGCCGGCATGCAGAAAGTTAAAGATGTAGACGGGGAAGTGTAATATTATTATGGATTAA
Organism: Eubasilissa regina; assembly: GCA_022840565.1. Lineage (NCBI taxonomy): Eukaryota > Metazoa > Arthropoda > Insecta > Trichoptera > Phryganeidae > Eubasilissa > Eubasilissa regina. Next base: position 14,937,404 of record JAINEB010000018.1, on the reverse strand, counting down.
TTACTAAAATAATTTTTGATATTTCCAATTATAATTTCTTTTAAAGGATTTCTTTCGCAATAGGGCGCGGTTCACGTCACGCGTGGGATTGATATCTTGTGGGAGAAGGGGAGGGTGGTAGGTACTGGAAGAAATTTTCTATCCCAGTAAAAAAAACAACAAATCATTCCACATTCGAAAACGCACGCGCGCTGAGCACAACGAATCATTTCACCGTGTGTATTTCTGGAGAAATTTTTGATTTTGCAAAACAAAAATATTTAAAAGTTACTCTCAAAAATAAATGATATTAAGTATTGTGGCTGATCCGACTAACAAGGAATACGTGACAAACCAGAGCCCAAATTGTTTTAATCAAAAGAGTGCATTATGAATTATAAACAAGGTGTATTTTGTACACCATATATTTAAAGTTATAAAGATAAGGTATTTGTAAGGTTGTTTCAATATTTCATGTGTAAACATCAACAACTAAGCGAACATACACATTATATTTTTAAAATTAGATTAATATTGAAGCAGACGGATGACGAAAGAAAAAAGAAAAATAAGTATCTTATTCTCACCACGAAAAACAACACCAGAATATCAGTCAACACGAATGCAATTAATGCATCGTATTATATCGAAGTCAACAAAACTTACTGTAATTCGGAGTAAGAAAGTAATGTAACATTTGTCTTACTCAATCATTCAAGGATGTGCCAAATGTGAAAAAAAAATCTTGTAACTTGTGATTAATGGTTTATTTATAATCCTTCTGGTTTGTTATACGATTCCGTCTATAAATTGAGAGTATACGTAAATAGTTTCATGATATTACTTTACAAAAGTTTTTTCTGAAATGCTTGGTATTAAATTTTTTAGAAATTAAAGATAATAATAAAATTAAGAATTACACAAGAAATTGCTTTATAGGTACTACCCAAAAATATCTTAAAATAACAGTTTCAATAAATAACAGACTCTTAAATTACTGTTAATGAATGTGATTATTGGATTATTCGAGTAATTATATTTTTATGTGTTGCATCTTTTGATTAAGATTAAAATATAATTGAAATGTTCAGCGCCAATATATTGTAAGCCACATAAGTATTATAGTCTGTGTGTCTTGCGTGTATGGAGTAAGTCACGATGAGACAGACCTCAGAGAGATTTAGTTGAGATAAATCTTAGTACCATGTATTAAGATTTTTATCAGTTGTATACATGTTGAAATTAAGATTATAATCTCAACATGCGATAAACTGAGAGATCAGTTTGAGATTAGTAGAAATATTAAAAAATTCAAACTCGTGTACGCTGCTGGGAAGATTTTAATTCAACCAACTGACAAATGAAACATCAATGGTCAATGTACTGACATTTGACGTACAAGCCTGAAGTGAATGCGGCGAATCACTGGAACTTGATATGTACATGATAGACTACGAGAGTGGTTTCCAAAGAATCTCACGGGAGTATAAACCATATCTCAGAGATCTTATGTTGGCTAAAACTACGATTAAAATACAAAAGTTTTACGTATAATAATAATAAAAATGGATAATTCATATTTCACCTCAAGAGCGCTTTACACATAAACTGTTTATAGTTCTACAATTATCTCTGTTTTTTTAAATTAACAATCGTTATTTTCACTTATGGAAATGATTTTTTGAAATGGTGCGTTTTTAGTTTCTTTTTAAATAAAGTCTCTGATGCACTGTTTCTTATAACGGAGAGCAAAGAGTTCCACGCTTTTGGGCGGTTTATTATTATTTTTTAATTTTATATATCAGTATATCCTCTATGTCACGATAATAATAGGTACTTCAGGGCTATAAAGCTTAAAAAATATTTTGTGGCTTAAAAAAATATTAACTTTTTTATTAAAATATTATATTGATTTTTAATCTATTTCATTTATTATATTTACTTTTATTAAGACGAAAAAGAACAAAAATATAAAAATAACTTAGTGTTATAAAAAAAACAAATTATTGAATTAACAATGGGTATGTATACCGAGATGGTTTTTTTTACGGAAATGTCATTGGCCGCGTATTAAAGAAAAGTCTAAATTATGATATTGGACACATCGATAAATTTCATAAAATTTAACTTTCGTATTTTTCTTAATAAAAATATACATATTGCTTTACATGTCACCATTCACCATCCCTGGTTAAAAAACCCGGTATAATTTCTGGTAGGTTTAAGAAAATATCTCCACTAGTGTGTGCACTGCACTATTTCCCGCCAATTGCTGACGTCAAGAATAGATTGGTATTTATATTGTCCTGGCTCATTTTAGATCTACTTATACTTCGTATTCCTTCAGTTCATTATGAGCGGCCATTACCAGCCAGTAGTATTTCGAGAGATGCGCATTAATAACATTAACATTGGATCATTTTTATAGCGCCATGCCTCCATAATTTTGTGCATTTTGTGACTTTTGGCTCAATATACAGATCGTAAAGTTTCTGGTTACAATGCTTTCACAGCACACCATTTCCTCCGAAAGACAATTTTTGGAGCTGTCACAGATCGTTCTAAGGATAGTTCTTTCAAATACATTTAATGTTGTTTCATCTTACTTGGTAGTCTAGGTTTCTGATGGGTGTACAAGCACTGGTTTTATTAGAATTACCCTTTGAACATCGTGTTTGACTTTAAATGTTTTTGTAGGGCGAAGCAGTAACGATTAGTACTTACTCATTTTTCAGTTTTGTTTAGGTATCTATATATTAGTAGGGATCTTTGATATAATACGTAAAACTAGCAATCTGTAAGTACTATCTGAAAGAAGTAATCTCTAGTATTAATTCACACATTTAATACTGTTGAAATCATAACAAATTGCTTCTAGAAGGGGAATCGGCATAAGCCAAAAGCTGACTAGACTTTTCAGAAATTGTTTCGGTGTTAATCCTAGAGTATAACTTTTTTCAATGATCTGTTGAACAAGTCAATTCATCTCATTTTATGTAGAATTTTTAAATATTAAAAAATAAAATGACTGTTAAAAAATTTTTCTACGCGATTCCATAAGTATTTTATCATACTCTGTTTTTAAAGTTTTATCTTAGTAAAGACCGAGATTTAAAATGAACCGAGAGAATGTGTAAGTTTTAAGAAAGTTATGAAGTTATGAAACATCTTGTATCATTATTTTTTTAATAAAACAGCAAAACTACGAAACCTTTGCATACATTTTATTTGCAGAAAACTTAACGCTTTCACAGAATTTCAGCTTGTAAAACGTTATCATATCATAAAAATGATATTGTCTTTTATGCATGTAAATATTTGTGCATTATTTTTTCTATTGTCAATAAACTTGCTATAAATATGAGTGTCGAGTAGATTAATCTTACACAATTAAACGTTTCTTTCATTTGCTCTATACAAAACTGCTGAATATAAAAACATGAAGCTTGTAATCAACGGCGTTGTTTTGGTCGCGTTGTGTTATTTTTTGGAGTCATCTGACAGCTGTAAGAATTTTTTTTAAACTATTGACACATTATTATGATTTTAAAAATCTACTGCCTTAAATGTAAAATAAGTGATATCCGAAAAAAAAATCAAAGGCACAAATTAATAGAAGTTATCTTTAAAAAATATCAATTAATGTAAAATAATTGTTCTGTTAACAGGTGCTCCACAGATTGATACTGATGGGCAAAAAAATTTAACAGCAGTTATTTTGCAAGGTAAGAAAAATTAAAATATTATTCAATGATTTATTTTACAAGTACGTAATGTTCTTAAATAAAATAAAATAAATATCTGATATAAAGAAAAGTAGGTCTAAAAATGAAATAGTAAAATCAGTCATACAATATATCTACGTATTATATGTATATAGTTCTGCAAACCGAGAATTCGTATATGTTTAAAATTATCATAAAATTTATAGTATACTAACATGCACAGATTTATTTTAGATATTTTCCTCCTGTCTTATTTTTTCATTCACATAAGTGTGATATGTTGTATGTTGCTTTTAACATGCGAAGCACTATCTTTGTGGTTAGATATTTTAACTTTAACTACAATAAAATGTGTTTTTAACCAATGGTGTTTTATCTTTTGATGCCGATCAATTATAAAGAAAATAACAACAGGTGGTTAAAAATTATTGCGAATGTAAGTAATAATAAATAATAATTTCTTATATCGCACATCTAGATCAAAACTAAGGCAACTTAAAAAAAACAAGAATTTTAAGTTATTATTGTGTTAGGATATTCTGTACTCACATACGAAACTACTATAGCCCCAGTTCTCTAATAATACTATTTTAGGATACATTTATGACCTAAAATGTTATTTAGTTTCATAACTTTAGTAATAAAAAGTGCAGAAAAATGTTTTTATTTATTTGTCTACTGAAAAATGACTTTTTGAGTTGTCTTAGTTTTGATCTAGGAGTACCGTTTTTTTTTTCTAGGAATAATGAAAATGATTAGAACTATTATAATAACTGATTTTTAAAAATTGTGAATATGTATTATTAACATTACAGGAATACACCCTTCCACTGTCGCCCCCAAGGAAATAATAAAGGATGTTGCGAATCCACCAGCAGCGGCCGAAGAAATAAAGAAGGACGATGCAAAACCTTCACCACCAGTTGATAAAATAATAACGGATGTTGTGAATCCACCACCAGTTGTCAAGGAAGTAAATTAAGCTATTGAAGTAAATGCAAATCCACCATCTACTATCAAGAAAATTAATAAGGATCTTACTGATCCACCATAAAATTCTAAAGAACTAATAAAGGGTACTGCAAATCCACAGCCGGCTATTAAGGAAATATAAAATACCAATCCAAGTTTACCACCAACTTCTACAGGCAATATTTTTAAAAATTAAGCAAATTCTCGGAATATTCTTAGATATCTCTTAAAACTTTTTAATAAATGCTTATAATTCTATTAAAATCAAATTCAAGTCATCTACATATCTATCCAGGAATAAAAATTTAAAACCGAAAAAAAAACACTTATCTATTTATATTAAAGGTAAAAATCCTGTGGGGATGCTGTTTTAAATTAATTAATTAATTCAATGAAAGAAACAGTGATAATATTTTAATGGGTTAAAAAAAAATTTAATACCCTTTTTTATGGTGGATATGGCATCATTAATGATACAATTATTCATCTGATATGTTATTCTCAAAATTGATTTCTATATTTTATTTACTAGGTAGTCACCCATAAGATTTAGTCTTTTTTATATTTTTGTTTTATTATAATCGTTTAGCTAGTTAATTGAACAATAATCGAATATACTAAAATACTTACATTGTTGTTTCGTAATTTTTATCGATAATCCATATAATTTTTTCTAATAATTTATATACTGAGAATAAACGCTACCAAAATCTTATTTTTTGTTACTAAAATAAATTAAGTAATGTGATACATGTGTTTGATATATTTTTTCAGTAATTATATACTAAATTACATTTAGGCAGATTAAAATATTAATTGAAATGTTATCTAATTTAAGATTTTATTTGCTTGTTAAATAAAGATGATCTTTGATCGATTTCCTGAATTGTATTAGAAAGGGATTAAGCTTTTACCGCTGTCAAATATTTCCACGAAATCTTGGTTTCAAAGGCTAATAGACAGAGCGCCGGAGATTTATGTGAAAGTATAAAAGAATGTATTGCTTTTGGCCTCTCATACAAACAAATGTGGCTTTTATTATACTCGCAGGAGTTGTCGGTGTTATAACGAGCATCGGCCTCGGAAATCCAAACCAAGAAACTTCTATAAATACTTCCTCCCCCAATGATTTGAAGATGCTAGCTAACAATAAATAAATATGTTAACAACATAAAACTACATTGCTTTTGCAACTGTTGTCATCATACAAGCGTGGCGATGTCTACCTAAGATATTAGTATCTATATTCAGACATTATCTTAATTTTGACCGATATTTCTATAGTCTAGTGGTTTCATACATATATAGGGTGTCCAGCGGAAAAATTTCAAGATTAAATTGTAATTACTCGTAAACCATCAGAGTGAGGTAAGTAGGAGGGGTAGTATTCGATGCGCGTGATTTGTTAATTTGCCAGTCGCAATAAGTCACTGGTCGGAAGAGCACCGCGCGTTCGTGGTTCAGCAATATTTAAAGTGCAGTAATTCATTAGTTCGTGCGCGTTTTTTGTACCCACTTTAATATTCGACTAGTAAGTGATGGGTCGAAGACGCAACTTATCTGGTGTTGAGTTCACAAGTTCAGACAAGAAGGGATAATGGTTAACCAAATTCTCAGCTGCGACGCCAAAACATGTGGCTCAAGTTCGTCGTGAAATTATGCGCAATCCGCGTAAATCGATAAGGAAAATTACAGCCTTTACTGGAATAAAAAAATCAACAGTGCACGTTATTTTGAAAAATAAACTACAGTTTCACCCGTACAAACTGCAAATCGTGCAGTTTCTCAACGAAAATTACTATTCTTTACGCGAAACCTTAGCGAGAATGATGCTGGAACGTTTTGGAACAGCACGAACGCTTGGAAACATATTGTTTACTGATAAAGCATATTTTCATATCGATAAACAGAACATGAGATACTGGTGCCCCGACAATCCAAGGTAATGCCATCAAAAAGCATTGCATTGCCAAATCTCGAATGCATTGTCCAAAAACGACAGTGTGGTGTGCAATTTCTGAGGGATAATTGGCCCATATTTGTTTAACCAGCGAGAGACAGTCGCTGCTGACGTGTATTGCCAAATGATCGACGAGTTTTTGGTACCGCAACTGCAGCTGTTTCCCGGGTTCAACAACAAAACACAATTTCAGCAAGACGAGACCACTCCACACACAGCTATAGTTTCAATAGAGAAGTTGAGGGGAATTTTTACCAATAAATTAATCAACAAGTACGGAGACATACCCTGGGCACCTCGGTTACCGGACTTTAAGAGTTAAAATTAAGAGTCCGACTGCAATAGTGTCTTGAGAGAAATGGATTGCATTTAGACGCTATTGTTTATGAAACGTAAAATACACATTGTTAATCTCCATTTTGTTTAAATAAAATATGAGAATAACATTGTAGTCTTTTTTATATTTAATATTAAACTTGAAAATTTTCCGCTGGACACCCTTATGAATTAAATCTAGTTAATTAAAAAAAAAAAAGTTATTTATGTCAATTATTGCGATTGTAAAAATATAGGGCTGCCATTTACTAAAGAAAGGTGGCATAGTGTCTAGGGACATCCCAGCCTGGCAATTATACGACATTACCAAGTAGGAACAAAAATCTTCTTCTTTCAAGATATAATGAACTAAATTAAATACTTCTTCTTGTGTTCTATGTTCGTTATATGCTTTAAGTTCATCAGCAATGGTGTTCTCCTTCTTCCAGGGTTCCGACTTCCAGAAATTTTTCCCTGCATATGAGGTGCAAAATCTTATACTTTACCGGATCTCTCACTACATATCCGAGATATTGAAATTTTCGAATTTTTGTTGTTTTATACTTATTTTTCTTTATTCATTCGAACCATAACATCTTCATACGTAACATCCATCTAGCTTATTTTGAGCTCTCTTCTGTAGATCCACGTCTTAAATGCCTCAAATTGCCTTATCATTTCTTCATTAAGTGTCCATGCTTCTATTCCATAAAATAATATCAAGAACACACAGCATCTGACCATACTCATTCGTAATCTATGGTTGAGATCACGACTACAGAATATTTTTTATGCGGATAAAAGTTGCACGAAGCGAGTAAAGACTCATAAATACGTACCATTAATTAACAAAATCCATTATTACTAGCAGATAAGCAATCGACTCCGCCGATTGTTTACTGCTAGGCACTGCGGGCGGCTATTATGGCCGCTTCGCGGCTAATAGCAAAAAGCAGAAACCAATCGGCTGCTTTTTGCACTGACAGAAAAACAATCGGCGATAGCCGATATTATAAAGTATTCTGCATTGCTGTCCCTGGAATTGAACATACGGTATTTTTATTTATTAACTTGAAAAATACGAACAAAACATTCATATTGTTATTATTTGACAGTTCTATCATAGATAATAAACTGACCATAGAGTACAACGCGTTATAACAATGAGACATAGATGAAATGACAGGATGACAGCCGTAATAATAATAATATTAAGGATATATATTTACGTACTGTTATAAAAGAGAAAACATTTAAGTAATCTTAACCTAGAGATTTTGTGTCGCAATCGCGTCTACTGACCTGGCCGACAAACTCTTAAGCATTATATAGTCATATACCACTACATCCTAGAGATTGTAGATGACCAAAAAGCCATATAAAATAGACGGAGAGATGTAATATTATTATGTATAGGTTAACGTAGTGTATTAAAATAAATATTCATTGAATTTGATATGAACCTTACTTGTCTGTGAAACAATATAATATTTATCTGGATTGTGAGCATTTGTGAACCCCAACATGCTACATAAGAGGTGATGAACAATGGAGATGCAGCCGCCGCTAATAATGATAGACGTACAAACTTAACGTTCTGTCAATCTATCTGCAAAGTAATTATATCGGACGGTTAATCTTCGGGCTATCGGCTGATAGAACTTTAATATTAATGCTCGGATTTTCCCCTAATAACAAGTACCTACATATGGTTACGGATACATGCCCCAGTATTTACATCATGTCGAGTAGCAAGTTATATTATTTTGTATCTACGAAATGTGTTTATTAATTTATGATGAAAATTAGTTCACTGAATCATTAATGAATCATTAACATTGCTTGTTTTGAGAATTTATTAATATTTGATGTACCTTATAGGTATAATGTATTATAAAATAATGTAAAAATACAGTTGTGCAGATGTAAGTAAGTACCATGAAATGTATAAACCATTAATATAATATATATATATATATTTTCGTTTAGTACAACACACACAATTTTTTGAGTTGTATCACGACTAGTTTCAGAAAAAGCAGTCCTCCCTATATACAAGTGTAAATTGGACTAACATTAACTTAACTTTTTATATATCGTTAAAATAAATATTATCGTTAAAATAAAATGTGTACAAATTAAATTTTGTTACTTTGTAGTTTGAACGTATAGCAAAATTATATTGTACCAAAAATTTTATATATTGTGTATATACATAATGAGTAAAATAAAATTTTTGTAGGTACCTACAGTATAAATATAATAGTTTAAGATAACTCCCTAGAATAGCTTGATGAATAAAATAATACATTATTTGTTTTTAAACTTGCTTACGATGAATATTTAAATTCATTATTAACAGAAAAATAAACCATTAGGACCATAATTCCGCGTAATTTATGAGTAATAATTGTCATATTGAGAGTCAGGAACGTGTCAAAGATTGATATCGCGTACACATTATTGTAAATATGTCATAAAAAACGTATCGATGACACCTTATCTTAAAATTACGCTAGCTTAAAAAAATGTTACCGAATCAACGAGTTCATATTTCTGAAAATAATCGTGAAGATATTTTTTTGTGGATGTGAATTATTATTTATTTATTTATTAGCAGAAATTAATCAACTATTGCTGGTTGTGGTTACTAAGCCCTTAGCACAGCTATGTAATGGCCAAAATCATTGCAGAACAATATAATTTTTTGTTTTTAAGGAGAACACATTTTTGTTGTGAAGTTGCATTTTCTTAACATAGTTCTGTGGTATTTTTGGTACAAATTAAAATAATCATCTAAAAATATATACAGAATAAATACATTTATCGAAAAAATATTTAGTTGTAGCTTCACAACAAAAAATATATTCTTCTTAAAAGTATATAAGTTGTATCAAAGTTTATCGAAATTATATAAAATTAATTAATTAATTAATTAATTCTGTCATCTCGTATTTGAGGTTCAACGCAATATCAAGTTGATTGCATTTAAAAATGGAATAATAATTGTATTAATTGTAAAAATATACAGCTCTAAATTTGTCGTAACTCTTTCGATAAATTGATTTATTCTGTATATTTTTCTAATTGATTAATTTAATTAGTATTAATGCTATGTTGTGTCCTGCATCCCTTGTGCGGAGTCTCATTTTTTTAGATATAGTAAACAAATCTCTCTCTCTCTCTTGGTCAATGCACTCATGACTGAGCATCGTTGTTCTCTATTCTGCTTCTACAGCGCGTGCTGCACGCCTCCACTCTTATAATACTGAAAAATAGATGCAGTGAATGTTAAATTTATTTAATTTTAAGTTCCTGTGTGGGTTTTATTAACATCACCAGAAATAATCTATGTATAAAATCATGTATTTTATGGGAATAAAATTAAATAATCGTTATTATTTACATTTAAAAGATACATATCACACATTGAGTTTTTAAAATTATTTTACAAGTGTTATTTTATAATAAATGATTCGCTTATTTAAAAAAAAAAAACAAAATTACATGATTAGGTACACTTACAATCATTACTGATATTAAATATTTGTTCCATGAGATTTTGTGGCGATTCTACATTTTTATAGTACGTAAATGAAAGAAAAGAGTGTAAATAAAATAAAACGTACTCCACGTCTCAGACATGTGCAATATACTATCCCAGCAAATAATTAGCATTTTATTTGCAATTTGCAATTTGCAAAATATTCGTAAATTCATTTAAGTAAATATAATAAAAATCTCTCCGGCGGTTTACTTACCACTGCACTGCTGATTAAAATTGTCACAAAGTCCACCAGATGTAACCATTTTTCAAATAAGATTCAATATTTAACTTAATGTAAAAAATGTATAATTGATAAAGTATATCAGAAATATCATTGCATTCATTGCTGACACATAAAAGTCAGAATTATATACTAAAATGACAATTTGATATCACAGTCTTATGCAGTCTTATTATAGCAAGATGATAGAGCGCTCGCTTTAACGCACGAGAGGTAGCGAGATCGATACTCGGCGCCTTAAAATCTTTTAGATTTCTAAAAGGTTTTGGAGTTGCCTGGTATCGATCCCGGTACTGGTAAATATGAAAATATAACAGAAGGTAAATGTTAGAGTATGTACATATTAGTAACGCAATTTTCATGACAAATTTTGCCGTGGTAGCCATCCGTTGAATAAACATTTGTATTATATAGCTTGAATATGAAATACTTTTTCACTATGTAAATACAGTAATCTTCTTATACATAAGTGATATACATTTATCACAGAGTAAAGAATAAAGAAATAATGAAAGCTGATCTTAGTGTAGTGAGTAAGATTAAGAAATGATCGCTTAGGTGGTTTGGTCATATGTAACGGATGAATGAGGAGTGAATGGTAACAAAGATATACTAAATACAAATTAAATGTGTGAATTAGAAAGATATACATTTAAAATCAATTTTATCAAAAAATATTATTGTTGCTACCGGGATTCCAACCGAATATTTTCCAATCCGGAGAACTTGCATTAACCGAATATGCTACAACATCACAGTGCATTAATGACAAATCTTTGAACCTATATGTAACACTTTTCAAATTGATACATATATCGTTCCATTATTTAAGATCCATCTTCTTTATTTTTACGGAATCACAAATACCTTTCAGTAATCCGATAGGAGACGCTAGAACTAATAATTCATTTTTATTCAATTTTGGACACACTGATACAACTTATATACTATCAAGGAGAACACATTCTTATTGTAAAGTTATAATCACGTGTATGTATATATATATTATCACAGACCTATGTTTTGAATAATTAAAACTTCACAATAAGAATGTGTTCTTCTAAATAATAGAAAGATATATATCGCAAGTGTTGATGGCACCACAAATAAAGAAAGTCCGAGAAGGATTTGGTACGACTAGGTAAATCAGATTCTGGAATATGGTCCTATTAGAAGCCACAATAACCGGCGAGCTCGCACGAGAATTGTCAGGACAGAAGAATGTGGCGCTCTATCCTCTCTGCTTACCTCCGTAAGTAAGTAAGATATACAAACCATTGTAAAATGAACAATAATTTCATGTTATTGTTAAATGTTAATAAAATTAACAATAATGTCAACACATTATTGCTAACTACTGTGTATAGAACAAGTTCTTGTGTTGTCTTTTATTTGACATTATTATTTAGAAAATAATAAAGCAAAAAATTTTATTCGATTCGACTTTGATTTATTGTTATTTTAGACGACCTTTCTCCTTAAGACAGAAAAAACTTTTTCAAATTATCGTAGAGTTCTTCATACTGAACAATAGCAAAACAAAAGTTAAAGTGACATTTTATTTTTATTGTTTTAACGGTACCCACTTAAAAAAATATTAAAATATACTTGCCTTCTGCATCCATCTCATGGCGCCTCGCTCCCAGTGTCGGGAAGTAAAAATTT